>CM035150.1:38180370-38922664 GCA_020205605.1 Panax ginseng | reverse complement strand
CATACGGAGACCGAAGTTATCGCTTAGTTTATGTAAATCAACAACACTTAGCCAAAAGCCAAAAGAGCCCAAACCTCAGATCGTCTCATTCAACGCCACGCAAAACACACACACAAAGACTGCAGAGGTATTAGGCACGCTATAATCGACAGATTCGATTCATATACGGAGACCGAAAGTTATCGCCTTAGTTTTATAAATCAACAACACTTAGCCAAAAAGCCAAAAAGAGCTCAAACCCAGATCGTCCATTCAACGCCACGCAAAACACACACAAAGACCGCTGAGGTATTAGGATACGCTGTTATAATCGACGCAGATTTGATTCGGCATACGGAGACCGAAAGTTATCGCTTAGTTTATAAATCGAACAACACTTAGCCAAAAGCCAAAAGAGCCTCAAACCCAAGATCGTCTGGTCTCAACGCCACGCAAAACACACACACAAAGACTGCACAGAGGTATTAGTATACGCTGTTATAATCGACGCAGATTTCGATTCCGATATACGGAGACCGAAGTTATCGCTTAGTTTATAAATCGAACAACATTTAGCCAAAAAGCCAAAAGAGCCTCAAACCCAGATCGTCTCGTCCAACGCCACGCAAACACACACACAAAGACTGCAGAGAGGTATTAGGCACGCTATATAATCGACGCAGATTTCGATTCGACATACGGAGACCGAAAGTTATCGCTTAGTTCATAAATCAACAACACTTAGCCAAAAGTTTAAAAAGAGCCCAAACCCAGATCGTCTGGTCTCAACGCCACGCAAACACACACACACAAAGACTGCTGAGGTATTAGTACGCTATAATAACTCGACGCATTTCGATTCGACATACGGAGACCGAAAGTTATCGCCCTGTTTATATAAATCGAACAACACTTAGCCAAAAAGCCAAAAAGAGCCCAAACCCAGATCGTTCATCCAACGCCACGCAAAACACACACACAAAGACTGCAGAGGTATTAGGTACGCTATAATCGACGCAGATTTCGATTCCGACATACGGAGACCGAAAGTTATCGCTTAGTTCATAAAATCAACAACACTTAGCCAAAAAGCCAAAAAGAGCCCAAACCCAGATCGTCTGGTCTCAACGCCATTTAAACACACACACAAAGATCACAGAGGTATTAGGCACAAGTTATAATCGACGCAGATTTCGATTCCGACATACGGAGACCGAAAGTTATCGCTTGCTTATAAATCAACAACACTTAGCCAAAAAGCCAAAAGAGCTCAAAACCCAGATCGTCTGGTCTCAACGCCACGCAAACACACACACAAAGACCGCACAGAGGTATTATTAGGCACGCTATATAATCGACGACAGATTCGATTCTCGGATATACGGAGACCGAAAGTTATCGCCTAGTTTATAAATCGAACAACACTTAGCCAAAAAGCCAAAAAGAGCTCAAAACCCAGATCGTCCATCTCAACGCCACGCAAACACACACACAAAGATCACAGAGGTATTAGGCACGCTATATAATCGACGCAGATTCGATTCTCATATACGGAGACCGAAGTTATCGCCTAGTTTTATAAATCAACAACACTTAGCCAAAAAAGCAAAAAGAGCTCAAACCCAGATCGTCTTCGTCTCAACGCCACGCAAATAAACACACACACAAAGATCGCAGAGGTATTAGGTACGCTGCTATAATCGACGCATTTCGATTCCGACATACGGAGACCGAAAGTTATCGCTTAGTTTATAAATCAACAACACTTTAGCCAAAAAAGCCAAAAAGAGCCTCAAAACCGTGATCGTCTCGGTCTCAACGCCACGCAAAACACACACACACAAAGACTGCAGAGGTATTAGCACGCGCTATAACCGACGATTCGATTCGACATACGGAGACCGAAAGTTATCGCCTAGTTTATAAATCAACAACACTTAGCCAAAAAGCCAAAAAGAGCTCAAAACCCAGATCGTCTCGTCTCAACGCCACGCAAAACACACACACAAAGACTGCAGAGGTATTAGTACGCTAAGCTATAATCGACGCAGATTCGATTCGGCATACGGAGACCGAAAGTTATCGCTTAGTTTATAAATCAACAACACTTAGCCAAAAAGCCAAAAAGAGCCCAAACCCAGATCGTCTCGTCTCAACGCCATTTAAACACACACACAAAGACTGCAGAGGTATTAGGGCACGCGCTATAATCGACGCAGATTTGATTCCGACATACGGAGACCGAAAGTTATCGCCTGTTTATAAAATCAACAACACTTAGCCAAAAAGCCAAAAAGAGCCCAAACCCAGATCGTCCGTCTTCAACGCCACGCAAACACACACACAAAGACCGCAGAGGTATTAGGCACACGCTATAATCGATCGACAGATTCGATTCGACATACGGAGACCGAAAGTTATCGCTTAGTTTATGTAAATCGAATAACACTTAGCCAAAAGCCAAAAAGAGCTCAAACCCCCGATCGTCTGTCTCAACGCCATTTAAAACACACACACAAAGACTCACAGAGGTATTAGGTACACGTTATAATCGACGCAGATTGATTCGACATACGGAGACCGAAAGTTATCGCCTGCTTTATAAAATCAACAACACTTAGCCAAAAGCCAAAAAGAGCCTCAAACCCGATCGTCTCCGTCCAACGCCACGCAAAACACACACACAAGATCGCAGAGGTATTAGGTACGCGCTATAATAATCGACAGATTGATTCACATACGGAGACCGAAGTTATCGCTTAGTTTATAAATCGAACAACACTTAGCCAAAAAGCCAAAAAGAGCTCAAAACCCAGATCGTCCCGTCTCAACGCCACGCAAACACACACACAAGATCACAGAGGTATTAGGCACGCTACTATAATCGACGCAGATTGATTCCACATACGGAGACCGAAAGTTATCGCTTTAGTTTATAAAATCAACAACACTTAGCCAAAAGCCAAAAAGAGCTCAAACCCAGATCGTCTGGGTCCAACGCCACAAAACACACACACAAAGATCGCAGAGGTATTAGGTACGCGCTATAATCGACGCAGATTTCGATTCCGACATACGGAGACCGAAAGTTATCGCTTAGTTTTATAAATCAACAACACTTAGCCAAAAAGCCGCCCAAAAAAGAGCTCAAACCCGTGATCGTCTGGTCTCCAACGCCACGCAAAAACACACACACAAAGACTGCCAGAGGTATTAGGCACGCTGCTATAATCGACGCAGACGATTGATTCTCGACATACGGAGACCGAAAGTTATCGCTTAGTTTATAAAATCAACAACACTTAGCCAAAAAGTCAAAAAGAGCCTCAAACCCAGATCGTCTCATCTCAACGCCACACAAAAACACACACACAAGATGCACAGAGGTATTAGGCACGCTATAATCGACGACAGATTTCGATTCGATATACGGAGACCGAAAGTTATCCTTAGTTTTAAAATCAACAACACTTAGCCAAAAAGCCAAAAAGAGCTCAAACCCGTGATCGTCCGTCTCATCCAACGCCACGCAAAACACACACAAAGACTGCAGAGGTATTAGGGTACGCACGCTATATAATCGACGCAGATTTCGATTCGACATACGGAGACCGAAAGTTATCGCTTAGTTTATAAATCGAACAACACTTAGCCAAAAAGCCAAAAAGAGCCCAAACCCCAGATCGTCTGGTTCAACGCCATTTAAACACACACACACAAGACTGCCAGAGGTATTAGGCACGCTATATAATCGACGCAGATTCGATCCGGACATACGGAGACCGAAAGTTATCGCTTAGCTTATGTAAAATCAACAACACTTAGCCAAAAAGCCAAAAAAGAGCCTCAAACCCAGATCGTCCGTCTCCAACGCCATTTAAACACACACACAAAGACACAGAGGTATTAGGCACGCTATATAATCGACGCAGATTTCGATTCCGACATACGGAGACCGAAAGTTATCGCTTAGTTTATAAATCAACAACACTTAGCCAAAAAGCCAAAAAGAGCTCTAAAACCCAGATCGTCTGGTCCAACGCCACGCAAAACACACACAAAGACTGCTGTGAGGTATTAGGTACGCTGCTATAATCGACGCAGATTTCGATTCACATACGGAGACCGAAAGTTATCGCCTAGCTTATGTAAATCAACAACACTTAGCCAAAAAGCCAAAAGAGCCCAAAACCGTGATCGTCTCGTCTCAACGCCACGCTAAAAACACACACACAAAGACTGCACAGAGGTATTAGTACACGTATATAATCGACGTATTTCGATTCGACATACGGAGACCGAAAGTTATCGCTTAGTTTATGTAAATCAACAACACTTAGCAAAAAGCCAAAAAGAGCTCAAACCCAGATCGTCCCGTCCAACGCCACGCAAAACACACACACAAAGACCGCACAGAGGTATTAGGCACGCTATAAATCGACGCAGATTCGATTTCGATATACGGAGACCGAAGTTATCGCCTAGTTTATAAATCAAACAACACTTAGCCAAAAAGCCAAAAAGAGCCCAAAACCCAGATCGTCCCCATCCAACGCCACGCAAACACACACACAAAGATCACAGAGGTATTAGGTACGCGCTATAATCGACGCAGATTTCGATTCCGACATACGGAGACCGAAAGTTATCGCTTAGTTTATAAATCGAACAACACTTAGCCAAAAGCCAAAAGAGCCCAAACCCCAGATCGTCCGTCCCAACGCCACGCAAACACACACACACACACAAGACCGCTGTAGGTATTAGGGCACGCTATATAATCGACGCAGATTCGATTCCGATATACGGAGACCGAAAGTTATCGCTTAGTTTATAAATCAACAACACTTAGCCAAAAAGCCAAAAAGAGCCCAAAACCCAGATCGTCCGTCCAACGCCACGCAAAACACACACACAAAGATGCACAGAGGTATTAGGTACACGCTATATAATCGACGACGCAATTCGATTCGATTACATACGGAGACCGAAAGTTATCGCTTAGTTTATAAATCAACAACACTTAGCCAAAAAAAAGTCAAAAGAGCTCAAACCCGTGATCGTCTGGTCTCAACGCCACGCAAAACACACACACAAGACTGCACAGAGGTATTAGGTACATGCTATAATCGACGCAGATTTCGATTCTCGACATACGGAGACCGAAAGTTATCGCCTGTTTTGTAAATCAACAACACTTAGCCAAAAAGCCAAAAAGAGCTCAAAACCAGATCGTCTGGTCCAACGCCACGCAAACACACACACAAAGACTGCCAGAGGTATTAGGCACGCGCTATAAATCGACGCAGATTCGATTCGGACATACGGAGACCGAAAGTTATCGCTTAGTTTATGTAAATCGAACAACACTTAGCCAAAAAGCCAAAAAGAGCTCAAACCCAGATCGTCTGGTCTCAACGCCACGCAAACACACACACAAAGATCACAGAGGTATTAGGGCACGCTGTTATAATCGACGCAGATTTCGATTCGACATACGGAGACCGAAAGTTATCGCTTAGTTTATAAATCGAACAACACTTAGCCAAAAAGCCAAAAAGAGCTCAAACCCAGATCGTCCTCGTCCAACGCCACGCAAAACACACACACAAAGACTGCTGTAGGTATTAGTACACGTATATAATCGACGCAGATTTTCGATTCCGATATACGGAGACCGAAAGTTATCGCTTAGCCCTTTAAATCGAACAACACTTAGCCAAAAAGCCAAAAAGAGCCTCAAACCCAGATCGTCTGGTCCAACGCCACGCTAAACACACACACAAAGACCGCAGAGGTATTAGGTACACGCTATATAATCGACGCAGATTTCGATTCGACATACGGAGACCGAAGTTATCGCTAGTTTTTGTAAATCGAACAACACTTAGCCAAAAAGCCAAAAAGAGCCCAAACCCAAGATCGTCTGGTCTCAACGCCACGCAAACACACACACAAGACTGCCAGAGGTATTAGGTATTAGGCACGCTATAATCGACGCAGATTCGATTCGACATACGGAGACCGAAAGTTATCGCTCTAGTTTATAAATCAACAACACTTAGCCAAAAAGCCAAAAAGAGCCTAAAACCCAGATCGTCCATCTCAACGCCATTTAAAACACACACACAAAGACTGCAGAGGTATTAGGTACGCTATATAATCGACGCAGATTTCGATTCCACATACGGAGACCGAAAGTTATCGCTTAGTTTGCGTAAATCGAACAACACTTAGCCAAAAAGCCAAAAAGAGCTCAAACCCGTGATCGTCTGGTCCAACGCCACGCAAAAACACACACACAAAGATCACAGAGGTATTAGCACGCTGTTATAATCGACGCAGATTTCGATTCGACATACGGAGACCGAAAGTTATCGCTTAGTTTATAAATCGAACAACACTTAGCCAAAAAGCAAAAAGAGCCTCAAACCCGTGATCGTCCATCTCAACGCCACGCAAAACACACACAAAGATGCAGAGGTATTAGTATCGGTACGCGTTATAATCGACGCAGATTCGATTCGATATACGGAGACCGAAAGTTATCGCTTAGTTTATAAATCAACAACACTTAGCCAAAAAGCCAAAAGAGCCTAAAACCCAGATCGTCTGGTCTCAACGCCACGCAAAACACACACACAAAGATCACAGAGGTATTAGGCACGCTATATAATCGACGCAGATTTCGATTTCACATACGGAGACCGAAAGTTATCGCCTGCTTTTTATAAATCAACAACACTTAGCCAAAAAGCCAAAAAGAGCTCTAAAACCCGTGATCGTCCGTCTCAACGCCACGCAAAACACACACACAAAGACCGCAGAGGTATTAGGCACGCTATATAATCGACGCAGATTCGATTCCGACATACGGAGACCGAAAGTTATCGCTTAGTTTTATAAATCAACAACACTTAGCCAAAAAGCCAAAAAGAGCCTCAAACCCGTGATCGTCTGGGTCCAACGCCACGCAAACACACACACACAAGACCACAGAGGTATTAGGTACGCGTTATAATCGACGCAGATCGATTCCGACATACGGAGACCGAAGTTATCGCTTAGTTTATAAATAAAACAACACTTAGCCAAAAGCCCAAAAAGAGCCTAAAACCCGTGATCGTCTCTCCAACGCCACGCAAAACACACACACAAAGACTGCACAGAGGTATTAGACACGCTATATAATCGACGCAGATCGATTCGACATACGGAGACCGAAAGTTATCGCCCTTTATGTAAATCAACAACACTTAGCCAAAAAGCCAAAAGAGCTCTAAAACCCCAGATCGTCTCTCATCCAACGCCACGTAAAAAACACACACACAAAGACCGCAGAGGTATTAGTACACGCTATATAATCGACGCAGATTTCGATTCGACATACGGAGACCGAAAGTTATCGCCTAGTTTATAAATCAACAACACTTAGCAAAAAGCCAAAAAGAGCCAAAACCGTGATCGTCGTCCAACGCCACGCAAACAAACACACACACAAAGATCTGCAGAGGTATTAGGCACGCACGCTATATAAACGACAGATTTCGATTCATACGGAGACCGAAAGTTATCGCTCCTGTTTATAAATCGAACAACACTTAGCCAAAAAGCCAAAAAGAGCTCAAACCCAGATCGTCTCGTCCGAACGCCACGCAAACACACACACAAAGACCGCAGAGGTATTAGGCACGCTGCTATAACCGACGCAGATTATCGATTCGACATACGGAGACCGAAAGTTATCGCTTAGTTTATAAAATCAACAACACTTAGCCAAAAAGCCAAAAGAGCCTAAAACCCAGATCGTCTCGTCCAACGCCACGCAAACACACACACAAAGACCGCTGAGGTATTAGGTACGCTATAAATCGACGCAGATTTCGATTCCGGATACGGAGACCGAAAGTTATCGCTTAGTTTATGTAAATCAACAACACTTAGCCAAAAAGCCAAAAAGAGCTCTAAACCCGTGATCGTGCCCCCTCCAACGCCACGCAAAAACACACACACAAAGACTGCAGAGGTATTAGGCACGTGCTATAATCGACGCAGATTGATTCCGACATACGGAGACCGAAAGTTATCGCTTAGTTTTATAAATCGAACAAACACTTAGCCAAAAAGCCAAAAAGAGCTCAAAACCCAGATCGTCCGTCAACGCCACGCAAACACACACACACAGAAAGATCACAGAGGTATTAGGCACGCTACTATAATCGACGCAGATTTCGATTCTCACATACGGAGACCGAAAGTTATCGCTTTGTTTATAAATCAACAACACTTAGCCAAAAAGCCAAAAAGAGCTCAAACCCAGATCGTCTGGTCTCCAACGCCACGCAAAACACACACACAAAGATCACAGAGGTATTAGGTACGCTATATAATCGACGCAGATTTCGATTCCACATACGGAGACCGAAGTTATCGCCCTGCTTTGCATAAATCAACAACACTTAGCCAAAAAGCCAAAAAGAGCTCAAAACCCGCAGATCGTCATTCAACGCCACGCAAAACACACACACACAAGACTGCACAGAGGTATTAGACACGCTATATAATCGACGCATTTCGATTCTCGACATACGGAGACCGAAAGTTATCGCTTGTTTCATAAATCGAACAACACTTTAGCAAAAAGCCAAAAGAGCTCAAAACCCGTGATCGTCTCGTCCAACGCCACACAAAACACACACACAAAGATCACAGAGGTATTAGGCACGCTATAATCGACGCAGATTCGATTCGATATACGGAGACCGAAAGTTATCGCCTGTTTTTATAAATCGAACAACACTTAGCCAAAAGCCAAAAAGAGCTCAAAACCCAGATCGTCCCTCGTCCAACGCCACGCAAAAACACACACACACAAGACTGCTGAGAGGTATTAGTACGCTATATAATCGACGCAGATTCGATTCGGACATACGGAGACCGAAGTTATCGCTTAGTTTATAAATCAACAACACTTAGCCAAAAAGCCAAAAAGAGCCCCGAAAACCCGTGATCGTCCGGTCTCAACGCCATTAAAACACACACACAAAGATCACAGAGGTATTAGGCACGCTATATAACCGACGCAGATTCGATTCCGACATACGGAGACCGAAAGTTATCGCTTAGTTTTATAAAATCGAACAACACTTAGCCAAAAAGCCAAAAGAGCTCAAACCGTGATCGTCTGGTCCAACGCCATTAAAAACACACACACAAAGACCACAGAGGTATTAGTACACGCTATAATCGACGCAGATTTCGATTTCGACATACGGAGACCGAAAGTTATCGCCTAGTTTAATAAAATCAACAACACTTAGCCAAAAAGCCAAAAGAGCCTAAAACCCAGATCGTCTGGTCCAACGCCACGCAAACACACACACAAAGATCACAGAGGTATTAGGGTACGCTATATAATCGACGCAGATTCGATTCGGACATACGGAGACCGAAAGTTATCGCTTAGTTTATAAATCAACAACACTTTTAGCCAAAAAGCCAAAAAGAGCCTCAAACCCGTGATCGTCTGGTCCAACGCCACGTAAACACACACACAAAGACTGCAGAGGTATATAGTACACGCTGCTATAATCGACGCAGATTCGATTTCGACATACGGAGACCGAAAGTTATCGCCTAGTTTGCAAAATCAACAACACTTAGCCAAAAAGCCAAAAAGAGCTCAAAACCCAGAGATCGTCCTCCAACGCCACGCAAAAACACACACACAAAGATGCACAGAGGTATTAGGCACGCGCTATAATCGACGCAGAGATTCGATTCACATACGGAGACCGAAAGTTATCGCCTGTTTTATGTAAATCAACAACACTTAGCCAAAAAAAGCCAAAAGAGCCTCAAACCCAGATCGTCCATCCTCAACGCCACGCAAAACACACACACAAAGACTCACAGAGGTATTAGGCACGCTGCTATAATCGACGCAGATTCGATTCCGACATACGGAGACCGAAAGTTATCGCTTAGTTTTATAAATCAACAACACTTAGCCAAAAAGCCAAAAAGAGCCCAAACCCGATCGTCTGGTCTCAACGCCACGCAAAAACACACACACAAAGATCGCTGTAGAGGTATTAGTACACGCGCTATAATCGACGCATTTCGATTCCATATACGGAGACCGAAAGTTATCGCTTAGTTTATAAAATCGAACAACACTTAGCCAAAAAGCCAAAAAGAGCTCAAACCCGTGATCGTCTGGTCCAACGCCACGTAAAAACACACACACAAAGATCGCAGAGGTATTATTAGCATACGCTATAATAACGACAGATTTCGATTCGACATACGGAGACCGAAGTTATCGCTTAGTTTATGTAAATCAACAACACTTAGCCAAAAAGCCAAAAGAGCTCAAAACCCAGATCGTCTGGTCTCAACGCCACGCAAAACACACACACAACACACTGTAGGTATTAGGTACGTGCTATAATCGACGCAGATTCGATTCTATATATACGGAGACCGAAAGTTATCGCTGCTGTTTTATAAATCAACAACACTTAGCAAAAAGCCAAAAAGAGCTCAAACCCAGATCGTCCTCTTCAACGCCACGCAAAAACACACACACAAAGACTGCAGAGGTATTAGGTACGCTGCTATAATCGACGCAGATTCGATTCGACATACGGAGACCGAAAGTTATCGCTTAGTTTGCAAAATCGAACAACACTTAGCCAAAAAGCCAAAAAGAGCCTAAAACCCGAGATCGTCCATCCTCAACGCCACGCAAAACACACACACAAAGACCGCTCACAGAGGTATTAGACACACGTATATAATCGACGCAGATTCGATTCGACATACGAGAGACCGAAGTTATCGCCTGCTTATAAATCAACAACACTTAGCCAAAAAGCAAAAAAGAGCTCAAACCCAGATCGTCCTCCAACGCCACGCAAAACACACACACAAGACCACAGAGGTATTAGGCACGCTGCTATAATCGACGCAGATTTCGATTCGACATACGGAGACCGAAAGTTATCGCTTAGTTTATAAATCAACAACACTTAGCCAAAAAGCCAAAAAAGAGCTCAAACCCCAGATCGTCTCGTCTCCAACGCCACGCAAACACACACACAAAGATGCACAGAGGTATTAGGCACGCTGCTATAATCGACGCAGATTCGATTTCGACATACGGAGACCGAAAGTTATCGCCTAGTTTATGTAAAATCAACAACACTTAGCCAAAAGCCAAAAAGAGCTCAAAACCCGTGATCGTCGTCCTCCAACGCCACGCAAACATACACACAAAGACTGCTGTAGGTATTACACGCGCTATAATCGACGCATTTTCGATTCGACATACGGAGACCGAAAGTTATCGCTTAGTTTATAAATCAACAACACTTAGCCAAAAAGCAAAAAAGAGCCCAAACCGTGATCGTCTCTCCTCCAACGCCACGCAACACACACACACAAGACTGCACAGAGGTATTAGGCACGCTATATAATCGACGCAGATTCGATTCGACATACGGAGACCGAAAGTTATCGCCTAGTTTATAAATCAACAACACTTAGCCAAAAAGCCAAAAAGAGCTCAAACCCAGATCGTCCATCCAACGCCACGCAAACACACACACAAAGATCACAGAGGTATTAGGCACACGTTATAATCGACGCAGATTTGATTCGACATACGGAGACCGAAAGTTATCGCTTAGTTTGCAAAATCAACAACACTTAGCCAAAAGCCAAAAAGAGCTCAAACCCGTGATCGTCTCGTCCGAACGCCACGCAAAAACACACACACAAAGACTCACAGAGGTATTAGTACACGCTATAATCGACGACAGATTCGATTCCGACATACGGAGACCGAAAGTTATCGCTTAGTTCATAAAATCAACAACACTTAGCCAAAAAGCCAAAAAGAGCTCAAACCCGTGATCGTCTGGTCCAACGCCATTAAAACACACACACACAAAGATCACAGAGGTATTAGGGCACGCTGTTATAATCGACAGATTCGATTCGACATACGGAGACCGAAGTTATCGCTTAGCTTTTGTAAAATCAACAACACTTAGCCAAAAAGCCAAAAGAGCCCAAACCCAGATCGTCTCGTCTCCAACGCCACACAAAACACACACACAAAGATCACAGAGGTATTAGGCACACATAATAAATCGACAGAGATTCGATTCGACATACGGAGACCGAAAGTTATCGCTTAGTTTATAAAATCGAACAACACTTAGCCAAAAAGCCAAAAAGAGCTCTAAAACCCAGCATCGTCCGTCTCAACGCATTTAAAAACACACACACACAAAGATCACAGAGGTATTAGGCACGCTATATAATCGACGCAGATTTCGATTCCGACATACGGAGACCGAAAGTTATCGCCTTAGTTTATAAATCGAAACAACACTTTAGCCAAAAGCCAAAAAGAGCCCAAACCCGTGATCGTCTGGTTCAACGCCACGCAAAAACACACACACACAAAGACCACAGTAGGTATTAGGCACGCACGTAATATAATCGACGCAGATTTCGATTCACATACGGAGACCGAAAGTTATCGCCTAGTTTATAAAATCAACAACACTTAGCCAAAAGCCGTAAAAGAGTCTCAAACCCCAGATCGTCTCATCTCAACGCACACATTTAAACACACACACAAAGACCGCCAGTAGGTATTAGGCACGCTATATATCGACGCAGATTCGATTCCGACATACGGAGACCGAAAGTTATCGCCTTAGTTTATAAATCAACAACACTTTAGCCAAAAAGCCAAAAAGAGCTCAAAACCAGATCGTCCGTTCAACGCCACGCTAAAACACACACACAAAGATCACAGAGGTATTAGGGTACGCTATATAATCGACGCAGATTGATTCCGGACATACGGAGACCGAAAGTTATCGCTTAGTTTTATAAATCAACAACACTTAGCCAAAAAGCCAAAAAGAGCCAAAACCCGTGATCGTCCTCGTCCTTCAACGCCACGCAAACACACACACAAAGACTGCAGAGGTATTAGGTACACGCTATATAATCGACGCATTTCGATTCGACATACGGAGACCGAAAGTTATCGCTTAGTTTATAAATCAACAACACTTAGCCAAAAAGCCAAAAAGAGCTCAAACCCAGATCGTCTCGTCCAACGCCACGTAAAACACACACACAAAGATCACAGAGGTATTAGGTACACGCTATATAATCGACAGATTTCGATTCGACATACGGAGACCGAAAGTTATCGCCTAGTTTATAAAATCAACAACACTTAGCCAAAAAGCCAAAAAGAGCCTAAAACCCCGTGATCGTCTGGTCCGAACGCCATTTAAACACACACACAAAGACCGCCAGAGGTATTAGGTACGCGCTATAATCGACGCAGATTCGATTCGATTTCTATACGGAGACCGAAAGTTATCGCTAGTTTATAAAAAATCAACAACACTTAGCCAAAAAGCCAAAAAGAGCTCAAAACCCAGATCGTCTCGTCCAACGCCACGCAAAACACACACAAAGACTGCAGAGGTATTAGGCACGCTATATAATCGACAGATTTCGATTCCGATATACGGAGACCGAAGTTATCGCTTAGTTTATAAAAATCAACAACACTTTAGCCAAAAAGCCAAAAGAGCCTAAAACCCAGATCGTCTGTCCGAACGCCACGCAAACACACACACACAAAGATCACAGAGGTATTAGGCACGCTATAATCGACGCAGATTCGATTCGACATACGGAGACCGAAAGTTATCGCTTAGTTTATAAATCAACAACACTTAGCCAAAAAGCCAAAAAGAGCCAAAACCCGCAGATCGTCTCATCCGAACGCCACGCAAACACACACACACAAAGATCACTGAGGTATTAGGTACATGCTATAATCGACGCAGATTCGATCCGATATACGGAGACCGAAAGTTATCGCTTTAGTTTATAAATCAACAACACTTAGCCAAAAAAAAGCCAAAAAGAGCCTAAAACCCAGATCGTCTGGTCTCAACGCCACGTAAACACACACACAAAGATCACAGAGGTATTAGTAGTACGCTGCTATAATCGACGCAGATTCGATTCCACATATACGGAGACCGAAGTTATCGCTTAGTTTGTAAATCAACAACACTTAGCCAAAAAGCCAAAAAGAGCTCAAAACCCGTGATCGTCTCGTCCAACGCTTAACGCAAACAAACACACACACAAAGACTGCACAGAGGTATTAGGCACGTATATAATCGACGCAGATTCGATTCGACATACGGAGACCGAAAGTTATCGCTTAGTTTGTTTTATAAAATCGAACAACACTTTAGCAAAAAGCCAAAAAGAGCTCAAACCCAGATCGTCCCATCTCAACGCCACGCAAAAACACACACACAAAGATCGCAGAGGTATTAGGGCACGCTATAATCGATTTATCGATTCGACATACGGAGACCGAAATCGCTTAGTTTTAAATCAACAACACTTAGCCAAAAAGCCAAAAGAGCCTAAAACCCGTGATCGTCTCGTCCAACGCCACGCAAACACACACACACAAAGACTGCAGAGGTATTAGGCACGTGCTATAATCGACGCAGATTTCGATTCACATACGGAGACCGAAAGTTATCGCTAGTTATGTAAATCGAAACAACACTTAGCCAAAAAGCCAAAAAGAGCCTCAAACCCAGATCGTCCATCCAACGCCACGCAAACACACACACACAAGACCGCTGAGGTATTAGGTACGCGCATATAATCGACGCAGATTCGATTCCGACATACGGAGACCGAAAGTTATCGCTAGCTTATAAATCGAACAACACTTAGCCAAAAGCCAAAAGAGCCAAAACCCAGATCGTCCGTCTCGAACGCCACAAAAACACACACACAAAGACCACAGAGGTATTAGGTACGCGTTATAATCGACGCAGATTTCGATTCATACATACGGAGACCGAAAGTTATCGCTTAGTTTTATAAATCAACAACACTTAGCCAAAAAGCCAAAAAGAGCCTAAAACCCAGATCGTCATCCCAACGCCACGCAAAAACACACACACAAGACTGCAGAGGTATTAGGCACGTTATAATCGACGCAGATTTCGATTTCGATATACGGAGACCGAAAGTTATCGCCTAGTTTATGTAAATCAACAACACTTAGCCAAAAAAGCAAAAAGAGCCTCAAACCCAGATCGTCCCATCCGAACGCCACGTAAAAACACACACACAAAGACCGCACAGAGGTATTAGGCACGCGCTATAATCGACGCAGATTCGATTCGACATACGGAGACCGAAAGTTATCGCTTAGTTTATAAATCAACAACACTTAGCCAAAAAGTAAAAAGAGCCTCAAAACCCAGATCGTCTCATTCCAACGCCACGCAAACACACACACAAAGACTGCTGAGGTATTAGGTACGCTATATAATCGACGCAGATTTGATTCACATACGGAGACCGAAAGTTATCGCTTAGTTTATAAATCAACAACACTTAGCCAAAAAGCCAAAAAGAGCCTAAAACCCCAGATCGTCTGGTCCAACGCCACGCAAAACACACACACAAAGACCACAGAGGTATTAGGCACGCTGCTATAAATCGACGCAGATTTCGATTCGACATACGGAGACCGAAAGTTATCGCTTCTGTTTATAAATCAACAACACTTAGCCAAAAAAGCCAAAAGAGAGCTCAAACCCGTGATCGTCTGGTCCAACGCCACGCAAACACACACACAAAGATGCACAGAGGTATTAGGCACGCATATAATCGACAGATTCGATTCGACATACGGAGACCGAAAGTTATTATCGCCTAGTTTATAAAATCGAATCAAACACTTAGCCAAAAAGCCAAAAAGAGCTCAAACCCAGATCGTCGTTCAACGCCACGCAAAACACACACACAAAGACTGCACAGAGGTATTAGGTACGCTGCTTAATCGACGCAGATTCGATTCCGACATACGGAGACCGAAAGTTATCGCTTAGTTGTAAAATCAACAACACTTAGCCAAAAAGCCAAAAGAGCTCAAAACCCAGATCGTCCCTCCCAACGCCACGCAAAAACACACACACAAAGACCACAGAGGTATTAGGGCACGTTATAATCGACGCAGATTTCGATTTCACATACGGAGACCGAAAGTTATCGCCTAGTTTGCAAAATCAACAACACTTAGCCAAAAAGCCAAAAAGAGCTCAAACCCAGATCGTCTCATCCAACGCCATTTAAACACACACACAAAGACCACAGAGGTATTAGGTACGCTATAATCGACGCAGATTTCGATTCGACATACGGAGACCGAAAGTTATCGCCTAGTTTGCTTTTATAAATCAACAACACTTTAGCCAAAAAGCCAAAAGAGCTCAAAACCCGATCGTCCATTCAACGCCACGCAAAACACACACAAAGACCACAGAGGTATTAGGTACGCTATAAATCGACGCAGATTTCGATTCCGACATACGGAGACCGAAAGTTATCGCTTAGTTTATATAAATCAACAACACTTAGCCAAAAAGCCAAAAAGAGCTCAAACCCAGATCGTCTCGTCCAACGCCACGCAAAAATACACACACAAAGATCACAGAGGTATTAGTACGCGTTATAATCGACGCAGATTCGATTCGACATACGGAGACCGAAAGTTATCGCCCTAGTTTGTAAATCGAACAACACTTAGCCAAAAAAAGCAAAAAGAGCTCAAACCCGCAGATCGTCCCGTCTCAACGCCACGCAAAACACACACACAAAGATGCTGTAGGTATTAGGTACGTGCTATAATCGACGCAGATTCGATTCATATACGGAGACCGAAAGTTATCGCTTAGTTTGTAAAATCAACAACACTTAGCCAAAAAAAGCCAAAAGAGCTCAAACCCCAGATCGTCCGTCCTCAACAACGCCACGTAAAACACACACACAAAGATCACAGAGGTATTAGGTACGCTGCTATAATCGACGCAGATTTCGATTCCGACATACGGAGACCGAAAGTTATCGCTTAGTTTATAAAATCAACAACACTTAGCCAAAAAGCCAAAAAGAGCTCAAACCCGTGATCGTCCCTCCGTCGCAACGCACATTTAAAACACACACACACAAGATGCACAGAGGTATTATTAGTACACGTATATAATCGACGCATTTTGATTCTCGACATACGGAGACCGAAAGTTATCGCTTAGTTTATGTAAATCAACAACACTTAGCCAAAAGCCAAAAAGAGCCTAAAACCCGAGAGATCGTCTCTTCAACGCCACGCAAACACACACACAAAGACCACAGAGGTATTAGTATTACGCTGCTATAATCGACGCAGATTTCGATTCACATACGGAGACCGAAAGTTATCGCTTAGTTTATGTAAATCAACAACACTTAGCCAAAAAGCCAAAAGAGCTCAAAACCCAGATCGTCTGGTCTCAACGCCACGCAAAAACACACACACAAAGACTGCCAGAGGTATTTAGGCACGCTGCTATAATCGACGCAGATTCGATTCGATATATATACGGAGACCGAAGTTATCGCTTAGTTTGCTTATAAATCGAACAACACTTTAGCCAAAAAGCCAAAAGAGCTCAAACCCGCAGATCGTCCCCATCCGAACGCCACGCAAACACACACACACAAGATCACAGAGGTATTAGGCACGCGCTATAATCGACGCAGATTTCGATTCGACATACGGAGGAGACCGAAAGTTATCGCTTGCTTTATAAATCAACAACACTTAGCCAAAAAGCCAAAAAGAGCTCAAACCCAGATCGTCTCGTCTCAACGCCACGCAAACACACACACAAAGACTCACAGAGGTATTAGGTACGCTATATAATCGACGCAGATTTCGATTCGACATACGGAGACCGAAAGTTATCATCGCTTAGTTTATAAATCAACAACACTTAGCCAAAAAGCCAAAAGAGCTCAAACCCGATCGTCGTTCAACGCCACGCAACACACACACACACAAAGACTGCAGAGGTATTAGGTACGCTATATAATCGACGCAGATTTCGATTCCGACATACGGAGACCGAAAGTTATCGCCAGCTTTTAAAATCAACAACACTTAGCCAAAAAGCCAAAAGAGCTCAAACCCAGATCGTCCATCTCCAACGCCATACTAAACACACACACAAAGATCACAGAGGTATTAGGCACGCTATATAATCGACAGATTCGATTCCGACATACGGAGACCGAAGTTATCGCCTGCTTTATAAATCGAAACAACACTTAGCCAAAAAGCCAAAAGAGCTCAAAACCCGTGATCGTCTGGTCTCAACGCCACGCAAAAACACACACACACAAGACTGCGCAGAGGTATTAGGCACGCGTATATAATCGACGCAGATTTCGATTTCGACATACGGAGACCGAAAGTTATCGCTGCTTGCATAAATCGAACAACATTTAGCCAAAAAGCCAAAAAGAGCCCAAACCCAGATCGTCTCGTCCAACGCCACGCAAAACACACACACAAAGATCACAGAGGTATTAGGTACACGCTATATAAATCGACGCAGATTTCGATTCATATACGGAGACCGAAAGTTATCGCTTAGTTTATAAATCAACAACACTTAGCCAAAAAGCCAAAAAGAGCTCAAACCCAGATCGTCCATCTCCAACGCCACGCAAAAACACACACACAAAGACTGCAGAGGTATTAGGCACGCTGCTATAATCGACGCAGATTTCGATTCACATACGGAGACCGAAGTTATCGCCTAGTTTGCATAAAATCGAACAACACTTAGCCAAAAGCCAAAAAGAGCTCAAACCCAGATCGATCGTCTGGTCCAACGCCACGCAAACACACACACACAAAGACCGCTGTAGGTATTAGGGTACGCTATAATCGACGCAGACGATCGATTCCGGACATACGGAGACCGAAGTTATCGCCCTAGTTTAAAAATCAACAACACTTAGCCAAAAAGCCAAAAGAGCCCAAACCCAGATCGTCCGTCCAACGCCATTAAACACACACACAAAGACTGCCAGAGGTATTAGGCACGCGCTATAATCGACGCAGATTTCGATTCGACATACGGAGACCGAAAGTTATCGCTTAGTTCATAAATCAACAACACTTAGCCAAAAAGCCAAAAAAGAGCCTAAAACCCGTGATCGTCCCGTCCAACGCCACGCAAACACACACACAAGATCACTGTAGGTATTAGGCACATCGCATATAATCGACGCAGATTCGATTCTCGACATACGGAGACCGAAAGTTATCGCCTGCTTTTATAAATCAACAACACTTAGCCAAAAAGCCAAAAAGAGCCTCAAACCCAGATCGTCTGGTCCAACGCCACGCTTAAACACACACACAAAGATGCACAGAGGTATTAGGCACGCTGTTATAATCGACGCAGATTTCGATTCGACATATACGAGACCGAAAGTTATCGCCTAGTTTATGTAAATCAACAACACTTAGCCAAAAAGCCAAAAAGAGCCTCAAACCCAGATCGTCCGTCCAACGCCACGCAAACACACACACAAAGACTCACAGAGGTATTAGGGTACACGCTATATAATCGACGCAGATTCGATTTCACATACGGAGACCGAAAGTTATCGCTCTTTTTATAAAATCAACAACACTTAGCCAAAAAGCCAAAAGAGCCTAAAACCCGTGATCGTCATCGCCAACGCCACGCAACACACACACACAAAGATCGCCAGAGGTATTAGGTACGCTATATAATCGACGCAGATTCGATTCCGACATACGGAGACCGAAAGTTATCGCCTGCTTATAAAATCGAACAACACTTAGCCAAAAAGCCAAAAGAGCTCAAAACCCAGATCGTCTCCGTCCAACGCCACATTAAAAACACACACACAAAGATCACAGAGGTATTAGGTATCGCTTATATAATCGACGAGATTCGATTCGACGATACGGAGACCGAAAGTTATCGCTTAGTTTGCATAAATCAACAACACTTAGCCAAAAAGCCAAAAGAGCCCAAAACCCGTGATCGTCTGGTCCGAACGCCACGTAAACACACACACAAAGATCACAGAGGTATTAGGGCACGCTATATAATCGACGCATCGATTCGACATACGGAGACCGAAAGTTATCGCTTAGTTTATCGACGCAGAAAATCGAACAACACTTAGCCAAAAAGCCAAAAAGAGCTCAAAACCCAGATCGTCCGTCCAACGCCACGCAAAAACACACACAAAAAGATCACAGAGGTATTAGGCACGCTGCTATAATCGACGCATTCGATTCCGACATACGGAGACCGAAAGTTATCGCTTAGTTTTTGTAAAATCAAACAACACTTTAGCCAAAAAGCCAAAAAGAGCTCAAAACCCGCATCGTCCATCCAACGCCACGCAAAACACACACACAAAGACTGCACAGAGGTATTAGGTACGCTGTTATAATCGACGCAGATTTCGATTCACATACGGAGACCGAAAGTTATCGCTTAGCTTGCATAAATCAACAACACTTAGCCAAAAGCCAAAAGAGCTCAAACCCGTGATCGTCTGGTCCAACGCCATTTAAACACACACACAAAGACTGCAGAGGTATTAGGTACGCGTTATAAATCGACGCAGATTTCGATTCGATATACGAGACCGAAAGTTATCGCTTAGTTTATAAAATCAACAACACTTAGCCAAAAAGCCAAAAAGAGCCCAAACCCGTGATCGTCTCGTCCAACGCCACGCAAAACACACACACAAAGACCGCCAGAGGTATTAGGCACGCTTATAATCGACGCAGATTCGATTCGACATACGGAGACCGAAAGTTATCGCCCTGTTTGTAAATCGAACAACACTTAGCCAAAAGCCAAAAAGAGCCTAAAAACCCAGATCGTCTGGTCCAACGCCACGTTAAACACACACACAAAGATCACAGAGGTATTAGGCACGCTGCTATAATCGACGCAGATTTCGATTCGACATACGGAGACCGAAGTTATCGCTTGTTTGCATAAATCAACAACACTTAGCCAAAAAGCCAAAAAGAGCTCAAACCCGTGATCGTCCGTCATTCAACGCCACGCAAACACACACACACAAGATCACAGAGGTATTAGGCACGCTACATATAATCGACGCAGATTCGATTTCGACATACGGAGACCGAAAGTTATCGCCTAGTTTATAAATCGAACAACACTTAGCCAAAAAGCCAAAAAGAGCCTCAAACCCAGATCGTCCCTCCGAACGCCACGCAAACACACACACACAAAGACTGCACAGAGGTATTAGTACACGCTATATAATCGACGCAGATTTCGATTCCGACATATACGGAGACCGAAGTTATCGCCTAGCTTCATAAATCAACAACACTTAGCCAAAAGCCAAAAAGAGCTCAAACCCAGATCGTCCGTCTCAACGCCACGCAAAACACACACACAAAGACCGCAGAGGTATTAGGCACGCTACTATAATCGACAGATTTCGATTCGACATACGGAGACCGAAAGTTATCGCCTAGTTTGTAAATCGAACAACACTTAGCCAAAAAGCCAAAAAAGAGCTCAAACCCGTGATCGTTCATCTCAACGCCACGCTAAAACACACACACAAAGACCACAGAGGTATTAGGTACGCGTTATAATCGACGATTTCGATTCACATACGGAGACCGAAAGTTATCGCTTAGTTTATAAAATCGAACAACACTTAGCCAAAAAGCCAAAAAGAGCTCAAAACTCAGATCGTCCGTCCAACGCCACGCAAAAACACACACACAAAGACTCACAGAGGTATTAGGCACGCTGCTATAATCGACAGATTTCGATTCTACATACGGAGACCGAAAGTTATCGCCCTGTTTATAAATCAACAACACTTAGCCAAAAAGCCAAAAAGAGCCTAAAACCGCAGATCGTTCCTCCAACGCCACACGCAACACACACACAAGACTAGGTAGTAGGTATTAGTACACACATATAATCGACGCAGATTGATTTCGATATACGGAGACCGAAAGTTATCGCTAGTTTTGTAAATCAACAACACTTTTAGCAAAAAGCCAAAAGAGCTCAAAACCCAGATCGTCTGGTCTCAACGCCACTTAAAAAACACACACACACAAAGATCAGAGGTATTAGGCACGTTATAACCGACGCAGATTCGATTCCGACATACGGAGACCGAAAGTTATCGCCTGCTTTTATAAATCAACAACACTTAGCCAAAAAGCCAAAAGAGCTCAAACCCCAGATCGTCTCGTCTCAACGCCACATTTAAACACACACACAAAGAGATGCAGAGGTATTAGGCACGCGCTATAATCGACGCAGATTTCGATTCGACATACGGAGACCGAAAGTTATCGCTGCTTTATAAAATCAACAACACTTAGCCAAAAAGCCAAAAAGAGCCCAAAAACCCAGATCGTCCCTCATTCAACGCCACGCAAAAAACACACACACAAAGACTGCAGAGGTATTAGCACACGCTATATAATCGACAGCATTTCGATTCGACATACGGAGACCGAAAGTTATCGCTTAGTTTTATAAATCAACAACACTTAGCCAAAAAGCCAAAAAGAGCTCAAACCCAGATCGTCCGTCCAACGCCACGCCAACAAACACACACACAAAGACTGCCAGAGGTATTAGGATACGCATATAATCGACGCAGATTCGATTTCGACATACGGAGACCGAAAGTTATCGCCCTTTATAAAATCAACAACACTTAGCCAAAAAGCCAAAAAGAGCTCAAAACCAAAGAGATCGTCTGGTCCGAACGCCACGCAAAACACACACACAAAGATGCACAGAGGTATTAGGCACGCTGCTATAATCGACGCAGATTTCGATTCCGACATACGGAGACCGAAAGTTATCGCTTAGTTTATAAATCAACAACTTTAGCCAAAAAGCCAAAAAGAGCCCAAACCCGATGATCGTCTGGTCCAACGCCACGCAAAAACACACACACAAAGATCACAGAGGTATTAGGCACGCGCTATATAATCGACGCAGATTCGATTCGACATATACGGAGACCGAAAGTTATCGCTTTAGTTTATGTAAATCGAACAACACTTAGCCAAAAAGCCAAAAGAGCCAAAACCCAGATCGTCTCGTCCAACGCCACGCAAAAACACACACACACAAGACACAGAGGTATTAGGGCACGCTACTATAATCGACAGATCGATCGATTCCGACATACGGAGACCGAAAGTTATCGCCTGCTTTGCATAAATCGAACAACACTTAGCCAAAAGCCAAAAGAGCCCAAACCCGTGATCGTCTCCTCCCAACGCCATTTAAACACACACACAAAGACTGCAGAGGTATTAGGTACGCTGCTATAATCGACGCATTTCGATTCTTACATACGGAGACCGAAAGTTATCGCTTAGCTTGCATAAATCAACAACACTTAGCCAAAAAGCCAAAAAGAGCTCAAAACCAGATCGTCTGGTCTCCAACGCCGCCACGCAAACACACACAAAGACTGCAGAGAGGTATTAGGCACGCTATATAATCGACGCAGATTCGATTCGATTCATATACGGAGACCGAAAGTTATCGCTTAGTTTATAAATCAACAAACACTTAGCAAAAAGCCAAAAAGAGCTCAAACCCGTGATCGTCCCTCATTCAACGCCACGCAAACACACACACAAAGACTGCAGAGGTATTAGGTACGCACGTAAATACATAAATCGACGCAGACGATTCGACATACGGAGACTACGGAGTTATCGCCTGCTTATGTAAATCGAATAAACACTTAGCCAAAAAGCCAAAAAGAGCTCAAACCCGCAGATCGTCTGGTCCAACGCCACGCAAAACACACACACAAGACTGCACAGAGGTATTAGGGTATCGCTATAATCGACGCAGATTTCGATTCGACATACGGAGACCGAAAGTTATCGCCTAGTTTATAAATCAACAACACTTAGCCAAAAAGCCAAAAAGAGCCCAAACCCAGATCGTCTGGTCCAACGCCACGCAAAACACACACACAAAGACAGAGGTATTAGGCACGCTGCTATAATCGACGCAGATTTCGATTCCACATACGGAGACCGAAAGTTATCGCTAAGTTTATAAATCGAACAACACTTAGCCAAAAGCCAAAAAGAGCCCAAACCCAGATCGTCTCATTCAACGCCACGCAACACACACACAAAGACCGCAGAGGTATTAGGTACACGTATATAATCGACGACAGATTCGATTTCGATATACGGAGACCGAAAGTTATCGCTTAGCTTATGTAAATCGAACAACACTTTAGCCAAAAGCCAAAAAGAGCCTCAAACTCAGATCGTCTCGTCTCAACGCCACGCAAAACACACACACACAAAGACCACAGAGGTATTAGGTACGCGCTATAATCGACGCAGATTTCGATTCCGATATACGGAGACCGAAAGTTATCGCCTAGTTTGCATAAATCAACAACACTTAGCCAAAAAGCCAAAAAGAGCCAAACCCGTGATCGTCTCGTCTCCAACGCCACGTAAAAACACACACACAAAGACTGCTGAGGTATTAGGCACGCTATATAATCGACGGCATTTCGATTCGACATACGGAGACCGAAAGTTATCGCTTAGTTTATAAATCAACAACACTTAGCCAAAAAGCCAAAAGAGCCTAAAACCCGTGATCGTTCATCTTCAACGCACACAAACACACACACAAAGACTGCCAGAGGTATTAGGCACGCTATAATCGACGCAGCAGATCGATTCCGACATACGGAGACCGAAAGTTATCGCTTAGTTTTATAAATCGAACAACACTTAGCCAAAAAGCCAAAAAGAGCTCAAACCCAGATCGTCTGTCCAACGCCACGCAACAAACACACACAAAGATCACAGAGGTATTAGGCACACTCATATAATCGACGCAGATTCGATTCGACATACGGAGACCGAAAGTTATCGCTTAGTTTGTAAAATCAACAACACTTAGCCAAAAAGCCAAAAGAGCTCAAACCCAGATCGTCTCATCTCCAACGCCACGCAAAACACACACAAGAGATCACAGTAGGTATTAGGTACGCTATATAATCGACAGATTGATTCGATTCCGACATACGGAGACCGAAAGTTATCGCCTGTTTTATAAATCAACAACACTTAGCCAAAAAGCCAAAAAGAGCTCAAAAACCCGATCGTCTCGTCCGAACGCCACGCAAAACACACACACAAAGACCGCACAGAGGTATTAGTACACGCTATAACCGACGCAGATTTCGATTCACATACGGAGACCGAAAGTTATCGCTTCTGCTTATAAAATCAACAACACTTAGCCAAAAAGCCAAAAAGAGCCCAAAACCCAGATCGTCTCGTCCAACGCCACGCAAAACACACACACACAAAGATCACAGAGGTATTATTAGGCACGCTGCTATAATCGACGCAGATTTCGATTCGACATACGGAGACCGAAAGTTATCGCCCTGTTTGCATAAAATCAACAACACTTAGCCAAAAGCCAAAAAGAGCCAAAAACCGCAGATCGTCTGGTCCAACGCCACGCAAACACACACACACAAGACTGCTGCAGGTAGGTATTAGGCACGCTGCTATAATCGACGACGAGATTCGATTCCGACATACGGAGACCGAAGTTATCGCCTGCTTTATAAATCAACAACACTTAGCCAAAAAGCCAAAAGAGCTCAAACCCAGATCGATCGTCCGTCCGAACGCCACGCAAAACACACACACAAAGACACAGAGGTATTAGACACGCTATATAATCGACGCAGATTTCGATTCGACATACGGAGACCGAAAGTTATCGCCTGTTTTATAAAATCAACAACACTTAGCCAAAAAGCCAAAAAGAGCTCTAAAACCCAGATCGCTCGTCTGGTCCAAACGCCACGTTAAACACACACACAAAGACTGCCAGAGGTATTAGGCACGCGTATATAATCGACGCAGATTCGATTCGACATACGGAGACCGAAAGTTATCGCTTAGCTTTCAATAAATCGAACAACACTTAGCCAAAAAGCCAAAAGAGCTCAAACCCGTGATCGTCCGTCCGAACGCGCCACGCAAAACACACACACAAAGACCGCCAGAGGTATTAGGTACGCACGCTATAATCGACAGATTTCGATTCGACATACGGAGACCGAAAGTTATCGCCTAGTTTTGTAAATCGAACAAACACTTAGCCAAAAAGCCAAAAGAGCTCAAAACCCAGATCGTCTCATCTCAACGCTTACGCAAAACACACACACAAAGATGCACAGAGGTATTAGGGTACGCTATAATCGACGCAGATTTCGATTCGACATATACGGAGACCGAAAGTTATCGCTTAGTTTATAAAATCAACAACACTTAGCCAAAAAGTAAAAAAGAGCTCAAACCCAGATCGTCTCATCTCAACGCCACACGCAAAACACACACACACAAAGACTGCACAGAGGTATTAGGCACGCGCTATAATCGACGCAGATCGATTCGACATACGGAGACCGAAAGTTATCGCTTAGTTTGTAAAATCAACAACACTTAGCCAAAAAGCCAAAAAGAGCCCAAACCCCAGATCGTCTCTCTCTCAACGCCACGCAAACACACACACAAAGACTGCAGAGGTATTAGGGCACGTATATAATCGACGCAGATTCGATTTCACATACGGAGACCGAAAGTTAGTTATCGCCTTAGTTGTAAAATCGAACAAACACTTAGCCAAAAAGCCAAAAAGAGCCTAAAACCCCAGATCGTCCCATTCAACGCCACAAAAACACACACACAAAGACTGCCAGTAGGTATTAGCACGCTGCTATAATCGACGCAGATTCGATTTCGACATACGGAGACCGAAAGTTATCGCCTGTTTATAAATCGAACAACACTTAGCCAAAAAGCCAAAAAGAGCCCAAAACCCGATCGTCTGGTCCGAACGCCACGCAAACACACACACAAAGATCACAGAGGTATTAGGCACGCGCTATAATCGACGCAGATTTCGATTCGACATACGGAGACCGAAAGTTATCGCTTAGTTTATAAATCAACAACACTTAGCCAAAAAGCCAAAAAGAGCTCAAAACCGCAGATCGTCTGGTCCAACGCCACGCAAACACACACACAAAGATCACAGAGGTATTAGTACACGCTATATAATCGACGCAGATTCGATTCGACATACGGAGACCGAAAGTTATCGCCTAGCTTTATAAATCGAACAACACTTAGCCAAAAAGCCAAAAAGAGCTCAAACCCAGATCGTCCCTCCAACGCCACGCAAAACACACACACAAAGATCACAGAGGTATTAGGTACGCTACATAAATCGACGCAGATTCGATTCGACATACGGAGACCGAAAGTTATCGCCTAGTTTTATAAATCAACAACACTTAGCCAAAAAGCAAAAAGAGCCTCAAACCCGTGATCGTCTGGTTCAACGCCACGCAAAACACACACACAAAGACCGCTGAGGTATTAGGCACGCTGCTATAATCGACGCAGATTTCGATTCCTACATACGGAGACCGAAAGTTATCGCTTACTTTATAAATCGAACAACACTTAGCCAAAAAGCCAAAAAGAGCCTCAAAACCCGTGATCGTCCGTCCAACGCCACGCAAAACACACACACAAAGATCACAGAGGTATTAGTACGCTATAATCGACGCAGATTTCGATTCGACATACGGAGACCGAAAGTTATCGCCTGCTTTTATAAATCGAACAACACTTAGCCAAAAAGCCAAAAGAGCTCAAACCCGTGATCGTCAGTCCGTCTCAACGCCACGCAACGTAAACACACACACACAAGACACAGAGGTATTAGGTACGCTGCTATAATCGACGCAGATCGATTCCGACATACGGAGACCGAAGTTATTATCGCTTGCTTTTATAAATCGAACAACACTTAGCCAAAAAGCCAAAAAGAGCTAAAACCCAGATCGTCTCTCTCAACGCCACGTAAACACACACACACAAAGACACAGAGGTATTAGGCACGCTATATAATCGACGCAGATTTCGATTCCGATATACGGAGACCGAAAGTTATCGCTTAGTTTATAAATCGAATAACACTTAGCCAAAAAGCCAAAAAGAGCTCAAACCCGTGATCGTCCGTCCGAACGCCACGCAAAACACACACACAAAGACTGCTCACAGAGGTATTAGCACGCTGCTATAATCGACGCAGATTCGATTCCGACATACGGAGACCGAAAGTTATCGCCTGCTTTGTAAAATCAACAACACTTAGCCAAAAAAAGCCAAAAGAGCTCAAAACCGTGATCGTCTCCGTCCAAACGCCATTAAACACACACACAAAGACTGCACAGAGGTATAGACACGCTGCTATAATCGACGACGCAGATTCGATTCCGACATACGGAGACCGAAAGTTATCGCCTAGCTTTGTAAAATCAACAACACTTAGCCAAAAAGCCAAAAGAGCCCAAACCCGATCGTCTGGTCCTCAACGCCATTAAAACACACACAAAGACTGCAGAGGTATTAGGCACGCTATATAATCGACGCAGATTGATTCGACATACGGAGACCGAAAGTTATCGCCTGTTCATAAATCGAACAACACTTAGCCAAAAAGCAAAAAGAGCCCAAACCCAGATCGTCTGGTCCGAACGCCACGCAAAACACACACACAAAGACCGCAGAGGTATTAGGGTACGTTGTATATAATCGACGCAGATCGATTCGACATACGGAGACCGAAAGTTATCGCTTAGCTTATAAAATCGAACAACACTTAGCCAAAAAGCCAAAAAGAGCCCAAAACCCAGATCGTCTGGTCTCAACGCCACGCAAAAACACACACACAAAGACCACAGAGGTATTAGGCACGCTGTATAATCGACGCAGATTTCGATTCCGACATACGGAGACCGAAAGTTATCGCCTAGTTTTATAAATCAAACAACACTTAGCCAAAAAGCCAAAAAAGAGCTCAAACCAGATCGTCTGGTCCGAACGCCACGCAAACACACACACAAAGATGCACAGAGGTATTAGGTACGCTATATAATCGACGCAGATTTCGATTCCGACATATACGGAGACCGAAAGTTATCGCTTAGTTTTTATAAATCAACAACACTTAGCCAAAAGCCAAAAGAGCTCAAACCCAGATCGTCTCGTCCAACGCCACGCAAAACACACACACACAAAGACTGCAGTAGGTATTAGTACACGCTATAATCGACGCAGATTTCGATTCGACATACGGAGACCGAAAGTTATCGCCTGTTTGTAAATCAACAACACTTTAGCCAAAAAGCCAAAAGAGCCTAAAACCCAGATCGTCTGGGTCTTCAACGCCACGCAAAACACACACACAAAGACTGCCAGAGGTATTAGGCACACGCTATAATCGACGCAGATTCGATTCGACATACGGAGACCGAAAGTTATCGCTTCTGCTTATAAATCAACAACACTTAGCCAAAAAGCCAAAAGAGCCTCAAACCCAGATGATTGCTCCGTCCCAACGCCACATTTAAACACACACACAACACCGCCAGAGAGGTATTAGGCACGCTGTTATAATCGACAGATTCGATTCGGACATACGGAGACCGAAAGTTATCGCTTGTTTATGTAAATCAACAACACTTAGCCAAAAAGCCAAAAAGAGCTCAAACCCAGATCGTCTGGTCTCAACGCCACGCAAACACACACACAAAGATCACAGAGGTATTAGGTACGCGCTATATAATCGACGCAGATTCGATTCCGATATACGGAGACCGAAAGTTATCGCCTAGTTTATAAAATCAATAAACACTTAGCCAAAAAGCCAAAAGAGCCTCAAACCCGATCGTCCGTCTCAACGCCACGCAAACACACACACAAAGACTCAGAGGTATTAGTACACATCGTTATAATCGACGCAGATTTTGATTTCGACATACGGAGACCGAAAGTTATCGCCTAGCTTATGTAAAATCAACAACACTTAGCCAAAAAGCAAAAAAAGAGCCAAAACCCAGATCGTCTCATCCAACGCCACGCAAACACACACACACACAGACCACAGAGGTAGGTATTAGCACGCTATATAATCGACGATTTCGATTCGACATACGGAGACCGAAAGTTATCGCTTAGTTTGCATAAAATCAACAACACTTAGCCAAAAAGCCTAAAAAAGAGCCTAAAACCCTTAGCAAGATCGTCTCCGTCCAACGCCACGCAAAAACACACACACAAAGACTGCAGAGGTATTAGTACGCTATAATCGACGACAGATTCGATTCCGACATACGGAGACCGAAAGTTATCGCCCTAGCTTATGTAAATCGAACAACACTTAGCCAAAAAGCCAAAAGAGCTCAAACCCGTGATCGTCTCCGTCCAAACACGCAAAACACACACACAAAGATGCCAGAGGTATTAGGTACACGCTATATAATCGACGCAGATTCGATTCGACATACGGAGACCGAAAGTTATCGCTTAGTTTGCAAAAATCAACAACACTTAGCCAAAAAGTCAAAAGAGCTCAAACCGTGATCGTCCGTCCAACGCCATTTAAAACACACACACAAAGACCGCTGAGGTATTAGACACGCTATAAATCGACGCAGATTTCGATTCCGACATACGGAGACCGAAAGTTATCGCCCGCTTATAAATCGAACAACACTTAGCCAAAAAGCCAAAAAGAGCTCAAAACCCGTGATCGTCCGGTCCAACGCCACGCAAACACACACACACAAAGATCACAGAGGTATTAGGTACACGCTGTTATAATCGACAGATTCGATTCATATACGGAGACCGAAAGTTATCGCTGTTTATAAATCAACAACACTTAGCCAAAAAGCCAAAAGAGCTCAAACCCGTGATCGTCTCGTCTCAACGCCACGCAAAACACACACACAAAGACTCACAGAGGTATTAGGTACGCTGCTATAATCGACGCAGATTTTGATTCGACATACGGAGACCGAAAGTTATCGCTTAGTTTATAAATCGAACAACACTTAGCCAAAAAGCCAAAAAGAGCTCAAACCCCAGATCGTCCGTCCTCAACGCCATTTAAACACACACACAAAGACTGCCAGAGGTATTAGCACGCTATAATAATCGACGCATTTTGATTCGACATACGGAGACCGAAAGTTATCGCTTAGTTTATAAATCGAACAACACTTAGCCAAAAAGCCAAAAAGAGCTCAAAACCGTGATCGTCTGGTCCAACGCACGCAAACACACACACAAAGATCACAGAGGTATTAGGTACGCGCTATAACCGACGCAGATTGATTCGACATACGGAGACCGAAAGTTATCGCCCTGATTTTTTGTAAATCGAACAACACTTAGCCAAAAAGCCAAAAAAAAAGAGCTCAAACCCGTGATCGTCTGGGTCCAACGCCACGCAAAAACACACACACAAAGACCACAGAGGTATTAGCACGCTATATAATCGACGCAGATTGATTCGATTCACATACGGAGACCGAAAGTTATCGCCTAGTTTATAAAATCAACAACACTTAGCCAAAAAGCCAAAAAGAGCTCAAACCCAGATCGTCTGGTCTCAACGCCACGCAAAACACACACAAAGAAAGCCAGAGGTATTAGGTACGCGCTATAATCGACGCAGATTTCGATTCGACATACGGAGACCGAAAGTTATCGCTAGTTTTTATAAAATCAACAACACTTAGCCAAAAAGCCAAAAAGAGCTCAAACCCAGATCGTCTGGTCCAACGCCACGCAAAACACACACACAAAGACCGCCAGAGGTATTAGGCACACGCTATAATCGACGCAGATTCGATTCGGACATACGGAGACCGAAAGTTATCGCTTAGTTTATAAATCGAGACAACACTTAGCCAAAAAGCCAAAAAGAGCTAAAACCCAGATCGTCTCGTCCAACGCCATTTAAAACACACACAAAGACTGCACAGAGGTATTAGGCACGCTATATAATCGACGCAGATTTTCGATTTCATATACGGAGACCGAAAGTTATCGCTAGCTTTGTAAAATCAACAACACTTAGCCAAAAGCCAAAAGAGAGCTCAAACCGTGATCGTCGTTCGTCTCAACGCCACGCAAAACACACACACAAAGATCACAGAGGTATTAGGCACGCTATAACCGACGCAGATTCGATTCGACATACGGAGACCGAAGTTATCGCTTAGTTTATGTAAATCAATAAACACTTAGCCAAAAAGCCAAAAAGAGCCCAAACCCAGATCGCTTCATTCAACGCCACGCAAAACACACACACAAAGACCACAGAGGTATTAGGTACACGCTATAATCGACGCAGATTTCGATTCCACATACGGAGACCGAAAGTTATCGCCTGCTTTATAAAATCGAACAACACTTAGCCAAAAAGCCAAAAGAGCTCTAAAACCCAGATCGTCTGGTCTCAACGCCACGTTAAACACACACACAAAGACTGCCAGAGGTATTAGGTACGTTATAATCGACGCAGATTTCGATTCACATACGGAGACCGAAAGTTATCGCTTAGTTTATAAAATCAACAACACTTAGCCAAAAGCCAAAAGAGCTCAAAACCCAGATCGTCTCCTCCAACGCTCAACGCCACGCAAAACACACACACAAAGATCGCAGAGGTATTAGGCACGCTATATAATCGACAGATTCGATTCATATACGGAGACCGAAAGTTATCGCCTAGTTTTATGTAAATCAACAAACACTTAGCCAAAAAGCCAAAAGAGCCCAAACCCAGATCGTCTCGTCTCAACGCCACGCAAAACACACACACAAAGATCACAGAGGTATTAGGTACACGCTATAACCGACGACAGATTTCGATTCGACATACGGAGACCGAAAGTTATCGCTTAGTTTATATAAATCAACAACACTTAGCCAAAAAAGCCAAAAGAGCTCAAACCCAGATCGTCCCTCCGAACGCCATTTAAACACACACACAAAGACTGCGAGGTAGAGGTATTAGGCACACGTTATAATCGACGCGACTCGATTCGACATACGGAGACCGAAGTTATCGCCTGTTTATAAAATCGAACAACACTTAGCCAAAAAGCCAAAAAGAGCCAAAAACCCAAGATCGTCTCATCCCAACGCCACGCAAACACACACACACAGACTGCACAGAGGTATTAGGCACGCTATATAATCGACGCAGATTCGATTCCGACATACGGAGACCGAAAGTTATCGCTTAGCTTTTAAAATCAACAACACTTAGCCAAAAAGCCAAAAAGAGCCCAAAACCCAGATCGTCCGTCCAACGCCACGCAAACACACACACACAAAGACCGCTGTAGGTATTAGGCACGCTATAAATCGACGCAGATTGATTCCGACATACGGAGACCGAAAGTTATCGCTTAGTTCATAAAATCAACAACACTTAGCCAAAAAGCCAAAAAAAAGAGCTCAAACCCAGATCGTCTCGTTCTCCAACGCCACACATAAAACACACACACAAAGACTCACAGAGGTATTAGGTACGCTATATAATCGACGCAGATTTCGATTTCGACATACGGAGACCGAAAGTTATCGCTTGCTTTAAAATCGAACAACACTTAGCCAAAAAGCCAAAAAAAGAGCTCAAAACCCAGATCGTCTGGTCCAACGCCACGCAAAAACACACACACAAAGACAGAGGTATTAGGCACACGCTATAATCGACGCAGATTGATTCGACATACGGAGACCGAAAGTTATCGCTTAGTTTCATAAATCGAATAACACTTAGCCAAAAAGCCAAAAAGAGCTCAAACCCAGATCGTCTGGTCCAACGCCACGTAAAAACACACACACAAAGACTCACAGAGGTATTAGTACGCTGCTATAATCGACGCAGATTTCGATTTCGACATACGGAGACCGAAAGTTATCGCCCTGTTTATAAATCAACAACACTTAGCCAAAAAGCCAAAAGAGCCCAAACCCAGATCGTTCGTCTCCAACGCCACGTTAAAAACACACACACAAAGACTGCACAGAGGTATTAGTACACGCTATAATCGACAGATTTCGATTCCGACATACGGAGACCGAAAGTTATCGCTTAGTTTGCATAAATCGAACAACACTTAGCCAAAAAGCCAAAAAGAGCCCAAAAACCAGATCGTCCGTTCAACGCCACGCAAAACACACACACAAAGATCACTGTAGAGGTATTAGGTACACGCTATAATCGACGCAGATTTCGATTTCGACATACGGAGACCGAAGTTATCGCTTAGTTTATGTAAAATCAACAACACTTAGCCAAAAAGCCAAAAAGAGCTCAAACCCCAGATCGTCCCCTCCAACGCCACGCAAACACACACACACAAAGACCACAGAGGTATTAGGCACGCTGCTATAATCGACGCAGATTTCGATTCATATATACGGAGACCGAAAGTTATCGCTTAGTTTATAAAATCAACAACACTTAGCCAAAAAGCCAAAAAGAGCCTAAAACCCAGATCGTCTCGTCTCAACGCCACGCAAACACACACACAAAGACTGCAGAGTAGGTATTAGGCACGCTATATAATCGACGCAGATTCGATTCCGACATACGGAGACCGAAAGTTATCGCCTAGTTTACGTAAATCAACAACACTTAGCCAAAAGCCGTAAAAGAGCCTCAAACCCAGATCGTCTGAGTCCAACGCCACAAATAAACACACAAGACTGCCAGAGGTATTAGGCACGCGCTATAATCGACGCAGATTCGATTCCGACATACGGAGACCGAAAGTTATCGCTTAGCTTATAAAATCGAACAACACTTAGCCAAAAAGCCAAAAAGAGCCCAAACCCCAGATCGTCTCGTCCAACGCCACGCAAAACACACACAAAGAAGATCACAGAGGTATTAGGCACGCGCATATAATCGACAGAGATCGATTCGACATACGGAGACCGAAAGTTATCGCCCTGCTTATGTAAATCGAAAAACACTTAGCCAAAAAGCCAAAAAGAGCCTAAAACCCGTGATCGTTCATTCCAACGCCACGCAAAACACACACACAAAGACCGCAGAGGTATTAGGCACGTTATATAATCGACAGCAGATTGATTCGGATATACGGAGACCGAAGTTATCGCTTAGTTTTGTATAAATCAACAACACTTAGCCAAAAAGCCAAAAAGAGCCCAAAACCCAGATCGTCGGTCCAACGCCACGCAAAAACACACACACACAAAGATCACAGAGGTATTAGGCACGCTGCTATAATCGACGCAGATTTCGATTCCGACATACGGAGACCGAAAGTTATCGCCTGCTTATAAATCAACAACACTTAGCCAAAAAGCCAAAAGAGCCTCAAACCGTGATCGTCTTCATCTCCAACGCCATTTAAACACACACACAAAGACTGCAGAGGTATTAGATACGCTAAACATAATCGACGCAGATTTCGATTCACATACGGAGACCGAAAGTTATCGCCTAGTTTTATGTAAATCAACAACACTTAGCCAAAAAAGCCAAAAGAGCTCTAAAACCCAGATCGTCTCGTCTCATTCAACGCCACAAAAAACACACACAAAGACTGCACAGAGGTATTAGGCACGCTATATAATCGACAGATTCGATTCGACATACGGAGACCGAAAGTTATCGCTTCGCCTGTTTATAAATCGAATAACACTTAGCCAAAAAGCCAAAAAGAGCTCTCAAACCCGTGATCGCTCGTCCAACGCCACGCTTATGAAACAACACACAAAGACTCAGAGAGGTATTAGCACGCACGCTATAATCGACGCAGATTGATTCATATACGGAGACCGAAGTTATCGCTTAGTTTATAAAATCGAACAACACTTAGCCAAAAAGCCAAAAAGAGCTCAAACCCCAGATCGTCCTCTCCAACGCCATTTAAACACACACACAAAGACTGCACAGAGGTATTAGGTACGCACGCTATATAATCGACGCAGATTCGATTCCATACATACGGAGACCGAAAGTTATCGCTTAGTTTATAAAATCAACAACACTTAGCCAAAAAGCCAAAAAGAGCCAAAACCTGATCGTCTCGTCTAACGCCACGTAAAACACACACACACAAGACTGCACAGAGGTATTAGGTATACGCTACATATAATCGACGCAGATTGATTTCGACATACGGAGACCGAAAGTTATCGCTAGCTTATGTAAATCTAAACAACACTTAGCCAAAAAGCCAAAAGAGCCCAAAACCCGTGATCATCCATTCAACAACGCTAACACACACACACACACACACACAAAGAGAGAGGTATTAGCACACGCTATAAATCGACGAGATTGATTCCGACATACGGAGACCGAAAGTTATCGCCGAAAGTTATCTTATAAATCGAACAACACTTAGCCAAAAAGCCAAAAAGAGCTCAAAACCCAGATCGTTCATCTCAACGCCACGTAAACACACACACAACAAAGCACAGAGGTATTAGTACGCTATATAATCGACGCAGATTTGATTTCGACATACGGAGACCGAAAGTTATCGCCTGCTTATGTAAATCGAACAACACTTAGCCAAAAAGCCAAAAAGAGCTCAAACCCAGATCGTCTCGTCCGAACGCCACTTAAACACACACACAAGACTGCACAGAGGTATTAGGTACGCTATATAATCGACGCAGATTTCGATTTCGACATACGGAGACCGAAAGTTATCGCTTAGTTTATAAATCAACAACACTTAGCCAAAAAGCCAAAAAGAGCTCAAACCCAGATCGTCTCGTCCGAACGCCATTTAAAACACACACACAAAGACTGCTGAGGTATTAGGGTACGCTATATAATCGACGCAGATTTCGATTCACATACGGAGACCGAAAGTTATCGCGCCCTGCTTTATAAAATCAACAACACTTAGCCAAAAAGTCAAAAGAGCTCAAACCCGTGATCGTCTCATCCAACGCCACACAAACACACACACAAAGATCACAGAGGTATTAGCACGCTACTATAATATAATCGACAGATTCGATTCGGACATACGGAGACCGAAAGTTATCGCCTAGCTTTGTAAAATCGAACAACACTTAGCCAAAAGCCAAAAGAGCCTCAAAACCCAGATCGTCTCGTTCAACGCCACGCAAAAAACACACACACACAAAGATCACAGAGGGGTATTAGTACGCTATATAATCGACAGACGATTCGATTCATATACGGAGACCGAAAGTTATCGCCTCGCTTCATAAATCAACAACACTTAGCCAAAAAGCCAAAAAGAGCTCAAACCCGCAGATCGTCTCTCAACGCCACGCAAAACACACACACACAAAGACTGCAGAGGTATTAGTATACGCTATATAATCGACGCAGATTCGATTCGATATACGGAGACCGAAAGTTATCGCCTGCTTGCATAAATCAACAACACTTAGCCAAAAAGCCAAAAGAGCTCAAACCCGTGATCGTCTCGTCCAACGCCACGTAAACACACACACACACAAGACTGCACAGAGGTATTAGTACACGCTACTATAATCGACGCAGATTTCGATTCGACATACGGAGACCGAAGTTATCGCCTAGTTTTATAAATCGAAACAACACTTAGCCAAAAGCCAAAAAAGAGCCTCAAACCCGTGATCGTCATCGGTCCAACGCCACGAAAAACACACACACAAAGACCGCAGAGGTATTAGGCACGCTATATAATCGACGCAGATTTCGATTCCGACATACGGAGACCGAAGTTATATCGCTTAGTTTATAAATCAACAACACTTAGCCAAAAAGCCAAAAAGAGCTCAAACCCGTGATCGTCTCGTCCAACGCCACGCAAAACACACACACAAAGACTCACAGAGGTATTAGGCACGCGCTGATAATCGACAGATTTCGATTCCGACATACGGAGACCGAAAGTTATCGCTTAGTTTATAAATCGAACAACACTTAGCCAAAAAGCCAAAAAGAGCTCCAAACCCAGATCGTCTGTCTCTCAACGCCACGCAAAAACACACACACACAAGACTGCAGAGGTATTATTATCGCACGCTATAATCGACGCAGATTCGATTCCGACATACGGAGACCGAAAGTTATCGCTTAGTTTCATAAATCGAACAACACTTAGCCAAAAAGCCAAAAAGAGCTCAAAACCCAGATCGTCGTCCAACGCCACAAAACACACACACACAAGATCACAGAGGTATTAGGTACGCTATATAATCGACGCAGATTTCGATTCCGACATACGGAGACCGAAAGTTATCGCCTAGTTTTATAAATCGAACAACACTTAGCCAAAAAGCCAAAAAGAGCTCAAAACCCAGATCGTCATCGTCCGAACGCCACGCTTAAAACACACACACAAAGACACAGAGGTATTAGTACACGCTATAAATCGACGCAGATCGATTCGGACATACGGAGACCGAAAGTTATCGCCTAGTTTTGCAAAAAATAAAACAACACTTAGCCAAAAAGCCAAAAAGAGCTCAAAACCCGTGATCGTCTCGTCCAACGCCACGCAAACACACACACAAAGACTGCAGAGGTATTAGGTACGTATATAATCGACGCAGATTTCGATTCCGACATATATACGGAGACCGAAAGTTATCGCTTAGTTTTAAAAATCAACAACACTTAGCCAAAAAGCCAAAAAGAGCCTCAAACCAGATCATTCATCTCCAACGCCACGCAAACACACACACAAGACTGCAGAGGTAGAGGTATTAGGCACGCTCGTTATAATCGACGCAGATTTCGATTCGGCATACGGAGACCGAAAGTTATCTTTAGTTTATAAATCAACAACACTTAGCCAAAAAGCCAAAAGAGCCTCAAACCCAGATCGTCCGTCCAACGCCATTTAAACACACACACAAAGATCACAGAGGTATTAGGTACGCTATAATCGATATAATCGACGCAGATTCGATTCACAACATACGGAGACCGAAAGTTATCGCTTAGTTTGCAAATCAACAACACTTAGCCAAAAGCCAAAAGAGCTCAAAACCCGAGATCGATCGTCCTCCAATAAAATTAAAACACACACACAAAGAAGACAGAGGTATTAGTACATAGGTAGCTACGCAGAGGTATTATATAATCGATATAATCGACGCAGATTCGATTTCGACATACGGAGACCGAAAGTTATCGCCTAGTTTTAAATCGAACAACACTTAGCCAAAAGCCAAAAGAGCCTAAAACCCAGATCGTCTCATCCTCAACGCCACGCAAAACACACACACAAAGACTGCAGAGGTATTAGGTACGCTATAATCGACGCAGATTTCGATTCGACATACGGAGACCGAAAGTTATCGCTTAGTTTATAAATCAACAACACTTAGCCAAAAGCCAAAAAGAGCTCAAAACCCAGATCGTCTCGTCTCAACGCCACTTAAAAACACACACACAAAGACCGCTGAGAGGTATTAGGTACGCTATATAATCGACGCAGATTTCGATTCGACATACGGAGACCGAAAGTTATCGCCTAGTTTGTAAAATCAACAACACTTAGCCAAAAAGCCAAAAAGAGCCTCAAACCCGATCGTCTCATTCTCCGAACGCCACGCAAAATAACACACACACAAAGACACAGAGGTATTAGACACGCTGTTATAATCGACGCAGATTCGATTTCGACATACGGAGACCGAAAGTTATCGCTTAGTTTATATAAATCGAACAACACTTAGCCAAAAAGCCAAAAAGAGCCTCAAACCCAGATCGTCCATCCAACGCCACGCAAACACACACACAAACACAAGACCGTAGAGGTATTAGGGCACGCTATATAATCGACGCAGATTCGATTCGACATACGGAGACCGAAAGTTATCGCTTAGTTTATAAATCAACAACACTTTAGCCAAAAAGCCAAAAAAGAGCCCCAAAACCCGAGATCGTCTCATTCAACGCCACGCAAAACACACACACAAAGACCACAGAGGTATTAGGTACGCGCTATAATCGACGCAGATTTCGATTCGACATACGGAGACCGAAGTTATCGCTTAGTTCATAAAATCAACAACACTTAGCCAAAAAGCCAAAAAGAGCTCCGAAACCCGATCGTCCCGTCCGAAACGCCATTTAAAACACACACACAAAGACTGCTGAGGTATTAGGTACGCGTTATAATCGACGCAGATTTCGATTCGACATACGGAGACCGAAAGTTATCGCTTAGTTTTTGTAAATCGAACAACACTTAGCCAAAAAGCCAAAAAGAGCTCAAACCCAGATCGTCTGGTCTCAACGCCACAAAAACACACACAAAGATCACAGAGGTATTAGGGTATCGCTATAATCGACGCAGATTTTGATTCCGACATACGGAGACCGAAAGTTATCGCCTGCTTCATAAATCGAACAACACTTAGCCAAAAAGCCAAAAAGAGCTCAAACCCAGATCGTCTCCGTCTCCGAACGCCACGCGTAAACACACACACAAAGACACAGAGGTATTAGGTACGCTATATAATCGACGCAGATTCGATTCGGCATACGGAGACCGAAAGTTATCGCTTAGTTTATAAATCGAACAACACTTAGCCAAAAAGCCAAAAGAGCTCAAAACCCAGATCGTCTCCTCCAACGCCACGCAAAAATACACACACAAAGAAAGATCGCAGAGGTATTAGGCACGCTATATAATCGACGCAGATTTCGATTCACATACGGAGACCGAAAGTTATCGCTTAGTTTATAAAAATCAACAACACTTAGCCAAAAGCCAAAAGAGCTCCTAAAACCCAGATCGTCTCATCTCAACGCCACTAAATAAAACACACACACAAAGATCACAGAGAGGTATTAGGCACGTATATAATCGACGATTTTCAGATTCGATTCCCGATATACGGAGACCGAAAGTTATCGCTTAGTTTATGTAAAATCGAACAACACTTAGCCAAAAAGCCAAAAAGAGCTCAAAACCCGATCGTCTCATCCAACGCCACGCAAACACACACAGAAAGATCGAGAGGTATTAGTACGCAAATATAATCGACGCAGATTTTCGATTCGATCGATATACGGAGACCGAAAGTTATCGCCTGCTTATAAAATCGAACAACACTTAGCCAAAAGCCAAAAAAAGAGCCCAAACCCAGATCGTCTCGTCCAACGCCACGCAACACAACACACACACAAAGACTCACAGAGGTATTAGGTACGCTATATAATCGACGCAGATTTCGATTCCGACATACGGAGACCGAAAGTTATCGCTCTGTTTTATAAAATCGAACAACACTTAGCCAAAAAGCCAAAAGAGCCCAAAACCCAGATCGTCTCGTCCAACGCCACGCAAAACACACACACAAGAGACTGCAGAGGTATTAGCACGCTATATAATCGACAGATTTCGATTCCACATACGGAGACCGAAGTTATCGCTTAGTTTATAAATCGAACAACACTTAGCCAAAAAGCCAAAAGAGCCTAAACCCCAGATCGTCCCATCCAACAACGCCATTTAAACACACACACAAAGATCACAGAGGTATTAGGTACGCTACATAATCGACGCAGATTTCGATTTCGACATACGGAGACCGAAAGTTATCGCTTGCTTTTATAAATCAACAACACTTAGCCAAAAAGCCAAAAAGAGCTCAAAACCGTGATCGTTCTCCTCCAACGCCACGCAAACACACACACACAAAGATCGCAGAGGTATTAGTACACGCTATATAATCGACGCAGATTTCGATTCACATACGGAGACCGAAAGTTATCGCTTAGTTTATAAATCGAACAACACTTAGCCAAAAAGCCAAAAGAGCTCAAAACCAGATCGTCTGGTCTCAACGCCACGCAAACACACACACAAAGATCACAGAGGTATTAGTATCGCTATAATAATCGACGCAGATTCGATTTCGACATACGGAGACCGAAAGTTATCGCCTGCTTTGTAAATCAACAACACTTAGCCAAAAAGCCAAAAAGAGCCTCAAACCCAGATCGTCTCGTCAACGCCACGCAAAACACACACACAAAGACTGCTGAGAGGTATTAGGCACGCGCTATAAATCGACGCAGATTTCGATTCTAATATACGGAGACCGAAAGTTATCGCTTAGTTTATAAAATCAACAACACTTAGCAAAAAGCCAAAAAGAGCTAAAACCGTGATCGTTCTGGTCTCGAACGCCACGCAAACACACACACAAAGATCACAGAGGTATTAGGTACGCTATAATCGACGCAGATTCGATTTCGACATACGGAGACCGAAAGTTATTATCGCCTGTTTGCAAAATCAACAACACTTAGCAAAAAAGCCAAAAAGAGCCCTAAACCCGTGATCGTCTGGTCTCAACGCCACGCAAACACACACACAAAGATCACAGAGGTATTAGGCACGCTATATAATCGACGCAGATTTCGATTCGACATACGGAGACCGAAAGTTATCGCTTAGTTTCATAAATCGAACAACACTTAGCCAAAAAGCCAAAAAGAGCCTCAAACCCGTGATCGTCTGGGTCTCCAACGCCACGCAAAACACACACACAAAGACCGCAGAGGTATTAGGCACGCTATATAATCGACGCAGATTTTCGATTCCGACATACGGAGACCGAAAGTTATCGCCTGTTATAAAAATCAACAACACTTAGCAAAAAGCCAAAAAGAGCCTAAAACCCAGATCGTCTGGTCTCAACGCCACAAAAACACACACACAAAGACTGCAGAGGTATTAGGCACGCTGTTATAATCGACAGATTCGATTCCGACATACGGAGACCGAAAGTTATCGCTTAGTTTATAAATCGAACAACACTTAGCCAAAAAGCCAAAAAGAGCTCAAACCCGTGATCGTCTTCATTCAACGCCACGCAAAACACACACACAAAGACCACAGAGGTATTTAGGCACGCTATATAATCGACGCAGATTTGATTCCGATATACGGAGACCGAAAGTTATCGCTTAGTTTATAAAATCAACAACACTTAGCCAAAAAGCCAAAAAGAGAGCTCAAACCGCAGATCGTCCATTCTCAACGCCACGAAACACACACACACACACACACAAGACTGCCAGAGGTATTAGGCACGCTATATAATCGACGCAGATTCGATTCCGACATACGGAGACCGAAAGTTATCGCTTAGTTTGCATAAATCAACAACACTTAGCCAAAAAGCCAAAAAGAGCTCAAACCCAGATCGTCTGGTCCAACGCCATTTAAACACACACACAAAGACTGCAGAGGTATTAGGCACGCTATATAATCGACGCAGATTTCGATTCCGACATACGGAGACCGAAAGTTATCGCTTAGTTTGTAAAATCAACAACACTTAGCCAAAAAGCCAAAAAGAGCCAAACCCGTGATCGTCCGTCTCAACGCCACGCAAACACACACACAAAAGATCGCAGAGGTATTAGGGCACGCTGCTATAATCGACGCAGATTTCGATTCCGACATACGGAGACCGAAAGTTATCGCTTAGTTTATGTAAATCAACAACACTTAGCCAAAAAGCCAAAAAGAGCCTAAAACCCAGATCGTCCGTCCAACGCCACGCAAACACACACACAAAGACCGCACAGAGGTATTAGGTACGCTTGTTATAATCGACGCAGATTTCGATTCCGACATACGGAGACCGAAAGTATATCCTAGCTCATAAATCGAACAACACTTAGCCAAAAAGCAAAAAGAGCTCAAACCCAGATCGTCCCGTCCAACGCCACAAAAACACACACACAAAGACCGCAGAGGTATATTAGTATCGCATATAATCGACGCAGATTCGATTCCGATATACGGAGACCGAAAGTTATCGCTTAGTTTATAAATCGAACAACACTTAGCCAAAAAGCCAAAAAGAGCTCAAACCCGTGATCGTCTCGTCTCAACGCCACGCAAACACACACACAAAGACTGCCAGAGGTATTATTAGGCACGCTGCTATAATCGACGCAGATTCGATTCGACATACGGAGACCGAAAGTTATCGCTTAGTTTATGTAAATCAACAACACTTAGCCAAAAAGCCAAAAGAGCTCAAACCCAGATCGTCTGGTCTCAACGCCATTTAAACACACACACAAAGATCACAGAGGTATTAGGCACGCTATAAATCGACATTTCGATTCACATACGGAGACCGAAAGTTATCGCTTAGTTTTTATATAAATCAACAACACTTAGCCAAAAGCCCAAAAGAGCCCAAAACCCGTGATCGTCTCGTCTCCGAACGCCACGCAAACATACACACACAAAGACACAGAGGTATTAGGTACGCTATATAATCGACGCAGATTCGATTCGACATACGGAGACCGAAAGTTATCGCTTAGTTTATAAATCGAACAACACTTAGCCAAAAAGCCAAAAGAGCCTCAAACCCAGTGATCGTCCATCCAACGCCACGTTAAAAACACACACACAAAGACACAGAGGTATTAGCACGCCATATAATCGACGCAGATTTCGATTCGACATACGGAGACCGAAAGTTATCGCCTGTTTGTAAATCAACAACACTTAGCCAAAAGCCAAAAAGAGCCCAAACCCGTGATCGTCTCTCTCCAACGCCACGCAAAACACACACACAAAGACTGCAGAGGTATTAGGTACGCTATATAATCGACGCAGATTGATTCGACATACGGAGACCGAAAGTTATCGCCTAGTTTATAAATCAACAACACTTAGCCAAAAAGCCAAAAAGAGCTCAAAAACCCAGATCGTCCGTCTCAACGCCACGCAAACACACACACAAAGACTGCACAGAGGTATTAGGCACGCTATATAATCGACGCAGATTTCGATTTCGACATACGGAGACCGAAAGTTATCGCCTAGTTTTATAAATCGAACAACACTTAGCCAAAAAGCCAAAAGAGCCTCAAACCCAGATCGTCTGGGTCGAACGCCACGCAAATAAACACACACACAAAGATCACAGAGGTATTAGTATACGCATATAATCGACGCAGATTTCGATTCCGACATACGGAGACCGAAAGTTATCGCCTAGTTTGCTTATAAATCAACAACACTTAGCCAAAAAAAGCCAAAAGAGCCCAAAACCCAGATCGTCTCCTCCAACGCCACGCAAAAACACACACACAAAGACTGCTGTAGGTATTAGGCACACGCTATAATCGACGACGATTTCGATTCACATACGGAGACCGAAAGTTATCGCCTGCTTTGTAAAAATCAACAACACTTAGCCAAAAAAGTAAAAAAGAGCTCAAACCCAGATCGTCTCATCCAACGCCACGTAAACACACACACAAGAAAGACACAGAGGTATTTAGGTATCGCTTATATAATCGACGCAGATTCGATTCCGGACATACGGAGACCGAAAGTTATCGCCTAGTTTATAAAATCAACAACACTTAGCCAAAAAGCCAAAAAGAGCCCAAACCCAGATCGTCTGGTCTCTCAACGCCACGCACGCAAAACACACACACAAAGACTGCACAGAGGTATTAGGCACGCGCTATAATCGACGCAGATTTCGATTCGACATACGGAGACCGAAGTTATCGCTTAGTTTATGTAAATCGAACAAACACTTAGCAAAAAGCAAAAAGAGAGCCAAAAACCGTGATCGTCCCGTCCGAACGCCACGCAAAACACACACACAAAGACTGCACAGAGGTATTAGGTACGCGTTATAATCGACGCAGATCGATTCGGACATACGGAGACCGAAAGTTATCGCTTAGTTTTGCAAAAATCAACAACACTTAGCCAAAAAGCCAAAAGAGCTCTAAAACCCAGATCGCCCGTCCGAACGCCATTTAAACACACACACAAGACCGCTGTAGAGGTATTAGCACGCGCTATAAATCGACGCAGATTTCGATTCGACATACGGAGACCGAAAGTTATCGCTTAGTTTATAAATCAACAACACTTAGCCAAAAAGCCAAAAAGAGCCCAAAACCCGTGATCGTCTCGTCCAACGCCACGCAAACACACACACAAAGATCTGCCAGAGGTATTAGTACATATCGCTATAATCGACGCAGATTTCGATTCTCACATATACGGAGACCGAAAGTTATCGCCTAGTTTATAAAATCAACAACACTTAGCCAAAAGCCAAAAGAGCCCAAAACCCAGATCGTCTGGTCTCAACGCCACGCAAACACACACACAAAGATCACAGAGGTATTAGGGCACTAATATAATCGACGCAGATTCGATTCGACATACGGAGACCGAAGTTATCGCCTAGCTTATTATAAATCGAAACAACACTTAGCCAAAAAGCCGAAAAAGAGCCAAACCCGTGATCGTCCCTCCAACGCCACGCAAAACACACACACACAAAGACTGCGAGAGGTATTAGGTACGCTATAATCGACGCAGATTTCGATTCGACATACGGAGACCGAAAGTTATCGCCTAGTTTTATAAATCAACAACACTTAGCCAAAAAGCCAAAAAGAGCTCAAAACCCAGATCGTCCGTCCAACGCCACGTTAAAACACACACACAAAGATCACAGAGGTATTAGTACGCTGTTATAAATCGACGCAGATTCGATTCGGACATACGGAGACCGAAAGTTATCGCTTAGTTTTATAAATCAACAACACTTAGCCAAAAAGCCAAAAAGAGCCCAAAACCCAGATCGTCCGTCTCAACGCCACGCAAACACACACACAAAGATGCCAGAGGTATTAGGACACGCTATATAATCGACGCAGATTTCGATTCGCATATACGGAGACCGAAAGTTATCGCCTAGTTTGCATAAATCGAACAACACTTAGCCAAAAAGCCAAAAGAGCTCTAAAACCCAGATCGCCCGTCCAACGCCACGCAAAACACACACACACAGATGCACAGAGGTATTAGTATACGCGTTATAATCGACGCAGATTCGATTCCGACATACGGAGACCGAAAGTTATCGCCTGTTTTATAAATCAACAACACTTTTAGCCAAAAAGCCAAAAGAGCCTCAAACCCAGATCGTCTCCGTCCCAACGCCACGCAAAACACACACAAAGACTGCAGAGGTATTAGGTACGCTATATATAATCGACGCAGATTTCGATTCACATACGGAGACCGAAAGTTATCGCTTAGTTTATAAATCAACAACACTTAGCCAAAAGCCAAAAAGAGCCTAAAACCCAGATCGTCTCATTCAACGCCATTTAAAACACACACACAAAGATCACAGAGGTATTAGGCACGCGCTATAATCGACAGCAGATCGATTTCGACATACGGAGACCGAAAGTTATCGCCTGCTTATAAATAAATCGAACAACACTTAGCCAAAAAGCCAAAAGAGCCTAAAACCCAGATCGTCAAAAGAGTCTCCAACGCCATTTAAAACACACACACAAAGACTGCTGAGGTATTAGGTACGCTATATAATCGACAGATCGATTCCGACATACGGAGACCGAAAGTTATCGCTTAGTTTGCATAAATCGAACAACACTTAGCCAAAAAGCCAAAAGAGCCTAAAACCCGATCGTCCGTCCAACGCGAACGCCACGCAAAACACACACACAAAGACTGCTCACAGAGGTATTAGTACACGTTATAATCGACGCAGATTCGATTTCGACATACGGAGACCGAAAGTTATCGCCGCTTTATAAAAATCAACAACACTTAGCCAAAAAGCCAAAAGAGCCCAAACCCGTGATCGTCTGGTCCAACGCCACGTAAACACACACACAAAGATCACAGAGGTATTAGGCACGCTATATAATCGACGCAGATTCGATTTCTACATACGGAGACCGAAAGTTATCGCTTAGTTTATGTAAATCAACAACACTTAGCCAAAAGTCAAAAGAGCTCAAAACCCGTGATCGTCTGGTCCAACGCCCACGCAAAAAACACACACACAAAGATCACAGAGGTATTAGTACGTACGCTATAATCGACGCAGATTTCGATTCGACATACGGAGACCGAAAGTTATCGCCTGCTTTTATAAATCGAACAACACTTAGCCAAAAAGCCAAAAGAGCCTCAAACCCGTGATCGTCCCGTCCAACGCCACGCAAAAAACACACACACACAAAGACTGCCAGAGGTATTAGGCACGCTAGCTATAATCGACGCAGATTTCGATTCGATATATATACGGAGACCGAAAGTTATCGCTTAGTTTATATAAATCAACAACACTTAGCCAAAAGTCAAAAAGAGCCTAAAACCCAGATCGTCCATCTCCGAACGCCACGCAACACACACACACAAAGATCACAGAGGTATTAGGTAGTACGCTATATAATCGACGCAGATTTCGATTCGACATACGGAGACCGAAAGTTATCGCTTAGTTTATAAATCAACAAACACTTAGCCAAAAAGCCAAAAAGAGCCCAAAACCCAGATCGTCCATCCTCAACGCCACGCAAAAAAACACACACACAAAGATCACAGAGGTATTAGGTACGCTGCTATAATCGACGCAGATTCGATTCGACATACGGAGATCGAAAGTTATCGCTTAGTTTATAAATCAACAACACTTAGCCAAAAAGCCAAAAAGAGCCTCAAACCCAGATCGTCTCATCCGAACGCCACGCAAACACACACACAAAGACTGCAGAGGTATTAGGTACGCTGCTATAATCGACGCAGATTGATTCCGACATACGGAGACCGAAAGTTATCGCTTAGTTTAGTAAATAAATCAACAACACTTAGCAAAAAAAAGCCAAAAGAGCTCTAAAACCCCAGATCGTCCCGTCCGAACGCCACGCAAACACACACACAAAGATCGCCAGAGGTATTAGGCACGTATACTATAATCGACGCGATTTCGATTCGACATACGGAGACCGAAAGTTATCGCTTAGTTTGTAAATCAACAACACTTAGCCAAAAAGCCAAAAGAGAGCCCAAAACCCGCAGATCGTCTCCGTCTCAACGCCACGCGTAAACACACACACAAAGACCACAGAGGTATTAGGTACACGCTATAATCGACGCAGATTCGATTCCGACATACGGAGACCGAAAGTTATCGCTTAGTTTATAAATCGAACAACACTTAGCCAAAAAGCCAAAAAGAGCCTAAAACCCGTGATCGTCTTCTCCAACGCCACGCAAAAACACACACACAAGAGATCACAGAGGTATTAGGCACGTTATAATCGACAGATTTCGATTTCGACATACGGAGACCGAAAGTTATCGCCCCTGCTTATGTAAATCAACAACACTTAGCCAAAAGCCAAAAGAGCCTCAAACCCAGATCGTCTGGTCCAACGCCACGCAAAAACACACACACACAAGAGACAGAGGTATTAGGGTACGCTATAATCGACGCAGATTTGATTCCGACATACGGAGACCGAAAGTTATCGCCTAGTTTATAAAATCAACAACACTTAGCCAAAAAGCCAAAAAAAGAGCTCAAAACCCCAGATCGTCTCATCCTCAACGCCACGCAAAACACACACACACAAGATCACAGAGGTATTAGGTACGCTACATATAATCGACGCAGACTCGATTCGGACATACGGAGACCGAAAGTTATCGCTTAGCTTTGTAAATCGAACAACACTTAGCCAAAAAGCCAAAAAGAGCCCAAACCCGTGATCGTCTCGTCCAACGCCACGCAAACACACACACAAAGACTGCCAGAGGTATTAGGCACGCTACTATAATCGACGCAGATTCGATTTCGACATACGGAGACCGAAAGTTATCGCTTAGTTTATAAATCAACAACACTTAGCCAAAAAGCCAAAAGAGCTCAAACCCCAGATCGTCTCGTCCAACGCCATTTAAAACACACACACACAGACTGCAGAGGTATTAGTACACGCTATAATCGACGACGATTGATTCCACATACGGAGACCGAAAGTTATCGCCTGTTTGTAAAATCAACAACACTTAGCCAAAAGCCAAAAGAGCTCAAACCCAGATCGTCTCATCCAACGCCACGCAAAAACACACACACAAAGACTGCACAGAGGTATTAGGCACGCTATAATCGACGCAGATTTCGATTCCGACATACGGAGACCGAAAGTTATCGCTTAGTTTTATAAATCAACAACACTTAGCCAAAAAGCCAAAAGAGCTCAAAACCCAGATCGTCTCGTCCAACGCCACGCAAACACACACACAAGATCACAGAGGTATTATTAGTACGCTATATAATCGACGCAGATCGATTCGACATACGGAGACCGAAAGTTATCGCCCTGCTTATGTAAATCAACAACACTTAGCCAAAAAGCCAAAAGAGCTCAAACCCAGATCGTCTCGTCCCAACGCCACGCAAACACACACACAAAGACTGCCAGAGGTATTAGGTACGCTGCTATAATCGACGCAGATTTCGATTTCGACATACGGAGACCGAAAGTTATCGCTTAGTTTATAAATCGAACAACACTTAGCCAAAAAGCCAAAAGAGCCCAAACCCAGATCGTCCGTCCGAACGCCACGCAAACACACACACAAAGACTGCAGAGGTATTAGGCACGCTATATAATCGACGCAGATTTCGATTCCGACATACGGAGACCGAAGTTATCGCTTAGTTTGCATAAATCAACAACACTTAGCCAAAAAGCCAAAAAGAGCCCAAACCCGTGATCGTCGTCATCCAACGCCACAACAAACACACACAAAGATCACAGAGGTATTAGGCACGCTATGCTATAATCGACGCAGATTTCGATTCGACATATACGGAGACCGAAAGTTATCGCTAGTTTATAAATCAACAACACTTAGCCAAAAAAGCCAAAAAGAGCTCAAACCCAGATCGTCTCCTCCAACGCCACGCAAAACACACACACAAAGATCACAGAGGTATTAGGCACGCTGCTATAATCGACGCAGATTTCGATTCCGACATACGGAGACCGAAAGTTATCGCCTAGCTTATAAAATCAACAACACTTAGCCAAAAAGCCAAAAAGAGCTCAAACCCGAGATCGTCTGGTCCAACGCCATTTAAAACACACACAAAGACTGCCAGAGGTATTAGGTACGCTACTATAATCGACGCAGATTTCGATTCCACATACGGAGACCGAAAGTTATCGCCTGTTTATAAATCGAACAACACTTAGCCAAAAAGCCAAAAAGCTCAAAACCCAGATCGTCTCGTCTCAACGCCACGCAAAACACACACACAAGACCGCCACAGAGGTATTAGGCACGCTATATAATCGACGCAGATTTCGATTCGACATACGGAGACCGAAAGTTATCGCTTAGTTTATAAAATCAAACAACACTTAGCCAAAAAGCCAAAAGAGCCTAAAACCCAGATCGTCTGGTCCGAACGCCACGCAAAACACACACACAAAGATCACAGAGGTATTAGGCACGCGCTATAATCGACGCAGATTTCGATTCCGACATACGGAGACCGAAAGTTATCGCTTAGTTTATAAATCAACAAACACTTAGCCAAAAAGCCAAAAGAGCTCCAAACCCGTGATCGTCTCGTCTCCAACGCCACGCAAACACACACACAAAGATCACAGAGGTATAGGTACACGCTATATAATCGACGATTCGATTCGACATACGGAGACCGAAAGTTATCGCCTCTGCTTTTATAAAATCGAAACAACACTTAGCCAAAAAGCCAAAAGAGCTCAAAACCCAGATCGTCTCGTCCAACGCCACGCAAAACACACACACAAAGATCACAGAGGTATTAGTACACGCTATATAATCGACGCAGATTTCGATTTCGATATACGGAGACCGAAAGTTATCGCTTAGCTTCATAAAATCAACAACACTTAGCCAAAAAGCCAAAAAGAGCTCAAAACCCAGATCGTCCCGTCCGAACGCCACGCAAAACACACACAAAGACACAGAGGTATAGGTTACACGCTATAATCGACGCAGATTTCGATTCGACATACGGAGACCGAAAGTTATCGCTTAGTTTTAAAATCAATAAACACTTAGCCAAAAAGCCAAAAAGAGCTCAAACCCAGATCGTCCCCTCCCAACGCCACATTAAACACACACACAAAGACTGCAGTAGGTATTAGGCACGCTATAATCGACGCAGATTCGATTCATATACGGAGACCGAAAGTTATCGCCTTAGTTTATAAATCAACAACACTTAGCCAAAAAGCCAAAAGAGCCTCAAACCCGTGATCGTCTGGTCCAACGCCACATAAAAACACACACACAAAGATCACAGAGGTATTAGGTACGCTATATAATCGACGCAGATTTCGATTCCGGATACGGAGACCGAAAGTTATCGCCTGCTTTGTAAATCAACAACACTTAGCCAAAAAGCAAAAAGAGCTCAAACCTCAAGATCGTCGTCCCAACGCCTTACGCAAACACACACACAAAGACTGCCAGAGGTATTAGGCACGCTGCTATAATCGACGCAGATTCGATTCGACATACGGAGACCGAAGTTATCGCTTAGTTTATAAATCAACAACACTTAGCCAAAAAGCCAAAAGAGCTCAAAACCCAGATCGTCCGTCTCAACGCCACGTAAACACACACACACAAAAGATCACAGAGGTATTAGTATACACGCTATATAATCGACGCAGATTGATTCGACATACGGAGACCGAAAGTTATCGCCTGTTTATAAATCGAACAACACTTAGCCAAAAAGCCAAAAAGAGCTCAAACCCAGATCGTCTGGTCCGAACGCCACGCAAAACACACACAAAGATCACAGAGTAGTATTAGCACGCTATATAATCGACGCAGATTCGATTCCGACATACGGAGACCGAAAGTTATCGCTTAGTTTATAAATCGAACAACACTTAGCCAAAAAGCCAAAAAGAGCTCAAACCCAGATCGTCCCATCCAACGCCACGCAAAACACACACACAAAGACTGCCAGAGGTATTAGGTACGACGCTATAATCGACGACAGATTTCGATTCACATACGGAGACCGAAAGTTATCGCCCTGCTTATAAAATCAACAACACTTAGCCAAAAAGCCAAAAAGAGCCCAAACCCAGATCGTCCGGTCCAACGCCACGCAAAACACACACACAAAGACTGCAGAGGTATTAGGCATCGCTATAATCGACGCAGATCGATTCGATTCATATACGGAGACCGAAAGTTATCGCTTAGTTTATAAATCGAACAACACTTAGCCAAAAAGCAAAAAGAGCTCAAAACCCGATCGTCGTCCAACGCCACGCAAAAACACACACACAAAGACCGCAGAGGTATTAGGTACGCTGCTATAATCGACGCAGATTCGATTTCGACATACGGAGACCGAAAGTTATCGCTTAGTTTTATAAATCAACAACACTTAGCCAAAAAGCCAAAAAGAGCTCAAACCCGTGATCGTCGTCCAACGCCACGCAAACACACACACAAAGACTGCAGAGGTATTAGGTACACGCTATAATCGACGCAGATTCGATTCCGACATACGGAGACCGAAGTTATCGCTTAGCTTATGTAAATCAACAACACTTAGCCAAAAAGCCAAAAAGAGCTCAAACCCAGATCGTCCGTCCAACGCCAATAAAACACACACAAAGACTCACAGAGGTATTAGGTACGCTATATAATCGACGCAGATTCGATTCGACATACGGAGACCGAAAGTTATCGCCTAGCTTTTCATAAATCGAACAACACTTAGCCAAAAAGCCAAAAAGAGCCCAAACCAGATCGTCCGTCCGAACGCCACGCAAACACACACACAAAGATCACAGAGGTATTAGGCACGCTATATAATCGACGCAGATTTCGATTCGACATACGGAGACCGAAAGTTATCGCTTTAGTTTGCAAAATCAACAACACTTAGCCAAAAAGCCAAAAAGAGCCAAAACCCAGATCGTCTGGTCCAACGCCACGCAAAACACACACACAAAGATCACAGAGGTATTAGGTACGCTATATAATCGACGCAGATTCGATTTCGACATACGGAGACCGAAGTTATCGCTTAGTTTTATAAAATCAACAACACTTAGCCAAAAAGCCAAAAAGAGCTCAAAAACCCAGATCGTCCCCTCTCAACGCCACGCAAAACACACACACAAGACTGCAGAGGTATTAGGCACGCTGCTATAATCGACGCATTTCGATTCGACATACGGAGACCGAAAGTTATCGCCTGTTTGTAAAATCAACAACACTTAGCAAAAAGCCAAAAAGAGCTCTAAACCCGACATACGGAGATCGTCTGGTCCAACGCCACGTAAAAACACACACACAAAGACTGCAGAGGTATTAGTATTAGCACGCTATTATAATCGACGCAGATTTCGATTCATATACGGAGACCGAAAGTTATCGCTTAGTTCATAAATCAACAACACTTAGCCAAAAAGCCAAAAAGAGCCTAAAACCCAGATCGCCTCGTCCAACGCCACGCGCAAACACACACACAAAGATCACAGAGAGGTATTAGGCACGCGCTATAATCGACGCAGATTTGATTCCGACATACGGAGACCGAAAGTTATCGCTTAGTTTTATAAATCGAACAACACTTAGCAAAAAGCCAAAAAGAGCCTAAAACCCAGATCGTCTGGTCTCAACGCCATTAAAAACACACACACAAGACTGACTGCAGAGGTATTAGGCACGCTGCTATAATCGACGCAGATTCGATTTCGACATACGGAGACCGAAAGTTATCGCTTAGTTTATAAATCGAACAACACTTAGCCAAAAAGCCAAAAAGAGTTCAAAACCCGTGATCGTCTGGTCCAACGCACGCAAACACACACACACACAAGATCACAGAGGTATTAGCACGCTGCTATAATCGACGCAGATTTCGATTTCGACATACGGAGACCGAAGTTATCGCTTAGTTTGCATAAATCAACAACACTTAGCCAAAAAGCCAAAAAGAGCTCTAAAACCCGTGATCGTCTCCTTCAACGCCACGCAAACACACACACAAAGATCACAGAGGTATTAGGCATCGCTATATAATCGACGCAGATTCGATTCCGACATACGGAGACCGAAAGTTATCGCTTAGTTTTTATAAATCGAACAACACTTAGCCAAAAAAGCCAAAAAGAGCTCTAAAACCCAGATCGTCTCGTCCGAACGCCACGCAAACACACACACAAAGACTCACAGAGGTATTAGGCACGCTACTATAATCGACGCAGATTTCGATTCCGATATACGGAGACCGAAAGTTATCGCCTGCTTATGTAAATCAACAACACTTAGCCAAAAAGCCAAAAGAGCCCAAAACCCAGATGATCGTCCTCCGAACGCCACGCAAACACACACACAAAGACTGCAGAGGTATTAGGCACGCTACATAATCGACGCAGATTCGATCGATTCACATACGGAGACCGAAAGTTATCGCTTAGTTTATGTAAATCAACAACACTTAGCCAAAAAGCCAAAAAGAGCTCAAAACCCGTGATCGTCTGGTCTCAACGCCACGCAAAACACACACACAAAGACTGCAGAGGTATTAGGCACGCTATATAATCGACGCAGATTTCGATTCCGACATACGGAGACCGAAAGTTATCGCCTGTTCATAAATCAACAACACTTAGCCAAAAGCCCAAAAGAGCTCAAAACCAGATCGTCTCTCCAACGCCACGCAAACACACACACAAAGATCACAGAGGTATTAGGGCACGCTATATAATCGACGCAGATCGATTCACATACGGAGACCGAAAGTTATCGCTTAGTTTATAAATCGAATAAACACTTAGCCAAAAAGCCAAAAGAGCCTCAAACCCGATGATCGTCTGTCTCAACGCCACGCAAAACACACACACAAGACTGCACAGAGGTATTATTAGGCACGCTATATAATCGACGCAGATTTCGATTTCCATACGGAGACCGAAAGTTATCGCTCTGTTTGCATAAATCGAACAACACTTAGCCAAAAAGCCAAAAGAGCCTCAAACCCCAGATCGTCCGTCTCAACGCCACGCAAAAAAAACACACACACAAAGACTGCACAGAGGTATTAGGCACGCACGCTATAATCGACGCAGATTTCGATTCACATACGGAGACCGAAAGTTATCGCTTAGTTTATAAAATCAACAACACTTAGCCAAAAAGCCAAAGAGCCCAAAACCCAGATCGTCTGGTCCAACGCCACGCAAAACACACACACAAAGATCACAGAGGTATTAGGCACGCGCTATAAATCGACGCAGATTTCGATTCACATACGGAGACCGAAAGTTATCGCCTGTTTATAAATCAACAACACTTAGCCAAAAAGCCAAAAAGAGCTCAAACCCAGATCGTCCCCTCCAACGCCTTAAAAACACACACACAAGACTGCCAGAGGTATTAGACACGCTATATAATCGACGCAGATTCGATTCCGACATACGGAGACCGAAAGTTATCGCTTAGTTTTGCTAAATCAACAACACTTAGCCAAAAGCTAAAAAGAGCCTCAAACCGTGATCGTCCCCATTCCGAACGCCACGCAAAAACACACACACAAAGACCGCAGTAGGTATTAGCACGCTGCTATAACCGACGCAGATTTGATTCGACATACGGAGACCGAAAGTTATCGCCTGCTTATAAATCGAACAACACTTAGCCAAAAAGCCAAAAGAGCTCAAACCCCAGATCGTCTGGTCGAACGCCACGCAAACACACACACAAAGACTGCTGTGAGGTATTAGGGTACGCGCTATAATCGACAGATTTCGATTTCGACATACGGAGACCGAAAGTTATCGCTTAGTTTAGTAAATCGAACAACACTTAGCCAAAAAGCCAAAAAGAGCCTAAAACCCAGATCGTCTCATTCCAACGCACGCAAACACACACACAAAGACCGCACAGAGGTATTAGCACGCGCTATAATCGACGCAGATTTCGATTCGACATACGGAGACCGAAAGTTATCGCCTAGTTTATAAATCGAACAACACTTAGCCAAAAAGCCAAAAAGAGCTCAAACCCAGATCGTCTCATTCAACGCCACGCAAACACACACACAAAGACCACAGAGGTATTAGGGGTACGCTATAATCGACGCAGAGATCGATTCCGACATACGGAGACCGAAGTTATCGCCTGTTTTATAAATCAACAACACTTAGCCAAAAGCCCAAAAAGAGCTTAAACCCGTGATCGTCTCGTCTCCAACGCCACGCAAAACACACACACAAAGACTGCCAGAGGTATTAGTACACACGCTATATAATCGACGCAGATTTCGATTTCTCACATACGGAGACCGAAGTTATCGCTTAGTTTATAAATCAACAACACTTAGCCAAAAAGCCAAAAGAGCCTAAACCCAGATCGTCCATCTCCAACGCCACGCAAAAACACACACACAAAGACTGCAGAGGTATTAGCACGCGCTATAATCGACGCAGATTGATTCGACATACGGAGACCGAAAGTTATCGCCTAGTTTGCATAAATCAACAACACTTAGCCAAAAAGCCGGTAAAAGAGCCTAAAACCCAGATCGTCCCGTCCGAACGCCTTAAAACACACACACACAGACTCACAGAGGTATTAGACACGCTGCTATAATCGACGCATTTCGATTCCGACATACGGAGACCGAAGTTATCGCTTAGTTTATGTAAATCAACAACACTTAGCCAAAAAGCCAAAAGAGCCTCAAACCCAGATCGTCTGGTTCAACGCCACTAAAACACACACACAAAGATCACAGAGGTATTAGGCACGCGTTATAATCGACGCAGATTCGATTCGACATACGGAGACCGAAGTTATCGCTCTGCTTTGTAAATCAACAACACTTAGCCAAAAAGCCAAAAAGAGCCCAAACCCAGATCGTCTCCTCCAACGCCATTTAAAACACACACACAAAGACCGCAGAGGTATTATTAGACACGCTATAATCGACGCAGATTCGATTCGACATATACGGAGACCGAAGTTATCGCTTAGTTTTATAAATCAACAACACTTAGCCAAAAAGCCAAAAAGAGCCTAAAACCCAGATCGTCTGGTCCAACGCCACGCAAACACACACACACAAGATCGCAGAGGTATTAGCACGCTACTATAATCGACGCAGCATTCGATTCCGACATACGGAGACCGAAGTTATCGCTTAGTTTATGTAAATCGAATAAACACTTAGCCAAAAAGCCAAAAAAGAGCCTCAAACCCGTGATCGTCTGGGTCCGAACGCCACGCAAACACACACACACAAGATCGCTGAGGTATTAGGTACGCTGCTATAATCGACGCATTTCGATTTCGACATACGGAGACCGAAAGTTATCGCTTAGTTTGCATAAAATCAACAACACTTAGCCAAAAAGCCAAAAAGAGCTCTAAAACCGTGATCGTCTGGTCTCAACGCCACTTAAACACACACACAAAGACTGCAGAGGTATTAGGTACGCGTTATAATCGACGCAGAGATCGATTCGACATACGGAGACCGAAAGTTATCGCCCTGTTTATAAATCGAACAACACTTAGCCAAAAAGCAAAAAAGAGCTCAAACCCAGATCGTCCGTCCAACGCCACGCAAACACACACACACAAGATCGCAGAGGTATTAGGCACGCTGCATATAATCGACGCAGATTTCGATCTCACATACGGAGACCGAAAGTTATCGCTTAGTTTATAAATCGAACAACACTTAGCCAAAAAGCAAAAAAGAGCCTAAAACCCGTGATCGTCCCATCCGAACGCCACCAAAACACACACACACAAGACTGCAGAGGTATTAGGCACGCTGCTATAACCGACGCAGATTTCGATTCCGGACATACGGAGACCGAAGTTATCGCCTGCTTATAAATCAAACAACACTTAGCCAAAAAGTCAAAAGAGCCTAAAACCCGATCGTCTGGTCCAACGCCACGCAAACACACACACAAAGATCGCAGAGGTATTAGGCACGCGCTATAACCGACGCAGATTTCGATTCGACATACGGAGACCGAAAGTTATCGCCTGCTTGCTAAATCGAACAACACTTAGCCAAAAAGCCAAAAAGAGCTCAAAACCCGTGATCGTCTCCTCCAACGCCACGCAAAACACACACACAAAGACTGCAGAGGTATTAGGTACGCTGCTATAATCGACGCAGATTTCGATTCACATACGGAGACCGAAAGTTATCGCTTAGTTTATAAATCGAACAACACTTAGCCAAAAAGCCAAAAGAGCCCAAAACCCGTGATCTGGTCTCCAACGCCACGCTAAACACACACACAAAGACTGCAGTAGGTATTAGGCACGCTGCTATAATCGACGCAGATTTCGATTCACATACGGAGACCGAAAGTTATCGCCTAGTTTTATAAATCGAACAACACTTTAGCCAAAAAGCCAAAAGAGCCCCAAACCCAGATCGTCTGGTCTCAACGCCACGCAAACACACACACAAAGATCACAGAGGTATTAGGTACGCTGCTATAATCGACGCAGATTCGATTTCGACATACGGAGACCGAAAGCGCGCCTAGTTTTGTAAAATCGAATAACACTTAGCCAAAAAGCCAAAAAGAGCCCAAACCCGTGATCGTCTGGTCCAACGCCACGCAAAACACACACACAAAGATCACAGAGGTATTAGGCACGCTATATAATCGACGCAGATTTCGATTCGACATACGGAGACCGAAAGTTATCGCTCTGCTTTATAAATCGAACAACACTTAGCCAAAAAGCCAAAAGAGCCCAAACCCGTGATCGTCTCGTCCGAACGCCACATAAAAACACACACACAAAGACTGCAGAGGTATTAGGCACGCTGCTATAATCGACGCAGATTCGATTCGACATACGGAGACCGAAAGTTATCGCTTAGTTTATAAATCGAACAACACTTAGCCAAAAGCCAAAAAGAGCTCAAAACCCAGATCGTCTGGTCCAACGCCACGCAAAAACACACACAAAGACACAGAGGTATTAGGGTACGCTGCTATAAATCGACGCAGATTCGATTCGACATACGGAGACCGAAAGTTATCGCCTGCTTATAAATCGAACAACACTTAGCCAAAAAGCCAAAAAGAGCTCAAACCCCAGATCGTCTCCTCCCAACGCCACGCAACACACACACAAAGACCGCAGAGGTATTAGATACACATATAATCGACGCAGATTTCGATTCTTACATACGGAGACCGAAAGTTATCGCTTAGTTTGCAAAATCAACAACACTTTAGCCAAAAAGCCAAAAAGAGCCTAAAACCCGTGATCGTCCATCCAACGCCACGTAAAAACACACACACAAAGACCACAGTAGGTATTAGGCACGCTATATAATCGACGCAGATTCGATTCCGACATACGGAGACCGAAAGTTATCGCCTGCTTATGTAAATCAACAACACTTAGCCAAAAAGCCAAAAAGAGCCTCAAACCCGTGATCGTCTCCTCCAACGCCATTTAAACACACACAAAGACCACAGAGGTATTAGGTACACGCTATAATCGACGCAGATCGATTCGATATACGGAGACCGAAAGTTATCGCTTAGTTTATAAATCAACAACACTTAGCCAAAAAGCCAAAAGAGCCCAAACCCAGATCGTCCATCCGAACGCCACGCAAACACACACACAAAGACCACAGAGGTATTAGGTATCGCGCTATATAATCGACGCAGATCGACGATTCCGACATACGGAGACCGAAAGTTATCGCCTGTTTATAAATCAACAACACTTTAGCAAAAAGCCAAAAGAGCTCAAACCCAGATCGTCCGTCCAACGCCACGCAAACACACACACAAAGACCGCACAGAGGTATTAGGCACGCTGCTATAACCGACGCAGATTCGATTCCACATACGGAGACCGAAGTTATCGCCTGCTTTGTAAATCAACAACACTTAGCCAAAAAGCCAAAAAGAGCTCTAAACCCGTGATCGTCTCGTCTCAACGCCACGCAAAACACACACACACAAAGACTCACAGAGGTATTAGGTATCACGCATATAATCGACGCAGATTTCGATTTCGACATACGGAGACCGAAAGTTATCGCCTGTTTATAAATCAACAACACTTAGCCAAAAAGCCAAAAAGAGCCCAAACCCGTGATCGTCTCCCTCCGAACGCCATTTAAACACACACACAAAGACCGCAGAGGTATTAGGCATGTTATAATCGACGCATTTCGATTTCGACATACGGAGACCGAAAGTTATCGCTTAGTTTATAAATCGAACAACACTTAGCCAAAAAAGCCAAAAGAGCCTCAAACCCCAGATCGTCCGTCCGAACGCCACGCAAAACACACACACAAGACCGCCAGAGGTATTAGGCACGCACGCTATAATCGACGCAGATTGATTTCGACATACGGAGACCGAAAGTTATCGCCTGCTTTTGCGTAAATCAACAACACTTAGCCAAAAAGCCAAAAGAGCTCAAACCCGTGATCGTCCATCCAACGCCATTTAAAACACACACACAAAGACCGCAGTAGAGGTATTAGGCACGCACGTTATAAATCGACGCAGATTTCGATTCGATATACGGAGACCGAAAGTTATCGCTTTAGTTTATGTAAATCGAACAACACTTAGCCAAAAAGCCAAAAGAGCTCAAACCCAGATCGTCTCCTCCGAACGCCACGCAAACACACACACAAGATCACAGAGGTATTAGGCACGCTACTATAACCGACGCAGATTTCGATTCCGACATACGGAGACCGAAGTTATCGCCTAGTTTATAAATCAACAACACTTAGCCAAAAAGCCAAAAGAGCCTCAAAACCGAGATCGTCTCTCCCAACGCCACGCAACACACACACAAAGACTGCAGAGGTATTAGATACGCGCTATAATCGACGCAGATCGATTTCGACATACGGAGACCGAAAGTTATCGCTTAGTTTGCGTAAATCAACAACACTTAGCCAAAAAGCCAAAAAGAGCTCAAAAACCCAGATCGTCCGTCCAACGCCACGCAAACACACACACACAAAGATCGCTGAGGTATTAGGTACACCTGCTATAACCGACGGCAGATTTGATTCGACATACGGAGACCGAAAGTTATCGCCTCCGTTTAGTAAAATCAACAACACTTAGCCAAAAAGCCAAAAGATATAAAAACCCGTGACGTCCTTTATTAAACGCCATTTAAATACACACACAAAGACTCACAGAGGTATTAGGCATGTGATATAACTCGGAGGAGATTGATGATCTCGACATACGGAGACCGAAGTTATCGCCTGGAGTTTGGGAAATCGAACAACACTTAGCCAAAAAGTCAAAAGAGTTGTTTATATTTATCGTTTTGATCCAACGCCATGTATTTAGCTTTTGAACACACACACAAAGTTCGTATCTAATTATATTAATTGTTGATAGTAAAAGATATGATTGTTATTGATATGCGTATATTGTCATTATTTATTTTTCTTAGTTTATACTTGTACAATATGTAAATGAGCAGGGAATTTTGCAATTTTATTATTATTTTTTTAAAGTGGGTCATTGGCATGATGGGGCATTGGCGAAGGCCATCGTCAGCAATGAGTCATTTATGACAACAAGTCGTTTAAGATGACCCCGTGTAATGACCAACTTGCCGACGGTGGCGATGGGAGGTCAAGGCGGCGACCCATCTGGCGGCAGTAAGAGGCGTGACGGACAGTGTCGTCGCCAATGACCTCATTGCCGACGGAAATAGGGTCATTGGCGACGGCACGTGCCGTCGGCAATGAACTTATTTTTTGTAGTGTTCCAGATCAAAGACAACATGACAGAGTATAGATTAAAGCTTTAAAACAACAAAAATCATAAACGAACAAGAATCTGTGGCTCTTAACATTAGCTTGTCAGACAACAAATTTTGTTCTTGGACAGTTTTGGGAAAACTCAATTTTAAAGCACTTTGATTCTATGGATCCATGATGGATCAACATAGATCATCTAAAAACATCATATAACATAAGATTAAACACTTAAACACAAATTTTTTTCTTAGCAACTTGGATCAAAAATTAAATTTGGTTTATACCTTCTAGCTTCAAATCCTTGATCTTAATCTTTCTAACTGATCTTGGTTGATCAAGGGCTGTTTTTAGGACTGAGTAACTTAACAATTTCGGAGCTTTGGATGGGAGAGAGAGTTGTTGAGAGCTTATATGAAAAATGACTAACTTTTATGATTTTTTCTCTCTCATAGCTTATATATATATATATTATGATTTAGTGTATGTTGCTGAGATTGTTGGCCATCAATGACTGATTTGCTGAGATTTTGATGTCACAAAGTCAATGGAGTTGGTGAACCACTAAAGGTCTTGGCCATTTTATAAGTTACCATTTAAAGAAAATGAAAAAGGCCATTTTGGTCCTTAGCATTATATTTTTAATGGCATGATGGTCAATTATCCAAACCCTTAGGTTTTAACCCTTAGGGTCTAACCCTAAGGTTCAAACCCTTAGGTTTTACAACATTAGCTTTCTAAGATTTTCTAATTAGGGTTTTTTAATTAGAAAATTAAGATTTTAAAACTATAATTAGGGTTTCCTAATTAAATTAGGTTTTCCTAATCATACTAACGTTTAATAAACACATTAAGCTTACCAATTAGGATTAGGGTTTCCTAATTAGGGTTTAGGATTCCCAGATATGAAATTAGAGTTTCCCGGCTTTCGATTAGGGTTTCTAACTGTGCGTTAGGGTTTCTAATCCTGAGATTAGGGTTTGTAATCTCTTATTAGGGTTTATAAATTTTAAACCTTATCTGATCAATCATTAATCAAAATATCTATACAGTACAAACACGTATTCATCGATACAATTATTTTAATTGCATTTTCTATCGAATCCCTTTCCAAGATTAGGGTTAGGGTTTCTAAAGTTGTTAAACACAACTATACTCTGATTTCTCAGTCAATACAAAAATTGACTAATTCTCGAGACTCGTATCACAGATACACAGTACAATATTAACAGTCAATAAAAAAAAATTATTCGTAAAATTTGGATTATTTTAAATCCCGGTTTATCACAGCTACACGTCGGCATGGATTTAACTGATGAATCCTTTGTTTTATGTCGTTTAGATTAAATGCCTGTTTTATTTTAGTATCCTCGTTATGTAGGCTATTCATATGATATTATGTGAGCCTAGGAGCCACGGGATCTAAGATCCAGCTGACGGATCTTGATCTAGTTCCCATGATGGACCCTTTTAAGTTGTACAGTTAGCTTGTAAATTATATGTGTGGTGTTCGGACATCCTTCGATGGCTGTCATGCCCATAAGGAGCCCGACACTTATATGTATAATATTTTGTTGAAGATGCTTTGCATCTCGAGAATAAAATCAAAACAAGCCGAATACGGAATAAAATGGAAGTATCAAAGGCCTCAATTACTATGTGAGCATAAGGGTTTGAAAACCTATTTTCAAAACATCATCTTATACGCCTTGTATTAAAATTGAACTTTTATACAGGTCAAACCCTTTGTATATAGGTGCAAATGAGGTATAACACTACTTCCAAATAATGCACTTATGCCCAATTTACTACACACACACTTCAAATAAATAGGGAATTGAAAAGATGCGGTAACCGTATTTTCACGTTAGTCGGGGGATGCTTAACACCTTCCCCCCACTTAAGCAAGCCCCTGAACTCTATGAATCTCGGTTTCCAAGGCCTGTTAAATAGAGTCCAATAATTGGGCCTTTTGCAAAACTTTTCAAATTCGGTTGAGTTGGTACAACCATTTCACTACTACCGACTGACGACTCTAAATTTTCAAATCGTCGACATTTTGTGTCAGACTCTTTTCAAACTTGCCATTTCAAATAAAATTCAAAACACATAGAAAACATAAAGGGTAAGAAAGACTAAAAGAGGAATTCAAAAAAGGAAATTTTTCCCGACGTCGACAGGTGGCGACTCTGCTGGGGACAGTAGAGGGCTTAAGCCGCATTTGAATATTTTCAAAAACCCTTCTACTTGTGTGTGAATGTTGTCTTTACATTAAATGGATATGAATGAATGCTTTATGTATCGCATTTTAGTGCCTTACACAATCTCTGCATTTTGTATTAGAGCATCACACAATTTCATCATTTCATACGGTGAGACACTATGTATGTGAATGTATGTTGTGTAATTCCTCCACAAGGAGGCGAACCCATCGGTGTTTGATTACTGGACTCAACGGAGAATAATTTTGCCCGGCTCAAGAAAGGCACCACTCAGATCCGCTCCAATTGAAAGATCGGATTAACTTCCCATCTAGTAAATTGCGATGATCTAGGGACCTTCATGCCGAAAAGTCGCGAGAATAACCTAAGATAGGTCAGCCTTTGATAAACCAAATGCGAAGGGGAGTCTCTTCATGCCTTTCCCTTTTAATTCCATGTAAATTATGATTCAATTTAAATTACAATTCCATGTAAATATAAAAGAAAATGTAAATATACATTCCATTCCCTACCAAAACCTGTCATGTTATCCTGTCATCAAAATACCTGACATCTATTTTGTAGGAAAACATTAAAAAACTCCTAAAATAGACACAGTGCATAGCATGTAGACTATTAGTGTTTATCTAGACTAAATTACATAATCTTTTTGTAGGGAAACAATTGGTCCTGTTACCATTTCAAAGTCCAAAAAGGCACTATGCCCACCTTCAGACATGGTTGCAAGTGCCCAACCTGAATCTACTCATGTTTCTCGAGAGAAGTTCGAGGGACTAAGAAACCAGAGAACAAAATTAGTTATCTTTTTGAAAGAACAAAACAAACAGACTCAAGGTTGACAAATACCCACTCAAACAGAAACCTCTACACAAGGAGGAAGACATGATACTTACAAGAAAGAATAGGAAGTACATATATCTAAACCTCGAATCCATGAAAAACCCAAAAAAACTCCTAAAATCACCAATCTTAAAGAAGATCGAAAAACTGGTGATATTCGAAAGAAATTTTAACAAATGGAAGAAACCATCCGGTCAATCAAAGGGACTGGAGCATATGGAAGCATGACTTATTTAGACCTCTGCATCTTTCCTGGGGTTCACTATCCAGACAAGTTCAAAACTCCTGATTTTGAGAAATATGACGGATTAGGATCTCCTTACACTCATTTGAAAGTGTTTATTGGAGAACTTGGGTCATATGTCGATGATGAAAAGATAAAGATGCAATTATTCCAAAAAAGTTTAACTGGTGAGGCCAGAGCATGGTATGCCAGATTGGACAATTCCAAAATCCATAGCTGGGAAGAATTAGCCCATGCTTTTCTAAACCAATATAGTTTCCAATCACAAATGGCTCCAAATAGATATCAAATTACCAAAGTTGAAAAGCAGAATACTGAGTCATTCAGAGAATATGCCCAAAGATGGAGATGTCTGGCTGCCCAAGTAATCCCATCAATGACAGAAACTAAGATGGTAATGACCTTCATTGACATACAAGAAGCTCTATTCTATGAGAGGGTCTTGGCAGGCATAGGAAAACCATTCTTAGAAATGATTAACCACGAAGAGATGGCTGAGATGGGGTTGAAATCTGGAAAGATTAAAGACCTTACAGCTTTAGAAGTCGTGGTCGAGCACATTCAAGCTTGAAATTATAGGAATAACCCTCGGAGGGTTCATAAAAAGAAAGAAAAAGATCTATCCTTGATACTGCAAGAAAAATCTCAGAGACGCAATCAAAACATGGCCATCCAAAGAAAAAATTATTCCCCTTTTCAAGCATCTGCACAATCCTCAAATCCTCCATTGCAAAAAGTTGGAGATGTCAGACGTCAAAGAGTTTTCACACCCTTAGGGAACTCATTGAAAAATATATTGAAGCTTCTAATGGCTTAGAAGAAAATTAGCCAGCTCCAGCCTCCAGCCAATCAAAATGGAAGGAATTTTGATACAAGAAAGAAATGTGTTTATCATTCTGGAGCTTCGGGTCATGACACCCAAGATTGCTGGTCTCTCAAACACGAAATCCAGGATCTGAATGATAATGGGGAAATTATGGTAACTACACAAGAACAACCATATATATAAGATAATCCTCTACCTCAACACAAGGAAGAGAATGTCAATATGTCCAGTAGGGGGAGTGGAGAAAGTTCTAATTACCTCAAATATGTAGGTGAGTTTCCCCAAACCAGCAAATATAATTCTGATAAATGGGATTATTCATAATTTTGGTTTATGATAGAGCGGGAAATGAAGTCTATCAAAGAATAGGTTGATCAACTGGCAAAACTAGTGATACATCAGCACCAAGTAACTCGACAGTTGATCAATTAGGGGCATACAAATCTACTCTCCCTTATCACAAGGAATTAACAACAAGTCCAAGAGATTTAAACTTTGGAAGAAAAACTTACAAGGAAAGAAAGATCACAGGCTCGTCGAGAGTATGCGGATAACAGAAAATTCACTCCTTTGGGTCAACAGATGGAAGAAATCCTATAGATGTTGATCAATGAAGGGAAGATCACAGAACTATTACCCCCAATTAATCCATGTTCCAAGATATTTTATGCTACCGGGGTCTATTAATACCAGTCCAATACTCGAGGTCATAACACTGAAAGTTATGGGGCACTTCGTCATCTAATCCAGAATATGATTGATAGAGGTGACCTCCAAATGGAAAATAGTGGTACTGTATTGCCTAAAGAAGAGAAGATATTTCCTCCAAGAACACAGAGATGGAGGGGAGTTATAGCAGTTATATCCTCCGAAGGAGACTTATCTACAACACCTCTTGCAATCCAAGGAATGAAGGTCAAAGGAGTAAAGAACCCTTTAAAGGTGGCTGCACCCGAGCCTCTAATGTTGCCCTTTAAACCGTATTATCCTATCATCATCTTGAAAAAAGTTCCATGGAACTATGGGGAGGATGAGGGATCAACTTTAAATCAAACTACTACTATATTAAAGGAAAACTCGTTGTATCTACCTCAGCGAGTAATGAAGTCAGTTATCAATTCCAAGGGGAAAGTTCCCGAGGAGAAAGTTGAAGAATTCCTCTATAAGATGGGGCATAATGAAGCCAATGTGGTGCAAAGATTGAAAGAAGCACCCTGACAGATAACCATTATGGATTTGGTTTTATCTTCAGAAGATCATCACAAGGTCTTAGTGAAAGTACTGGAAAAGGCTCACCTGCCAAAAGGGACGGGACAATAATGTGATATCTTTCACTAATGATGACATACCATAAAAGGGATGGGGCATTGTAAGTCATTGCACATAGTGTTGGCCAGTTTTGCAATCGATAAAACATGCGTAAGCATACGTGGTCCACAAGTAATATATGATAAGTAGAGTGTCGTACCCACGAGGACGAAGTCTTAGGTGCTAGTCAAGTACTAAGGTAAGTTCTATACTGTCTTATCTAAACAAGTAAAAGGAGATAGTGTGTTAAGCTATATGATTAAAACTGTAGAAATAAGAGATTTAGTTGGACAAGGAAGTCAAGTTAGGATTACAATTCCCCTAATGCGTCACCTAATCTCCTAACTCTCCACATTACAAACGAATCAAGGAATGGTCAACCGAGAACAGTAATTACACATAAGCTTCTGTCGAAGGTCAAATGCACATCCTTAGCTAGATGAAACACAATATTTCTATTGGTGATTAAACTAGACTAGGGTCATTAAGCTTAGTCTCAAGGCTACACAAGGCAAATAGAGATATATCTATCCTATTAAGAAATATATGCACACATTCCATAGGCATGGTCATAACAAGTGTTCTTGTATTTAAAGACTAGATATTAATATCCATTTTTTAATATCCATTAATATAAATATCGATTTCTCTATCAAGCAATCAATCAATAAGCATAAAATACAACAATCCATTCCAAAATGATTCATTAATATAAATAGGAGATAAAATTAATTAAGCTAAACAATAAGTTACATTGCAATCCTAAAAATGGAATTCGTTCATAACTATGGTACTAATACACATTTAAAAAAAATTCAACATGCTCATTAATACACAAATAAATAAAGATTTGGAATAATAAAACACCCGTTGTGAAGTTTTCTATCTCCAACTCTTCTCTTCTCTGTGTAGATTCTGAACCGTGTAGGATGTAATGACTTTTCCTTCCTTGAAGCACAGCTTCTTTCTCTTCTAACTAATTAAAACTGTAATAACTCCTATTCTACGCTCTATAATAAAGATGGCGGCTACTCTCTGTCTGAATATTTACTTCTCATCAGTTTAGGTCATTAAAAGTAAGAGTGGCCTGGACACCGGAGGTGGTGGTGCGGAGCGGAGAATCTCGTTGATGGATGGTATTTGGCCACACGTAAGGCGTTAAAAACACAAGAAGGTCACGCCACTGACACCAACTTACAAAGAGATTTTGTGTTCTTTGCGGCGCCATGTGTGACGTCGACCTTGGTTCTCGCCAAGATTGCTGCGCCAAGCTAAAGCTTGGTGATGGCGCTACAACCCCAAAGAGTGAAAATTGACCATTTTGCCCCTTTAAGCTGGAAGTGACCTAATGAGCCCTGCATCATTGAGATTAAACATAATAACAATATATATATATATATATATATATATATATATATATATATATATATATATATATATATATATATATATATATATATATATGCTAAACAAATAATAGAAAACATGCAACAACTTAAGCCACAAAGGATCTGATTCGCGGATCTAAATCCCACTCATCACATAGCAATGATGTCCTCGGGATATATGGTAGGAGGTGTGTTGATAGATGGAGGATCGTCCTTGAACATCTGTCCCAAAGCCACGGTGATCTACTTGGTGATCTACTTTATCCATGCTTCCGCCATAAGTGGTTTTGGCTCTCCCTTAAACTCCGGTGGTCCCAGCTCCTTGAACTGTTTAGTGGTGACCGCCCGAGAGTTTCAAGTCTTCCACCTACATTTTGACATGAGGCCGCTCTGCTTTCTTTGTTGCATGAATTACATAAAGCCTCGAACAATCCATCATTCATCATTTGGTCGGTCTTTGTTGTTTGCATGAGGATTATCGCCTTCACGATGCACATTCTCACGATTATTGATATGTGGAGACTCAATGGTCTCTTGTGCTCCATTGCTATTCTCAACATTTTGGATGTCATTTTCAGATATTGCCACAAAAAAGGTTAATTGACATGTAACATAATATCTCTAAATTCGACCAACCAATTTAAATACAAAATAAATTTAAGTAGGTCCTACTAGCGAAGGAATTCCCTGTCTCTCCCTCCTAGTTCTAGTCTCACATCTTAGCCAGGATCATATCCCTAAGCTTTGATACTGTTGTATGTGGACGCCCCAAAATTAGGTATACATCACCCATCTTGGGTGCAGGATACATGGTGCGTAATTCAAATACAACTTACTAATACAACTGTATGTGGTGTACAATACGACAAAACATAAACTGTGAGTTTGAATACAAATATTATCTACTAGAGATTATACAAACTCAAAAGGAGTCCTCATTACAATTATTATCACACTATTTCACAGAATAGTGAGGACTACTAATGTTATCCTCTGGACCATCACTACGTTCCCCGACTCGTCCCAGCTATATTCTCATTTCCTGAAGAGAACAGTGAAAGAAAGGGTGAGCTCAACTAGCCTAGTAAGAAATATTAGGACTAAGATAATGCAGAATAAATTATCATTAGTCTCCAACAATGTTAAACTGATAAAATATAATAGACATCAAGTTTAACTGCAGCGGAACAAGCAATCCATTAAAAGAGTCAAGTAGAAAATTAAATCTACTATCTTTTATGATTAAAAAGGTTTTTCATCACTGTTATCGCTGAGACTCAGCTTAATAAAAATTCCACATCATCGAATCACCCCTGCACTACGGTTAAGGATATTCTTTAGTATCACAACCACAATTATCCATGCACTACGGGCCAAGAATATTTGTGTATTCATTAATGGTCATGATCATGCCAACAACTGTCCATCAATGTACTACGGGCCAATGAGGACTTTTACCACATCATTTGTAACATTACGGTCATGATTACACAGAATAATCCCTGGTCATAATCACACCAAGTCCATCTATGCACTATAGGCCACAGATGACTTTCAACACAATATAAACATGAGGATGATGACAATGATATCAGAATTCAATAAAACAAGTTCAAGAACTAATTTGTCCAAGAACTACTAATGTCCAAATTGTCAACATGATAATGCTTTGTAGAGTAAAATTCAAGAATGATCAGAAGAATATTTCCATGAAAAGATACTAGATGAAGCGCAAATATCAAGGATATTCTACTAATTTCATGGAGTATAGAAGTCAAAACTTTAACCAACTGAGTATAATAAAGAATGGAATAACAAAAGAAATCACCATGCATGCGGTATTGTGAGCCAAACAAAGTTATTCAACGAATACTAAATAACGGAACCGGTGTCAAAGCGAAATACGCTTGCAAGCGGGATGTTCCAACAGAATAATAAAGAATGGAATAACAACAAAAATCACCATGCATGCGGTACTTCCCATAGACAGGTTATTCCAACAGAATACTAAAAAGGACGGAATCAGGTCCTGCGTAAAACGCACAGACAGGATATTCCAACAGAATAATAATAAAGACGGAACTAGGTCTGGCGTAAAACGCACAGACAGGATATTCTAACAAAATAATAAAGACGTAATCAGGTCCGGCGTAAAACGCACAGACAGGATATTCCAACAGAATAGTAAAGACGGAATAATAAAAGAATGTCACCAAGTATAGGGTAGACCGCGTATACAGGTTATTCCAAAAGAATAATAAGCAATGGAATAACAACAGTTCTCTTCATGAATAAGAAAGAATAACACCCCTTACCGTAAAAGAACTGAATATAAGAGTAGTAAAGTAGCAGAAATCTTTTTCTTCTTTCTCTCTATAATTTCTCTCTAGAGTTTCAAATTGAATTAAGTAAGAAAATAATGAAGGAATGAGCTTTATTTATAGAAAAAATGGTGCATAGTAACTAACTCATGAGCGGTCCAGATTGATTTACTTTAATTTGACGGTCCATATTTAAAGCAAAATCTTTTAAATAAAATATAATATATTCTATTTATAATATAATAAAAGCGAATAACTTTATAAAAGATTTTACTATGCAAACACTATACGAGCACTATACAAAACACTATGCATAATAAAATATAATATATTCTAATTATTGTCTAATAAAGCAGATAGCTTTATAAAAGTATTATTTTATATAAAAAGATTTTACTATGCAAAACACTATGCAGACACTATGCATAATAGAATATAATATATTCTATTTATAGAATAACTTTTATAAAAGTATTACATTTTTTATATAAAAATATTTTTGTATTATTACATTAATAATACCAACAAAACTGAGTGACTTATCACGTAAGCATCAATAATCAATACTGGTGCTACTCTGCAACCACAGCGTATTCATTGTACTTTTAAACGAAAGTGTTTCAATAGTTAACAGTAAAACTTCGCCGTTATTTTCATAAAGTATTTTTTGTCGTTTTCTCAATCAAGCACAATAATTCCGTTTAAGGGGTTCACCAATGATTGTCCCGTTGTACTAATATTCCTGTTAAAAGAAATTTCACGACCAATTTAATATTATATAACAACTTGCGTACTTTGCAAAATTTATAAATATTACCCACAACTATTATATCAATTTCACTCCATAATATTCAAAAATAATATTTATAGAAAATTCATCTTTATTCAAAAAGTTGGGGTTTTACATACTGTATGTATGTATTGAGGATGGTTGGTCAATTATGGTGTATAATTTCAAAACCCTTATATTATTAATTGGTTAAACCTTAGTTTTACTGGGGGAAATCCTAAATTGAAAATAAATTGTGAATTTATGACTGTTATATAACTGTGTTATATATTTTATGTTGTGTATTATATATGTGATGCCCCCAAAATAGGTCCATTCCATCCAACCCATTCTGAGTCTCCAAATACATGGTACAGAAATAACTACAACTTTATTATTACAACATATAAACTATGAGTTTAAATACAGATATTGCCATCTAGACAATATTCACACACAAATAAATCCCCATCATAATTATTGATACATTATTTTACAAAAATGGTGAGGACTACTAAACAACTCTCTCTAGAACCTTCATTCCATACCTCGACTAGTAATCGCTACATTCTCGTCTCCTGAGAAGAAAAATGGAACAAAAATGAAAAGGGTGAGCTCAACTAGCCCAGTAAAGAATATTATGACTAAGATAATAGAATACAATAGACAACAAGTCTTCAACAGGGAAAAATACAACAAAATTATCGTTAGTCTTCAACAGGGAAAAATCTAATAGAATACAATAGACAACAAGTTTTAAATCAATATTCGCAGCGGAAATAATAATTCATTAGAAGAGTTAAGTAGAGAATGCAAACTACTATCTTCTATGTATGAATTTTAAAGTTCATCGCTCATCTTTTATCCTCGTAACATCAATCAATATATATTTGGATTCAAATATTCATCTGCACTACTGAGCCAAAGATATTCATCGATTGGTCATGTTCATCTAAACACTGCTCATCTTTGCACTCACGGCCAAAGATATTCATCAAATCATTCATCTTTTCAAAGATATTCATCATAAATCATTCGAGCTATGTGCCAAAGATATTCAATAATATCATCATTTAAGACCGAGGATGATGAAAATATTTTTAAATAAACGAATCCAAATTGAAACAAAATGACAAGGATTAAGGATTAAGGATTCGTACTTTGTTTTATCCATATCAAAAATACCTCAAAATAATCATAGTGGTGTAAAATTCAAGAATGATCAAAACATTGATACAATCAAAGCTAGTATCCGAATAGATATTTGGAATTAAAAGAAGAAATTTCATTTTTCGATGAATAGTGCCGAAGATTCGGGAATAGTGTCGATACGTGAATAGTGCCAGTACGCGTGAACAAAGAATCGACACCCAAAAAGATAGAAATTTCACAAAAAAACATCTTCACGCTTCGTGAATAGTACTCATGAATAGTAACTCGTGAATAGTAACTCATGAATAGTAACTCATGAATAGTAACCCCGACATGAAAAAGTTCCAAATTTGATAAAAAGTTTTAACCAATATTTTGGCATAATGATATTGAAGAAATAATATCATTTTTAAAAAATAATATCCCTTACCTCGAAAGACAGTACTTCTAGTTGAAACACCGGATATAGGCTATGACTTGAACTTGCACCGTATAGCAATACTCAAAGTATACTCAAAATACTCACAAGAATACGCCGATAATATAGAGAGAAAACTTCATTTCGGTGTGATTTTCAATTCTAACCCAAGCACCTATTTATAGGAAATGCTTTAGAACACCAAAGAAGAAAATTTAATAAATTAATAATATATATATTAAGTTTTCTACGCCAACCTTCCTAGATCTGAATTCAACAACATGACACATTTATAACATGTGGAACACTCACCAAAAACGTTTTTATTATTTAAAATAATTAAAACTTCCAAAAATCAATTATTTTGGAACTCCGAAACTTCAATAATTCATAATAAATAGCCCTTTTGCCAAAAAATTCGAATCTTGCGAATTTTTATAGAAAATTCAATTCTCTACAACTTTACAGAAGAAAGTTTTTCCAAATTCCAAACAGAAATTGGCCGAAATCCACAAACGAACGATTTTACAGGCTATACTCAAATTTCAGTCAATAAATGGGGTCCACCGACATGTTTAACATGTTTTAAACATTTATTGCAACAAAAATACTCTTCCTCCTCGTATACTAATATATCCCACATTCGTTGTAAAAATATCACCATTATTATATTATTAAAATATAATAATATATATATATATTTAAATGAATTATTTCATCAGAAAAAGATAAAATTTCAATTTTCAACAATTGTCACATTAAAAATTTTCTCCATCTATATCCACATAAAATCAATATTTTCCTCATCATATGAATCAATAATTAATTATTCACAAATAATATTACAGAATCACAATATTGACAACCAGGCAGTTCCCAGGAAAGAGGGGGCTTTCCAATAAAGATTTCTCCTTCATCGGGCGCGCAATTAGGTGACCAAACCTCTCCTTAGAGATGTAACTTTCTAGACATTGCCAATAATGTTATCTAATAATATTATTCAGATAATATGAATTATTGCTTCGATAATGAAAAATATTGTGTAATGACAATTATTGAAACAACAAAGAATATAAAATATCAATGCAAAGCAATTATTGAATCAATAAAATAAAATAATCGAATAAAGAATTAATTCTGTAACCATTATTGAGTAGTGTCTTCACGTAGGAATCAATAATTGGTGCAATACTGGTGTGCTACTGCTCAACAACGCGTATTAGTGTGTTTTTAACCTTTGGGTATTCCAACAAGATAATTGGTAACAATCGCTACTGTTATTTATAAACAACTTATTCTTGTCGTTTTCTTCCTCCAATCGCTTTCCGTTATGGGGGCCCACACATGGTCGCTACCAATGCATTTAATATTCCCCGACAAGCATTTAATATTCCATGATCAAACGAATATTTCATAACAATAATGAATATTATATCACCACTTGCTTATTTAAAATATTTATGCATTTTACCCATAACTAACCACATTAATCAAATCCACCCATACTATTTCAAAATAATAAATAAAGGAAATTCCTTTTATTTAAAAAATTTTGGGGTCTTACAACCTCCCTCCTTATGAAATTTCGTCCCTCGAAATTGACGTGACGACTCGGTGTTTCAAAAGATGAGAATACCTCGCTTTCATTTTCGCTTTCCAACTCTCGTGTCATTTCCTCAATAGCGTGGTTTCTCCACAAAACTTTAACTTGTGGTATAACCTCAGACATAGGACATGTTCTTTCCTATCCAAGATCCCGATAGGTACATCCTCAGACGTTAAGTCTTGCTTATCTCGTCCGGTTCTAACTCAATGACGTGGTTCGGGTTGTCCACATATTTACGTAACATCGATACGTGAAAAACGTTATGAACACGCGTCATACTTGGCGATAAAACGAGTCTATAGGCCACAGTTCCTATTCGATCAAGAATTTTAAATGGATTAATAAATCGAAGGTTTGAGCTTTCCTCACCTCACCGATTCTCGCTTTTGAAATAACAACTTCTTCGCACCTCCTTCTTCAAATTCATCATCTCCGTGTGTAGCTTGAATAATTTTTAACTTTATCGATTAAAGTCGATTATACACGTATATCATCATGTGGGTACCTAAAGTTTTCATCTCCATCTCTATTATTTGTAAATTATATGAAATGAGTCTTTGACAATATCGTACTCGACTTTGTATACGATCTTCTACTCAACACGCCGCCTACCACGCTCGCTTTTTCCAGGATGGCATTGTCGTAACATGTCTTTGAAATGAGTCTCCTCTTGAGTTCTTCGAAGCTCTTCCCACATTCCTTGCTCCATTCGAATTTTGTATCTCTACGAGTCAACTGTGTTAATGGAATAGCGATTCGAGAATATCCTTCAATGAATCTCCGATAATAACCAATTAAGTCTAGAAAGCTACGATTTTGATTACCGACTTAGGTTGCTCTCAATCGTGACTCATATCCCAATCTTGGATAAGACGTCACAATGACACCTATCGCTTTACTACCGCGAATATGGCGCCCCCACGGAGAATCGCGGCGGTGCATTCCACAAAGGAAGTCACCAGATAGAGGCTCGTATCAACTTCATCTGATTGGGTTTTTAACTCCTCAAGTTCAATAGAGCCATTCGATATGACATTTTAGAAATGGGTTTTGTACAGATTTAAAGTCGATACAAATTCAATATCACGCCCGGGAGTAGGCCAATGAATTCTTCAGAAATACGCCAGAAAAATCAATAACAATAGGAATATTATTCAATCAAATCGACTTGTCTTTATTCAAATCCATAACATGGACTAAGAAAGCTTGACATCCGCTTTTCAATAAACGAATCTCTTTATGATTAGATATGACGTTGATTGATTTTAATGGTTTAGTTGTTCGAATTCGAACAACAAAAGTTGATTAGGAATATGAAAACTAACAACCTTATTTAAAACAATCAATTTTGGCATGATGAGTAGTTAACCAATCAATCCCTAAAATCACATCAAAAGCAAGTATCTTTAAAGAGATAAGGTCAACAGGTAAGATAAGGGTGCCAACTCGAATCAAGCAAGATTTCTAAACAAATGATGTAATGAAAATTTCTCCAACTGAGTCTCCACAGATAGGTCAAAGTCTAATTTCTCCGTAGTCAAGTTCAAACGTTGAGCGCAAAGCAAGAGAGATAAAAGGATGGGTAGAACCCAGGTATCTAATAAGGTATAAACTTTGCAAGAATTTATAATTAACTAACCCGTGCTAACTTCGTTCGGGTTCTCTCGATTTTGACCCGGCCACGACAAACGCTCTTCCAGGAACCGTTGACTTTGACTTTTCTGGGACATCCTTTTGAGTCACCATCCCCGCTGGACTTGGTTTCGCTACCGTACAATCTCGAGCGATATGTCCTTCTTTTCCACAATTATAGCATACCTTAAACTGTTGAGAGAAGTTTAATGATATGTCCCTTTCTCCCAAGATTTGTAACATACGACCGGTGGTCTTTCTCCTCCCCTGGAACCGGTTACATCGGGCGCCGACGCCTTCACATGGTCGTTGTTGAATCTCCTCTTTTAAAATCTCCTCCCGACTCGCTTCTTCTATTTTCATGGCCACGATTACCACCAGAGTGGTTACCGCCTTTGTCCAGATTATTCTTTCTCCGCTAGTTATCGTTATTCGATGATCGCTATCTTGAGATGATCCTCGCTTATGGTCCCGGTTGAACGTACTCGTTATCTCGCTCTAACAATCGAGCCTCGTTGACAACATCCGAATAGAGAAAAATTTATGAGAAATGAGATATCGACGTATGCCGGTTTCAAACCTCTCGTAAACATCCGCGTCATACGTTCCTCATTCTCCGCCAAATGAGGTGCAAAACTCGATAACTCCATGAACTTCGCTTTGTCATCGGGACACCGCCATGTTATTCTCGCTCCAACTAATAAACTCCACTTCCTTCATATGATTTAATACTTTCGTGGAAGTACTTGTCATTGAAGTGTTTCAAACGTCTCCCATGACATGCCGAGTGCAAATGGATGGTACGCTTCATGATTCCCACCGATGTCTGCCTCATTTATTTAACATAAAAGTAGCGAATGGAACTTTCTCGTTTCTCGTGCATCCCAAGACATCGAATATCTTGGTATTTTGTTTGACCCACGCCTCCGCTTTTAATCGTGATCCGCTTTCCCTGCATTTCTCGTGGTCCCAACTCTTGAATCGCTTGGTTGTGACCACCCGTGAATTGCTATCATTTCCTCCTATATTTTGAACACGAGTCTCCTCTCGTTCGATTTTGCATGAATCGCAAAAAGCTTCTAAACATCCCGTCGTTCATCATCTGCTCAGTGGAGTTGTTTACAGGAGGTACATTGCCACTGTCGCTGCACGCTCTCCTCGTTGGTAAGTACAGCATCTCCACGGCCTCATTCACTCCCATTGTTAATATTCTCAACGACATTCTCAAACATCGCCATAAAACAAGGGTTAATTAGGGAAATCATTATATCACATAATATCCCTATATACTAACCAACTAACAAATAAGCTTAGGTAGGACACACTAACGAAGGATTTACTCGTCTCTCCCCTCCTAGTTCTATTCCCCGATCTCCGCCAGAGATCATATCCCTAAGCTCGATACCCACCGTGACACCCCCAAAATAGGTCCATTCCATCCAACCCATTCTGGAGTCGCCAAATACATGGTACGAAAATAACTACAACTTTATTATTACAACATATAAACTGTGAGTTTAAATACGATATTGCCATCTAGACAATATCCACACGCAAATAAATCCCCATCATAATTATTGATACATTATTTTACAAAAATGGTGAGGACTACTAAATAACTCTCTCTAGAACCTTCATTCCATACCCCGACTAGTAATCGCTACATTCTCGTCTCCTAAGAAGAAAAATGGAACAAAAAGGAAAAGGGTGAGCTCAACTAGCCCAGTAAAGAATATTATGACTAAGATAATATACAACAAAATTATCGTTAGTCTTCAACAGGGAAAAATCTAATAGAATACAATAGACAACAAGTTTTAAATCAATATTCGTAGCGGAAATAATAATTCATTAGAAGAGTTAAGTAGAGAATGCAAACTACTATCTTCTATGTATGAATTTTAAAGTTCATCGTCTATATTTTATCCCTGTAACAACAATCAATATATATCCGAATCAAATATTCATCTTTGCACTACATGTGCCAAAGATATTCATCACGATTGGTCATGTTCATCTAAACACTGCTCATCTTTGCACTACGGGCCAAAGATATTCATCGAAATCATTCATCTTTGCACTACACAGCCAAAGATATTCATCATAAATCATTCATCTTTGCACATACAGCCAAAGATATTCAATAATATCATCATTTAAGACCGAGGATAATGAAAATATTTTTAAATAAACGAATCCAATTGAAACAAAATGACAAGGATTAAGGATTAAGGATTCGTATTTTGTTTTATCCATATCCAAAATACCTCAAAATAATCATAGTCGTGTAAAATTCAAGAATGATCAAAACATGGATACAATCAAAGCTAGTATCCGTAATAGATATTTTGGACTTAAAAGAAGAAATTTCATTTTTCGATGAATAGTGCCATATTCGGGAATAGTGTCAGATATACGTGAATAGTCAAAGTAGACACGTGAACAAAGAATCTCAAACACCAAAAGATAGAAATTTCACAAAAAACATCTTCACGCTTCGTGAATAGTACTCATGAATAAGAACTCGTGAATAGTAACTCATGAATAGTAACTCGTGAATAAGAACTCATGAATAGTAACCCCGACATGAAAAAGTTCCAAATTTGATAAAAAGTTTCAACCAATATTTTGGCATAATGATATTGAAGAAATAATATCATTTTAAAAAAATAATATCCCTTACCTCGAAAGACAAAGATTTTTAGTTGAAACAGGATATAGGCTATGACTTGAACTTGCAGACAGATAGCAATACTCAAAGTATACTCAAAATACTCACAAGAATACTCGATAATATAGAGAGAGAAAACTTCAGTTTCTGGTGTGATTTTCAATTCTAACCTAAGCACCCTATTTATAGGAAAATGCTTAGAACACCAAATCAGAAAATTTAATAAATTAATAATATATATATTAAGTTTTCTACGCCAACCTTCCTAGATCTGAATTCAGCAACATGACACATTTATAACATGTGGAACACTCACCAAAAACGTTTTTATTATTTAAAATAATTAAAACTTCCAAAAATCAATTATTTTGGAACTCTGAAACTTCAATAATTCATAATAAATAGCCTTTTTGCCAGAAAATTTGAATCTCGCTTTTTTTTTTTATAGGAAATTCAATTCTCTACAACTTTGCAGAAGAAAGTTTTTCCAATTTCCAAACAGAAATTGGCCGAAATCCATAAACCAAGCGATTTTTAAAGCTATAATCAAATTTCACCAATAAATGGGGTCAATCGACATGTTTAACATGTTTTAAACATTTATTGCAACAAAAATACTCTTCCTCCTCAGATACTCATATATCCCACATTCGTTGTAAAAATATCACCATTATTATATTATTAAAATATAATATATATATATATATATATATATTTAAATGAATTATTTCATCAGAAAAAGATAAAATTTCAATTTTCAACAATTGTCACATTAAAAATTTTCTCCATCTATATCCACATAAAATCAATATTTTCCTCATCATATGAATTAATAATTAATTATTCACAAATAATATTACAGAATCACAATATTGACAACTGTGCAGTTCCTGTGAAAGAGGGGCTTTCAATAAAGACTTCTCCTCCTCATCGCCGCAATTAGGTGACCAAACCTCTCCTTAGATGTAACTTTCTAGACATTGCCAATAATGTTATCTAATAATATTATTCAGATAATATGAATTATTGCTTCGATAATGAAAAATACTGTGTAATGACAATTATTAAAAAAACACCAATATAAAATATCAATGCAACAATTATTGAATCAATAAAATAAAATATCGAATAAAGAATTCATCGTAACCATTATTGAGTAGTGTCTTCTTACGTAAGAATCAATAATTGGTGCAATACCGTTTGCTACTCGCTCAACAACGCGAGATTAGTGTGTTTTAACCACTAGGTATTCCAACGAAGATAATTGTGAATAATCGCTACCAGTTATTTATAAACAACTTATTCTTGTCGCTTTCTTCCTCCAATCGCTTTTTCCGTTATGGGCCCCACATGGTCGCTACTGGTCGTCGCATTTAATATTCCCCAACAAGACGAATATTCCACGACCAAACGAATATTCCCAAACAATAATGAATATTATATCACCACTTGCTTATTTAAAATATTTAGCATTTTACCCATAACTAACCACATTAATCAAATCCACCCTTACTATTTCAAAATAATAAATAAAGAAAATTCCTTTTATTTAAAAAAATTTCGGGGTCTTATAATATAATATTTGATTAATTAGGTAAACCCTAATTTTAGAAACCCTAAATAAATTCTTTAGAAAAACCCTAATTATAAAACCCTAATTTTTGGAAATGAGAAACCATAATTTGAAATTCAAATTAGATATCGAGATTTTTTTTTTCTTCTAATTATGTTAAGGTGATTAATTTACAAGTATTAGAATTATATTTGTTAATTAGGAAAAACCTAATAAAAATTGGAAACCCTAATTAACTAGAAACCCTAAATCTAAAAATTAGTAACCCTAATTTGCTAATTTGTTAACCCTAATTTATTAATTGTAAGCTAAATGCTAATTAGTGGACACTAAAACACTAATGTTCATGTATAGTGTAATTAGAAAATTAATCATAATTAGAAAACCCTAATTTCAAAATTTTAGAAACTAAAAGTTATTTAATTTTTATTTAATTTTATTTTTCTGCAAACCCTAAATTGGAAATCCTATATTTGATTTGTGCCAAACCTTAGGGTTAAAACCTAAGGGTCAAACCCTAAGGGTTTGCTAAATGAAAAAAATGGCCATTAAATTTCCAAGAGAAAAGACCAAAATGCCCCTCTTGAATTATTGGATTTTACCAAGTGTTAGAGTTGGTGGAGTTGTTGGCCAAACATTGACTTCCCATGTGACAATCTCATCAGATCAACTTCTAGATAGCAGCCAATACATGTATCTTGCACTTATATATATAGAGTGGAGAGAGAGAAAATGTCATTTCAGTAGCCTAAATTTTTGCACAACACTCAACCATTCTCTCTCAACCCCAAACCTCCGAAATTTCCTTCATATATATCCCTTAAGAAACAAGCCCCACGATCAACCTCTAACATATCAAGAGTCGTAAATCAAAATTTATCATAAAGAAGGTATAAAACCCTAATTAGAAATCATCCAAAAATCGATGTTTGATGTTGTTTTTTTATGTTAAACATGTTAGATATAGTGTCTAAGGATGATCTGGGTTTCTAGATGTTAGATCCATAACATCTAAAGGCTTGATTTGAAGATACAAAATCTGGAAAAATTTTTTTTGGTGTCTAATAGTGAATGTCGCGCCTTGTATCTCGCGTGATCTTTAATGATTTTTTGTTTTGAAAGTTTGTAGTTTTAGTCGACATGTAGTCTTTGATCCGGAACAAGAATCGGACTTAGATCGGATCTAGATTGCAAGATATTGTTAATCAAAAGTCGTTGATCGACTATGATCGGACAAAATCTGGGTAACCCAGATCTTGCCCGAAATGGTCCGACAAGAACTTTAATCGCCTCCTCGATCTTGCAAGTTGTTGTTGATTTGTGTTTCGTATTGTATTCAGGTTATAATATAGTAGTTATACTACATCTTGATGCTTTTATATATCTTATATCACAATCATGTTGGGATTGGGGGATGGTCAAACCAGGCAGAAAGTTCACGGATGAACTTTCTCGGTAACCCAAAAAGTTCTTGAGCGTGGTTTCTGACATGGTTTGACCGGACAAGATCTTTCTATTGTGTTATTGTTTTGTTGATTTTATGTAATAGAAATGTTGTCCTACATGTTGGCTACATACTGAAGCTTATATATCACTAAACCATTGCAAGGATTACAAGTAGTGGAAGCTCAAATATGAGCGATCGAATTGTTCTTCATTTCGGGTAACCTAGAAAATGAAAAACAACTCGATAAATGTTTTATTTGGCTTAGGTCTTCGATTTGTTATGTGTTGTTTTGCCATGTTTATTATTGGATAATGTATTCCTACATTAGCACTACAATATCTCTAACCATCAACGTGCCCGTAAAACATCTGGATTTGATCGTAAGCTTGGTCAAACAAAGGAACCTCGAAAATTGTGTATGAAGTGCTATATTTGTTCTTGATAGCTCAAGAACACCTAAGATGACGGTTTACATGCCGCCAAAGGGCTTTTAGAGACAGGACATTATATATTATTTTCCAAAAATTTATTAATTTAATTAAATAAATAGAAAAAAATAGTTTTTAATTATTAAAAATACAAAAAAATTATTAAAAATTATTTAAAATTTTAAATTTTGTTTTAATTATTTTAAATATATTTCATAAATATTTAATATTTTGGAATATTAATGGTATTTAATTTATTTAATTATAATATTAAATAAATTAATTTAAAATGATTTTAATATGAAAAATCATTTAAAATTATATTATGATATAAGAAAATATTTTAAGTTATTTTTAATGACTTTTAATATTTTTGTGATAAATTTCATTAATAAATTAATATTAATGATAATTAAGTTATTTACTAAATGAATTAAATAAATTAATTAAAAATGATTTTATTATATTAAAATCATTTTAAATAATAATAAAGTATTTAAAAATATTTTAAGTTATAAAATATAACTTTTAATATTTAAAGGTAAATTTCATTAATTAATTATTATTAATGATATTAAGGTTATTTAATAATTATATTAAATAAATTAGTTTAAAAATGATTTTAATAATATAATAATCATTTTAAATGAAAATAAAGTGTTTAAAGATATTTTAAGTTATAAAATATAACTTTTAATATTTAAAGGATAATTTCATTAATAATTTAATATTAATATTATTAATTTATTATTAATGATATTAAATTTATTTAATAATTATATTAAATAAATAGTTTAAAATGGTTTTATTAATTTAAAAATTATTTAAAAAGGATATAAATGAATTAAAAATATTTTAAGTTATAAATAATGACTTTTAATATTTTGATAAATAGTACATTAATAATTTAATATTAATGGTAATTATTTAAAAATGATTTTAAATATTTTAAAAATCATTTAAGGGTAATATAATACTTTAAAAATATTTTAAGTTATTATAAATAACTTTAATATTTTGGAAATGATTTCATTAATAGTTTAATATTAATGATAATGATGAATTATTTAATATTTAAATCATTTAATAATGATTTCAATGTTTGAAAATTCATGATAAATTATAATAAATGTTTTAAAATTATTATAAGTCATTTAAAAATAATATGACTGATAATTATAGATATTGAGCTACAGGATAGAGTCTTAGACTCGATAATTACCCGATAAAGTCGTCGGTACACCGACATGTTTCAGAAATTGATCTGGACTTAGATAATTTGATTTGATATGTGTTTATTTGTGATTCAATGGTTGTGGAACATATGTGACAATGTGATTAGGTTATGTGTTGACTGCAATAAGCAGTGCTATGTGTTATAATATGTTATTCTAATCGATCAAATGATCTTATTATTGATAGGTGTTATATAAAGATAGAACTAAGTTTTTAATCGTAGTTAGCAAGATCGTGCAAGTATCTTACCTTTGCATTTCCTTTATGCAATGGACATGAGTAAGAAGTTTTAGAATTATATTATTATTATGCTATATTATTAACCCTATTGTGATATATTCTATATCCGATCATTGTTTATCAACATGTTAGTATATAGTAATTGGATATATATATTTTGTTCATTAATTTCTAAATATGGTTATATAAGTGTCCCCACTTGGATAATCATTGTATTATATATATATATATATATATATATATATATATATATATATATATATATATAAGCCATCTAAGTTATTTGATCACCTAGACACAAATTCGAAATGTCGTTGAATATGATAAAACCTTTTTGTATCAAATCAAATTGTTTTGGATCGGATTCCAGACTAGGTATGAACATCCCGATCACGGGAAAATTTTTATGCGCCAAGGCGGACAAAGGATGAACGATAATATCGTTCTAGCAATGTAGTATTGATCAATACATGGCACATTGGGCAGATCACCCTCGTGCCTGTAAGTTATGACGGTTTGTAGATGAAGTTCTGCTAAACCTTAGCGAAAACTAAAAACAATGTTCATAATCTGTAAACTAATACCTATATATAAAGTCAATACATAGTTTCAAAAATTTGGTCTAGAATTGTTATGTGATTATTATCGGTTCAGTTTACTTCACAACTATAAATTCGTTGTAGAAGTGATGTACAAAGAAAACATTTATTTCTTTCAGCTAATTATATTTCTAATTGTTATTACTTGCTGGGCACCCAAATGATCATCCTTGCTTAATTTAAATATTTTCAGCTAAACGTGATCAACCTAAAGGTTTCAGACAAGAACAAGTGAAAAAGGAAAGCTAAATGAATATGTGTAATGATATCTTTTGTAATAGTTAGACAGTATTAAGGCAATTATATTTATTATCTATCATGTATGGAATTATAGTAAAGGTTGCGTACTTGGTATTAGACTCTGATATATGTAAACTAAGTTTGTTATTTATATTATTGTTATTATTATTAGTATTATTCCATTCATAGAAATGGTATCGTGAAGCACCGAGTTCGGGTTTTAAGTACCTGAATTTGGGGGCGTCACAGTATGGTATCAGAGCTTAGGGTTAAAAACCTTAGGTGGGTTAAACCTTAGACTATAACCTTGGAAAAGAGGGAAACGTTGAAAATACAATTAACTCATATAGAGTTTATAAGGAGATGAATTGAATAAATTCATCGTTAAACAAAATAAAAGATAACTTGTGTAAAACTATTATTTGGTGTGTGTATATATTAATTGATAATTAGGATAACTTAACTGTGTAAATGATGATAGAAAAGGATTAGGATACCCTCAAATCGTAAAAGTAGAAGTCAACCTCCATAACCGAGCCAATATCGAAGCCAATAAATTTGAAATAGAGGCTCACATTGAAAGCTACCTCAATGAGGTGGTTATTTTGGAAAGTATAATATTGGGACCCGAAATGATAGTATAACCGATAGGTAAAGTATAGTTAAAGAATATGTGGTCAATGTCGAGTTCTTAAACTCATATTTTGTGGTGAGTTCTTAAACTCATAATATATGGTAAGTTGGACGAACTAGGTGTAGTAGGTGTGAATGGATTATTGAGGATATGGGAATATATAGAATACTAAGCAAATGATCATTAGTGAAGGTGTAAGAAATAAGTAGTATTAGTATTACTTGAATATGTATGCTTTATATGTGTATGTATATGATAGGTATCTTATATAGGTAATATTTTTCACTTTTGTATAAGTTGTGTCAATGATTCCCCGACTTTTATGTCACAAAGGGATAGTGAATGTTTAAAGCAGTATGTGATATGCTATAAAGTACTATGAATTAGTTAGATGAACATGATTTATTTAATCAGATAATGCCGCCAAGACGAAAACGAAACCAAAGGACAGAAGAACCTGTCAACAAAGCTGGAAGACAACCAGACCCGATGCAGAATTTGACGAATATAGACACTCAAGCTATGCAGAATGGATTAGCAACCGCAGGAAATCAGCCAGACAATCGATCAGCAAACTTTGAAGACTTCAAGACAAATGAACCGCCAGGATTTAGAGGATCAACTAACCCTGATGAAGTGGTTGTGATAGCTAGGGTAACGGAGGGGCAACATGATGACTTTTTTCCACCTATACAACGAAAGGAGGGTGAATCTTTGGTGGGAGACAACTCAAGTTAAAGCCGGAGAAGGGAGTAGTGGTGGTAGAATTGGAAAGAGGAAAGGTGATAATGTTGGGAATACAAAAAATAGGCAGAAGGTGGAAAGAAACAAGTTGTGCATGGTAGAAATTGTGGAAAGAATCATTTGGGAGAGTGTTTAAAAGGAAAGAAATGTGTGTTACAGGTGTGGGGGGAGGGACATATCTCTCCTAACTGCCCCAATCCAATAATTTATAGTGGGTGTTTTATTTGTGAATCAAAGGAACATATGGTGAAAGACTGTCCAAGAAGGAGAAGGGAGGCAAAGAATGTGAATACGAGGAAAGGCAGCAGGACATTGGCGATAACGGGACCGACTTCAACAAATGAACCAACAGAACCAACCGAAGGAGTCTTCAACATGACCGTTCAAGAAATCAGTAGGCAATCGGGGATGCAACTCCATGTATTACTCGAACAAATTTTATTTTTTTATATATTATTTTCTTATATATAGTAAATTATTTTATAAAGATATTTTGAAGGAGGAATTTGAGTTCTTTTAGGAATCAAATTTCCGTTTTAATAGTTTAATCGTAAAGACAAGCTTTATGTGAATAGTTAAAGATCAGTTCGATCAAATTATGATCGAGATCTACTTGCAATGATTGTGTATGCTATGTACCCTGGTATGTATAGGATTTTAAAACGGTAATTCCGGGGACGAAATCTTTATAAGGGAGGGTGAATGTAATAACCCGATATTTTCTATATAAATAAATAAGAAATTTTGTGTATAATTTTTTTTTTTAAAGATGAGGATTTGTACAAGATAATGTGTATATGTATTTATGTGGTAAATAAAAATATATTTATTACATAAATGTTTACAAATAATTTTATTTTAGAATTATTGATTATTATAAAGTATATTCTTATAATAATTAATTTTATAGTAGAAATATTTTTATTAATTATTTTCCATGAAAATATAATTATATATTATTTAAATAATATATGAAATGATTTTTAGAATAATTATAATAATTATTTTATTTTATTATATGAATTTAGTACATATTATTAAGTTAATTATTTTACCTTAATTATTAATGTTAAATATGAAGAATAAATCGGATATGGAATCCAAACCCTAATTTTGGATTTTTATCAAGGAATGAGAATAATAATATAATATTAATTATAATTTTAATGTTTTTTCAATTGCTATATAATATATGTTGTATGTATAAACCCTAGTTTTATTGAGGATGGTTGGTCAATTATGGTGTATAATTTCAAAACCCTAATATTAATTAGTTAAACCCTAGTTTTAATTGGGGAAACCCTAATTTTAAAATCAATGGTGAATTTAAGATCAGTTATATAACCGTGTTATATATGATTTATGATGTGTGTATTATATAATGATTTGATTAATTAGGTAAACCCTAATTTTAAAAACCCTAAATAAATTCTTTAAAAAAATCCTAATTATAAAACCCTTATTTTTGGAAATGAGAAACCATAATTTGAAATTCAAATTAGAGTTCGAGATTTTTTTTTCTTCTAATTATGTTAAGGTGATTAATTTACAAGTATTAGGATTATATTTGTTAATTAGGAAAACCCTAATAAAAATTGGAAACCCTAATTAACTGAAAACCTTAAATCTAAAAATTAGTAACCCTAATTTGCTAATTTGTTAACCCTAATTTATTAATTTTAAGCTAAATGATAATTAGTGGACATTAAAACACTAATGTTTTTTTATAGTGTAATTAAAAAATTAATCATAATTAGAAAACCCTAATTTCAAAATTTTAGAAACTAAAAGTTATTTAATTTTATTTTTTTGCAAACCTTAAATTGGAAATCCTACATTTGATTTGTGCTAAACCTTAGGGTTAAACCCTAAGGGTCAAACCCTAAGGGTTTGCCAAATGACAAAATGGCCATTAAATTTCCAAGCGAAAGTACCAAAATTCCCCTATTGAATTATTGGATTTTGCCAAGTGTTAGAGTTGGTGGAGTTGTTGGCCAAACATTGACTTCCCATGTGACAATCTCGAGATCAAACCTCTAGATAGCGTACCAATACATGTATCTTGCACTTATATATATAGAGTGGAGAGAGAAAAATGTCATTTGGTAGCCAAAATTTTGTGCAACACTCAACCATTCTCTCTTAACCCCAAACCTCCAAAATTTCATTCATATATATCGGTCAAGAAGAAACCCCCCACGATCAACCATAACAACATCAGGAGCGTAAATCAAAATTTATCAAAGAAGGTATAAAACCCTAATTAGAAAAATCCGCCCATCAATCGTGGTTTGATGTTATTTTTTTTGTGTTAAACATGTTAGATATAGTGTCTAAGGATGATCTGGGTTGCTAGATGTTAGATCCATAACATCTAGAGGCCTGGATTTGAAGATCTATAAAATCTGGAAAAATATTTTTTGGTGTGTCGATGAATGAATGTCAGCGTTGTATCTCATCTGATCTTTAATGATTTTTGTGTTTTGAAAGTTTGTAGTTATAGTCTGACATGTAGTCTTTGATCTGGAACAAGAATCAGACTTAGATCGGATCTAGATTGTAAGATATTGTTAGTCAAAAGTCGTTGACCGACCATGACTGGACAAAATCTGGGTAACCCAGATCTTGCCCAGAAATGGTCTGACAAGAACTTTGTCGCCTCTGATCTTGCAAGTTGTTGTTGATTTGTGTTTCGTATTGTATTCAGGTTATAATATAGTAGTTATACTACATCTTGATGCTTTTATATAGCTTATATCACAATCATGCTGGGATTGGGGGATGGTCAAACCAGGCAGAAAGTTCACGGATGAACTTTTTCGGTAACCCAAAAAGTTCTTGAGCGTGGTTTCTGACATGGTTTGACCGGACAAGATCTTTCTATTGTGTTGTTGTTTTGTTGATTTTATGTAATAGAAATGTTGTCCTACATGTTGGCTACATACTGAAGCTTATATATCACTAAACCATCACATGTAGAACAAGTAGTGGAAGCCCAAATATGATCATCGAATTGTTCTTCATTTCGGGTAACCTGTAAAAATGAAGAACAACTCGATAATGTTGTTTTATTTGGCTTAGATCTTCGATTTATGCATGTTTTTGCTCATGTTTGTTATTGGATAATGTATTCTACACTAGCACTACAATATCTAACCATCAATGTGCTCTAAACAGATTACATTGTTCTTAATTTGGTCAAACAAAGTAGCTATGTAAAGTAATTTGCTATGAATGTTCTCGAGAGCTCAAGAACACCTAAAGCGACGGTTTTACGTGCCGCCAAAGGGGGCTTTAGCGAAGATAATATATATATTATTTTCAAAAATTAATTACTTTAATTAAATAAATAGAAAAAACTAGTTTTTAATTATTAAAAATACCAAAAAAATTATTAAAAATTATTTTAAATTCGAAAATTTGTTTTTAATTATTTTAAGTATATTTCATAAATATTTAATATTTTTGGAATATTAAAGGTATTTAATTTATTTAATTATAATATTAAATAAATTTAATTAAAATGATTTTAATACTTGAAAAATCATTTAAAATTATATTATGATATAAGAAAAAATATTTTAAGTTATTTTTAATGACTTTTAATATTTTGTGATAAATTTCATTAATAAATTAATATTAATGATAATTAAGTTATTTACTAAATGAATTAAATAAATTAATTAAAAAATAATTTTATTATATTAAAAATCATTTTAAATAATAATAAGGTATTTAAAAATATTTTAAGTTATAAAATATAACTTTTAATATTTAAAGGTAAATTTCATTAATTAATTATTATTAATGATATTAAGGTTATTTAATAATTATATTAAATAAATTAATTTAAAAATGATTTTATTAATATAAAAATCATTTTAAATGAAAATAAAGTGTTTAAAGATATTTTAGTTATAAAATATAACTTTTAATATTTAAAGGATAATTTCATTAATAATAATATTAAATTATTATTATTAATGATATTAAATTTATTTAATAATTATATTAAATAAATAGTTTAAAAATGGTTTTATTAATTTAAAAATCATTTAAAAGGATATAAATGAATTAAAAATATTTTAAGTTATAAATAATGACTTTTAATATTTTGATAAATAGTACATTAATAATTTAATATTAATGGTAATTATTTAAAATGATTTTAAATGTTTTAAAAATCATTTAAGGGTAATATTAATATTTTAAAAGTATTTTAAGTTATTATAAATAACTTTAACATTTTGGAAATGATTTGGTTTCATTAATAATTAAATATTAATGATAATAGAATTGTTTAATATTTAAATCATTTAATAATGATTTAGATGTTTGAAAATTCATGATAAATTATAATAAATGTTTTAAAATTATTATAAGTCATTTAAAAATAATATGATTGATATTTATAGATATTGAGTTCTGAGAATAGAGTCTTAGACTCGATAATTATCCGATAAAGCCGCTTTTGCATAATCATGCAAATGTTTTAAATTGATCCGGACTTAGATAATTTGATTAGATATGTGTTTATTTGTGATTCAATGGTTGTGGAACATATGTGACAATGTGATTAGGTTATATCTTTCGATCGCAATAAGCGGTCTTATGTGTTATAGTATGTTATTCTAATCGATCAAATGATCTTATTAATCGATAGGTGTTATATAAAGATAGAACTAAGTTACTTAATCGTAAGCGGCAAGATCAAAAATATCTTACCTTTGCATTTTCCTTTATGCAATGGACATGAGTAAGAAGTTTCGTAATTATATTATTATTATGCTATATTATTAACCCTATTTTGATATATTCTATATATCAGATCATTGTTTATCAACATGTTAGTATATGGTAATTGAGATATATATTTTGTTCATTAATTTCTATATATGGTTATACAAGTGTCCCCACTTGGATAATCATTGTATTTAATCACACATATATATATATATATATATATATATATATATATATATATATATATATATAAGTATATCTAAGCTATTTGATCAACTAGATACAAATTTTGAAATATCGTTGAATATGATAAAACCTTTTTGTATCCAATCAAATTATTTTGGTTTGGATTCCAGACTAGGTATGAACATCCCGATCACGGGAAAATTTTTATGCGCCAAGGCGGACAAAGGATGAACGATAATATCGTTCTAGCAATGTAGTATTGATCAATATAGGGCAGATTGGGCAGATCACCCTCGTGCCTGTAAGTTATGATGGTTTGCAGATGAAGTTCTGTTAAACCTTAGCAAAAACTAAAAACAATGTTCATAATTTGTCGACTAATACCTATATATATAGTCAATACGTAGTTTCAAAAATTTGAGATAGAATTGTTATGTTGTTATTATTGGTTCAGTTTACTTCACAACTATAAATTCGTTGTAGAAGTGATGTACAAAGAAAACATTTATTTCTTTCAGCTAATTATATTTCTAATTGTTATTACTTGTTGGGCACTCAAATGCTCATCCTTGCTTAATTTAAATGTTTTCAGCTAAGCGTGATCAACTGAAGGGTTCAGACAAGAACAAGTGAAAAGGAAAGCAAAATAAATATGTGTAATGGTATCTTTTGTAATAGTTAGACAGTATAAGGCAATGATATATATTATCTATCATGTAAGGAATTATAGTAAAGGTCTTGGATTATTGGGATTAGACTCTAATATATGTAAATTAAGTTTGTTATTTATATTATTGTTATTATTATTAGTATTATTACCCATGCTCATAGAAATGGTATCGTGAAGCAGTCAAAGTTCAATGGGTTTCAAGTACACGAATTTGCTCATACACAAAGCGCTAATCGGGCCTCGATGAAGGAATTGAGCACTGCCGGTTATTTCAAGCCTCGATGGCGAAAGCAACACTTTGCAGACAAACCTATTGGGGCCCTAGCTTTGAAGCCCGAGTTTCCATCAAGTAATGTTGGCTAGTTAGGAAATGATGTTTTGGGTTTCCTACCGGACAAGGGTTAGGAAGAGTCGACAAGGAATTAGAAGTCTGGTTCAAATTCTTAGCCAGATAGGAAAGACTGGATTGCGCTATTCCTCTAGATCAGACCATCGGAACCCGCCCAAGAATCCACTAATTCCTTCCTATACCATTCTGCTACCTAATCTTACAGATGCATGATTTGTAAAGCCTATGAGGAAAATTCTTGTTTACGTGGTTGGTATGTTGATTCCTAGGGACAAGTCAGCTAGTTGAAAAGAAGTCTTAATTCCGGATAAAGAAAGCGAGGAAAGGAATCAGAGACACAAATAAGAAGTGTGAAACCAGTTATCAAAGATGTACTTTCTGTTACATACTGGGGGAATGAACAATGATATCTCAGAGGATGATTATGAAGAAGATCAATTCAAAATCCTTGGCTCGGATGGAGCTGAAGGGAGTGGTTCAAAGGAGGATGTCAACCCTGATGAGAATGTTGTTTTAGTCATCATCAAGGAAGAGACGTACAACAGTAATCCCTTTATCCTCCCAGTCAATGAGGATTTGACCCTAAGCAATTGGAGCAGCACTCCTTGCATCTGCTGAAAAGGGTAAAAAGGGCAAAAAAAATCCCTCTGCTTTGTAATGTAGATATTATTAACTACTTACTGTTATTGCATAGTAATAGTAGTTACTTTTGTCATGCTTTTGCTAACTCTTTATATGATCAAACAATCTCATATATTAAGTGAAAGCATTTTGTTTTCAGGAATCCAGAGTTGGATCTGTCTAGCCTTGTAGATGAAATGCCAAATCTCCACAATGACTACAACTTTGATGTAGAGTTTGACTTTGACTTGATGGGTGTGACACCCCCAAATCCGAATACTTCAATTCCACAGATTTGGTGTTCACTGTCCAAATAAATTATAACTAACTACCCATAAACAAAGGATATAATTAAACTCAAAAGCTTAAATAATAAATTTCCCATCAAGGGTTACATAATCTCAAGATAAATCCCAGGTCATCTAACCTTTAATACAATCATCAGCGGAAATTAAAACATGATCATATTTAAATCTAGTACATAAGCTTCATAAATAAAAGATAAATTAAACGTTATCGTCTAATTAAGCACTTTGTCCTTGCCCTTGCTTGTAGAAAGCTCTTCAAACTTCTTAACTTCATCTGCATTGTTTTGTGCAAGAGTGAGCAAACAATTGCCCACAAGAAGGATAATATACAATAAAGGTTTATGAATGACAATTATCTGAGTTTTCAATGGTAAAGCATTCTTACCGGAATAATAAACTTTAATTCAACAACTATGAGTTCAAATCAATAATGAACGTTATGTTAACAATAGATATCAACATCAAAGAATACACTGAGGGTCACAAGACGATGAACTATACTCTAGGTTTCAAGTATTTCTACTTTAACCTTTAACAGTCTAAAAGACTATAATCATCATCTATGTCCTAGGTTAACAGGTGTTTCTACTGTAACCTTTAACAGTTTAAACGACTATATGGACCATCATCCCGTACTCCAGGTGATCAGCCCTTTGTACTATGTATTGCACAAACATTTTAACGCTATTGCGTATTTCTAAAATAATCCCCTAATAATAGGGTTGTTCATCTCAGCTTAGATTATCAGGTTTCGAACCAAATGAAGTTTGGTTGGGAATTAGCTTCCAAGGAATTCTAGATCTTTAGAATGCTTATCAACCAAGTATTGGTTGAATCACATAGAAACAAATAACTATTCAAGAGTTTGATTATAATATCTTCATGAACACGGTATATCGATGAATCAATAAAAGCTAGACTATTACCAATTTCTAAATTGAACAAATGTTATCATCGACAACATGCTTTCAAAATTTATGTGAGTACATATGCAAACAAAAGGAAGTTTGGTTTGGGTTGACTTCAAGGGTAATTTAGAGTTTAGAACATTCATCAACTAAGGATTAGTTGAATTGGTAAAGAATTGTTAGACAACTTAGAGTATGGTACAATAATGTAGGATAGTATAATGACATTGTAGAACGAAGATCAAACAACAGTTATTAGTAGCTGAATAAACAACATTATAGACTTTGAATAACCAAAGTAATCTCGTTTGAAATAAAGATTAACTAACTTGCTTCAACAATAACTGAGAGTTAAAGAATTAGCATGATAATAAATCGTTAAACAAGAGGTTAGGGTTAGAGAATTTGCATAAGTATAACGTAATAGTGAAAAGTAGCCTTGCTGAATAATAAAGTAGCAAAGGTTAGGGAACTTGCCTCTTGTGTAAGCTATATAATTATAATTCACGTACTCCAATATCCTACACATACCATTAGGATCATCACATCAATTAGCCACATACACATTAACCTCATAGATTCATTTCTCATCTTAGTTACGTTATAACCTTTAGTTTAAGGTCTAACCATATAAATAAACCACATAACACAAAACTGAAACTCACTAACACATTTTAGTGTAATCACAATATCTATTAGACATGTTAACATCCACTTACAAAATAACACCCATTTATAGCTAAACTTGTTAATTTAGTACAAGTCTTATGCTACTATATAAATATCAAGATTTTCAAGTGTTAACCTTCACAACACCTGTTTACTATTCATTACGCTTAATAATACACAACATGTCATTTTCATAGTTCACTATTCATTTAAAACTTGTAATTTACTAACCACATAATACAACTATATTTTAACCTTGTTGTAACGTGTTTGACTTGCTAACACATCATTAGTCCATGTATAGGGGTAAAACAGAATCTGCAGCAGCAGCAGAGACAAAGATCTCAAACCGAGGGTATGGCAAGCAATTTGCGCCCATACAAAAACTTAGGACTGCAGTAAATTGCGCCATTTTTTTTTTAGTACTTGTATCAAAATGCTCTGTAGAGTGTTCAGACAGACGTAGAGAAGGCTAATGAACAGTAGCCGACTTTAGCCCAACAAACACTAATTTTACCCAATAGACAGTAATATCAACATGTATAATTGATACAAAACCATTGTAAACATGTTTGTTAACATTTTCAACCAATTAAAACAATTTTTCATCAACTAAAACTATTTTAATTTCTCAAAATTCATATTTTTATACAAAAACTCAATTTTTGATATTCATTCTAAAAATCATCACTGTGAATTCAATACTTGGCCAAATCACTTCATTCCAATTACGTTATGCTCGTTTCTTAATGAACTAACATAATCAAGCTTCAATTTACAGATTATCATACAAATTGACCATCGAGTTTTGTACTTTCACAAACCATATGAAAAATATATACGGTGATTACTTTTCCTTCCTTTTAACCAAAATTAACATACCAAATCATGCCTAACTACATACTCTAACATCATAAACACATATAACTACAAGTACTCAGTTGTATAATCATCAACTTAAAATTTTTGATTCGCAGAACACATAAATTATGCCGTATTCATACATATACATATATAATGTAAGACCCCAACTTTTATAAATAAAGATGAATTTTCTATAAATATTATTTTTGAATATTATGGAGTAAATTTGATATAATGTTATAGTTGTGGGTAATATTTATAATTTTTGCAAAGTAAGCAAGTTGTTATAAAATATTCGTTTGGTCGGGGAATATTCTTTTTATCGGGGAATATTCGTACGACGACACAATCATTGGTGGATCCCACAACGGAATTATTGTCGGATTGAGAAAACGTCAAAAATACTTTATGAAAATAACGGCGGAGGTGTTACCGTTAAAACTGTTGAACTACCCGGTAGTAAAGGTAAAGTAATACGCGTGGTTGCATAGTAACACACGGTATTGATTATTGATGCTTACATGAGAAGTCACTCAGCTATACTCAATTATTGTTACAGTAATTGATGCATAATATCTCTTATATTATTGATTCAATTATTGTCATAGTATCATCTGTATAATATATTATATTATTAAATCAATAATTGAGACGACAAGTTATAAATGATTAATAATTGTTGAAAGATTAAATATGTGTTAATAAAATGATTTGTGGTAATATTTATTCAATCCTTGATGTATATAAAGAGTCTATTATGAGACATTTGTGGTAAGTTTGGTTATTTTATGGGGGTCCCATATGTCATCATCTAAGAGTCTCTTCGTCAATAGTAATTACCTTCGTCAATAGTAATTACCTTCATCAATAGTAATTACTTTCGTCAATAGTAACTACCTTTACCAGACGTCAAACCACTTGCCGTTTCACATTACAGGCGTCGAACCAATTGTCGTTTCACATTACAGGCGTCAAACCACTTTTCTTTTCACATCACCAGTCATCAAGCCACTTGCCTTTTCACATTTCAAGTGCTAAGCTAGAAATCTTCTATAAATAGAGGCCTAGTGCTTCATTATTTTTCACGAATTCATTCAAGCTATAGAGAGAGAAAGTATAGAGAGAATAAGAGAGAAAGAAGAAGAGTACTGTTATTACACTACCGCAAAGATTCAATCTACTACTAATGTAAGGAGTGTTATTCTTTCTTATTCATGAAGAGAGCATTGTTATTCCATTACTTATTATTACATTGGAATAACTTTGTGTCTGTGATTTTACTCTATACTTGGTGACATTCTTCTATTATTCTGTTGGAACATCCACATACGTGTGTTTTACACCGGACTGGTTTAAATCTTTATTATTATTCATTGGAACATCCCATGCATGTGTGTTTTACACAGGTTCGGTTTCTTCTTTATTATTACGTTGGAACATCACAGCCGCTTTGCAAAATTTTGCTTGACCAGGTTCCGTTATTATTATTCTGTTGGAATAACCTATCTATGCGGAGTACCGCATGCATGGTGATTTCTTTTGTTCTAAAATTCTTTATTATACTCAGTTGGTTAAAGTTTTGACTTCTATACTTGTTGATCGATTTCGCAATCAATGAATACGTGCAAGTATACACGGTCAACAAGTAATAAAGTTAAAGTAGAGTATCGTTCCCACGAGGAATTATTTAATAAAAATTACCAATTACTCACTCTTAACCAAATCAATTTTATTTAAACAATCGTAAATTATGATTTTTCTAATTAAGAAAACTAAATTAATCAATTAAAACTAAGATTTTAACGAATGAATTCAGATAAATAAAGATTAAGAATCCAATATCCCCAATTATGAACTATAAATTAATTGTCCAATTATCCCAATTATTATGTATACTGAATTGTTAACAGGAATTCTCAAATGCCAAAAGCCCTTTCTCAAGTGATCATTTGTCTTCTATTTAATCCATGCTAATTTTGCTATATCCCTATGCAAAACAATTGAATTAAACTCACTACAATCCCAATTCCTTATGTGTTACATGCGGCAAATAGATATTCTCATTCTATTCACAAACCTAATTATTCACTATGCAAATAACTAAGTCAAATGTCACCAAGCCCAGTTCTAACCCTAGAATTCCTTTCCCAATTCCTTCTAGAGTAACAAGGTAATTATTGATCAGATAATTAATCAATCAGCACAAAGCAAGATGAACAATTCACTTCAACATAAATAATTGGAATAAATTAAATAACTAATTTATAGCCATAAAAGGTTCCATTGGAATTTTAATAAAAGAGTTAGTTCATAATTAATGAATTAAAACCAAGAATCCACAATTGAATAGACATTAAAAGATAAAAGTATGATAAGAGAAAAGAATAGAATCTGTTGTCAGCAAATATGATGCTCCCATCTTGCTCTTGCTCTTGATCTTCAGCGTTCTTCAATTTGCTTCAATCTCCAATACATTAAGAACTAGGGTTTATATTCTAATCTAATGGAGTGTTTTTTCTAAGCTAAGCTATGTAATCCCCTTTTATTTTATGCCCTACATCATGTATTTATAGGTTACAAGTCCAATTTTTAGCTTAGAACAAACCCGGTCTAATTTGGAGCCAAAAAGGTGTCAAAATTCGCCCAAAACGCATCCAAGTCGCAGAACCAACCTCTTCCCAGGTACTTCAAGACGCTAGGTACAACTCAAACTCTGCTCCCCAAAGGTTCGTGCTGGGCACAAAACTAAAATGGGCGCCCGAAGCCACGCCACTTTTTTACGACATTTTCGCTCAGCGTCCTTTGGGAAAATATTATAACTTCTTAAATCGAACTCCGATTTAGATGATTCAAGATGATCCAGAAATAGGATAAGTAGATCTACAACTTTTATTCTTTGAGGTTTTTGAAATAAGGTTTCGAGAAATACTCAAATTGGCTCTGAAGTGACTGTTGTGTAAATGGCAAGCCAAAAACGCGCATCTAGCCACCCCAAACGTCGATCCAAGTAACTTTTGTCCCAAATCCTACAAAACAATGTAAAACATGCATGAATGGACACAAACACTAAAAAATATTCTAAAGGACTTGAGAACAACAATAAATTAAGCCCGAATGTATCCAATTTATGTGTATAAAACTCACTCATCAATACTCCATGAAATTAGTAGAATATCTTTGATATTTGCGCTTCATCTAGTATCTTTTCATGGAAATATTCTTCTGATCATTCTTGAATTCTACTCTACAAAGTAGTATCACGTTGACAATTTGGACATTATTAGTTCCTAGATAAATTAATTCTTGAACTTGTTTAATATAATTCTTATATCATTGTCATCATCCTCATGTTTATATCATGTTGAAAGTCATCTGTGGCCTGTAGTGCATAGATGGACTTGGTATGATTATGACCAGGGATTATTCAGTGTAATCATGACCGTAATGTTACAAATGATGTGGTAAAAGTTATCATTGGCCCGTAGTGCATTGATGGACAGTTGTTGGCATGATCATGACCATTAATGAATACACGAATGTCCTTGGCTGTAGTGCATGGATAATTTGTGGTTGTGATACTAAAGAATATCCTTGGCAGTAAAGCGGGGTGATTCGATGATGTAGATTATTTATTAAAAGTCGAGTCCCAAACAATAAAAGTCATGAAAAACCTTTTAAATCATAAAGAAATGGTAACCACTTGGTGGTAATCGGGCAAAAAACAATAAGAATGGACATTTCAAGAAGAGGAGATTCAACAATGATGGAAAGACGTTAGCACCAGCACCTGTCGTTAAGGAAGGAGAACGACCACCTATCATATGTTTCAAATGCGAAGGGGAGGGGCACATCAGTCCAAACTGCGCGATACCGTCCAAAGCATGTTATAATTGCGGAAGAGAAGGTCACTTAGCCGATTTTGTCGTTCATAGAAGACAAATTGACTAGGATGGAGGCACCAAAAAGTCAGTCGAAAAGTCAAACCTAGGTAGTCTGAGGAGGCGTTTGTTGTGACCTCCCGAGAAAGCAAGGAACCCGAATGAGGTCATCATGGGTAAGCTTATCATAAACTCTAACGAAATCTATACTTTATTTATACCGGTTCTACCCATTCTTTTATTTCTCCTACTTGCGCTCATCGATTAAATTTGACTCCGGAGGAATTAGACTTTAACTTATCTATGGAAACTCCGTTGGGAGAAACCTTTATTACATCCCTTTGTTTATAAGTCTTGTTTGGTTCAAATCGGTACCCTCACATTACCTGTAGATCTTATTTCATTGAAAATACTTGCATTTGGCGTGATTCTAGGGATTGATTGGTTAACTACTTATCATGCAAAAATTGATTGTTTAAAGTAAGGTTGTTAGCTTTCCTATTCCTAATCAACCTATTATAGGAATTCAACAACCAAACCATTAAAATCAATCACGGTCATCTCAAGCCATAAAGCTATTCGTTTATTGAAAAATAGATTTCAAGCTTTCTTAGCTCATGTCACAGATTTAAACAAAAATACGTCAGTTTTGAACGATATTTCTATTGTTAATAAATTTCCTGACGTATTACTCGAAGAACTTCCTGGCCTACCCCCTGAGCGTGAAATTGAATTTTGTATCGACCTTAAACCCACAGGTACAAAACCCATTTCCAAAGCCCCATATCGAATGGCTCTATTGAACTTCAGGAGTTAAAGACCTAAGCTGCGAGGCTGATTAGACATTGGCTTTATTCGTCTTAGTACTTCTCTTTGGGGTGCTCTGTTCTATTCTTGAAGAAGAAAGATGGGAGTATGCAACTTTGTATTGATTATCGGGAGTTGAATCATGTCACCATAAAAAATAGGTATCCATTGCCACATATTGATGACCTATTTGACCAGTTTCAAGGAGCCAAATTCTTTTTAAAGATTGATCTTCGTTCTGGATATCACCAATTGAAGATTAGAACCGATGACATTCCAAAGACGACTTTCAGAACTCGATACGGGCATTAAGAATTCCTAGTCATGTACTTTGGATTGACTAATGCTCCTGTTGCCTTCATGGATATGATGAACCGAGTATTCAAGGAATATTTGTATCACTTTGTGGTCGTCTTTATTGATGACATCCTTATTTATTCCAAAATCCTTGAAGATCATGAGCAACACTTGAGGCTGACACTCCAAAAGATTCATGAATACAAGCTTTATGCCAAGTTGAAGAAATGCGAATTCTGGCTGGAGGAAGTAGCATTCCTTGGGCACGTAGTATCAAGTCATGGAATATCTGTTGACCCAGCAAAGATTAAAGCAATTCAAAGCTGGGAGCAACCTAAATCAGTGATCGAAGTACGTAGCTTTCTCGGTTTAGCTGGTTATTATCGGAGATTCGTGGAGAGGATTTTCTCGAATCGCTACTCCATTGACTCAGCTGACTCAGAAAGATACAAAGTTCGGTTGGAGCGAAGAATGTGAGAAGAGTTCTCAAGAACTCAAGAGGAGACTCATTTCGGCACCTGTTCTGATAATACCATCTGGCTCGTAGGGATTTGTCATCTACAGTGATGCTTCGGGCAAAGGGTTGGGATGTGTTCTCATGCAATATGAAAAAGTCATAGCCTATGCCTCAAGATAACTCAAAGAATATGAGAGCAATTATCCTACTTATGATCTAGAGTTGGCAGCTGTTGTCTTCGCACTAAAGATTTGGAGGCATTACTTGTATGGGGAGAAGGTGGAGATCTTTACGGATCATAAAAGCCTCAAATATTTCTTTACTCAAAAGGAACTCAACATGCGACAACGACGTTGGCTTGAACTGTTGAAAGATTATGATCATACCATCTAATACCATCCAGGAAAAGCGAACGTGGTAGCTGACGTATTGAGTAGAAGATCATATGCAAGTACTAGTGCGATATTGTCAACGCAAAGGCCCATTTTGTGTGACTTGCAAATGATGGAGATAGAGTTAAAGACTCCAGGGACCCATGTCATGATGGAGAATATACGAGTAGAACCGACTTTAATTGATAAAGTTAAAGTTGCTCAAATTACGATCCGGGTGTCGATCGCGTATGAGGAAGAAAGTGCAAGAAGGTGCTATCTTACGGAAGCAAGAATCGATGAAGAAGGAATACTTTGAGTCAACTCCGGACTTTGTGTTCCTAACGACCACGATTTAAAGTATAAAATCATGATGGGCGCACAACACACCGTTTGCAATCCATCACAGGAGTACCAAAATGTATCATGATATTAATCATACATTTTGGTGGAGCAATATGAAGAGAGAGAGATAGCGTTGTTTATCTCAAGGTGTCTAACTTGTCAACAAGTTAAAGTGGAGCATCAAGTACCAAAAGGTCCATTGCAACCACTTGAAATTCCAGAATGGAAGTGGGAGCACATTACCATGGATTTCGTTACCGGTCTTCCTAAGGTTTTTCAAGGCACATATGCGATTTGAGTCATTGTTGATAGATTGACCAAGTCTGCTCATTTCTTACCGATACGAGAAACTTATACACTTGAACGTCTTGCTCGTATGTACATAAACGAGATTGTAAGACTGCATGGTATGCCGGTATCCATAGTTTCTGATCGAGACCCAAGATTCACTTCACGATTTTGGGTTAGTTTGCAAAAAGCTATGTGCACAGACTTATGATTGAGCTCGGCATATCATCCTCAGACGGATGGACAGTCGGAGAGAAGAAGAGTATTCTGTTACTACACTACTGCAGTATTCAATCTACTACTAATGTAAGGAGTGTTATTCTTTCTTATTCATGAAGAGAACTGTTGTTATTCCATTACTTATTATTACATTGGAATAACTTTTGTATCTGTGGTTTACTCTATACTTGGTGACATTCTTCTATTATTACATTTGGAACATCACATGCGTGTGTTTTACACCGGACTGGTTTAAATCTTTATTATTATTACATTTGGAATATCATCACATGTGTGTTTTTTAGGACCTAGTAAAATCTTTATTATTATTACATTTGGAACATCACGTCATGCATGTGTTTTACACCGGACTGGTTTCTTCTTTATTATTACATTGGAACATCCCATCGGTTGCAAATTTTGCTTGACTGAGTTCCGTTATTATTAATACATTGGAATAACCTATCTATGCGAGTCTGCATGCATGGTGATTTCTTTTGTTCTAAAATTCTTTATTATACTAGGTTGGTTAAAGTTTTGACTTCTATACTTGTTGATCGATTTCTTAATCAATGAATAAATGCAAGTATACACGATTCGACAAGTAATAAAGTTAAAGTAGAGTATCGTTCCCACGAGGAATTATTTAATAAAATTACCAATTACTCACTCTTAACCAAATCAATTTTATTTAAACAATCGTAAATTATGATTTTTCTAATTAAGAAAACTAAATTAATCAATTAAAACTAAGATTTTAACGAATGAATTCAGATAAATAAAGATTAAGAATCCAATATCCCCAATTATGAACTATAAATTAATTGTCCAATTATCCCAATTATTATGTATACTGAATTGTTAACAGGAATTCTCAAATGCCAAAAGCCCTTTCTCAAGTGATCATTTGTCTTCTATTTAATCCATGTTAATTTTGCTATATCCCTATGCAAAACAATTGAATTAAACTCACTACAATCCCAATTCCTTATGTGTTACATGCGGCAAATAGATATTCTCATTCTATTCACAAACCTAATTATTCACTATGCAAATAACTACGTCAAATGTCACCAAGCCCAGTTCTAACCCTAGAATTCCTTTCCCAATTCCTTCTAGAGTAACAAGGTAATTATTGATCAGATAATTAATCAATCAGCACAAAGCAAGATGAATAATTCACTTCAACATAAATAATTGGAATAAATCAAATAACTAATTTATAGCCATAAAAGGTTCCATTGGAATTTTAATAAAAGAGTTAGTTCATAATTAATGAATTAAAACCAAGAATCCACAATTGAATAGACATTAAAAGATAAAAGTATGATAAGAGAAAAGAATAGAATCTGTTGTCAGCAAATCTGATGCTCCCATCTTGCTCTTGCTCTTGATCTTCAGCGTTCTTCAATTTGCTTCAATCTCCAATGGCTAATTAAGAACAAGGGTTTATATTATAATCTAATGGAGTATTTTTTCTAAGCTAAGCTATGTAATCCCCTTTTATTTTATGCCCTACATCATGTATTTATAGGTTACAAGTCCAATTTTTAGCTTAGGAACAAACCCAATCCAATTTGGAGTCAAAAAGGTGTCAAAATTCGTCCAAAACGCATTTCCGATTTTGTTGTTTCTGAGGAGGTACATTACCCGACTGTTGCACGTTCTCCTCGTTGGTAAAATCTGAGGCATCTCCACGGTCTCATTCACTCCTTTGTTAATATTCTCGATCGATGATCTCAAATCTTGTCATAAAACAAGGGTTAATTAAGGAAATCATTACATCACATAATATCCCTATATACTAACCAACTAACAAATAAGCTTAGGTAGGACACACTAGCGAAGGATTTACTCGTCTCTCCTCCTAGTTCTATTCCTAGATCTCCGCGGAGCATATCCCTAAGCTCGATACCAACTATGGCGCCCCCAAAATAGGCCCATTCCATCCAACCCATTACGAAGTCGCCAAATACATGGTGCGAAATACCTACAACTTTATTATTACAACATATAAACTGTGAGTTTAAATACAGATATTGCCATCTAGACAATATCCACACGCAAATAAATCCCCATCATAATTATTGATACATTATTTTACAAAAATGGTGAGGACTACTAAACAACTCTCTCTAGAACCTTCATTCCATACCCCGACTAATAATCGCTACATTCTCGTCTCCTGAGAAGAAAAATGGAACAAAAAGGAAAAGGGTGAGCTCAACTAGCCCAGTAAAGAATATTATGACTAAGATAATATACAACAAAATTATCGTTAGTCTTCAACAGGGAAAAATCTAATAGAATACAATAGACAACAAGTTTTAAATCAATATTCGCAGCGGAAATAATAATTCATTAGAAGAGTTAAGTAGAGAATGCAAATTACTATCTTCTATGCATGAATTTTAAAGTTCATAAATCTATCTTTTATCCTGTAACATCAATCAATATATATACGGAATCAAATATTCATCTTTGCACTTTCTGAGGCCAAAGATATTCATCGATTGGTCATGTTCATCTAAACACACATTCATCTTTTTCACGGGCCAAAGATATTCATCAAAAATCATTCATCTTTGCTACTACGGGCCAAAGATATTCATCATAAATCATTCATCTTTGCATTCTGGGCCAAAGATATTCAATAATATCATCATTTAAGGCGAGGATGATGAAAATATTTTTAAATAAATGAATCGGTGAAACAAAATGACAAGGATTAAGGATTAAGGATTAAGTACTTTTTTTTATCCATATCCAAAAATACCTCAAAATAATCATAGTGGTGTAAAATTCAAGAATGATCAAAACATGGATACAATCAAAGCTAGTATCGAATAGATATTTTAGATAAAAGAAGAAATTTCATTTTTCGATGAATAGTGCAAGTATTAGGAATAGTGTGGTATCGTGAATAGTGTCGTATCGTGAGCGATAACTCAGAACACCAAAAGATAGAAATTTCACAAAAAAACATCTTCACGCCGTGAATAGTACTCATGAATAGTAACTCATGAATAGTAACTCGTGAATAGTAACTCATGAATAGTAACCCAGAGCATGAAAAAGTTTCAAATTTGATAAAAAGTTTCAACCAATATTTTGGCATAATGATATTGAAGAAATAATATCATTTTAAAAAAAATAATATCCCTTACCTCGAAAGACAGTACTTCTAGTTGAAACACCGGATATAGGTTATGACTTGAACTTGCACCGTATAGCAATACTCAAAGTATACTCAAAATACTCACAAGAATACGCTCGATAATATAGAGAGAAAACTTGATTTACGGTGTGATTTTCAATTCTAACCTAAGCACCTATTTATAGGAAAATGCTTAGAACACCAAATCGAGAAAATTTAATAAATTAATAATATATATATTAAGTTTTCTACGCCAACCTTCCTAGATCTGAATTCAACAACATGACACATTTATAACATGTGGAACACTCTCAAAAACGTTTTTATTATTTAAAATAATTAAAACTTCCAAAAATCAATTATTTTGGAACTACGAAACTTCAATAATTCATAATAAATAGCCTTTTTGCGGAAAATTCAAATCTCGCTTTTTTTATAGGAAATTCAATTCTCTACAACTTTGCGAAGAAAGTTTTCCAATTTCCAAATGAAATTGGTGAAATCCCAAAGCAGGCGATTTTACAGTTATAATCAAATTTCGATCGATAAATGGGGTCCACAGAGCATGTTTAACATGTTTTAAACATTTATTGCAACAAAAATACTCTTCCTCCTCGTATACTCATATATCCCACATTCGTTGTAGAAATATCACCATTATTATATTATTAAAATATAATAATATATATATATTTAAATGAATTATTTCATCAGAAAAAGATAAAATTTCAATTTTCAACAATTGTCACATTAAAAATTTTCTCCATCTATATCCACATAAAATCAATATTTTCCTCATCATATGAATCAATAATTAATTATTCACAAATAATATTACAGAATCACAATATTGACAACCAGGCAGTTCCCAGGAAAGAGGGGGCTTTCCAATAAAGACTTCTCCTTACTGGAGCGCAATTAGGTGACCAAAACTCTCCTTAGACAGAACTTTCTAGACATTGCCAATAATGTTATCTAATAATATTATTGAGATAATATGAATTATTGCTTCGATAATGAAAATTGTGTAATGACAATTATTGAAAAACACCAATATAAAATATCAATGCAAACAATTATTGAATCAATAAAATAAAATCTTTGAGCGATAACTCATGTAAACATTATTGAGTAGTGTCTTCTTACGTAAGAATCAATAATTGGTGCAATCTGGTGTGCTACTTTTCAACAGCAGCGTATTAGTGTGTTTTAACCATTTGGGTATTCCAACGATGATACTTGATAACAAGCTCTTGTAGATTATTTATAAACAACTTATTCTTGTCGTTTTCTTCCTCCAATCGCTTTTCAGTTATGGGGCCCACACATGCATTGCTTGTGAGGTAAATACGAATATTCCCAAACGATCTGAATATTCCCAAATGCAATAATGAATATTATATCACCACTTGCTTATTTAAAATATTTGCGCATTTTACCCATAACTAACCACATTAATCAAATCCACCCTTACTATTTCAAAATAATAAATAAAGAAAATTCCTTTTTATTTAAAAAAATTTCGGGGTCTTATAATATAATATTTGATTAATTAGGTAAACCCTAATTTTAGAAACCCTAAATAAATTCTTTAGAAAAACCCTAATTTTTGAAAATGAGAAACCATAATTTGAAATTCAAATTAGATATCGAGATTTTTTTTTCTTCTAATTATGTTAAGGTGATTAATTTACAAGTATTAGAATTATATTTGTTAATTAGGAAAACCCTAATAAAAATTGGAAACCCTAATTAACTAGAAACCCTAAATCTAAAAATTAGTAACCCTAATTTGCTAATTTGTTAACCCTAATTTATTAATTGTAAGCTAAATGCTAATTAGTGGACACTAAAACACTAATGTTCATGTATAGTGTAATTAGAAAATAAATCATAATTAGAAAACCCTAATTTCAAAATTTTAGAAACTAAAAGTTATTTAATTTTTATTTAATTTTATTTTTCTGCAAACCCTAAATTGGAAATCCTATATTTGATTTGTGTTAAACCTTAGGGTTAAACCCTAAGGGTCAAACCCTAAGGGTTTGCCAAATGAAAAAAATGGCCATTAAATTTCCAAGCGAAAAGACCAAAATGCCCCTCTTGAATTATTGGATTTTACTAAGTGTTAGAGTTGGTGGAGTTGTTGGCCAAACATTGACTTCCCATGTGACAATCTCATCAGATCAACTTCTAGATAGCAGACAATACATGTATCTTGCACTTATATATATAGAGTGGAGAGAGAAAAATGTCCTTTGGTAGCCTAAATTTTGTGCAACACTCAACCATTCTCTCTCAACCCCAAACCTCCGAAATTTTCTTCATATATCAGTCCCTAAGAACATCCCCACGATCAACCATAACATATCAGGAGCCAGAAATCAAAATTTATTAAAGAAGGTATAAAACCCTAATTAGAAATCTGTTCATCGATCTGTGGTTTGATGTTGTTTTTTTTTGTTTTAAACATATTAGATATAGTGTCTAAGGATGATCCGGGTTGCTAGATGTTAGATCCATAACATCTAAAGGCTTGGATTTGAAGATCTACAAAATCTGGAAAAATTTTGTTTTGGTGTCTAACAGTGAATGTCAGGCGTTGTATCTCAGTGATCTTTAATGATTTTTGTGTTTTGAAAGTTTGTAGTTGTAGTCTGACATGTAGTCTTTGATCTGGAACACGAATCAGACTTAGATCGGATCTAGATTGCAAGATATTGTTAGTCAAAAGTCGTTGACCGACCATGACTGGACAAAATCTGGGTAACCCAGATCTTGCCCGAAATGCATGCGACAAGAACTTTTAATAGCCTCACGATCTTGCAAGTTGTTGTTGATTTGTAGTTTCGTATTGTATTCAGGTTATAATATAGTAGTTATACTACATCTTGATGCTTTTATATAGCTTATATCACAATCATGTTGGGATTGGGGGATGGTCAAACCAGGCAGAAAGTTCACGGATGAACTTTCTGGGTAACCAAGAAAGTTCTTGAGCGTGGTTTCTGACATGGTTTGACCGGACAAGATCTTTCTATTGTGTTATTGTTTTGTTGATTTTATGTAATAGAAATGTTGTCCTACATGTTGGCTACATACTGAAGCTTATATATCACTAAACCATCACATGTAGAACAAGTAGTGGAAGCCCAAATATGACCATCAGAATTGTTCTTCATTTCTGGGTAACCTAGAAAATGAAAAACAACTCTGACAGTGTTTTATTTGGCTTAGGTCTTTCGATTGATGCATGTTTTGCTCATGTTTATTATTGGATAATGTATTCCTACACTAGCACTACAATCTCTAACCATCAATGTGCCCAGAAACAGATTACACTGTTCTTAATTCACGGTCAAAGTAGCTATGTAGTGCACTGCTATATATGTTCTTGAGAGCTCAAGAACACCTAAGGTGACGGTTTCTGTCGCCAAAGGGCTTTAGCGACAGACATTATATATTATTTTCCAAAAATTTATTATTTTAATTAAATAAATAGAAAAAATAGTTTTTAATTATTAAAAATACCAAAAAAATTATTAAAAATTATTTTAAATTCTGAAAATTTGTTTTTAATTATTTTAAGTATATTTCATAAATATTTAATATATTTGAAATATTAAAGGTATTTAATTTATTTAATTATAATATTAAATAAATTTGTTTAAAATGATTTTAATACTTGAAAAATCATTTAAAATTATATTATGATATAAGAAAATATTTTAAGTTATTTTAATGACTTTTAATATTTCGTGATAAATTTCATTAATAAATTAATATTAATGATAATTAAGTTATTTACTAAATAAATTAAATAAATTAATTAAAAATGATTTTATTATATTAAAATCATTTTAAATAATAATAAGGTATTTAAAAATATTTTAAGTTATAAAAATAACTTTTAATATTTAAAGGTAAATTTCATTAACTAATTATTATTAATGATATTAAGGTTATTTAATAATTATATTAAATAAATTAATTTAAAAATGATTTTATTAATATAAAAATTCATTTTAAATGAAAATAAAGTATTTAAAGATATTTTAAGTTATAAAATATAACTTTTAATATTTAAAGGATATATTCATTAATAATTTAATATTAATATTTATTAATTTATTATTAATGATATTAAATTTATTTAATAATTATATTAAATAAATAGTTTAAAAATGGTTTTATTAATTTAAAAACCATTTAAAAAGGATATAAATGATTAAAAATATTTTAAGTTATAAATAAGGACTTTTAATATTTTGATAAATAGTACATTAATAATTTAATATTAATGGTAATTACTTAAAAATGATTTTAAATATTTTAAAAATCATTTAAGGGTAATATTAATATTTTAAAAGTATTTTAAGTTATTATAAATAACTTTAACATTTTGGAAATGATTTCATTAATAATTAAATATTAATGATAATTGAATTATTTAATATTTAAATCAGTTAATAATGATTCCGGTGTTTGGAAATTCATGATAAATTATAATAAATGTTTAAAAATTATATGAGTCATTTAAAAATAATATGACTGATCCTTACAGATATTAAACTACAGGATAGAGTCTTAGACTCGATAATTACCCGATAAAGTCGTCGGTACATCGACATATTTCAGAATTTGATCTAGAACTAGATAATTTGATTAGATATATGTTTATTTGTGATTCAATGGTTGTGGAACATATGTGACAATGTGATTAGGTTATGTCTTCAATCAATAATAAGCGGTCTTATGTGTTATAGTATGTTGTTCTAATCGATCAAATGATCTTATTACTGATAGGTGTTATATAAAGATAGAACTAAGTTACGAACTGTAAGCAGCGCATCAGGCAATTATCTTACCTTTGCATTTCCTTTATGCAATGGACATGAGTAAGAAGTTTCAGAATTATATTATTATTATGCTATATTATTAACCCTATTGTGATATATTCTATATCCGATTATTGTTTATCAACATGTTAGTATATTGTAATTCAGATATATATTATGTTCGTTAATTTCTATATATGGTTATACAAGTGTCCCCACTTGGATAATCATTGTATTTAAACACATGTTGATACATATATATAAGCCATCTAAGCTACTTGATCAGCTAGACACAAATTTCGAAATATCGTTGAATATGATAAAACCTTTTTGTATCCAATCAAATTATTTTGGTTTGGATTCCAGACTAGGTATGAACATCCCGATCACGGGAAAATTTTATATGCCAGAATGCGGACAAAGGATGCTGCGATAATATCGTTCTAGCAATGTAGTATTGATCAATACAAGGCACATTAGGCGGATCACCCTCGTGCTCGTAAGTTATAAGCATTTTGCGAGATGAAGTTCTGCTAAACCTTAGCGAAAACTAAAAACAATGTTCATAATCTGTCAACTAATACCTATATATAAAGTCAAAACGTAGTTTCAAAAATTTGGGATAGAATTATTATGTGATTATTATCGGTTCAGTTTACTTCACAACTATAAATTCGTTGTAGAAGTGATGTACAAAGAAAACATTTATTTCTTTCAGCTAATTATATTTCTAATTGTTATTACTTACTAGGCACCCAAATGCTCATCCTTGCTTAATTTAAATGTTTTCAGCTAAGCGTGATCAACCTGAAGGTTTCAGACAAGAACAAGTGAAAAAGGAAAGCAAAATGAATATGTGTAATGATATCTTTTGTAATAGTTAGACAGTATTAAGGCAATGATATATATTATCTATCATGTATGGAATTATAGTAAAGGTTGCGTACTTGGGATTAGACTCTAATATATGTAAACTAAGTTTGTTATTTATATTATTGTTATTATTATTAGTATTATTCCGCTCATAGAAATGGTATCGTGAAGCACCGAGTTCGGGTTTCAAGTACCTAAATTTGGGGGCGTCACATTTTATATATCCTTTTAAGTGTTTAATATTAACACATGATATAATCTGTTATTGGGAAGACCGTGGATCCATATGGCAGAAGCAGTTCCATCCACCCTTTATCAACAGGTCAAATACATCATCAATGATAATCTGGTAGTTGTTAATGTCGATCTAGAATATCCTGTTCATACACAAAGCGCTATGCCTGTAATCAGTCTCGATGAAGGAATTGAGCCTGTCAGTTTTCAAGCCCTTGAGTTGAGCAACACTCGGTACAAACCTATTGGGGCCCTAGCTTTGAAGCCCAGAGTTTCCACCGAAGTAATGTTGGCTAGTTAGGAAATGATATTTTTGGGTTTCCGGCCTGGACAAGGGTTAGGGAAGAGTCGGCAAGGAATTAGAAGTCTGGTTCAAATTCTTAGCCAGATAGGAAAGACTGGATTACGCTATTCCTCTAGATCAGACCATCGGAACCCGCCCAAGAATCCACCAATTCCTTCCTATACCATTCTGCTACCTAATCTTACAGATGCATGATTTGTAAAGCCTATGAGGAAAATTCTTGTTTACGTGGTTGGTATGTTGATTCCTAGGGACAAGTCAGCTAGTTGAAAAGAAGTCTTAATTCCGAATAAAGAAAGCGAGGAAAGGAATCAGAGACACAAATAAGAAGTGTGAAACCGGTTATCAAAGATGTACTTTTACATTACATCTTGGGGGAATGAACAATGATATCTCGAGAGGATGATTATGAAGAAGATCAATTCAAAATCCTTGGCTCGGATGGAGTGAAGGAGTGGTTCAAAGGAGGATGTCAACCCTGATGAGAATGTTGTTTTAGTCATCATCAAGGAAGAGGCGACAACTGTGATAATCCCTTTATCCTCCCGGTCAATGAGGATTTGACCCTAAGCAATTGGCAAAGCCTCCTTGCATCTATTTGAAAAGGGTAAAAGGGCAAAAAAATCCCTCTGCTCTGTAATGTAGATATTATTAACTACTTACTGTTATTGCATAGTAATAGTAGTTACTTTTGTCATGCTTTTGCTAACTCTTTATATGATCAAACAATCTCATATATTAAGTGAAAGCATTTTGTTTTCGGGAATCGAGTTGGATCATCTAGCCTTGTAGATGAAATGCCAAATCTCCACAATGACTACAACTTTGATGTAGAGTTTGACTTTGACTTGATGGGTGTGACACCCCCAAATCCGAATACTTCAATTCCACAGATTTGGTGTTCACTGTCCAAATAAATTATAACTAACTCCCCATAAACAAAGGATATAATTAAACTCAAAAGCTTAAATAATAAATTTCCCATCAAGGGTTACATAATCTCAAGATAAATCCCAGGTCATCTAACCTTTAATACAATCATCAGCGGAAATTAAAACATGATCATATTTAAATCTAGTACATAAGCTTCATAAATAAAAGATAAATTAAACGTTATCGTCTAATTAAGCACTTTGTCCTTGCCCTTGCTTGTAGAAAGCTCTTCAAACTTCTTAACTTCATCTGCATTGTTTTGTGCAAGAGTGAGCAAACAATTGCCCACAAGAAGGATAATATACAATAAAGGTTTATGAATGACAATTATCTGAGTTTTCAATGGTAAAGCATTCTTACCAGAATAATAAACTTTAATTCAACAACTATGAGTTCAAATCAATAATGAACGTTATGTTAACAATAGATATCAACTTCAAAGAATACACTGAGGGTCACAAGACGACGAACTATACTCTAGGTTTCAAGTATTTCTACTTTAACCTTTAATGATCTAAAAGACTATAATCATCATCTATGTCCTAGGTTAACGGTGTTTTTCTCTGTAACCTTTAACAGTTTTAAACGACTATATGGACCATCATCCCGTACTCGGTGATCGACCCTTTGTACTATGTATTGCACAAACATTTTAACGCTTATTGCGTATTTCTAAAATAATCCCTAATAATAGGGTTGTTCATCTCAAACTTATATTATCGGGTTAGAGACAAATGAAGTTTGGTTGGGAATTAGCTTCCAAGGAATTCTAGATCTTTAGAATGCTTATCAACCAAGTATTGGTTGAATCAGATAGAAACAAATAACTATTCAAGAGTTTGATTATAATATCTTCATGAACACGGTATATCGATGAATCAATAAAAGCTAGACTATTACCAATTTCTAAATTGAACAAATGTTATCATCGACAACATGCTTTCAAAATTTGTGTGAGTACATATGCAAACAAAAGGAAGTTTGGTTTGGGTTGACTTCAAGGGTAATTTAGAGTTTAGAACATTCATCAACTAAGGATTAGTTGAATTGGTAAAGAATTATTAGACAACTTAGAGTATGGTACAATAATGTAGGATAGTATAATGACATTGGAGAATGAAGATCAAACAACAGTTATTAGTAGCTGAATAAACAACATTATAGACTTTGAATAACCAAAGTAATCTCGTATGAAATAAAGAAATAATGATTAACTAACTTGCTTCAACAATAACTGAGAGTTAAAGAATTAGCATGATAATAAATCGTTAAACAAGAGGTTAGGGTTAGAGAATTTGCATAAGTATAACGTAATAGTGAAAAGTAGCCTTGCTGAATAATAAAGTAGCAAAGGTTAGGGAACTTGCCTCTTGTGTAAGCTATATAATTATAATTCACGTACTCCAATATCCTACACATACCATTAGGATCATCACATCAATTAGCCACATACACATTAACCTCATAGATTCATTTCTCATCTTAGTTACGTTATAACCTTTAGTTTAAGGTCTAACCATATAAATAAACCACATAACACAAAACTGAAACTCACTAACACATTTTAGTGTAATCACAATATCTATTAGACATGTTAACATCCACTTCCAAAATAACACCCATTTATAGCTAAACTTGTTAATTTAATACAAGTCTTATGCTACTATATAAATATCAAGAATTTCAAGTGTTAACCTTCACAACACCTGTTTACTATTCATTACGCTTAATAATACACAACATGTCATTTTCATAGTTCACTATTCATTTAAAACTTGTAATTTACTAATCACATAATACAACTATATTTTAACCTTGTTGTAACGTGTTTGACATGCTAACACATCATTAGTCCATGTATAGGGGTAAAACAGAATCTGCGAATGACAGCAGACATCGACATCTCAAACGGGGTATGGCGCAGTTGCACCATACAAAGGCTTGGGGCCAGAATGCAATTGCTTGAGCAGGCATTGCGCCATTTTTTTTTGCCTTACCAGTAAGCATTTGCTTGTGGTGTTGAATTGACGTAGAGAGAAGGCTAATGAGCGATGGCAGAGCTTTAGCCCAACAAACACAAATTTTATCCAATAGACAGTAATATCAACATGTATAATTGATACAAAACCATTGTAAACATGTTTGTTAACATTTTCAACCAATTAAAACAATTTTTCATCAACTAAAACTATTTTAATTTCTCAAAATTTATATTTTTATACAAAACTCAATTTTGATATTCATTCTAAAAATCATCTTTGTGAATTCAATACTTGGCCAAATCACTTCATTCCAATTACGTTATGCTCGTTTCTTAATGAACTAACATAATCAAGCTTCAATTTACAGATTATCATACAAATTGACCATCGAGTTTTGTACTTTCACAAACCATATGAAAAATATATACGGTGATTACTTTTCCTTCCTTTTAACCAAAATTAACATACCAAATCATGCCTAACTACATACTCTAACATCATAAACACATACAACTACAAGTACTCAGTTGTATAATCATCAACTTTAAATTTTTGATTCGCAGAACACATAAATTATGCCGTATTCATGCATATACATATATAATGTAAGACCCCAACTTTTATAAATAAAGACGAATTTTCTATAAATATTATTTTTGAATATTATGGAGTAAATTTTATATAATGTTATAGTTGTGGGTAATATTTATAAATTTTGCAAAGTAAGCAAGTTGTTATAAAATATTAGTTTGGTGGGGAATATTCTTTTTGTCGGGGAATATTAAATGCGGCGACACAATCATTAAGTGGATCCCTAGCGGAATTATTGTCGGATTGAGAAAAGCGTCAAAAATACTTTATGAAAATAACGACGGAGGTGTTACTGAATTAAAAGCTGTTGAACTACGGTAGTAGTAAAGGTACGATGTCTGGCGTGGTTGCATAGTAGCACACGGTATTGATTATTTATGCTTACGTGAGAAGTCACTCAGCTATACTCAATTATTGTTACAGTAATTGATGCATAATATCTCTTATATTATTGATTCAATTATTGTCATAGTATCATCTGTATAATATATTATATTATTAAATCAATAATTGAGACTACAAGTTATAAATGATTAATAATTGTTGAAAGATTAAATATGTGTTAATAAAATGATTTGTGGTAATATTTATTCAATCCTTGATGTATATAAAGAGTCTATTATGAGACATTTGTGGTAAATTTGGTTATTTTATGGGGGGGCCCATATGTCATCATCTAAGAGTCTCTTCGTCAATAGTAATTACCTTCGTCAATAGTAATTACCTTCTTCAATAGTAATTACTTTTCGTCAATAGTAACTACCTTTACGGACGTCAAACCACTTGGCGTTTCACATTCTGAGCGTCCGAACAATTGTCGTTTCACATTACTGAGCGTCAAACCACTTTTCTTTTTCACATCACGGTCATCAAGCCACTTGCCTTTTCACATTTCAAGTGCTAAGCTAGAAATCTTCTATGAATAGAGGCCTAGTGCTTCATTATTTTTCACGAATTCATTCAAGCTATAGAGAGAAAGTATAGAGAGAATAAAGAGAAAGAAGAAGAGTATTACATTATTACTACACTCTTTGCGATATTCAATCTACTACTAATGTAAGGAGTGTTATTCTTTCTTATTCATGAAGAAGCTGTTGTTATTCCATTACTTATTATTACATTGGAATAACTTTGTATACATGAGTTTACTCTATACTTGGTGACATTCTTCTATTATTCTGTTGGAACATCACATGCGTGTGTTTTTACAGGACTGGTTTTAAATCTTTATTATTATTACATTTTGGAATATCACATGCATGTGTTTTACAGGACCTAGTTAAAATCTTTATTATTATTACATTTGGAACATCACATGCGTGTGTGTTTTACAGGACTGGTTTCTTCTTTATTATTACTGTTGGAACATCACTGCCGGTGTAAAATTTTGCTTTGACGAGTTCCGTTATTATTATTACATTGGAATAACCTATCTATCTGAGTCTGCATGCATGGTGATTTCTTTTGTTCTAAAATTCTTTATTATACTCGGTTGGTTAAAGTTTTGACTTCTATACTTGTTGATCGATTTACATAATCAATGAATAAATGCAAGTATACACGGTCAACAAGTAATAAAGTTAAAGTAGAGTATCGTTCCCACGAGGAATTATTTAATAAAAATTACCAATTACTCACTCTTAACCAAATCAATTTTATTTAAACAATCGTAAATTATGATTTTTCTAATTAAGAAAACTAAATTAATCAATTAAAACTAAGATTTTAACGAATGAATTCAGATAAATAAAGATTAAGAATCCAATATCCCCAATTATGAACTATAAATTAATTGTCCAATTATCCCAATTATTATGTATACTGAATTGTTAACAGGAATTCTCAAATGCCAAAAGCCCTTTCTCAAGTGATCATTTGTCTTCTATTTAATCCATGCTAATTTTGCTATATCCCTATGCAAAACAATTGAATTAAACTCACTACAATCCCAATTCCTTATGTGTTACATGCGGCAAATAGATATTCTCATTCTATTCACAAACCTAATTATTCACTATGCAAATAACTAAGTCAAATGTCACCAAGCCGGTTCTAACCCTAGAATTCCTTTCCCAATTCCTTCAGAGTAACAAGGTAATTATTGATCGAGATAATTAATCAATCAAAGACAAAGCAAGATGAACAATTCACTTCAACATAAATAATTGGAATAAATCAAATAACTAATTTATAGCCATAAAAGGTTCCATTGGAATTTTAATAAAAGAGTTAGTTCATAATTAATGAATTAAAACCAAGAATCCACAATTGAATAGACATTAAAAGATAAAAGTATGATAAGAGAAAAGAATAGAATCTGTTGTCAGCAAATATGATGCTCCCATCTTGCTCTTGCTCTTGATCTTCAGCGTTCTTCAATTTGCTTCAATCTCCAATGGCTAATTAAGAACTAGGGTTTATATTCTAATCTAATGGAGTGTTTTTTCTAAGCTAAGCTATGTAATCCCCTTTTATTTTATGCCCTACATCATGTATTTATAGGTTACAAGTCCAATTTTTAGCTTAGGAACAAACCCAGTCTAATTTGGAGCCAAAAAGGTGTCAAAATTCGCCCAAAACGCATCCAAGTCGCAACCAACCTCTTCCCCAGCGCCCCAGCGCTAGGTACGACGCTCAAACTCTGCTCCCCAGTGCCCCGGCGCTGGGCATAGGCCTAAAATGGGCGCCCCGACGCTGCCACTTTTTTCTGACATTTTCTGCTCCGACGTCCTTTGGGAAAATGGCCATAACTTCTTCGTCCGAACTCCGATTTAGATGATTCAAGATGATCCAGAAATAGGATAAGTAGATCTACAACTTTTATTCTTTGAGGTTTTTGAAATAAGGTTTCGAGAAATACTCAAATTGGCTCTGAAGTGACTGTTGTGTAAATGGCAAGCCAAAAACGCGCATCTAGCCACCCCAAACGTCGATCCAAGTAACTTTTGTCCCAAATCCTACAAAACAATGTAAAACATGCATGAATGGACACAAACACTAAAAAATATTCTAAAGGACTTGAGAACAACAATAAATTAAGCCCGAATGTATCCAATTTATGTGTATAAAACTCACTCATCAATACTCCATGAAATTAGTAGAATATCTTTGATATTTGCGCTTCATCTAGTATCTTTTCATGGAAATATTCTTACGATCATTCTTGAATTCTACTCTACAAAGTAGTATCACGTTGACAATTTGGACATTATTAGTTCCTAGATAAATTAATTCTTGAACTTGTTTAATATAATTCTTATATCATTGTCATCATCCTCATGTTTATATCATGTTGAAAGTCATCGTGGCTGTAGTGCATAGATGGACTTGGTATGATTATGACCGAGGATTATTAGGTGTAATCATGAGTAGTAATGTTACAAATGATGTGGTAAAAAGTTATCATTGGTCCGTAGTGCATTGATGAATGAGTTGTTGGCATGATCATGACCATTAATGAATACACGAATGTCCTTGGCTGTAGTGCATGGATAATTTGTGGTTGTGATACTAAAGAATATCCTTGGCCGTAGTGCAGGGGTGATTCGATGATGTAGATTATTTATTAAGCTGAGTCCCAGCAATAAAAGTCATGAAAAACCTTTTAAATCATAAAAGAAATGGTAACCACTTCGGTGGTAATCAGGGCCAAAACAATAAGAATGGACATTTCAAGAAGAGGAGATTCAACAATGATGGAAAGACGTTAGCACCAGCACCTGTCGTTAAGGAAGGAGAACGACCACCTATCATATGTTTCAAATGCGAAGGGGAGGGGCACATCAGTCCAAACTGCGCGATACCGTCCAAAGCATGTTATAATTGCGGAAGAGAAGGTCACTTAGCCCGATTTTGTCGTTCACCGAAGACAAATTCAGCTAGGATGGAGGCACCAAAGGCCGTCCCAGAAAAGTCAAAACCGGTAGTGCAAGGGAGAGCGTTTGTTGTGACCTCCCAGAAAGCAAGGAACCCGAATAAGGTCATCATGGGTAAGCTTATCATAAACTCTAACGAAATCTATACTTTATTTATACCGGTTCTACCCATTCTTTTATTTCTCCTACTTGCGCTCATCGATTAAATTTGACTCCGGAGGAATTAGACTTTAACTTATCTATGGAAACTCCGTTGGGAGAAACCTTTATTACATCCACTGTTTATAAGTCTTGTTTGGTTCAAATCGGTACCCTCACATTACCTGTAGATCTTATTTCATTGAAAATACTTGCATTTGACGTGATTCTAGGGATTGATTGGTTAACTACTTATCATGCAAAAATTGATTGTTTCCGTAAGGTTGTTAGCTTTCCTATTCCTAATCAACCTATTATAGGAATTCAAGCAACCAAACCATTAAAATCAATCACGGTCATCTCAAGCCATAAAGCTATTCGTTTATTGAAAAATAGATGTCAAGCTTTCTTAGCTCATGTCACAGATTTAAACAAAAATACGTCAGTTTTGAACGATATTTCTATTGTTAATAAATTTCCTGACGTATTACTCGAAGAACTTCCTGGCCTACCCCCTGAGCGTGAAATTGAATTTTGTATCGACCTTAAACCCAGTACAAAACCCATTTCCAAAGCCCCATATCGAATGGCTCCTATTGAACTTCAGGAGTTAAAGACCTAACTGCAGGAACTGTTAGACATTGGCTTTATTCGTCCTAGTACTTCTCTTTGGGGTGCTCCTGTTCTATTCTTGAAGAAGAAAGATGGGAGTATGCAACTTTGTATTGATTATCGGGAGTTGAATCATGTCACCATAAAAAATAGGTATCCATTGCCACATATTGATGACCTATTTGACCAGTTGCAAGGAGCCAAATTCTTTTTAAAGATTGATCTTCGTTCTGGATATCACCAATTGAAGATTAGAACCGATGACATTCCAAAGAAGACTTTCAGAACTCGATACGGGCATTAAGAATTCCTAGTCATGTACTTTGGATTGACTAATGCTCCTGTTGCCTTCATGGATATGATGAACCGAGTATTCAAGGAATATTTGGATCACTTTGTGGTCGTCTTTATTGATGACATCCTTATTTATTCCAAAAGCCTTGAAGATCATGAGCAACACTTGAGGCTGACACTCCAAAAGATTCATGAATACAAGCTTTATGCCAAGTTGAAGAAATCGAATTGGTTTGGAGGAAGTAGCATTCCTTGGGCACGTAGTATCAAGTCATGGAATATCATTGACCCAAAGAAAGATTAAAGCAATTCAAAGCTGGGAGCAACCTAAATCAGTGATCGAAGTACGTAGCTTTCTCGGTTTAGCTGGTTATTATCGGAGATTCGTGGAAGGATTTTCTCGAATCGCTACTCCATTGACTCAGCTGACTCAGAAAGATACAAAGTTCGGTTGGAGCGAAGAATGTGAGAAGAGTTCTCAAGAACTCAAGAGGAGACTCATTTCGGCACCTGTTCTGATAATACCATCTGGCTCGTAGGGATTTGTCATCTACAGTGATGCTTCGGGCAAAGGGTTGGGATGTGTTCTCATGCAATATGAAAAAGTCATAGCCTATGCCTCAAGATAACTCAAAGAATATGAGAGCAATTATCCTACTTATGATCTAGAGTTAAAATTTGTTGTCTTCGCACTAAAGATTTGGAGGCATTACTTGTATGGGGAGAAGGTGGAGATCTTTACGGATCATAAAAGCCTCAAATATTTCTTTACTCAAAAGGAACTCAACATGCGACAACGACGTTGGCTTGAATCATTGAAAGATTATGATCATACCATCTAATACCATCCAGAAAAGCGAACGTGGTAGGCGGCGTATTGAGTGAAGATCATATATGCAAATACGAAGTGCGATATTGTCAACATAAAGGCCCATTTTGTGTGACTTGCAAATGATGGAGATAGAGTTAAAGACTCGAGGACCCATGTCATGATGGAGAATATACTGAGTAGAACCGACTTTAATTGATAAAGTTAAAGTTGCTCAAATTCTGATCCCGAGCCGCGCGTATGAGGAAGAAAGTGCAAGAAGGTGCTATCTTAGGAAGCAAGAATCGATGAAGAAGGAATACTTTGAGTCAACTCCGGACTTTATGTTCCTAACGACCCTGATTTAAAGTATAAAATCATGATGGAGGCGCACAACACACCGTTTGCAATCCATCCTGGGAGTACCAAAATGTATCATGATATTCGTCATACATTTTGGTGGAGCAATATGAAGAGAGAGATAGCGTTGTTTATCTCAAGGTGTCTAACTTGTCAACAAGTTAAAGTGGAGCATCAAGTACCAAAAGGTCCATTGCAACCACTTGAAATTCCAGAATGGAAGTGGGAGCACATTACCATGGATTTCGTTACCGGTCTTCCTAAGGTTTCACAAGGCACATATGCGATTTGAGTCATTGTTGATAGATTGACCAAGTCTGCTCATTTCTTACCGATACGAGAAACTTATACACTTGAACGTCTTGCTCGTATGTACATAAACGAGATTGTAAGACTGCATGGTATGCCGGTATCCATAGTTTCTGATCGAGACCCAAGATTCACTTCACGATTTTGGGTTAGTTTGCAAAAAGCTATGTGCACAGACTTATGATTGAGCTCGGCATATCATCCTCAGACGGATGGACAGTCGGAGAGGACTATTCAAACTCTTGAAGATCTATTAAGACTCTGTGTCCTTGATTTCAAGGGAACTTGGGACAAGTTCTTACCATTGGTGGAGTTTTCCTACAGCAACAGTTATCAAGCAAGTATTGGCATGGCTCCATTTGAAGCGTTGTATGGAAGAAAGTGTTGTTCTACAGTATGCTGGGATGAGGTGGGTGAAGCAACGTTGTTGGGACCAGAGTTGGTACGTATGACTACGAAAAAGATTCAAATGATCCGACAACGTATAAAAACCTCACAAGATCGACAAAAGAGTTATGCTGATATTCATCGAAAGGACGTGGAATTCGATATAGGAGAACCTGTGTTGTTGCGTGTTGCTCCATGGAAAGGAGTTACGAGATTTTGAAAGAGAGGAAAACTCAATCCTCGATTCATCGGCCCATTTTTAATCCTCGATCGAGTAGGAACTGTGGCCTATAGACTCGCTTTACCGCCAAGTATGTCTCGTGTTCATAACGTTTTTCACATATCCATGTTACGTAAATATATGAAAGACCCGAACCACATTATTGAGTTAGAACAAGACGAAATAGCGGAAGATTTGACGTATGAAGAGGTTCCTGTTCAAATCTTGGATAAGAAGGAACATATTCTATGCTCCAAGGTTATACCTCAAGTCAAAGTTTTGTGAAGAAACCACGATGTTGTGGAAATCACTTGGGAGTTAGAATCTGAAATGAAATCAAGGTATCCTTACCTGTTCGACATACCAGGTATGTACCCTAATTTTGAGGGCGAAATTTCATAAGAAGGGGAGGTTGTAAGACCCCAACTTTTATAAATAAAGATGAATTTTCTATAAATATTATTTTTAAATATTATGGAGTAAATTTGATATAATGTTATAGTTGTGGGTACTATTTATAAATTTTACAAAGTAAGCAAGTTGTTATAAAGTGTTCGTTTGGTCGGAGAATATTCTTTTTGTCGGGGAATATTCGTACGACGGCACAATCATTGGTGGACCCCACAACAGAATTATTGTTGGATTGAGAAAATGACAAAAATACTTTATGAAAATAACGGCGGAGGTGTTACCGTTAAAACTGTTGAACTACCCGGTAGTAAAGAATAAAGAATGTCTGGCGTGGTTGCATAGTAGCACACGGTATTGATTATTGATGCTTACGTGAGAAGTCACTCAGCTACACTCAATTATTGCTACAGTAATTGATGCATAATATCTCTTATATTATTGATTCAATTATTGTCACAGTATCATCTGTATAATATGTTATATTATTAAATCAATAATTGAGACGACAAGTTATAAATGATTAATAATTGTTGAAAGATTAAATATGTGTTAATAAAATGATTTGTGGTAATATTTATTCAATCCTTGATGTATATAAAGAGTCTATTATGAGACGTTTGTGGTAAGTTTGGTTATTTTATGGGGGGGCCATATGTCATCATCTAAGAGTCTCTTCGTCAATAGTAATTACCTTCGTCAATAGTAATTACCTTCGTCAATAGTAATTACCTTCATCAATAGTAATTATCTTCGTCAATAGTAACTACCTTTACCAGACGTCAAACCACTTGTCGTTTCACATTACAGGCGTCGAACCAATTGTCGTTTCACATTACAGGCGTCAAACCACTTTTCTTTTCACATCACCAGTCGTCAAGCCACTTGCCTTTTCACATTTCAAGTGCTAAGCTAGAAATCTTCTATAAATAGAGGCCTAGTGCTTCATTATTTTTCACGAATTCATTCAAGCTATAGAGAGAGAAAGTATAGAGAGAATAAAGAGAAAGAAGAAGAGTATACATTACTACACCTCTCGCAATATTCAATCTACTACTAATGTAAGGGGTGTTATTCTTTCTTATTCATGAAGAGAAGCTGCTTTTTATTCCATTGCTTATTATTTTGTTGGAATAACTTTGTATACATGGTTTACCTATACTTGGTGACATTCTTCTATTATTACATTGGAACATCACATGCGTGTGTTTTACAGGACTGGTTTAAATCTTTATTATTATCTGTTGGAATATCACATGCATGTGTTTTACAGGACCTAGTTAAAATCTTTATTATTATTACATTGAAACATCACATGCATGTGTTTTACAGGACTGGTTAAAATCTTTATTATACTTTGGAACATCCCGCCGGTGCAAATTTTGCCTGACCTGGTTCCATTATTATTATTCTGTTGGAATAACCTGTCTATGCGAAGTACCACATGCATGGTGATTTCTTTTGTTATTCCATTCTTTATTATACTCAGTTAGTTAAGGTTTTAACTTCTATACTCCATGAAATTAGTAGAATATCCTTGATATTTGTGCTTCATCCAGTATCCTTTCATGGAAATATTCTTCTGATAATTCTTGAATTTTACTCTACAAAGCAGTATCACGTTGACAATTTGGACAGTGGCTTTCCCAGTAAGCTTTTAGGCGGTCTTGGGAAAGGAACAGGAGGGGCCAGGGATTATTAGTTCCTGGAGAAATTAATTCTTGAACTTGTTTTATTGAATTCTTATATCATTGTCATCATCCTCATGTTTATATTATGTTGAAAGTCATCTATGGCCTGTAGTGCATAGATGGACTTGGTATGATTATGACAAGGGATTATTCGGTGTAATATGACCATAATGTTATTAATGATGTGGTAAAAGTTATCATTGGCCCGTAGTGCATTGATGGACAATTGTTGGCATGATCATGACCATTAATGAATACACGAATGTCCTTGGCTGTAGTGCATGGATAATTTGTGGTCGATGATACTAAAGAATATCCTTAAGTAGTAGTGCGAGGGGTGATTCGATGATGTGGATTATTTATTAAAATTTGAGTCCCAATGTAAAAAGTCATGAAAAACCTTTTAAATCATAAAAGATAGTAGATTTTATTCTCTACTTGACTCTTTTAATGGATTGCTTGTTCAACTATGATTAAACTTGATGTTGTTATATTTTATCGGTTTAACTTTGTTGAAGGCTAACGATAATTTATTCTACATTATCTTTGTCATAATATTTCTTCTTGGGCTAGTTGAGCTCACCCTTTCTTTCTTTGTTCTCTTGAGAAATGAGAACATAGCGAGGAGGACTAATGGGGAGCGGAGTGACGGTCCAGGAAGGATAGCATTAGTAGTCCTCACTATTATGTGAAATATTGTGTTAATAATTGTAATGAGGACTCCTTTTGAGTTTGTATAATCTCTAGTAGACAATAATTATATTCAAACTCACAGTTATGTTTTGTCGTATTGTACACGACAGTTGTATTAGTAAGTTGTATTTGAATTTTGTACCATGTATCTGACGACCCAAGATGGGTGATGTATACCTAATTTTGGGGGCGTCACATATAATATCAAAGTTATAGAGCATACCTTCAATTTACTTGATAATCCCCTGCTAAACACTGAAATTGCTAAGGTTTTCTCTCAATTCCCTCTCAAGTTCTCTGTAATTCTCTTCTCTTCTTCCTCGATAGACTTAGGCCAAATGATTTTTACATATAATAACTTAACCCAACGCACACACCCAAACGTCTGAAACCGACGTTATAATAATTAGAATAATAAGTTATCAGTTATAATATATATTATTTATTATTTATTATAATAAGATTTAAAAATTCAAAAGCCACAAGGCTTTGTTTGGCAAAAACTCTTTAAAATTAAAGACTTAATATATATTTAAGCCATGTTTGGTAAAAACTAAATTAAACTCCTTTAATTTGTTTTAATACACAACTTAGTTTATAACTTATAATCACATATTATTTATTTGGATTTCCATATCCAACATTAATCAAATAAATAATTATACATACTATATTTTAAATAAATATTCCACTTAAACAAATATCACAAAATTATATTCTCACTATAATTTTATTTAATAATTTAACATACCATCTTAATTTATCACATCACAACAACAATATAACATCTCATGTTATCTTACAACATAATAACTATAAGATAACTTAATTTAGAATATTATCTAATAAATATAATTTATCAATATTTACTAACAAAAATCACATATTCATTTAATTTAAGAAATATTTTAAATTATAAAACAACAACTTCATTAATAAAATATTTATTTAATTTAATAAATATTTTAAATTACAAAAAAAATATTGGATTGTTAGAATGGGGATCGAGCAAGAAGAGGACTATGAGGTGCCTGAGGAGATCAAAGAATGGGTCGAAGAGAAACCCAAACCAAACCAAACCTCGATCAAACCACCTCTGTCAATATCAGAACCTCAGAAAACCCTAAAGAAATCCAGATAGGCATGGACCTTACCCCAAACCAAAGAAAAGACTTGATTGCGATACTAACTAAGTTTCAGGATGTGTTTGCATGGTCACATGAGGACATGATTGGTTTGTCTACTTATATTATCATCCATCGACTTCCCATTAAAGAAAGCTTGAAGCCAGTCAAGTAGAATCTTAGGAGACTAAAACCTGAGTGGAGTCTGAAAGTCAAGGAAGAAATTGTTAAACAATTCAATGCCGACATCATCATGGTATCAACCTACCCTATGTGGATGTCTAATATAGTTCTTGTGCCTAAGCCCGGATAGAAGGTACGAGTATGTGTAGATTATCGGGATTTGAACAAAGCTTGTCTCAAGGATAATTTCGCAGTACCTTTTATCCACATACAAATAGACAACACGGCTCAGAATGACATGTATTCTTTTGTTGACTGTTTCATTGGGTATCATCATATCATGGTTGCTGAAGAGGACAGGGAGAAAACAACCTTCATTACTCCTTGTGGAACCTTTTGTTATAGGTGTTTATCTTTATGACTTATCAATGACGGAGCCACCTATTAGCTATCCATGATGGCCTTTTTCCATGATTTGATGCACATAGAAAGAGAGGTCTATGTGGATGACATCGTCATATAATCCCGGAAGGAAGATGACTATATCGACCATCTCAAAAACCTTTTTAACCGATTGCGCAAATACAACTTAAAGCTGAATCCGGCCAAATGTACCTTCGGTGTCAAATCAGGCAAGTTGTTGGGATTTCTAGGAAGCCACAGAGGCATTGAACTGGATCCCGCCAAAATTAAAGCAATCACCGAGATGCCCATGCCCCGAACTGAAAATGAAATACAGGGATTTCTAAGGAGAATCAATTTCATCAGAAGATTCATCTCTCAACTCACAGCAACGTGTGAGCCTATCTTTAAGTTGTTAAGGTAAAATTCCTCCATGGAGTGTAATGAGGAGTGTCAAAAAGCCTTCGTTTCCATCAAAAAACAAATGGTCAAAGCTCCCGTCTTCGTACCTCTAAGGGACAATGTTCCCATATTTATTTACCTGTCAGTTAATGACAATGCTAAGGGATGCATGCTGGGACAAAAAGATGATAGATGCAAAGAAAGAGCTATCTATTACATCAGCAAAAGATTCAGTAGCAGCGAGCAGAAGTACACTTTGATTGAAAAGACCTGTTGTGCATTAGAATGGGCCGCTATGAGGTTACACCATTATCTTCATGGGCACACAACCCATCTCATATCCCGTATGGATCCTCTGAAGTACATATTCAACAAACCCATATTAAATTTTTGACTATCCAAATGGCAGTTGATCCTCCAACAATTCGACATCATCTACGTGACTCAAAAGTCTATCCAAGGTCAAGGAATTGCGGATCAATTAGCCGAAGCCCCATCAGGCAATTTCGAACCCTTAGAAACATATTTCCCGGATGATGGAATAATGACAATTCAACAGACCTATCGAGAAAATATAGTTTGATCTTGGAAATTGTATTTTGATGGAGCCGTAAATAGGGAAGGTACCGGAGCAGGGGAAATTCTGGTATCTATTTTGGGAGAGCAGTATCTCGTGACTATAAAGTTGCAGTTTGTTAACACCAACAACATAGCTAAGTATGAAGGCTATATAATGGGATTGAAAATGGCCCAATCCATAGGTATCCAACGGTTAGCAGTCTTTGGGGATTCTGAGGTGGTCATCAAGCAAACCATTGGGGCATATAACACCAAAGAATTGCATTTGCTGCCTTACCATCGACAAGTTATCAAAATGGCTATGGAGTTTGAAGAAATATCCTTCATCCACATCCCTCGAAATAGGAATGATTTCACGGATGAACTAGCAACCCTGGCTTCCTTAATCAACATATCTGAAAGGTGAGGAATCCCATATATCAAATTTGCAAGCCAGAAGGCACCAACCTATAGAAATTACATTGGATAAGTGTCAGATGAATTGCCTCCCATCAAACAGCCATGGTATCAGGATATCAAAGAATATCTTCGAGATGGATCTACGCCCGTTGGGGCAAGTCAAACTGAAAGAAAACGGATCCATAAAATGGTCATAAATTCTATTTGAGCAGAGATGCACTTTATAAAAGGAATCCGGGAATAGGCATTCTAAGATGCCTAGATAAAGATCAAGCCCAAAGACCCATGGATGAAGTTCATGGTAGAGTATGTGATCCACACATTAACGACCCTTTACTTGCCAAGAAGATATTAAGAACGGGACATTATTGGATTTCTCTCAAAGCTGTCTGTGATGATCACGTCAGGAGATGTTATCAATGTCAAATACATGGAAATACCATCCATGCTCCTCCAAACGAACAACACAATATGAGTTCATCATGGCCCTTTTCAATATAGGGAATGGACGTGATTTGGCCAATCAAACCCAAATCCAGCAATGGTCATCGATTCATCTTTACCGTGATTAGTTATTTCACCAAATGGGTAGAAGCGGCCTCTTTTCCCAAAGTCACCAAAGAGGTAATCATTGGTTTCATCAGAGATAATATCATCTGTCGATATGGACAACCGGAGGTGATCGTATGGAACAATGCCAAGAATCTAAACAATCAGATGATGGAGGAGTTATAAAGCAAATTCCACATCAAACATCTTAACTCCGTCATTTATCATCCCAAGATGAATGGTGTTGTTGAAGCAGCCAATAAGAATATCAAAAAGATCATGCAAAAGATTTCCACCAATCACAAGGGAAGGCCTGATTTATTGCCTCTGACTTTGCTAACCTAAAGAACGTCAATGCGCACTTCTACTAGGGCAACCCCCTACTCATTGGTCTATGGCATGGAAGCAGTACTCCCCATAAAAATAGAAATTGAGTCATTAAGAGTGTTGATAGGTGCTCAAATGGAGGAAGATTAGTGCTTGCAAGACCGGTACCACCAATTATCACTGATAGATGAGAGGAGGGTCACAACTATCTTTCATGGTCAATTATATCAGTATATGATTGCTCGGTCATACAACATGAAAGTCTGGCTTAGGCAATTTAAAGAAAAAGACTTGGTATTAAAGAAAATCCTTGCTAATCAAGATCAATCCAAAGGAAAGTTCGCCCAACACTGGGAAGGCCATTTCATTGTCAAAGAAGTGTTAACGGGAGGAGCCCTCAGACGGCAAGAAATGGATGGGAAAGAATTCCCTTAACTCATCAATTCAGATGCCGTAAAAAGGTATTATGTCTGAAATCACCTGCAAGCCAACATCCTGGCTCTGAGAAAAAATAATCAAATCAAATCAATTAAGTCAATTCAGGTTTTCACTACAAAGCTTGAACTACAAAAGACATGATCTCCCATCATCAATGGTTGTACGTAGGCAGTCATCTATAGTACGGTTAAACCAAACAAAACTCCAAACAAACATTTCTCAAACCGTTCAGCTCATTAAGATTGAACTACGAGAGACCTGATCTCCCCTCATCAATGGGAGTACATAGGCAGCCATCTATGGTGTGGTCAAACCAAACAAAAAACCCAAAAACTCCAAACAAACACTTCTCAAACCATTCAACTCATCAAGCCTGAACTACGTAAGATCTAATCTCTCATCTAGGGGAATACGTAGGCAACCATCTATGGTGCGGTCAAACCTTCGAAAGAAAGAGAAACACTTTGCCTAAACCTTGACAATATCAAAGACTAGTCTCAAGACACCAAAAGCTAGTACACCAGAAAAGCCCAAAGATCAACGACCCATTCTAAAAGATCCTAGGACATCTCAATGCTAATCCATCAAAAAGAAGTTCGGGTCACATCAAGATGGCAAGTCATAAAGAAAATGGCAACTATCAAGCAAGTGACAAGACATATCTAAAAGGGAAGTGAATCAAAATATATTTCCTTGCCATATAATATTGTTTGATATATACAATGTATCCTATGCATGACAAAAATGGCTAACCTAGTATATGCAGGAAAAAAGCTAGTTTATAAACCCGCAGATAAATGGGATATCAAGTCCAATATGGCATCTCTCTCAGAAGATGGAGGTGAATCTATAAGCTTATGCCCTAAGGTCTCCATGCGAGCCAGAAGATTCACAGCCATCTGCATAGTGCTACCATGATCCTCTATGAATTAACTTATATATGCAACAATTTTAGCCGTGTGGGATCTAAGTGAAGTATTATCAGCAATGGAGGCATCTTGAGTAGCTCGAGCCTCATCTCGTTCAACAAAAGTTGCATCCTGACAAGCACGAGAGTCATCCCTCTTAGTAAAAGCAGCATCTTGACCAGAAAGAGCTGTCAACATCAGGACCCTAGCCTAATCCCTCTCAAATGTTATTAGATGTAACCTCTGCTCCAAATACTGTGACGCCCCCAAATCCAGGTATCTTCCAACCCGGCATATGGTGCTACACGGTGCTACAGTTCACACATACATTCAATTGAAATTCCTCAAAAGAACGAATATGTCTTATATATATTCCAAAACAATATTACCATTCCCCAGGTTCTTAATAACAATTTCATTTGTTCTTGTCATAATATCAAATATTAATATCGTTCACCTATACTATTACATAAGTAATCTACAGGTTCGCCTTAGCCTTCCCTTTATCCTTGCCGGATCCTTCGGTCCGTTCGGTCATAGCTGCATTCATATGGTTCAAGCAAGAGTGAGCATAACTAGCTCAGCAAATAAGATAATTCCATTAAACAATATGCTTAAACATAGGAATCGTATATCTTCAATAACTGAACAATAGTTATAAAGTACTATCGATAATTCAAAATAGCACTTAACTTTTCTTTAAATTGTTTCACAATGAATAGTATTCAGTAAAACATCAATTCCGGTCCAAGACCATGAGCATTTTATACTTTCTTTGAAAAGGACAACATGGCACTAAGTTCGTAAGTCCGGCATATCTTACGAGCACGTCTAGGTGATCAGCCTATAATACTCTATGTTGATCAACACTACATTCTTTAAACGTATTTACGTTTAGATTGTGGCAACCTCACGTGCCTGTCGTTTGACGACAAAACATTTGTTTAGCATACTCAGTATTCATTTAAAAACCACACCAAAATAGTTTGGCAAAACTTGACAATACTTCAATAGATTATAAGAAATCCAAAACATCTTAAGTCTAGCCGAAAGAATTGGCTTTGACTTCATCATACAACAATTCATGCATAAGAATACATGAATCACAAAGCTTGTCCATATTGAACTAAGACAAGGGTTAGAACACTTACCTTCAGCGTCTACTATTGTTATTACACGTTCATTTTAAGTCTTTAAGGTCTCTACAGTAGATGATCACATAACGTAACACATTAGGTCATGAATAAACATACATGGTTACTAATGAATCTTACCTTTTTCTCAATCTAATCATGACTTAGACTGTTTATTATTGGTTCCAGCTTATCACATTACATTGCTCTGACATTCAATTAATCTTTCATCGACCTTCAGTTGTAACACTTAAGGTCTTTAACATCATTTAGGAATGTTACTTCAAGTTCATTAAGGTTGTACTTCACTACTAACTATATGTCTTTCTTTTTTTATCTTCATAATCATTCTTTACTATGCAAACCCTAAAAATTTGGTATTTATGGCAAACTTTCCTTCTTTATGCTTGATCATGAGCGCCACACTTCGATGGTTGAGATCGGACTTCATTATTGTGCCTTGAAGTTCTAGCGTTACCTGTCGCATTGTGGCATGAAACTCCAGTAGGTTATGGCATTCTCAGCACTACATTGAAATACGCAGTAGTTTATTTATTTAAAATTTGGTCACTGCCATGTGCCGACTCTGTGCACCAGTAAAATTTTACAGACTTTTAACTTTGTGAACTTCCCAGACTCCAAATTTGATCATTTTAAGTCTGAATTGGCTCGTTCAAAAGCTGTTAGCACACAAATCACATACTCTATGTGTTCATGCAAGAATTTTACATTTTCGACTTCGTTAACTCAAAATTCACCTATAAGTTCATTTTTAACAAAAACGATAAACGTTCGTGAACGTTCAACGCTCGTTTCTTCGTTCTAAGTCGGAATTCGGTCATTTTCAAGTCCACAACTCTATAACGCCAAATAAGACTCGTTCCCATTGAAAATCAACGTTTCCGAGCTTAATACAAAAATTTGACTTCTAATTCGAGAATTTCACGAATTCAACGATTATCGTCCAATCGTGAAAATTCTGGCATAACTTCGTTACTTATGATTTGTTCATCATTTCAAATGGATTATTTCCATCATATTGACATCTTAACCTACTCATTTCATTAACTTATTTTCATGATAAGTTATTACTTGTTCTTCATGAGCTTATAACTTATCAAAGTATAAACTACATATAATTTCATTTCTCATGACTTATGATAGTTTATGTCTTCTAACCATCATTCTTACATCTCCTTATCATACAAACTTCTTAAGGTAAATATATGTTCTTCATAAGTTCATAACTTATTTAAGTTTGAATTAATTATTCATGACTTATACGACTCAAGTCCATTGATTATTCATTCTCTTATCAACCTACCATAGAAGAGTTGGAAGATTAATGGACAAGAGTCTTACCCTTGATGATCTCTTGAATCTTTCTTGTTCTTACTTCTTGCTTCAAAGTCTAACTTTTCCTAACTTATTATCTCTAACCAATAAGCACTTTGCAAGTTGAAAGTTGTTGGATGAAATGAGCAACCAACAAATGAAATCCAAGCTCTCTATTTTTAGGATTGCTAAGGTTAGGGTAGTTTAGTCATTTACGCCATCCCACCTCCTTAATCAAACCTCCTTACTATTCATTCATTACTTACTAAGTTAACTTGTTTATCACCTTATTTGCTTGCTCATCACACTCCTTTCTAGGCCATCACATACAGTTCTTGGTCACCATGGTTAACCATATGATCATGGGTTGCCCCATGGATTATGTAAGACCCCAAATTTTATAAAATGAAAGTATTCAATTTTCTTATAATTGTTATTCTATTTATTAAATGGTTGAATTGATAAAAGGTTAAAGTTAAGGGTGATATTTGAAAATTTTGTAAAGTAAGCAAGTGGATATAAAATATTCGTTGTGTCGGGGAATATTCGTTTGGTTGGAGAATATTCTTTTTGTTAAGGAATATCCGTACGATGACACCATCATTAGTGGACCCCACAACGGAATAATTATCGTAGTTAGAAAATGACAAAAATATCTTTTTTATAAAAATAACGACGAAAGTTTTATCATTAACTATTGAACTACCCAGTGGTAAAAGTACAGTAGTACGCGTGGTTGCATAGTAGCACACGGTATTGATTATTAATGCTTACGTAAGAAGACACTCAATTTACTCAATTATAGCTACAGTAATTGTTGCATAATATCTCACATTATTTGATTCAATTATTGTCACAGTATCATCTGCATAATATTTTATATTATTAAATCAATAATTGAGACAACAAAGTTATTCATATTATTATTTGCAATATTTACAATGTCTAGAAAGTTCTGTCGAGGAGAGGTTTGGTCACCTAATTGCGCGCCAATAAAGAGAAATCCTTATCGGAAAGCCCCCCCTTTCCTGGGAATGATTTGGTTGTTAAATATTGTGAGTTATAATATTAATGATGAATAATTGTTGAAGTATTAAGAATGTGCTTATTAAAGATAAGTGAATTATAAAAGTTAGAGGGGAATAATGCAAACTTGAAAAACTTTAGGGGTACTAAAGTGTAATAAGTTAAATCAATCTGGATCACTGGTGGTGGTTATAATAGTAAATCAATTTGGACCGTCGGTGGTGGTTTTAATAGTAAATCAATCCGGACCGTCGGTGCTGGTTTTAAAAGTAAATCAATATAGACTGTAGGTGGTGGTTTTAAAAGTAAATCAATCTGGACCGTCGGTTGTGGTTTAGGTTTATTATATGTTTGAATTCATGTAGTGTAAGTACATAATAGTTTGCATAGTAGAGTAGTTGTAAATAGTTTTTATTTATGTCTATAAAAAAAATCAAAAATATTAGTTAGTTACTATGTTCATTTGCATGTATCAAGTTGTTAGATAGTTTAAGTTTATTTTGGCCAATAATGAGATTGGAATTGAGTAGACAAGTATAGTACTAATTATTAGAGCTTTGACGTGATTTTTTTTGTTATGAATTGGATTTTTTCCTGTTTGAAACTGGTATAATCAAGGTTAGCACATTAGAGACAACTTTGTTAACTGATTAAGTTTAAATTGATACATAACTGACTTCTTAAGGATAATACTAGTTTGAATGAATGAAAGACATGAATAGGCGGAGATGGCTAAATTTAGACAAAAACTTAAGTTTGGGGGAAAATTTTGGGATATATAAGCTTGAAAAAAAAGGAGAAAAAAAGAAAAAATTTGAAAAAATTATCGTAGCTAGTCTTGTTTCGGGGACTTTGTTACTTGAGCAAGTACGCCCGAGGGAGTGTCTTTACACCTAGCGCCCTAAGGTCTTTATGGTCTGGGAGTCGTTGGTCGAAAGCTCGCTAAGGGGTAACACTGTTAGCCTAATGGAATGAGACATTGCACAATCATGGTAAAGAAAAAAAAAATAATAATAAATAAAAAAAACAATAAGATGGGAAAATAGCAAAAAGCCCCCGTAATGCAAAGTAAAGCATAAGTATCCCGGATTGGACTTGTGAATTTGGTGGATGTTTGACTTAAGTTGGACTTAACGGTTTAAGATTTGATGATTGATTGAGAAATTATTGATGAGTTTTGATATTATGTATTATCATATTTACTTGATTTCGCTGAGGTCGGTTGAATAGACTTGTTTATGTCATTACTGCTGGATTCGTAGGCATATAGATTAGTTGCATTGCATAGTATTGTTGTTTTGTGTTTTTACTTGACGACAAGCAGTAGTTTAAGTTTGGGGGTATTTGATAAGTAGGTTTTATACCTACTTATCCAGTATCTATTACTTGAATTAGTTGCTTAAACCTATGTTTCTTAGTTCCTTTTCATACATTTTATGTTATTTTGTAGGCTATGACATAACATTGGCATGACGAAGCAAGGGAAAGCAATTCGGACATCTTTTGGACCAAAATACGCAAGCAAATGTAAGAAGGGAAGATTGAAGGACTTTTAACACCAAGTTGGATACATGTTCCTGGCTTGGAACTTAGATTATACTATAGAGCTTCTTCTTAGATTTCTGGAACATCTTAAATCGTCCTAATCGGAGTTCGGATGCGAGAGTTATGGCCTTTTTATCAATGAAAATCAAAGATAAGAGTTGTCGTGCTTGCCATTTACATAGCATCTACTTCAAGCCCGATTTCCACCTTGATCCAATCTGAATCTGTCAATTCTCAAAAATTTAAAGTTGTAGAGCTCGTCGATATCTTTGATTTGATAGGTGGCCGGCCTCGTAACTCTTCCCGTATCAAAGGTTATGGTCGTTTTCCCAAAGAAAGTCAGAGCATAAAAGGTACCCCCGCCGGGGCGGGCTTTTCCTTCACAAAACCCCCGTCAGGGCAGAAATACAAGCTGGAAAATAGTAGGGACCCCCGCCGGGGATGGCCCTTTACAAGGCTAGATCCCCGCCGGGGCAGGGGTACGCGCAGAAAAGACATTTTTTGGCCAAATTTGAGTCCAAGAAGGATTGGTTCGATCTGATTTACTCAAGGACTTCCAAGAGGACTTAAAGACATATAAAGAGACTTATAAAAGAAGGAGAATCACAAGGATTAGGGAGAGAAGGAGGATTCCATTAGATTAGATTATAGTAGATTAGATCAAAACACTAGGTCTTATTAGATTTGGAGATTGAAGCAACTTGGACAACATTGAAGATTCAAAGTAGGAGCAAGGAGGGAGCTTTAAATCTACAGACAATATATTCTATCTTCTCATGTTCTTCTATCTTTGTCTTTTAATGATTATTCAATTGTGGATTCTTAGTTTTAATTCAATAATCATGAACTAATTCTTTGTTTGAGATTACAATGGATCTTATTGTGTAGTTTCTTTTAATATGCTTCGCTATCAATTATTATGTTCTATTGTAAGGATTGTCTATTGTGATTTGGACTTAATTGTTTAATTGCCTAGCTAACAATTACCGTGATAATCTATATGAACTCGAGAGATGAAGTTTAGATTTAGATCTAATCATGATAGCATGTGTTTGTGATTTCTGCATAGATGGAATTCATGATTCGTGTTTAGGATAGAGATATGCCTTTACGCCATATGTAATCTTATAGAGAACTTGTTCTTTAAATCCTTTTTAATTGTAATTCACATAGAGATATAGTGGATTAGTTAATTAGGGTGTCTTGCTTAATTCTATCATCTGTAGATTTAAGTGAGTATTGGTATTATGCATCGAGAGGTGGTTTTATCTGCTTTAGTTTTCTTGATTAACAATTCAGGATATAGAATAATTGATGAGAAGTGTGTTAACTTAAATGAAGCAATAAATGAAGTTGTGATCTTAAATCTTTGTTATCTTAATTTAACTAGTGGTAATTAGAATTAGTTTACTTATAAATTGAAATTCATTCATTTAAATAAGATTGAGTTGGTTACTGGTTAGTACTTGGTGATTTTTATTAAACAATTTCTCGTGGGAACGATGCTCTACTTTCACTTTATTATTTGTTGACCACGTATACTTGCGTGTTGTGCGTAATTAGATTTTTCCCAACAGTCGGTCAGAGTATAGGGATAATATGTGACATGTTAATTAACCCTTGTTTTGTGGCAGTGTTTGAAAATGGCATCTAAAAATGTTGAGATCAACAATAAAGCACATAAGACCGTTGAGTCACCAACGATCAATACCCAGGATAATGTGCAACAGGAAGACAATAATCCTCATGTAAACAACAACACCGATCAAATGATGAACGATGGGATGTTCAAAGGCTTTATGCAATTCATGCAACATCAGGCGAGAAAGGCTCGTGTTATTCTTATAATTGTTATTCTATTTATTAAATGGTTAAATTGATAAAAGGTTAAAGTTAAGGGTGATATTTGAAAATTTTGCAAACTAAGCAAGTGTATATAAAATATTCGTCGTGGCGGGGAATATTCGTTTGATCGGAGAATATACTTTTTGTCATGGAATATCCGTACGATGACACCATCATTAGTGGACCCCACAACAAAATAATTATCGTAGTTAGAAAACGACATAAATATCTTTTTTATAAAATAACGGTGAAAGTTTTACCGTTAACTGTTGAACTACTCGACGGTAAAAGTACTGTAATACGCGTGGTTGCATAGTAGCACACAGTATTGATTATTGATACTTACATAAGAAGCCACTCAATTTACTCAATTATTGCTACAGTAATTGTTGCATAGTATCTCATATTATTTGATTCAATTATTGTCACAGTATCATCTGTATAATATTTTATATTATTAAATCAATAATTGAGACAACACAGTTATTCATATTATTATTTGCAATATTGACAATGTCTAGAAAGTTCTGTCGAGGAGAGGTTTGGTCACCTAATTGCGCGCCAATAGGGAGAAATCCTTATCGAAAAGCCCCCTCTTTCTTGGGAATGATATGGTTGTTAAATATTGTGAGTTATAATATTAATGATGAATAATTGTTGAAGTATTGAGAATGTGCTTATTAAAGATAAGTGAATTATAAAAGTTAGAGGGAAATAATGCAAACTTGGAAAACTTTAGGGGTACTAAAGTGTAATAAGTTAAATTAATCTGGACCATTGGTGGTGATTTTAATAGTAAATTAATCTGGACCGTCGATGGTGGTTTTAATAGTAAATCAATCTAGACCGTCGGCGGTGGTTTTAAAAATAAATCAATCTGGACCGTCGTTGGTGGTTTTAAAAGTAAATCAATCTGGACCGTCGGTTGTGGTTTTAATAGTAATCAATCTGGACCGTCCGTTCTAATAGTAAATCAATCTGGACCGTTCGTGAATTAGTTAATATTTAGTCATTTCTCCTCTAAATAGAAGCTTAATTCTTCTTTCATTCTCACCAATTCACTAAGATTGACAAGAGAAGTTGTATAGAGAGAAACTATAGAGAGCAAGAAGGAGAGTATTCTGCTACTTTACTATTGCAGTATCCAGTCTTCTACTAAGGTAAGGGATATTATTCGTTGCATTTGTAAGGGATATTATTTGTTGTATTCATAAGAGATATTATTTGTTATATTAGTAAGGGGTATTATTTCTTTCGTATTCATAAGGAATACGTACCGCATGACAGGTAAAAATCCATTTGCAGTTTCGTATGTTATTTATTTTCATATTCTTAAATCTAAACTTACTATGGTAAGTATTGCTTCTATAATCCCTGAAATTAGTGGGATATTCTTGAAGTTTTGTGCTTCATCCAGTATCGTTTCATTGGAATATTGATATGAACTTTCTTATTAAATATCAATATTTTCACCTGGGGTACTATTCACGGGTTACTATTCACCCGATTACTATTCACTAGAATATTATTCACTAGGGTATTCAGGACACTTTTCATGTTGGGGTACTATTCATGAGTTACTATTCACGGGTTACTATTCACCCAGTTACTATTCACTCAAATATTATTCATTCAGGTATTCGGGGCACTTTTCATGCCGGGGGTACTATTCACCTAGAGTACTATTCACGATAAAAATTGATTTCTTTTCTGTCCAAAATTATTTTTTGATACATGAATATTATTCTTGAATTTTACTCCACAAAGCAGCATCATATTGACAATTTGGATATTTTTAAACTTTGGATAAATTTAAAGTCTTTAATATTTATCATTGATCTCGTTTGATTGAATTCTTATATCATTGTCATCATCCTCATGCTTATATTGTGATAAAAGTCATTTGTGGCTTACGTGCATAGATGTACTATTGATTGGTATGATTATAACCAGGGATTATTCGGTATAATCATGACCGTAATGTTATAAATGATGTGGTAAAAGTTTGCATCGGCCCGTAGTGCATTGATAGACAGTTGTTGGTATGATCATGACCATTGATGATTACATGAATATCCTTGGCCCGTAGTGCAGGGATAATTCATGGACGTGATACTAATGAATATCATTGGCCCGTAGTGCAGGGATGATTCGATGATGTGATTTATTTATTAAGCTGAGTCCCAGCGATAAAATTGATAATAAATTGTTTAAATCTTAGAAGATAGTAGATATCATGCTCTACTTGACTCTTTTAATAGATTGCTTGTTCCGCTACAGTTAAACTTGATGTTATTATATTTTATCAGTTTAACACTGTTCAAGGCTAACGATAATTTATTTTGCATTATCTTAGTCATAATATTTCTTAATGGACTAGTTGACCTCACCCTTTTGCTTTCATTATTCTCTTCAGGAAATGAGAACATAGCCGGGACTAGTCGGGGAATGAGTGATGGTCCGAGATGGTTGTTTTAGTAATCCTCACTATTTAGTGTGATAATAAATGTAATGAGGATTGAATTTTAGTTTAGATATTGTCTATGAGACAATATTCATGTAAAAACTCTAAGATCTTATTGTATAATTAAGTTTATATTTGTATTGACTACCATGTATTTGGCGACTCAAAATGGGTGATGTATACCTATTTTGGGGGCGTCACAGATCACCCTAACCCATTGGATCAAAAGCTTGGGCTTAGGTTTAATTAACTTAACTTAATCTTTTGGGATTGCTGATAAGTCGGTTTTATACCCGCGAATCGGTTCCTAATCCAAGCTTAATCGGTGTTAATTCCTTATGTTTATGTCTTATTTTACTTGTTTATTGTTATTTGATGTGTAGGTTTGGTGGGGAGGCATTTGAGCATAAAAGGAGTGCATTTGAGGTGAGAATGTGGTGAGCAAAGAAGTAAAACTGACCAGCTAGCAGACTACTAGCCCGCCGAGGCGGGCATCTTTTGGCCTTACACCCCCCGCCAAGGCGGGGAGGTCTTCAATCCCAACTAACAAGAGCCTAGCCCGCCGGGGCGGGCGTTTTCCAATCCAAGACACCCGTTGGGGCAGGGGTGGCGAGTCTGGACTATCTTAGTTTGATGCCAACACTGCTGGGATATGATTTTTAGTACTTACATGGCTTTGGGACTCTAAATGAGAGAGGATTGCATTTAGATTGTGGGTGTAAAACATATAACTACATCAATAATAAGAGGACCATGATGACGCAAGAAAATTAACAGAGATTAAGGACATTTTCATATCAAACATTGGAGTCAAGATTTTGAAGGAATTTTTATATCGATTGCGGATTAAAGCTAAAGTGAAGGGTGTTCTGCATTATTATTCTTCTTTAGTTTTATATTTGTAATTGAAAAGATGATATCTTTAATTTATTCAGTTATTATTTCATCGATGATGAACTAAATTACTTTTTAGGCTTATGACGGATATTTAACTGGAACGATGATTATGTAACTTTGATTTTCAGTTTAATAAGCTATTATCCAGTTTATCTATATTAATTTGAGCTTGAATTTATGAATTTCCCGATCAACAATTATTTGTGGACTTGTATGAATTTGAGAGAGGAAATACAAGTCTAGACTTAGTTAATATAACATGTGTTCTTGAGTTTTGTGAATGAACAGAATCTGGATGAATGTTAGGGTAGAGATATGCTTGACATCGCATGTAATCAGATAAAGAACTTTGACATAAACCTTCTTTAAGTATAATTCACACAGAGATATAGTGAGTTAGTTGATTAAGGTGTTTAACTTGATTCTATCTAATTTGTGGATTTGAGTTAATACGGTATTAGTATATCGAGAGGTGGCTAGTTCTGCATACGTGTTCTTGATTAATAAACTGGGATAATGAGTTATGTGAGGTCCCCAAATCCGGATACTTGAAACCCGAACTCGGTACTTCACGATACCATTTCTATGAGCGGAATAATACTAATAATAATAACAATATTATAAAACTTAACTTAAGTTTACATATACATCAGAGTCATTCTCCCAAGTACGTAACCTTTAAACATTCATTACATGTCATAATATATATATATATATATATATATATATATATATATATATATATATATATATATATATATCATAGTCTTCATAATCTAATAAAACTATTACAAATACTGCCGCAATTCTTATTTGGTTAGCTTTCCTTTTCCTTTGTCTCGGCCTGAACTTTCTGGTCCTTCACACTTAGCTGAAAACATTTAAATTAAGCAAGGATGAGCATTTGAGTGCCCAACAAGTATTATATATATATAGGCTGAAAGAATTTAAATGTTTTCTTTATAATATCTTCTACAACTAGTCAGTAGTTGTGAAGTAATCTGTACCAATAATAATTCATAACAACCCTGTTTCAAACTTTTGAAACTACGTATTGATTGTATATGGGTTTTCGTGACATACCATGAACATTGTTTTTCATTTTCAAAAGGTTTAAGCAGAAATTCATCTCAGAACCGTGTCATGACTTACGAGGCACGGAGGGTGATCATTACTGTTGTACCTGTGATTGATCAATACTACATGTACATAAATGATGTTATCGTTTCGCTCTTGTCTGTCCTTGGTAGCATAAAATTTTCCCATTATCGGGATGTTCATATCATCGGGTTTTCATAACAAAGGTCTTATATAATTCAACATATATGTATATCAAAGGGGTATCAACATGCGATTAAATACAATGATTATCCAAGTGGGGACACTTGTATAATCATTTCTAAAAATTAACGAACAGAATATATATAACTGAATTATCATATACTAATATGTTGATAATCAATGGGCATATATAATATAGGCTTAACAATCTGTACAATAATAACAATAATTCTGAACTTCTCACTTCTGTCCATTGCATAAAGAAAATGCAAAGTTAGGATACTTGCCTGATGCGCTGCTTACACTTTGCAACTTAATTTTATCTTTTATGAAATATCCTATCATTAATTAGATCATTTTACTGATTAGTATAACATAACGTACATATAACACCTTTTATTGCGACAAAGACATTCCCTATTCACATCATCACACATGTTTAACAATCGTTGACTCATAATCAAACATCGACACCTTCCTAATCACATTGTCATATAACCTTAACAACCATTGAATCACAAATAAACATTTAACTAACTAAATTTTTAAGTCCAGATCAATTTCTGAAACATGTCGGTCTACCGACTGCTTTTTCAGGTAATTATCGAGTCTAAGACTCTAAACCGTAGTTCAATATCCATTTGGATAACTTAAACATTAGTCACACTATTTTTCATGGCCTTATAATAATTATTAAATAATTATTATCATTTTATCATAATTTTTGAAATATCAAAATCATTATTAAATGATTTAAGTATTACATAATTCTATTATCATTAACATTTAATTAATATTAAATTATTAATGAAACCATTGCCAAAATATTAAAGTTATGTATAATAACTCAAAATATTTTTAAAGTATTTACAATACCTTTAAATGATTTTTAAAACATTTAAAATCATTATTAAATAATTACCATTAATATTTAAATATTAATGAACTATTTATACAAATATTAAAAGTCAATAATTATAACTTAAAATATTTTTAAATCATTAATATCCTTTTAAATGATTTTTAAATAAATAAAACCATTTTAAACTATTTATTTAATATAATTATTAAATAAATTTAATATCATTAATCATTAAATAAATATCATTAATATTAAATTATTAATGAAATTATTCTTTAAATATTAAAGTTATATTTTATAACTTAAAATATCTTTAAACACTTTATTTTTATTTAAAATGATTATTATAATAATAAAATCATTTTAAACTAAATTATTTAATATAATTATTAAATAACTGTATTATCATTAATCATAATTAATTAATGAAATTTACCTTTAAATATTAAAAGTTATATTTTATAACTTAAAATATTTTTAAATACCTTATTATTATTTAAAATGATTTTTAATATAATAAAATTATTTTTAATTCATTTATTTATTTTATTTAATAAATAACTTAATTATCATTAATATAAATTTATTAATGAAAATTATCACATAATATTAAAAGTTATCAAAAATAACTTCAATTATTTTCTTATATCATAATATAATTTTAAATGATTTTTCATGAATTAAAATCATTATTAAATAATTTATTTAATATTATAATTAAATAAATTAATTACTTTTAATATTTCAAAAATATTAAATATTTATGAAATATATTTAAAATAATTAAAAACTAATTTTCGTAATTTAAAATAATTTTTAATAATTTATTTTGTATTTTTAATAATTTAAAACTAATTTTCTATAATTATTAATTAATTTAGGAAAATATTAATCATTCTGTCATAAAGTTAAAAGGCCACCTATAATGGCAGTAACCGTCGCTATAGGTGTTCTTCATGTTCATACTTAAACCCAGATCTTCATAGGCGATTTGCAAGTGGCCGTATTTGACCCACTTTAATTTCTCTCAGATATTGTGTTTCGAGAAATACAAAAGCTAGATTTTGTAGACAAAGTTCAAGACTACATGTTCTAATAGACCACATGATCTAACAACCTAACATAAGCTAGATCTAAAGCGTTCCAAGATCTTTGTCGGAAGTGTTCTTCATTTTTCTAGGTTGCCCAGAAATGAAAAACGATTGAAGTGACACACTGATCGACTATAACGTGCAAACACATGAAGCTGTTCTTGTGATATAAAGGGTTCGAGGTTGTAGCTAGCATGCAAGAGAGTAGATCTATTACATAAAATACAACTAACATGAGCAGAATCCAAAAGTTATGACTCGGTAAACCATGTCGATCGACATGTTCATATGTTTTCCGGGTTACCCGGAAAAGCGAGAGAACATGCTTCGACCTTGCTAGTTTGACCATCCATAAAATCCAACCCATTTACGAAATAAGTGATATTAAGGCATGATGATGTAGTCTAACAAACATACTACAACTTAGATACAAGAACCATAACGATACATCAAACCACCATCGATTCAAGCCATTTAAAAACTTGTCGAGCTTTACGGGCTCTTTACGGGTTACCAGAAATGGCCCGATCAATGTTGGTCGGCGACCTTTGAAGGATTATAACTTATAATCTACAACCGATCTAGGTCGATTCTTGATCCGAGCAAAGATCTCATAACCGACTACCATATTCAACACTTATAACACAAAAATCAAACACCTACAGAGATACACGACACGACATTCGTTGTCGACGCGCCTCCTTTAAAATTTTCAGATTTTGAAAATCTTTAATTTGAGCACTTTAATGTTATGGACTTGATAAATACCAACCGGATCATCATAATATCTTATAAACAACATATTCTAACACCCAAACATAACATCTAACAAATAGAAAATTGGATGATTTTGAATTAGGGTTTCATACCTTTTATGCTCAATTCTTGATTTCTGGCTATTGATTTGTTGTTGGATTTCGTGGGGCTTGATAATGGGTCTGATATACTATATATTTTCGGAGGTTTGGGGCTTGAGAGTGTTAGTATGAATGTTGTGCAATTTTTAGTAACCAACTCCACTTTCTCTCTCCTTAAATCTTTTATAGGCAACTTGATGCATGTATGGACTGATCTAGCAGCTGATTTGCTGTCAAATTCGTGCATATTGAGTTGTTGGGAGTTGTTGATTTGGTGAACAACTTTCTCCTATTGTCAAAACCTACAAGTAGCTTCTTTAATGCACTTAGGGGCATTTTGGTCCTTTGATAATTCATTTTATGGCAAAATGGTAACTTACCAAACCCTTAGGGTTAGGGTTTGATTTAGGGTTTAGGGTTTGAGCCAATTTGGGTAAACAAAAATCTAGAATTTCCAATTTAGGGTTTGCACACAAAAATTAAATAAATAAAATTAATTAAATAATTAAAATTAAATAACTTTTAGTTTCTAAAATTTTGCAAAATTAATATTGTTATTAAATTAAGTTTGTAATTACATGAACATTAGGGTTTATTACCCTTAATCATAATGAACTTGGCTAATAAAACAATTAGGGTTTAAAATATTGATAATTACGGTTTCTAGAAATACAATTAGGGTTTCTAGAAATTAAATTAGGGTTCTAGGTTTTAGGGTTTTAATTTACTAATTACATTTATTTTAATTAGCAATTAAAGTCTATCACAAGTGTTATTAATCACTATAACACAATTCTTGACAAATCAAACCTCCGGTTTAGGTTTTCCGGATTAGGGTTTCTAATATTGGAAATTAGGGTTTTCTAAATATTAGGGTTTCTAGAATTTTAATTAGGGTTTACCTAATTAATAAATTTAATACACGACATAAATTGTATTACACACTTATAAAATAATCTCACACTCTAATTTGGATCTCAAATTAGGGTTTAACATTATTCTCAGGGTTTGGGTCAAAATACAACGTAATTGACCAACCATTATCAATACGGACATATCGTACATATTCATATACTTTGAAAATCAAAATATAAGTAATATTATATTATTATTCTCATACCTTGACAATAATCCAAAATTAGGGTTTGGATTCCATATCTGATTATTCTTTCATATTTAACCTTAATAATTAAGGTAAAATAATTAACTTAATAATCTGTACAAAAATTCATATAATAAAATAATTATTATATTTATTCTAAAAATCACTTCATATATTATTTAAATAATATATGATTATATATTCATGGAAAATAATTAATAAAAACATTTTTATCTTAAAATTAATTATTATAAGAATATACTTTATAATAATCAAAATTCTAAAATAAATTTACTTGTAAATATTCATGTAATAAATATATTTTTATTTACCACATAAATACATATACACATAATCTTGTACAAATCCTCATCCTTAAAATAAAATAAAAAAATTTATATACATAAAATTTATGATTTATTTATATAGAAAATATCGGGTTGTCACATTCACCTCCTTATAAGGATTAGTCCCGGAATCACCACTTAAAACCTACACATAAGCGGGTTCATAGCATACACGATCTTCGCAAATAGATCTCGATTAACTTTAATTGAACCAGATCTTTAATTAATCACATTAAGCTTGTCTTTTACGATTAAGCGGAAATTTGATTTCTAAAAGAACTCAAATTTCTCCTCAAAATTTCTTTATAAAATAATTTACTATAAATAGAAAAATTCTAATTACGCAAATAAAAGTTATTGAATATTACACAGGCGCATTGCCATTTGCCACCGCAAGTGTCTTGAGCCGTCATGTTGAAGACCCTTGATGTTGACTTTGTTGGTTTGTTCGATGATGTCGGTCCTGCTATTGCTAATGTCCCACTATTCTTACCAATATTCACACTACACCGCCTCTACCCTCTGTTAGGACAATCCTTCACCCTATGCTCCAATGATCCACAAATAAAACAACCCTTTGTTCATTCTAGGATTTGGGCGGTTGGGAGAGATGTGACCCTCCTGCCCGCACTTATAACACACAAATTTTCCTTTCAAACATTCTCCGGAGTGGTTCTTTCCACACGTTTTGCCTTTGAATCATTTGGCTTCTTAACTCCTCTTGCTTCACACTGCACGTTTCCAAAGTAGTTTCCTTTCTTTTCCATCGGACTCCTCTGCTTCCACTATTAATTCTCACCTTCTCAGCTCCCTCGACCTTGCCCTTGTTTTTCTTCTCCTTATTGTAGAGACTCATAGCCTCACTTCCCTCTTCCGCAATTATAGCCTTCTCCATGAGTGCTGCAAATGTTGGGATCTGCAACACTGCCACCTTATTATAGAGCCAGGGTTTTAATCCCAGCTCAAATCTCCTCGCCTTCCTAGCCTCCGTATCGACTTGATGCGGAGCAAACCTAGCTAACTCATTGAATTTCGCGGCATATTCATGCCAAGACATATCCCTTGCTTCAACTCCGAAATTTTACCTCCATTCTAGCTTCTGCGTCTTTATTTGAAAAAAATAATTCTCAAAAAATAACGTCTTAAATCTATCCCATGTTACACACACCGCCTCCGCTCTCACGATTCGCTTCCCACCGTAAATTTGCCTCACCCTTCATCATGTAGGTGGCAAAGAGGTCTTTGCCCCTCGGCTACCCTAGCTATTACAAACGCCTTCTCAATTTCCTTAACCCAAGTTTGGGCTTCTCTACTGGTCGATTGTACCTTTGAATTCTAAGCGGTTCTCTGACCTTAAAGTCTTTAAAATTTGCCAAATAATTATCCATTTGGTTTCCTTGTTGCATGGCACGAGCTACCATATTCATGACTCTTTGCATTGGAGTGCGCTTGTTGTTGTCCTTCAACGTTGTTGTGAGACTCTTACGCCCTCGATTTCGAGTTTGGCGTCTTGGCGGCATTATCGGTTAAATAAAACCATAAATTAACTTACATTCTAAACCTTATCATATAAGTTTAAACTTATTAAACTTGTCTCATAACTCAAACTTTGATTCATATTCATTCATTGCTTTCAAAATATTTTACATATCACAAATACATAGTGCTTTAAACATCGATCATCCCATTGTGACTACAAAAGTCGGGATTTACTTCACCGCTTGTACAAAAGTTTTATAATAATGCATTACGGACATACTAAAACACATATTATATTAAACATGCTATACAGAACCTAACCTATACTACCTATTCACTACACCTTCTTCCTTGGACAGCTTTTCGCCTGATGATCTTCTTTTCCACAAACAAAACATGCTCCCCGTTTATAGTCAGGACAGTACAGAGTAGTATGTCCTTCATAACAGCAAAGATAACATATTCTTTTCCATTTCTTCTTCCCAGGTTTTCCTAAATCATGGTCTTCTACCTTCCTTTTTCCCTTATCTCTCGGGTGCGCACGAAGTGTTGCTTGAGGCTCCCCATCGATTGATTTTGAGTTTAAGCTTATCCTGCTCTTCCATTGTTTCTATTAACGCTTGACTTTTAATTATTATTAAGCGGCTTTTTTACATCTTCCACAACCCTTCTAGAGAAGATATCTTGTTCCTCAATTCTTGCATCTCCATTGATGCTTGATCAACTTCGACTTTAGGGTGCGAATCACTATCTCATTAAATCCACTATTTAGGATCGGTAATATGTTTTCTATGATGACCACCTCATCCGAGAAATTTGGTTTCATTGTGAGCTTCTATTTCATTATTGGCTTTGATATTAGCTCCTTCTTTACAATCCGTGAATATCCTAATCCTTTTTCACCTGACATCTACACACATAAATTATTCTGATTAGCATAATATATATACACATAACACATAAAGGTTTTATATAAGTTATCTTTTAATTTGTTTGACGATGAATTTATTCAATTCATCTCTTTTTAAACTCTATATGAGTTATTTATATTTTCAATGTTTCCCTCTGTTCTAAGGTTATAGCCTAAGGTCTATCCCACCTAAGGTTTCTAACCTAAAGCTCTGATACCATTCTGTGAGGTCCCCAAATCCGGATACTTGAAACCCGAACTCGGTACTTCACGATACCATTTCTATGAGCGGAATAATACTAATAATAATAACAATAATATAAAACTTAACTTAAGTTTACATATACATCGAGTCATTCTCCCAAATCACGTAACCTTTAAACATTCATTACATGTATATATATATATATATATATATATATATATATATATATATATATATATATCATAGTCTTCATAATCTAATAAAACTATTACAATCTTGCCGCAATTCTTATTTGGTTAGCTTTCCTTTTCCTTTGTCTCGGCTTTGAACTTTACGGTCCTTCACACTTAATTTGAAAACATTTAAATTAAGCGAGGATGAGCATTTGAGTGCCCACAAGTATTATATATATATATATTTGAAAGAATTTAAATGTTTTCTTTATAATATCTTCTACAACTAGTCGAGTAGTTGTGAAGTAATCTGTACCAATAATAATTCATAACAACCCTCTTTCAAACTTTTGAAACTACGTATTATTGATTGTATATGGGGTTTACGTGACATACCATGAACATTGTTTTCATTTTCAAAAGGTTTAAGCGAAATTCATCATAAACCGTCATGACTTACTGAACGCGGAGGGTGATCGGCCTGTTGTACCACTGTATTGATCAATACTACATTTACATGAGCGATGTATATCGTTCGCTCTGTCTTAGTAGCATAAAATTTTCCCATTTTCGGGATGTTCATATCATCGGGTTTTCATAACAAAGGTCTTATATAATTCAACATATATGTATATCAAAGGGGTATCAACATGCGATTAAATATAATGATTATCCAAGTGGGGACACTTGTATAATCATTTCTAAAATTGTGAACAGAATATATATAATGAATTATCATATACTAACATGTTGATAATCAATGGGCATATATAATATAGGCTTAACAATCATACAATAATAACAATAATTACGAACTTCTCACTTACATCCATTGCATAAAGAAAATGCAAAGTTAGGATACTTGCACGATGATCTGTTGCGCTTACACTCAACTTAATTTTATCTTTTATGAAATCACCTATCATTAATTAGATCATTTCTTGATTAGTATAACATAACGTACATATAATAACGCCTATTGCGATTCAAGACATTCCTATTCACATCATCACACATGTTTAACAATCGTTGACTCATAATCAAACATCGACACCTTCTAATCACATTGTCATATAACCTTAACAACCATTGAATCACAAATAAACATTTAACTAACTAAATTTCTAAGTCCGGATCAATTTACGAAACATAACCGGTCTCTAAATCGCTTTTCGAGGTAATTATCGAGTCTAAGACTCTAATAGTAGTTCAATATCCATTTGGATAACTTAAACATTAGTCACTTTTATTTTTCATGGCCTTATAATAATTATTAAATAATTATTATCATTTTATCATAATTTTTGAAATATCGAGAATCATTATTAAATGATTTAAGTATTATATAATTCTATTATCATTAACATTTAATTAATATTAAATTATTAATGAAACCATTGCCAAAATATTAAAGTTATGTATAATAACTCAAAATATTTTTAAAGTATTTATAATACCTTTAAATGATTTTTAAAACATTTAAAATCATTATTAAATAATTACCATTAATATTTAAATATTAATGAACTATTTATACAAATATTAAAAGTCAATAATTATAACTTAAAATATTTTTAAATCATTAATATCCTTTTAAATGATTTTTAAATAAATAAAACCATTTTAAACTATTTATTTAATATAATTATTAAATAAATTTAATATCATTAATCATTAAATAAATATCATTAATATTAAATTATTAATGAAATTATTCTTTAAATATTAAAGTTATATTTTATAACTTAAAATATCTTTAAACACTTTATTTTTATTTAAAATGATTATTATAATAATAAAATCATTTTTAAACTAAATTATTTAATATAATTATTAAAAAACTTTATTATCATTAATCATAATTAATTAATGAAATTTACCTTTAAATATTAAAAGTTATATTTTATAACTTAAAATATTTTTAAATACCTTATTATTATTTAAAATGATTTTTAATATAATAAAATCATTTTTAATTCATTTATTTATTTTATTTAATAAATAACTTAATTATCATTAATATAAATTTATTAATGAAAATTATCACATAATATTAAAAGTTATCAAAAATAACTTAAATTATTTTCTTATATCATAATATAATTTTAAATGATTTTTCATGAATTAAAATCATTTTTAAATAATTTATTTAATATTATAATTAAATAAATTAATTACTTTTAATATTCAAAAATATTAAATATTTATGAAATATATTTAAAATAATTAAAAACTAATTTTAGAATTTAAAATAATTTTAATAATTTATTTTGTATTTTTAATAATTTAAAACTAATTTTCTATAATTATTAATTAATTTAGGAAAATATTAAGTCATAATACGTCATTTAAAGGCCACTATAGCGGCAGGCGAAATCATATAGGTGTTCTTCATGTTCATACTTAAACAGAGATCTTCATAGGCGATTCTTGAGAGTGGCCGTATTTGACCCACTTTAATTCTCTGTGTATTGTGTTTACGAGAAATACAAAAGCTAGATTTTGTAGACAAAGTTCAAGACTACATGTTCTAATAGACCACATGATCTAACAACCTAACATAAGCTAGATCTAAGCGTTCCAAGATCTTTGTCGGATTTTGTTCTTCATTTTACAGGTTGCCCGAAATGAAGAAACGATTGAAAGTGACCACTTTGATCGATTATAACGTGCTGACACATGAAGCTATTCTTGTGATATAAAGGGTTAGGGTTGTAGCTAGCATGCAAGAGAGTAGATCTATTACATAAAATACAACTAACATGAGCAGAATCCAAAAGTTATGACTCGGTCGAACCATGTCGATCGACATGTTCATATATTTTACGGGTTACCCGGAAAGCAGAGAACATGCTTCGACCTTGCTAGTTTGACCGTCCATAAAATCAACCCATTTTACGAAATAAGTGATATTAAGGCATGATGATGTAGTCTAACAAACATACTACAACTTAGATACAAGAACCATAGCGATACATCAAACCCTTTATCGATTGAGCCATTTAAAAACTTGTCGAGCTTTACGGGCTCATTACGGGTTACCCGAAATGGCCCGATCGATGTTGGTCAGCGACCTTTGGTGGGATTATAACTTATAATCTACAAGCGATCTAGGTGCGATTCTTGATCCGAGCAAAGATCTCATAACAGACTACTATATTCAACACTTATAACACAAAAATCAAACACCTCTGAGAGATCTACGACACGACATTCGTTGTCGACGCCTCTTTTAAAAATTTCAGATTTTGAAAATCTTTAATTTGAGCACTTTAATGTTATGGACTTGATAAATACCAACCGAGATCATCATAATATCTTATAAACAACATATTTTAACACCCCAAACATAACATCTAACAATAGAAAAATTGGAATGATTTTGAATTAGGGTTTCATACCTTTTATGCTCAATTCTTGATTTTACGGCTATTGATTTGATTTGTTGTTGGATTTCGTGTGGGGCTTGATAATGGGTGCGATATACTATATATATTTTGGAGGTTTGGGGCTTGAGAGTGTTAGTATGAATGTTGTGCAATTTTTAGTAACCAACTCCACTTTCTCTCTCCTTAAATCTATTTATAGGCAACTTGATGCATGTATGGGTGATCTAGCGGTGATTTCTTTGTCAAATTAAATGCATATTGAGTTGTTGGGAGTTGTTGATTTGGTGAACAACTTTCTCTATTGTCAAAACCTACAAGTAGCTTCTTTAATGCACTTAGGGGCATTTTGGTCCTTTGATAATTCATTTTATGGCAAAATGGTAACTTACCAAACCCTTAGGGTTAGGGTTTGATTTAGGGTTTAGGGTTTGAGCCAATTTGGGTAAACAAAAATCTAGAATTTCCAATTTAGGGTTTGCACACAAAAATTAAATAAATAAAATTAATTAAATAATTAAAATTAAATAACTTTTAGTTTCTAAAATTTTGCAAAATTAATATTGTTAATTAAATTAAGTTTGTAATTACATGAACATTAGGGTTTATTACCCTTAATCATAATGAACTTGGCTAATAAAGCAATTAGGGTTTAAAATATTGATAATTACGGTTTCTAGAAATACAATTAGGGTTTCTAGAAATTAAATTAGGGTTCTAGGTTTTAGGGTTTTAATTTACTAATTACATTTATTTTAATTAGCAATTAAAGTCTATCACAAGTGTTATTAATCTTTGTAACACAATTCTTGACAAATCAAACCTCCGGTTTAGGTTTTTACGGATTAGGGTTTCTAATATTGGAAATTAGGGTTTTCTAAATATTAGGGTTTCGAAATTTTAATTAGGGTTTACCTAATTAATACATTTAATACACGACATAAATTGTATTACACACTTATAAAATAATCTCACACTCTAATTTGGATCTCAAATTAGGGTTTAACATTATTCTCAGGGTTTGGGTCAAAATACACCGTAATTGACCAACCATTATCAATACGGACATATCGTACATATTCATAGCACTGAAAATCAAAATATAAGTAATATTATATTATTATTCTCATACCTTGACAATAATCCAAAATTAGGGTTTGGATTCCATATCTGATTATTCTTTCATATTTAACCTTAATAATTAAGGTAAAATAATTAACTTAATAATCTGTACAAAAATTCATATAATAAAATAATTATTATATTTATTCTAAAAATCACTTCATATATTATTTAAATAATATATGATTATATATTCATGGAAAATAATTAATAAAAACATTTTTATCTTAAAATTAATTATTATAAGAATATACTTTATAATAATCAAAAATTCTAAAATAAATTTACTTGTAAATATTCATGTAATAAATATATTTTTATTTACCACATAAATACATATACACATAATCTTGTACAAATCCTCATCCTTAAAAAAAAAAAAAAAAAAAAAATTTATATATAAAATTTATGATTTATTTATATAGAAAATTCATATCTTTAGAACACCGATTATTATTGAAGATATTTCTAGTTCTTCGGTCCCTTCAGTTAAACACACTAGAAGAGATACTGAAGTCCTAAGTAATCCTCTAGTTAAGGATATCAAACTTAAAGGTATTCTTAATGACGGACAAGTTAGTCATCCCTGTTATACTCAGAATGATACCGTAGAAGATGAAGATTCTTCTTCCCCGGCATCCTCTGTTTATCCCACACAGTCTGATTTTAATGCTCCAATTCATAATCAATTAAGAGTCATTAAAAAGGATTTTTTGTTAGATTGGGATAACTTAGTTAACGATTTTAATTCAAAATCTAATAAAGAAAAAAGACATCTATTCAGATCTAATAATCCAACTGAAAAGGAAAGAGATAAGATAGTAAATAGATGGAAAAGATTTATTAAAAATGAAGAAATTAACATTACTTTTTTACGAATAGTACGAAACAAAGATCAAAGTAAATGTAATGTTATTAGTAAAACCCAATGGATTAAAGAAGACAGATCCAAAGTGTCAGCCAGTCATCCCCCATTAGAAACAGTTCTAATTCCAGTTAAAAACACTTCAGTTATTGCTAGTCCCTTCAAAATACCTGAGGGAACTAATAACGATAAAAAAATAATTGAACAATTAAACTTTAGTAATCAATATCTAGCAACGGTAGGAAAACAGCTAGATAGAATTGAAGAAAAATTTGAAGAAGGTATTATTAAAAAACCTGATTCAAAGATCGAACAACCTTTACTAAATTTACCAGAGAATAGATATAATTTAAGTTTGCCTAATAAAGATGACGAATTAGTCCAATCTATTGAAAAATTATTTAAAAAACTCAAAACAGAGCCCGGTCCAAGTGGAACTATTGCTGTTATTGATCAGGTAGAGTCTGATGATAATAATGAAAGTTCTTCTGACCACTCTTCTATTTCAAACCTTAATGACCAATTAAATAAATTAACTGTTAATAACACAAGTATTACCAAAAATTGGTATTCCAGACCAACTCCTCCGGATTTACAATTCGAAGAGAGAAATCTAGATAAACAGTTTTCGGTGTCCTCTAATAAAATTTATGAATGGAATATAGATGGATTTAGTGAACAAGAAATTCTTAATAAACTTAATCATATGTCTATGGTAGCTAACAGTTACATCACTAAATTCAACACTTTGTCTCAACCAGATATTGTCGAGTTAATAGCTAGTGGATTCACTAGCATTCTTAGGTCTTGGTGGGAAAAACATCTCACAGAAGACATTAGAATATCCATAATTCATGCTATTCAAAGAGATAAAGAAGGCAATCCCATCTTTGATGAAGATGCTGGTATTGGTCTTCCTGATGGAGTTAATACTTTAATATTTACCATAATTAAACATTTTGTTGGAACCCCTAGCAATATTTCAGAAAGAATTCATGATCAATTAAGTAATCTTACTTGTCCCACTCTAAGTGATTTTAGATGGTACAAAGATGTATTTACTTCTAGAGTTATGATGAGAAATGACAGTAATAAACCATTTTGGAAAGAGAAATTCGTTAATGGTCTGCCGTCTTTATTTGCTCACAAAGTTAGAGAAGAATTAAGTAAAAACCTAGGATATATTGATTATGATAATTTAACTTATGGTGATATTATTAGTCATATCCAAAAATTGGATTAAAATGTGCATTGATTTTAAATTAGCTAAACAAGCCGGAAAAGACAAAATAAAGCTAAATACGAGTTAGGAACATTTTGTGAATAAGATGGTTTATCACGGTAGCTCCTCCGTAAGAAAGCACATGCATAAAGATAAACATATTGAGCCACATAAAAATCATAAAGCGTCGTAAGAAGAGATATACTCACAAAGAAAAATAAGAATAATAATCAAGATAATTATTATAATAAACCTAAGTCATCAAAGAAAAAATCTTATAAAAAATCAAAAACATTTGATAAAAGTAAAATTATCTCATCACAATTGTGGGCGTAAAGGTCATTACAAAAGTGAATGTAGAGTTAAACAAAATTAGCTCGGTTGAATATTTCAAATCAAGATCTGTAACGATTATTAGAATTGATGAGAATTGATAATAAGAGTAGTAGCGAGAATGAAGAAGCTTACGATATTCCGAGAATCTTCTAGTAACAACACATCCAACATAGATTACGATAGTGAAAATGAAGTCACTATATGTACGAGAAAATTGTAATAAAAAAGCTGTTGTAAAAGAATTAGTGTAATTACAAAAGATGAAGAAGAAAGCTCCTTATTAATAGATCTAATCGGTAAAATTACAGATCCGTAATTAAAAACTCAATATAAAACAATTAAAAGATTTATTAACTAAAGATAAGAAAGTCACGCATAAGGTTCTTAGAGCCAAAGAAAAACCCATATTTAGGTTTAAATAAGACTCTTGAAAGATTCAAATCTTGATTAAAGAAATTACGCTCTCGATTTAAATCAAGAGGTTAATAAACTAAAAAGGAGATTTCTAATTTAAAGATAGATATTTCTAATTTAAGAAAAGAGATTGACAATAAAAATCGAGATCTTCAAGTTAATGATTCTTCTTCTAGTGATGAAAGTCACGAGGATCCAGAATCATCTGGAGCCAAGGATTCTGATCTCTTTATTCAAGGTCTCTCTCTTAAAAGAATTAAAGATATTACTATTCAAAAATGGTATATTTCCATTAATTTAGTCATTGATAAAACTTTCTCAGTACAACTCCCTGCTCTAGTAGATACTGGTGCAGACTTGAATTGTATTCAAGAAGGTATTATCCCCACTACGTATTATAAGAAAACTAGTGAAAAATTAAATTCGGTTAACGGTAGTCAAATGAAAATAAAGTACAAATTTCCTAAAGTACATATTTGTCAGGACAACATGTGTTTCAAGACTTCGTTCGTCTTAGTTCGCAATCTTCTTGACAAAATCATTTTAGGTTTACCATTCATATATTTGCTTTATCCATTTACCACTAGTAGTAAAAAGGTTTAAGTTGTGAACATTTAGGAAAGAAAATTATATTTAAATTCTTAATTAAACCAAAAGAAAGAGATTTAAAATTCATTCAAGAGGAGTCAATTTCTAAATCATTAAATCATTAAATTGTAAAGTTACCCACCGAGTTTTCTTAAAGAAGAAATTAGGTATCAACAAGTTGAAGACCAACTTAAGAATGTGAGTTCAAGAAAAATAAAAGAATTAAAAGATTATTTAATAAATAACTTATGTTCGATTCTCCCAATGCTTTTGGCATAGGAAGAAGCACACAATTAGATTACCCTATGCTAAAGAATTTAAAGAGCATTTAATTCCTACTAAGGCTAGGCCTATTCAAATGAGTCATGAACAAATGGAGTTATGTAAAATTGAAATCAATGATCTTATCGGTAAAGGGCTAATTAGGCATAGTAAGTCACCATGGTCTTGTCCAAATTTTCTATGTTAATAATGAAGTTTGAGAAAGAGCGAGGTGTCCTCGCTTAGTCATTAATTATAAACCATTAAACAAAGTTTTAGAGTGGATTAGGTACCCTTTGCCCAACAAGGATGATCTCCTTGGTAGGTTAAGCGTCTCCACAATCTTTAGTAAATTTGACCTCAAGTCGAGGATTCGGCAAGTTGCCATTCACCCGGATGATAGATACAAAAGCGCATTTACCACTCCATTCATTCGGACACTACGAATGGAATGTTGATCATTTGGACTTAAGAATGCACCCAAAGTGAATTTCAGAATATTCTTAATAATATTTTGAATCCCTTCAGTCATTTTATTATTGTATACATCGATGATATCCTTGTATTCTCCAAGACTATTGAAGAAAATATTACACACTTGAATTCATTATTCAAAACAGTTAAAACTAATGGTCTTGTCCTTTCCCCTTCCAAGTGTAGTCTGTTTTTGACTAAAGTCAGATTTCTCGGTTTAATCCTCTATCATGGACTCACGCTTAATTAATTGAGCTAGCTATTCAATTCGGCCAACCGGTTCTGAGATAAGATTACCGACAAGAATCAGCTACAGAGGTTTCTTGGCTCGCTCAATTATATTGGCCAGTTTTACAAGGACCTCAGGAAGATTTGTAAGCCTCTCTTTCAGTGCTTACAAAGTAATCCTCCTCCTTGGACTGACATTCATACTTCTGTCGTCCAACAAGTTAAAATTATCTTCCGCCCCCATATGGTATCAGAGCCAAGTTGTTTGTTGTTGGTAACTGTATAATCAGATCTCTTTAATCAAACTTCTCTTTACTCTTTCAAAATTATCTTCTTCATCAAAGTTCTGAAGTCACCTTTCTTACCTGTAGTCAACCTAGTTCGTGTCTAACCTTTGTAAGTCTCCCGGGTGTGAGCAGTGTCGGGTTATAGAACATAGGTATGAGTCTACTTTGGGTAAACGGGGTATGCATGAATGAACCTTGAATAAGATTTTATTTTTTGAAACAACAAGATGAGTAGGTTATTCAGTCTAGCTCTTGATTAGTAATGTGTCGACTTTTGCCTCCTGTTCCAGACATAGTGAACCAAGAAGAACGTAATTATGAAAACATTAATCAAGTTTTAAACAACTGGAATATACCTAAGGTATCTCCAAAAGAGATTTATCACTCAACATTTTCAGATAAATTTAAAACTGACTATAATGTCAAAACAGTTGAAAGAGTTTATGCAATCAACAAAGAATAAGAAAATTGTAGTCTTTTATCACCAGAAGTTATTAAAAAACATAGAAAAAAGGGTTACAATTTTATACATATAGGTCTTGTTCAAGTTGCAGTTAAACCTCTTAATAGAAAAGGAATTAATTCATCAATCTACCTCTGCCTTAGAGATGCCAGATTTTTAAATTACTATCCAAGCATTATTGGTGCTATGGAAGCAAGTTTGCACAATGGACCTATCCGTTTCAATTGCTTTCCTGATTTCACCATGAGTCTCAGTAATCAAAACTTATTTAAAGCCTTATCATTAAATATTAAAACTGATGGAGAGATTACTCAAATGATTGAAGGATCTCATCCCATTTCTTTGATTTACAAGATTTATTATAAGACAATGAAGTCAAATTTGAACGTTCATGCTCTTAATAAAAGCCCAAAAGATCAAACAGTTTTAATTCAAAGTTCAACTAGTGATGCTAATATCCAGATCCCAAGAACAATTCTTTGGAAGGATATTAACTTACCTAATCAGTGGACTTTACCAAATGAATTACCACAATAGCCCATAGTTAACAATTTGTTGAATATTGAAAATATCCAACAGTTTTCTGATGGAACTGTTAAAATCAGTTTTGAACGTACTAGAACACCAGTTATTATTGAAGATATTTCTAGTTCTTCGGTCCCTTCAGTTATCCACACTAGAAGAGATACTGAAGTCCTAAGTAATCCTCTAGTTAAGGATATCAAACTTAAAGGTATTCTTAATGAAGGACAAGTTAGTCATCCCTGTTATACTCAGAATGATACCGTAGAAGATGAAGATTCTTCTTCCCCAGCATCCTCTGTTTATCCCACACAGTCTGATTTTAATGCCCCAATTCATAATCAATTAAGAGTCATTAAAAAGGATTTTGTGTTAGATTGGGATAACTTAGTTAAAGATTTTAATTCAAAATCTAATAAAGAAAAAAGACATCTATTCAGATCTAATCATCCAACTGAAAAGGAAAGAGATAAGATAGTAAATAGATGGAAAAGATTTATTAAAAATGAAGAAATTAACATTACTTTTTATGACTGGTACGAACAGTATCAAAGTAAATGTAATGTTATTAGTAAAACCCAATGAATTAAAGAAGACAGATCCAAAGTGTCAGCCAGTCATCCCCCATTAGAAACAGTTCTAATTCCAGTTAAAAACACTTCAGTTATTGGTAGTCCCTTCAAAATACCTGAGGGAACTAATAACGATAAAAAAATAATTGAACAATTAAAGTTTAGTAATCAATATCTAGCAACGGTAGGAAAACAGCTAGATAGAATGGAAGAAAAATTTGAAGAAGGTATTATTAAAAAACCTGATTCAAAGATCGAACAACCTTTACTAAATTTACCAGAGAATAGATATAATTTAAGTTTGCCTAATAAAGATGACGAATTAGTCCAATCTATTGAAAAATTATTTAAAAAACTCAAAACAGAGCCCGGTCAAAGTGGAACTATTGCTGTTATTGATCAGGTAGAGTCTGATGATAATAATGAAAGTTCTTCTGACCACTCTTCTATTTCAAACCTTAATGACCAATTAAATAAATTAACTGTTAATAACACAAGTATTACGAGAAATTGGTATTCGGATCAACTCCTCCGGATTTACAATTCAAGAGAGAAATCTAGATAAAGCGATTTTGATTGTCCTCTAATAAAATTTATGAATGGAATATAGATGGATTTAGTGAACAAGAAATTCTTAATAAACTTAATCATATGTCATGGTAGCTAACGATTACATCACTAAATTCAACACTTTGTCTCAACCATATTGTCGAGTTAATAGCTAGTGGATTCACTAGCATTCTTAGGTCTTAGTGGGAAAAACATCTCACGTAGAGACATTAGAATATCCATAATTCATGCTATTCAAAGAGATAAAGAAGGCAATCCCATCTTTGATGAAGATCTTTGGTATTGGTCTTCCGATGGAGTTAATACTTTAATATTTACCATAATTAAACATTTTGTTGGAACCCCTAGCAATATTTCGTAAAGAATTCATGATCAATTATAATCTTACTTGTCCCACTCTAAGTGATTTTAGATGGTACAAAGATGTATTTACTTCTAGAGTTATGATGAGAAATGACAAGTAATAAACCATTTTTGGAAAGAGAAATTCGTTAATGGTTCATTAGTCTTTATTTGCTCACAAAGTTAGAGAAGAATTAAGTAAAACCTAGGATATATTGATTATGATAATTTAACTTATGGTGATATTATTAGTCATATCCAAAAAATTGGATTAAAAATGTGCATTGATTTTAAATTAGCTAAACAAGCGGAAAAGACAAAAATAAAGCTAAATACTGAGTTAGGAACATTTTGTGAACAAGATGGTTTCATCGGGTGGCTCCTCCGAAGAAAGCATGCATAAAGATAAACATATTGAGCCACATAAAAATCATAAACGTCGTGAAGAAGAGATATACTCACAAAGAAAAATAAGAATAATAATCAAGATAATTATTATAATAAACCTAAGTCATCAAAGAAAAAATCTTATAAAAAATCAAAACATTTGATAAAAGTAAAATTGTCTCATCACAATTGTAGGCGTAAAGGTCATTACAAAAGTGAATGTAGAGTTAAACAAAAATTAGCTCGGTTGAATATTTCAATCAAGATACTGAAACGATTATTAGAATTGATGAGAATTGATAATAAGAGTAGTAGCGATAATGAAGAAGCTTCGATATTCCGAATCTTCTAGTAACAACACATCCAACATAGATTACGATAGTGAAAATGAAGTCACTATATATACGAGAAAATTGTAATAAAAGCTGTTGTAAAAGAATTAGTGTAATTACAAAAGATGAAGAAGAAAGCTCCTTATTAATAGATCTAATCAAGAAATTACAGATCGTAATTAAAAACTCAATATCTGAAACAATTAAAAGATTTATTAACTAAAGATAAGAAAGTCACAGACAAGGTTCTTAGAGCCAAAGAAAAACCCATATTCAGTTTAAATAAGACTCTTGAAAGATTCAAATCTTCAGTTAAAGAAATTACGCTTCCTGATTTAAATCAAGAGGTTAATAAACTTAAAAAGGAGATTTCTAATTTAAAGATAGATATTTCTAATTTAAGAAAAGAGATTGACAATAAAAAATCAGATCTTCAAGTTAATGATTCTTCTTCTAGTGATGAAAGTCACGAGGATCCAGAATCATCTAGAGCCAAGGATTCTGATCTCTTTATTCAAGGTCTCTCTCTTAAAAGAATTAAAGATATTACTATTCAAAAATGGTATATTTCCATTAATTTAGTCATTGATAAAACTTTCTCAGTACAACTCCCTGCTCTAGTAGATACTGGTGCAGACTTGAATTGTATTCAAGAAGGTATTATCCCCACTAGATATTATAAGAAAACTAGTGAAAAATTAAATTCAGCTAACGGTAGTCAAATGAAAATAAAGTACAAATTACCTAAAGTACATATTTGTCAGGACAACATGTGTTTCAAGACTTCGTTCGTCTTAGTTCGCAATCTTACTGACAAAATCATTTTAGGTTTACCATTCATATATTTGCTTTATCCATTTACCACTAGTAAAAAAGGTTTAAGTTGTGAACATTTAGGAAAGAAAATTATATTTAAATTCTTAATTAAACCAAAAGAAAGAGATTTAAAATTCATTCAAGAGGAGTCAATTTCTAAATCATTAAATCTGTTAAATTGTAAAGTTACCCACCGAGTTTTCTTAAAGAAGAAATTAGGTATCAACAAGTTGAAGACCAACTTAAGAGTAATGTGAGTTCAAGAAAAAAAAAAGAATTAAAAGATTATTTAATAAATAACTTATGTTCTGATTCTCCCAATGCTTTTTGGCATAGGAAGAAGCACACAATTAGATTACCCTATGCTAAAGAATTTAAAGAGCATTTAATTCCTACTAAGGCTAGGCCTATTCAAATGAGTCATGAACAAATGGAGTTATGTAAAATTGAAATCAATGATCTTATCAGTAAAGGGCTAATTAGGCATAGTAAGTCACCATGGTCTTGTCCAGCCTTCTATGTTAATAATGAAGCTGAGAAAGAGCGAGGTGTCCCTCGCTTAGTCATTAATTATAAACCATTAAACAAAGTTTTAGAGTGGATTAGGTACCCTTTGCCCAACAAGGATGATCTCCTTGGTAGGTTAAGCGTCTCCACAATCTTTAGTAAATTTGACCTCAAGTCAGGATTCTGGCAAGTTGCCATTCACCCAGATGATAGATACAAAACTGCATTTACCACTCCATTCGGACACTACGAATGGAATGTTCAGTCATTTGGACTTAAGAATGCACCCAGTGAATTTCAGAATATTCTTAATAATATTTTGAATCCCTTCAGTCATTTTATTATTGTATACATCGATGATATCCTTGTATTCTCCAAGACTATTGAAGAAAATATTACACACTTGAATTCATTATTCAAAACAGTTAAAACTAATGGTCTTGTCCTTTCCCCTTCCAAGTGTAGTCTGTTTTTGACTAAAGTCAGATTTCTCGGTTTAATCCTCTATCATGGACTCACGCGCCAATCGATGAGAGCTATTCAATTCATTAACCTGGGTTCCCGAGATAAGATTACCGACAAGAATCAGCTACAGAGGTTTCTTGGCTCGCTCAATTATATTGGCCAGTTTTACAAGGACCTCAGGAAGATTTGTAAGCCTCTCTTTCAGCGCTTACAAAGTAATCCTCCTCCTTGGACTGACATTCATACTTCTGTCGTCCAACAAGTTAAAAAATACGTTAAGGTTTTGCCCTGCCTTGGCATCTCTAATGATTCAGCATTCAAAATAGTTGAAACTGATGCCTCTGACGTTGGTTTCGGTGGCATACTCAAACAAAAATTGACTCCTACTTCTAATGAACAGATTGTTCGTTTCCATTCTCAGCATAGAATCCTACATGTTAAAATACGATTACTATTAAAAATAGATTTTATCTCTAGTTTTATGTATTAAAAAAGTTCAGAGAGATTAATTAAATCAGAAATTCTTAGTTAGAATAGATTGTAAGTCAGCAAAATTTATTCTTGAAAAGGACGTTGAAAACGTCGCCTCTAAGCATTCATTCGTTAGATGGCAAGCAATTTTAAGTATTTTTGATTTTGATATTGAATATATTAAAGGTAGTAACAACTCAGTTCCAGATTTTCTCACCCGTGAATTTCTTAACACAGGTACAATCACAACAACATGAGTGTACGAGGAGGTTCATCTTCTCGTAGTCATGGCCGCTCTGCCGGTCCAGTTAATCAATCAGTTAATCAACCAAAAGGAACTATTGTTCCTCACCCGATACCCAAACACATAATAAATTCCGGTGCTTGTACGGTCCCAAGCCCTACTCCTCGATTCTTGCTAGTCAACCAAAGCCATTTGATATTTTCGCATTAGTCAAACCCCAAATTTACTTCATCAAAACCTAGTCACCCAGAGGTGTCGATTATCATCAGATTTATGATCAACACTTATTCCATGTTGAGTTAAATATGAAACCCAAAAATAACCCTATTCAATTAGTAGCCCAGTATTTTCCTTCGGGATGGCATTTTACTCCTTTAGCTCCATACAAGTCACTTGTATATTATAGAGACATCCTTATTGGAACAGAGTCAGTTTTCATTAAACCTATCTATGCCAATGATGATAAATCAAAACCTCTTTATCATTCATTGTATATTAAACAAGTCCTTAATTCATCAGATTGAAGTAGTCATCCATCAGATCTCAAGTCTCTTTCTAATCAAACTAGCTCTTTTTGCTATTATGATTATATTGAGGCTTGGCACAAAATCATGCTTCATCAAAATGAAGATCATAGTCACTCGTGGTTCTTTCAGTTCGACCACAAATTCAAAAGTCAATTCCCCAAATGGTTCATCCTTTGGTGGACAAGGTATGGTTTGTGTCACGACATTTTCCCCAAACCTCTCCTTACTCAGTTAGAGCTTTTTTGTCATCACAGTAACTATCATTCCAAATATGAGAAAATTCCAGTCTTCTTTATATTTTGTAGAAAATATAAAATCCCTTGGATTTTGAAATGGCAGTATATAGTTACAGCTACCCAAGAAGTCACCGTTTTTCAGCCTCCATCATCCATAGGAATTGGGATTGCTGCTCGGACTTTCCTTTCTCCTATTTCTCGGTCTCTCATTGTTTTTCAATTAAATGGTGGGATAAATTTGGAGTTGATAGAATTGTTGGCCAAGTTAAAAAGAATTTCGCCTTCTCCTCTATTATCTCCTCCGATTAACGCCAATCTGATCACTACGGCTTACGTCGTTGCATCTTCCCAGAATCGGTCTCTAAAACCGAATTTGAAATGTCGGTTGCAAAATCGGCCACTTCACCTACTTCTACCATCGATGTTTCTAGCTACTCTAATTACGAATTAGGCGTCTTCTTGACGACGCTTATTCATTCAAGACTTGATCGATTCACGAGAAGAGTCGACAAAGCTTCTTCACAAATCCGGAGGAGATAACTCTAGTCAAGACCTTGAGAGGCGAAGGTGATTGCGACCCCTATGGCACAATTGCTCTGCAGGATGCTCAAGATCCATTTTCTTTAGCCCCTCTCTAATCAATCAAAGTGAAGATGTGATTCTCCACTTGACCACCAAAGACCGGCTCCCAAGCAGCCTTTAATCACCACACTGCCTGCCCGTGACCTCGATCCACCGCTTTCAAAGTGGCATTGTCGTGCAAAGATCTTACGCTTTTCCACCAAAGCGGCGTTGTCATCAAGCATCCGCCCCACTCAGTACGCATTAGTCAAAGAAGACGCCCGCTTTTCCACCGAAAGCAGATTCTTTTTCCTTTTACTCTTGTACTTTTACTTTAGTAAAATGTTTCTTACTTTTACTTTACCCCAGTTATTGTAATAATAATCTTGTAACAGTTCGTTTCCTTGTTCTATAAAAGGAAATCGAATTCATTTGGTTTAGGCAGACTTAGAAAGACTCAGAGATCCTTCTCTGATCAATCTTTAGCCTCAACCGCTGGTTAGCCTACTTAACCCCCCTTCATCTAATGTTCTTATTTCAGTAATCTTGTAAGTCATTATAATTATCCATTTTGTAAATAGTTTGTATTATAATCAATAAAATTGTTTTTATTTTAGTAATTTAATTTTGTTTTGTGTATGCACTCATGTTCTTCTCCTTCCACCCCCATATGGTATTAAAGAGATCAGAATCCTTGGCTCTAGATGATTCTGGATCCTCGTGACTTTCACCAGTAGAAGAAGAATCATTAACTTAAAGATCTGATTTTTTATTGTCAATCTCTTTTCTTAAATTAGAAATATCTATCTTTAAATTAGAAATCTCTAATTTACAAAGTAATCCTCCTCTTTGGACTGACATTCATACTTCTGTCGTCCAACAAGTTAAAAAATACGTTAAGGTTTTGCCCTGCCTTGGCATCTCTAATGATTCAGCATTCAAAATAGTTGAAACTGATGCCTCTGACGTTGGTTTCGGTGGCATACTCAAACAAAAATTGACTCCTACTTCTAATGAACAGATTGTTCGTTTCCATTCTGGCGCATGGAATCCTACACAGTTAAAATACAGTACTATTAAAAAAGAGATTTTATCTCTAGTTTTATGTATTAAAAAATTTCAGAGAGATTTATTAAATCAGAAATTCTTAGTTAGAATAGATTGTAAGTCAGCAAAATTTATTCTTGAAAAGGACGTTGAAAACGTCGCCTCTAAGCATTCATTCGCTAGATGGCAAGCAATTTTAAGTATTTTTGATTTTGATATTGAATATATTAAAGGTAGTAACAACTCAGTTCCAGATTTTCTCACCCGTGAATTTATTAACACAGGTACAATCACAGCAACATGAGTGTACGAGGAGGTTCATCTTCTCGTAGTCATGGCCGCTCTGCCGGTCCAGTTAATCAACCAGTTAATCAACCAAAAGGAACTGTTTTTCCTCACCCAGTCACCCAAACACATAATAAATTCCAGGTGCTTGGTACAGTCCCCAAGCCCTACTCCTCAGTTCTTGCTAGTCAACCAAAGCCATTTGCTATTTTCGCTAGTCAAACCCCAGCTACTTCATCAAAACCTAGTCACCCAGTGTCTGATTATCATCAGATTTATGATCAACACTTATTCCATGTTGAGTTAAATATGAAACCCATAAATAACCCTATTCAATTAGTAGCCCAGTATTTTCCTTCGGGATGGCATTTTACTCCTTTAGCTCCATACAAGTCACTTGTATATTATAGAGACATCCTTATTGAAGCAGTCGGTTTTCATTAAACCTATCTATGCCAATGATGATAAATCAAAACTTCTTTATCATTCATTGTATATTAAACAAGTCCTTAATTCATCGATTGGAGTAGTCATCCATCGGATCTCGTGTCTCTTTCTAATCAAACTAGCTCTTTTTGCTATTATGATTATATTGAGGCTTGGCACAAAATCATGCTTCATCAAAATGAAGATCATAGTCACTCGTGGTTCTTTCAGTTCGACCACAAATTCAAAAGTCAATTCCCCAAATGGTTCATCCTTTGGTGGACAAGGTATGGTTTGTGTCATGACATTTTCCCCAAACCTCTCCTTGCTTCGGTTAGAGCATTTTTGTCATCACAAGAATTATCATTCCAAATATGAGGAAATTCCAGTCTTCCTTATATTTTGTAGTAAATATAAAATCCCTTGGATTTTGAAATGGCAGTATATAGTTACAGCTACCCAAGAGGTCACCGTTTTTCAACCTCCATCATCCATAGGAATTAGGACTGCTCAGACTTTCCTTTCTCCTATTTCTCAGGTCTCTCGCCGTTTTTCAATTAAATGGTGGGATAAATTCAGAGTTGATAGAATTGTTGGCCAAGTTCAAAAAGAATTTCCGCCTTCTCCTCTATTATCTCCTCCAGTTAACGCCAATACAAACCACTACGGCTTCACATCATTGCATCTTCCGAAGAATCGCCTCTAAAACGGCTGAAATGTCAGTTGCAAAATCAGTTACTTCACCGCTTGATCAACACCGATGTTTCTAGCTACTCTAATTCTGAATTAAGGCGTCTTGCTGACGCTATTCATTCAAGACTTGATCAGTTACGAGAAGAGTCAGACAAAGCTTCTTCACAGTCCAGAGGAGATAACTCTAGTCAAGACCTTGAAGACGAAGGTGATTGTGACCCCTATGGCACAATTGCTCTTCAGGATGCTCAAGATCCATTTTCTTGAGCCCCTCTCTAATCAATCAAAGTGAAGATGTGATTCTCCACTTGACACCAAAGACCTGCTCGTGACCTCGATCACCACCGCTTTCAGCGGCATTGTCGTGACAGATCTTCTGCTTTTCCACCAAAGCAGTGTTCAGTCAAGCATCTGGCCCCACGGCCGCATTAGTCAAAAGAAGACGTCTGCTTTTCCACCGAAAGCAGATTCTTTTTCCTTTTACTTTAGTAAAATGTTTTTACTTGTACTTTTACTCTTGTACTTTTACTTTAGTAAAATGTTTCTTACTTTTACTTTACCCCAGTTATTGTAATAGTAATCTTGTAACAGTTCGTTTCCTTGTTCTATAAAAGGAAATCGAATTCATTTGGTTTAGGCAGACTTAGAAAGACTCACATCTCCTTCTCTGATCAATCTTTAGCCTCAACCGCTGTTTAGCCTACTTAACCCCCCTTCATCTAATGTTCTTATTTTAGTAATCTTGTAAGTCATTATAATTATCCATTTTGTAAATAGATTGTATTATAATCAATAAAATTGTTTTTATTTTAGTAATTTAATTGTGTTTTGTGTATGCGCTCATGTTCTTCTCCTTCCGCCCCCATATGGTATCAGAGCCAAGTTGTTTGTTGTTGGTAACTGTATAGTCAGATCTCTTTAATCAAACTTCTCTTTACTCTTTCAAAATTATCTTCTTCATCAAAGTTCTGAAGTCACCTTTCTTACCTGTAGTCCACCTAGTTCGTGTCTAACCTTTGTAAGTCTCCAGGGTGTGAGCAGTGTCGGGTTATAGAACATAGGTATGAGTCTACTTTGGGTAAACGGGGTATGCATGAATGAACCTTGAATAAGATTTTATTTTTGAAACAGTCAAGATGAGTAGGTTATTCAGGTCTAGCTCTTCAGTTAGTAACAGGTCAGCTTTGCCTCCTGTTCCAGACATAGTGAACCAAGAAGAACGTAATTATGAAAACATTAATCAAGTTTTAAACAACTGGAATATACCTAAGGTATCTCCAAAAGAGATTTATCAGTCAACATTTTCAGATAAATTTAAAACTGACTATAATGTCAAAACAGTTGAAAGAGTTTATGCAATCAACAAAGAATATGAAAATTGTAGTCTTTTATCACCAGAAGTTATTAAAAAACATAGAAAAAAGGGTTACAATTTTATACATATAGGTCTTGTTCAAGTTGCAGTTAAACCTCTTAATAGAAAAGGAATTAATTCATCAATCTACCTCTGCTTTAGAGATGCCAGATTTTTAAATTACTATCCAAGCATTATTGGTGCTATGGAAGCAAGTTTGCACAATGGACCTATCCATTTCAATTGCTTTCCGATTTCACCACGAGTCTCAATTGATCAAAACTTTTTAAAGCCTTATCATTAAATATTAAAAGCGATGGAGAGATTACTCAAATGATTGAAGGATCTCAACCCATTGCTTTGATTTCTGAGGATTTATTATAAGACAATGAAGTCAAATTTGAACGTTCATGCTCTTAATAAAAGTCCAAAAGATCAAAGCAGTTTTAATTCAAAGTTCAACTAGTGATGATCGATATCCAGATCCCAAGAACAATTCTTTGGAAGGATATTAACTTACCTAATCAATGGACTTTACCAAATGAATTACCACAATGACCCATAGTTAACAATTTGTTGAATATTGAAAATATCCAGCAGCTTTTTCGATGGAAGTGTTAAAATCGGTTTTGAACGCATTTAGAACACTAGTTATTATTGAAGATATTTCTAGTTCTTTGATTCCCTTGATTATCCACACTAGAAGAGATATTGAAGTCCTAAGTAATCCTCTAGTTAAGGATATCAAACTTAAAGGTATTCTTAATGAAGGACAAGTTAGTCATCCTCGTTATATTTGAGAATGATACCGTAGAAGATGAAGATTCTTCTTCCCTAAGCATCCTCTGTTTATCCCATTATTATACCGATTTTAATGACCCAATTCATAATCAATTAAGAGTCATTTAAAAGGATTTTGTGTTAGATTGGGATAACTTAGTTAAAGATTTTAATTAAAAATCTAATAAAGAAAAAAGACATCTATTCAGATCTAATAATCCAAATGAAAAGGAAAGAGATAAGATAGTAAATAGATGGAAATGATTTATTAAAAATGAAGAAATTAACATTACTTTTTACTTAATCGGTATGTAACAAAGATCAAAGTAAATGTAATGTTATTAGTAAAACCAAATGGATTAAAAGAAGCAGATCCAAAGTGTCACCTATCATCCCCATTAGAAACAGCTTCTAATTCCAGTTAAAAACACTTCAGTTATTGCTAGTCCCTTCAAAATACCTGAGGGAACTAATAACGATAAAAAAATAATTGAACAATTAAAGTTTAGTAATCAATATCTAGCAACGGTAGGAAAACAGCTAGATAGAATTGAAGAAAAATTTGAAGAAGGTATTATTAAAAAACCTGATTCAAAGATCGCACAACCTTTACTAAATTTACCAGAGAATAGATATAATTTAAGTTTGCCTAATAAAGATGACGAATTAGAGTTAAACAAAAATTAGCTCAGTTGAATATTTCAACTGAAGATACAGAACAATTATTAGAATTGATGAGAATTGATAATAAGAGTAGTAGCAGTAATGAAGAAGCTTCTGATATTCCAGAATCTTCTAGTAACAACACATCCAACATAGATTCTGATAGTGAAAATGAAGTCACTATATACGAGAAAATTGTAATAAAAGCTGCATTGTAAAAGAATTAGTGTAATTACAAAAGATGAAGAAGAAAGCTCCTTATTAATAGATCTAATCGGTAAAATTACGAGATCCGTAATTAAAAACTCAATATCTCAAAACAATTAAAAGATTTATTAACTAAAGATAAGAAAGTCACGACACAAGGTTCTTAGAGCCAAAAAAAAACCCATATTAGGTTTAAATAAGACTCTTGAAAGATTCAAATCTTCGATAAAAAGAAATTACGCTACGATTTAAATCAAGAGGTTAATAAACTTAAAAGGAGATTTCTAATTTAAAGATAGATATTTCTAATTTAAGAAAAGAGATTGACAAATAAAAATCGGATCTTCAAGTTAATGATTCTTCTTCTAGTGATGAAAGTCACGAGGATCCGTAATCATCTAGAGCCAAGGATTCGATCTCTTTATTCAAGGTCTCTCTTAAAAGAATTAAAGATATTACTATTCAAAAATGGTATATTTCCATTAATTTAGTCATTGATAAAACTTTCTCAGTACAACTCCCTACTCTAGTAGATCTTTGGTCAAAAGACTTGAATTGTATTCAAGAAGGTATTATCCCCACTAGATATTATAAGAAAACTAGCGAAAAATTAAATTAAATTTACTTGGTAGTCAAATGGAAATAAAGTACAAATTACCTAAAAGTACATATTTGTCGGGACAACATGTGTTTCAAGACTTTGTTCGCCTTTAGTTCGCAATCTTCCGACAAAATCATTTTAGGTTTACCATTCATATATTTGCTTTATCCATTTACCACTAGTAATAAAGGTTTAAGTTGTGAACATTTAGGAAAGAAAATTATATTTAAATTCTTAATTAAACCAAAAGAAAGAGATTTAAAATTCATTCAAGAGGAGTCAATTTCTAAATCATTAAATCTATTAAGTTAAATTGTAAAGTTACCCACCGAGTTTTCTTAAAGAAGAAATTAGGTATCAACAAGTTGAAGACCAACTTAAGAGTAACAGGAGATCAAGAAAAAATAAAAGAATTAAAAGATTATTTAATAAATAACTTATGTTCTGATTCTCCCAATGCTTTTTGGCATAGGAAGAAGCACACAGTTAGATTACCCTATGCTAAAGAATTTAAAGAGCATTTAATTCCTACTAAGGCTAGGCCTATTCAAATGAGTCATGAACAAATGGAGTTATGTAAAATTGAAATCAATGATCTTCTCAATAAAGGGCTAATTAGGCATAGTAAGTCACCATGGTCTTGTCCAGCCTTCTATGTTAATAATGAAGCTGAGAAAGAGCGAGGTGTCCCTCGCTTAGTCATTAATTATAAACCATTAAACAAAGTTTTAGAATGGATTAGGTACCCTTTGCACAACAAGGATGATCTCCTTGGTAGGTTAAGCTTCTCCACAATCTTTAGTAAATTTGACCTCAAGTCAGGATTCTGGCAAGTTGCCATTCACTCAGATGATAGATACAAAACTGCATTTACCACTCCATTCGGACACTACGAATGGAATGTACAGTCATTTGGACTTAAGAATGCACCCAGTGAATTTCAGAATAGTCTTAATAATATTTTGAATCCCTTCAGTCATTTTATTATTGTATACATCGATGATATCCTTGTATTCTCCAAGACTATTGAAGAACATATTAAACACTTGAATTCATTCTTCAAAACAGTTAAAACTAATGGTCTTGTCCTTTTCCCTTCCAAGTGTAGATACTTTTTTAACTAAAGTCGATTTCTCGGTTTAATCCTCTATCATGGACTCACGCGCCAATTGATGTGAGCTATTCAATTCGCCGAATAGGTTCCCGAGATAAGATTATCGATAAGAATCACTCTGAGAGGTTTCTTGGCTCGCTCAATTATATTGGCCAGTTTTACAAGGACCTCAGGAAGATTTGTAAGCCTCTCTTTCAGCGCTTACAAAGTAATCCTCCTCCTTGGACTGACATTCATACTTCTGTCGTCCAACAAGTTAAAAAATACGTTAAGGTTTTGCCTCGCCAGCATCTCTAATGATTCAAAGATTCAAAATAGTTGAAACCGATGCCTCGGCGTTGGTTTCGGTGGCATACTCAAACAAAAATTGACTCTATTTCTAATGAGCAGATTGTTCGTTTCCATTCAAGCGCATGGAATCCTACACGGTTAAAATACGATTATTATTAAAAAGAGATTTTATCTCTAGTTTTATGTATTAAAAAAGTTCAGAGAGATTTATTAAATCAAAAATTCTTAGTTAGAATAGATTGTAAGTCAGCAAAATTTATTCTTGAAAAGGACATTGAAAACGTCGCCTCTAAGCATTCATTCGTTAGATGGCAAGTAATTGTAAGTATTTTTGATTTTGATATTGAATATATTAAAGGTAGTAACAACTCAGTTCCAGATTTTCTCACCCGTGAATTTATTAACACAGGTACAATCACAACAACATGAGTGTACGAGGAGGTTCATCTTCTCGTAGTCATGGCCGCTCTGCCGGTCCAGTTAATCAATCAGTTAATCAACCAAAAGGAACTGTTGTTCCTCACCTAGTCACCCAAACACATAATAAATTCCAGGTGCTTGGTACAGTCCCCAAGCCCTACTCCTCAGTTCTTGCTAGTCAACCAAAGCCATTTGATATTTTCGCTAGTCAAACCCCAGCTACTTCATCAAAACCTAGTCACCTAGTGTCTGATTATCATCAGATTTATGATCAACACTTATTCCATGTTGAGTTAAATATGAAACCCAAAAATAACCCTATTCAATTAGCAGCCCAGTATTTTCCTTCGGGATGGCATTTTACTCCTTTAGCTCCATACAAGTCACTTGTATATTATAGAGACATCCTTATTGAAACAGAGTCAGTTTTCATTAAACCTATCTATGCCAATGATGATAAATCAAAACTTCTTTATCATTCATTGTATATTAAACAAGTCCTTAATTCATCAGATTGGAGTAGTCATCCATCAGATCTCAGGTCTCTTTCTAATCAAACTAGCTCTTTTTGCTATTATGATTATATTGAGGCTTGGCACAAAATCATGCTTCATCAAAATGAAGATCATAGTCACTCGTGGTTCTTTCAGTTCGACCACAAATTCAAAAGTCAATTCCCCAAATGGTTCATCCTTTGGTGGACAAGGTACAGTTTGTGTTACGACATTTTCCCCAAACCTCTCCTTGCTTTCGGTTAGAGCATTTTTGTCATCACAAGAACTATCATTCCAAATATGAGGAAATTCGGTCTTCCTTATATTTTGTAGTAAATATAAAATCCTTTGGATTTTGAAATGGCGATATATAGTTCTGACTACCCAAGAAGTCACCGCTTTTTGACCTCCATCATCCATAGGAATGGGGACCTTTCGGACTTTCCTTTCTCCTATTTCTCGTGTCTCTCATTGTTTTTCAATTAAATGGTGGGATAAATTTGAGTTGATAGAATTATTGGCCAAGTTCAAAAAGAATTTCCGCCTTCTCCTCTATTATCTCCTCCAGTTAACACCAATACAGTCACTACGGCTTCTGTCGTTGCATCTTCCAAAGAAATCGGTCTCTAAAACTATTTGAAATGTCAATTGCAAAATCAGTTACTTCACCTGCTTCAGTCACTGATGTTTTTAGCTACTCTAATTCTAAATTAAGGCGTCTTGCTGACGCTATTCATTCAAGACTTGAGCAGTTACGAGAAGAGTCAGACAAAGCTTCTTCACAGTCCAGAGGAGATAACTCTAGTCAAGACCTTGAAGACGAAGGTGATTGTGACCCCTATGGCACAATTACTCTTCAGGATGCTCAAGATCCATTTTCTTGAGCCCCTCTCTAATCAATCAAAGTGAAGATGTGATTCTCCACTTCGGTCACCAAGACTGCTCCCAAGAAATTTTAGTCACCGTTTTACCTCCCGGCACCTCGGTCCACCGCTTTCAAAGCATTATCAAGAAAGATCTTACGCTTTTCCACCAAAGCAGCGTTCAGTCAAGCATCTGGCCCCACGGCCGCATTAGTCAAAAGAAGACGTCTGCTTTTCCACCAAAAGCAGATTCCTTTTCCTTTTACTCTTGTACTTTTACTTTAGTAAAATGTTTCTTACTTTTACTTTACCCCAGTTATTGTAATAGTAATCTTGTAACAGTTCGTTTCCTTGTTCTATAAAAGGAAATCAAATTCATTTGGTTTAGACAGACTTAGAAAGACTCAGAGATCCTTCTCTGATCAATCTTTAGCCTCAACCGCTGTTTAGCCTACTTAACCCCACTTCATCTAATGTTCTTATTTCAGTAATCTTGTAAGTCATTATAATTATCCATTTTGTAAATAGATTGTATTATAATCAATGAAATTGTTTTTATTTTAGTAATTTAATTGTGTTTTGTGTATGCGCTCATGTTCTTCTCCTTCCGCCCCCATATTGGGTGTTTTACGGCGAAGGTAGGGACTTGCGAAGTCCTTAATACTTCGATCTTCCCTCTCAAACATTTAGATCTAGGATATACTGTAATTCCTTCCCTATATATATATATATATATATACGGTCCATCTGTAAAGCGTACCTTAAAGCGCGAACCAAAGACAAACCGTCATCTTTGGTTTCTATAGCGACGGTTTGATCCGTCGCCATAGCCATGTAGTCTTTTGCGATGGGTCGAATCGTCGCCATAGACACCAAAGACTACGGTTCGTCTTTGGTTCGGTCTTTAAGGTTCGCTTTAGAGTCTCTCCGTATATATATATATATATATATATATATATATATATATATATATATATATTCACGACATGTTGATTCAAACTCGAATTATACTGTTTAATAGTGCATGGATTGCTAATATGTGGCCTTTTACTGCTTTATTATATATATAATCATATATATATATGTATATATATATTCACATTCGATATCATGCCACGGATTCTAAATTTGTGGCTTTTATTGCTTTGATATATATATATATATATATATATATATATATATATATATATATACCATTTGGGGCGGAAGTTGTTTAAGGGGAGAAGAACAAGAGTGGCGCATACAAACACAATTGAATTACTAAAAATTATACAGTTTTACTGATAACTGAAAAATATTTGCAAGTACTGGAAAAAAAAAGTGACTTACAATTGATTAGAACATTAAAAGAGTAGAAGAAGAGAGAGCAGAGGCCAAAGATTTGTCAGAGAAGGAACTCTGAGTCTTTTTAAGTCTGCCTTGCTAACTAAGTTCGAATTCCTTTTATCGAATAAGGAAAGAACTATTACAACATTACTATTACAACTTTGAATGATTACAGACAATATTTACTATTAATGAACAGTAAAACAGTGCTGACTTTTTACTATGCATAAATGCTTTTGGCAACTTTTGCTGAAAAAGGCCAAATCTTTTTACTTTAATGGCTACTTTTGGTGGAAAGACAGGAGCATGTGTATGTAACTGGGAGATGCTTTGGGGGGAGAACATCTTCTGACTGGAAGGCTGTAGGAGCAAGCGCATGTGACTGAGAGTTTCTTTCGGTGAAAAGCAGGAGCATCCTTTGAAAGAGATGTCAGGGAAATGGATTTTGAGCATCTTGAAGATTAATGGTGTCATAAGGGTCATCATCTTCAAATTTATTGGCCAAAGTACTTCTAGAGGAGGAAGAGGAGCATGCATATGCTTCTTCATGTAACTCATCGATTCTTTCATGAATGGCCTGAGCGATTAACTTCAGATCTTTACTAGAACAATTTTTGATGTTGGAAATATCAATGGAACTTGATGAACCGGTTGGACTAGTTTTTGATTTACTAGAAGATCCTTTATCAGGGATCGATTTAACTGGAATAATAGGGAGATGAACAGAAGGAAACTCTTTCTGGACTTGACCTATTATTCGATTTATATCAAATTTATCCCACCACTTGACAAAGAAAAGGCGGGTGACATGAGTGACCGGTGAAACGATAGTTTGAGATACTAAATGACTATGCTCAGGAGACTAAAAAACCAGTCACGGTAGTTAGGGCTTGAATGTCGTACTGCCATTTAAGAATCCATGGAACTTTATATTTACTGATAAACTGAAGAAGAACAGGGATACCTTCATATCTTTGTTGATATTTATTGTGATTACAAAAGTGACTGAGTTGAGCCTTTAAAGGATCAGGAAGGAGGTCAAAGGAAGAACCAAATCTTGACCACCATAGAAGAAACCAGAAAGGAATTTGACTTTTAAATTGTGGTCAAATTATAAGAACCACGAGTGGCTGTGTGACTCATTCTGGTGAAGGAAGATCTTATTCCAGGCTTCCATATAATCAAAATAACAGAACGAGTTATTTTGATTGGAGAGCTGTTTAAGATCAGAGAGATGACTACCCTGGTCAGTAATTTAAATGATTTGTTTAATGGTTTGTAGTTGATAACTAGACGCGGAACACCTCTTTCCTTTTCTGCTTCATTGTTAACATAGAAGGCAGGACAAGCCCAAGGGGATTTACTATGTCTAATTAACCCTTTTTTGAGGAGGTCATTGATTTATGTTTTGCATAACTCCATTTGTTCATGATTCATTTATATAGGTTTAGCCTTAGTAGGAATCAAATGTTCTTTGAATTCTTTAGCATAAGGAAGCCTTACAACGTGTTTCTTCCTATGCCAAAAAGCAATAGGAGAATCTAAACAAAGATTTTCTTTTAACTAGATTTTAAAGAATTAGAAATAGATTCATCTTGGATAAATATCAAATCTCTTTCTTTGGGTTTAATCAGAAATTTAAATGTTATCTTTTTACCTAAATGTTTACAGCTTAATCCTTCATTGCTGGTAATGAAATGATATAATGAATATATAAATGGTAACCCTGAGATTATCTTATCTGTAAGATTGCGGATTAAAACAAATGATGTTTTAAAATACGTACTATCTTGACAAATATGAACTTTAGGTAGTGTATATTTTATTTCCATCTGACTACCATTGGCATAATTTAATTTTTCTCTAGTTTTCTTATAATACTTGGTGGGAATTAAACCTTCTTGGATAAAGTTTAGATATGCACCTGTATCAACAAGGGCAGGAAGCTGTATTGAGAAAGTTTTGTCAATTACCAAGTTTATAGAAATATACCACATTTGGATAGTGATATCTTTAATTCTTTTAAAAGAAAGACCTTGAAGAAGGAAACCAGTCTCTTCATTAGCCTTTGATGATATAGGTTCATCACGACTTTCATCACTAGAAGAAGAATTATGCATTTGAAGGTCTGTTTTCTTAACCTCAATTTCTTTTCTTAGGTTAGAAATATCTAATTTTAGATTAGAAATTTCTCTTTTTAATTTATTAACTTCATGATTTAATTCGGGGAGGGTAACTTCTTTAACAGGAGTTTTAAATCTTTCAAGAGTTTTATTAAGGCTAAATATAGGTTTTTCTTTAGCTTTAATAATCTTGTTTTTAACCTTATTATCTTTTGTTAACAAATCTTTTAACTGTATTGTGTATTGAACCTTTAACTCAAGATCAGTAATTTTACTAATTAAATCGATTAACAAAGAGCTTTCTTCATCTTCTTTGGTAATTACATTTAATCTTTTAATACAACAATTTTCATTACAATTTTCAGCACATATAGTAACTTCTTTATTACTATTTGTTTCATCGCTACTAGCACTGCTATTAGAAGAATAAGGAATATCAGAACCTTCATCATTACTGACGTTGTTCTCTATTCTCATTAATTCTAATAGTTGTTCAGTATCTTCACTTGAAACATTTAGCTGAGATAATTTTTATTTTATTTTGCACTCACTTTTATAGTGCCCTTTCTTCTGTCCACAATTGTGGCAAACAATTTTACTCTTATCAAACTTCTTGGGTTTTTTAGTTGATTTTTTTACCTGATGCCTTTACTTTAGAATAATAACTATCTTGATTTTTATTATATAACTGTCTCTTTTTATGATGCTTCTGTATTTTATGAGTATCAATATGTTTATGTCTGTGCTTTCTTCTAGAGGGAGCAATAAGAGGTAAACCATATTGTTCACAAAACGTTCCTAACTCATATTTAGCTTTATTTTTATCTTTACTGGCTTGTTTAGCGAGTTTGAAGTCTATGCACATTTTTAAACCAATTCTTTGAATATAACTGATTATATCTCCATAAGTTAGATTATCATAATCAATGTAACCTAAATTTTTACTTAGTTCTTCACGAAACTTATGAGCAAATAATGAAGGTAAACCATTAACGAATTTTTCTTTCCAGAATGGTTTATTGCTATCATTACGCATCATAACTCTAGAAGTAAACACATCTTTGTACCATCTAAAATCACTTAGAGTGGGACAAGTGAGATTATTTAACTGATCGTGAATCCTTTTCGTAATATTACTAGGAATTCCAACAAAATGTTTAATAATAGTAAATATTAAAGTATTAACTCCATCAGGCGGACCAACACCAACATCTTCGTCAAAGATGGGGTTGTCATCATCATCTAATTAGACAGCATGGATTATTGATAACCTAGTGTCTTCTGTGAGATGTTTCTCCCACCAAGATCTAAGGATACCAGTGAATCCAGTACCTATTAATTCAACAATATCTGGTTGAGTCAGATTGTTGAATTTAGTAATATAGCTATTAGCTACCATGGACATGTGATTTAACTTTTTTTAAATCTCTTGTTCACTAAAACCATCAATATTCCATTCATAAATTTTATTAGAAGAAACAGAGAATTGTTTATCAAGATTTCTCTCTTCGAACTGTAGATCCAGAGGAGTAGGTCTAGAATACAAATTTCTGGTAATGCTAGTGTTATTAACGGTTAATTTACTTAACTGATCATTAAAACCTGGAATTAAAACAGTGTCAGAATGATCTGATTGGCTACAACTTTCATTGTAAGATTCAACTTGGTCAATGATAGCTATAGTACCACTTGTTCCAGCTTCAGTTTTTTATTTTTTAAATAACTTATCAATAGCTTGGGTAAGTTCACCATCTTTATTAGGTAAACCTAATTTACTTTTATTTTTTGGTAATTTTAGCAAAGGATGTTCAATTTTTGAATCTAGTTTTTTGATAACTGACTCATCGAATTTTTCCTCAATCTTATCTAGTTGTTTTCCTATGGTTGCTAGATACTGATTCATGAAATTATTTTTTTCAATAATTTTCTTGTCATCTTTATTGCCATCTGAAATTTTAAACGGGTTGGCAACGACCGACGTGTTTTTAACTGATAAAAGGACAGTTTCAAGAGGAGGATGACTAGAAGAAACTTTTGATTTATCTTCTTTAATCCATTGTGATTTAGTAATAACATTACATTTACCATGATACTTTTCATACCAATCATAAAAGTAATGTTTATCTGTTCATTTTTTATAAATATTTTCCATCTATTAACTATTTTATCTCGCTCTCTGTCAATAGGGTGATTAGAGCGAAATAAATGTCTTTTAAACCTATTAGACTTGGAATTGAAATCTTCAACGAGATTATCCCAATCTAATATGAATTCATTTTTAATGACTCTTAATTGATTATTAATAGGAGCTTCAAAATCAGATTGAGTAGGAAACTCTGAAGGAGTAGGAGAGGAAGAATTTACTTTTTATAATGGGCCATTATGAGTATAACAAGGATGACTAGCTTGACCTTGATTAAGGATACCTTTCATTTTTATATCTCTAATAGAAGGGTTACTAAGTACTTCAGTATCTCTTCTAGTATGGACTGAAGGAGCTGAAGAACTAGTAAAATCTTCTATGATAACTAGCCTTCTGGTTCGCTCAAAACTTATTTTTACCGTACCATCATCTTGCAAACGTTGAAAGAGGGGTTTGCAGATGAGGCTCAATATGAAACAAATGATTTTTCCCACTTAAGCTCATATTGAGAAGAAGATTCACTGAAGGGATCAATGGTTTTAGGGTTACTAGCTAGCACTAAGCTATAAGGCTTAGGAATAGTTCCAAGCACCTGAAATTTGGCAATTGCCATCATCATTGGAATATACCCAGAGTTTCTCCTAGAGAAATTTATCAGTCAACCTTTTTCGATAACTTTAAAACTAATTACAATGTAAAAACAGTAGAAAAGGTTTACGCCATTAACAAAGAATATGAAAATTGTAGTCTTTATCTCTCCGATGTTATTAAAAAACATAGGAAAAAGGGGTATAATTTTTATCCATGTTGGTCTTGTTCAAGTTGCAACTAAATTTATTAAACATCAAAGGAATATATATATATATATATATATATATATATATATATATATATATATATATTAACTGGTTAATGTGATTAAATATGTGTTTTAACTGTTTATTCAATGTAAAGCTGCGATATTAATGTTTGTGGACTAGATTTATCTAAATCTAGCCATATCTAACTTTTAACTAGTTCAAAAGTTATAAAATTGAAATCGTTGAGCTAGAATGGCTAAGATTTATTTAAATCTAGTTTTCTTTCCAGTTTTTATGTAAATATTAAGCAACCACGTGACCCTAGATCTGTATCTAGAGGGAACTGGAAGCTTGGCTACACGCAGGCAAGGATTTAACTGATAAATCCTGTAATAACCAAGAATTTATGTGGTACATTGTAAATAAATATATTAAATAATATGTAATATATTATGGATGATTAAGTGATTATGTGAATAATGTGATATAATATTTAAAGGAAGTCTCACTAATAAGTTAAATAAGTTAGTGAACTAACCTAAGTATTTTAATAATCTAGAAAATAGATTTAAGGTGTTAAACCCTAATTCAATATTCAATTTACTTGAATATGGTAAGTCTAATTGGGTTATATAAATTAATTAATATTATTGATTGATGAGAATGTGTAAATATCAATAATAATGAGTAATTGTTCATGTGATAATAGATTTAATATTACTAAGGATGGCAAGTACTTTAAACAAGCCCAATAGTTTATTTAAGCATTGGACTTGTAGATAATTTGATTTAAGTGTAACTAAATTGTTAAACTAGCCCAATATTAAATTTAATGGGCAAGTATGCTAGTAGCACAATTATTTAATTGTGGAGGCCCAAGTTCATTTTAATTAGTAAGCCAAACTAATTAATTTCAAGCCCAACAGAATTAAAGGATTGGCCCAATCCTAGCCCAATTAAAGAGGAATATTATGGTCATTTAATTTAGCAAATTTTGCATTTGAAAATAAAGTAAAAATGAGGAATATAGGGGGGAAGAATCCGGCCATGTTGTATAGAAATGGGCATGTGACTTATGTTGTTTTTTATTCATTTGGTCACCAACTCCCTTATATGTAACTCCATGATTTAGCCACCCTATTTTGCCAAGATTGCAAGCTATATGGAGAGAGAGAGAGGAGATATGCTAGTAGTTAATGAATAGATATACCAAATATATCTATAGATTTTCTTCCAACAATTAAAACAAAATTCTCTTTCATCTCATCCTAAGTTAGCAAACCAAACATAAGGAAATAGAAAGAAAAAAAAAGAGAGAGTTCGGTGGGAGAAAGAGAGAGAAATGGAGAGAGTTGAGGTGTAGAAAATCCTAGGAGCAAGAGAGGAGGGTGTGGTCTTACATGCATCCTAAATTTATTAATTACTTTGGAAGATTAAGAAGAAGTGCTCAAAGACTAAGGTATAAATCTTAAACTTGTGAATTTCCTTTTTATTTTGTTTGATTTTGGTTATTTAATGTTTATGATCTTGAGGTCTAAAACCCTCTATCTACATGTTTTATATGGTTTCATGTATGGTTCTAACATATATGAGTGTTAGAAAGTAAATCAAAAGGATAGAAAAGAAACTACTTTTGTTTTGTTAGAAAACTCTAGTTTTTCTCACTTCCTTTGATCGACTACCATTTTTGATCTACACCTTCTTTTTGTCATCCATAAAATAGAGGTGATAGATATGTAAGTTAACTACTAAACCCAAGTGGTAGCACTCAAAAATGTTGAATACACAAGTTGTAGAAACTATTTTCGCAAAAACAGTTTTGTCTTTAGAAAGAAAAACAAACTATTTTTGGACAGTCAATGCTAGGGGAATTTTCGTCCATTTTATGACATTTAAAAATTCTAGAAATATTTGGGATGATAAAATGATGAGTTTTCTTTCAAACCCAAGTGGAATCACCAAAAAAGGAGTTGTAGATTTCCGTATGGACTGATTTTAGCAAAGTAGGTAAAAGCCGAAAATCCCGAAAACAAACTGCCAAAGATATTGTAGGGGATGTTTTGGCCACTTATTTTATTGGAAAACTTCGGCCTTTTGGGACATGAAAATATATGACATAAAGTAGCTCCTGTCCAAAAATGAACTCATTCCGACTTAAACTGACCAAGTTATGACCATTTCAATATTTAGGTTTTTTGGACAAAAAATGCTATAACCGGGGTTCTATAACTCCGATGGCTATGAAATTTAAACTGGAGGGTCACATTAACATGTATAAGATTGTGCCAAGAGATGGGAATTTCTGGAGTTAAGCATGATGGGGCCAATTTCTTAAGCCACACACTAAAAATGATTTTTAAAAAATAGTAAAAGAAATTGAAAAATTACGGAAAAATACCTTTTATGTATGAAATACATGTATATAAGCATGGTCAAAAGATAGAAAAATAATAAGTTGATTTGGTATTTTCGTTAAAGGAGATATGGTATCCAACTTGCTGGATTGAAAAATAATTGAATTCAGTTTACTGGATTGAAGGATTTGGAATCCAGGCTTACTGGATTGAAGGATTTGGAATACATGCTTGCAGGATTGAAGAATTTGGAATTAGCTTGCTGGATTGATTGATTTGGAATCCAGGCTTACTGGATTGAAGGATTTAGAATCCAAGCTTGCTGGATTGGAAGTTTATTGAATCCAATTTGCTGGATTAGCCAATCCAGGTGGCTGGATTGCAGGTTTGAATAATCTAGACTATGATGTTAGTATTCGACTTACTAGATTATAAGGAAGAACTATTAAATGGAAAGATTAAGTGTTAAATCCTAATGTATATGATAAAGTAATTAAAATATTATCAAAGAATGATAATGATAATAATAAAGATGTTTTCAGGTAATTGATTATGTGGTTAAGTGTTAACTAAATTGCTAATAGAGTAATTGTATTATGATATAAAGTATGATATGTTGATTGTAAGATCAATCTTAACAATGATAGGTCTTTACAATAAAGAGATTAAATTAAATTGCATAGCAGTAGATCACATTCAAGGAAAGTTCTCTAACTCAAACTTGAGTTATTAATTTCAAAGCATGTTAGTGAATAATTATTGTTGATTATTCACACCTATATTGATTATTGATACTCGCACTCGGTGCAATTAAATTCATGTTCTATTATTATTGAACTATGAATTAGTTAAAGTTATTTTATTTATGAACTGTTTAAGATATCGATCTATGCTCATTGTATCAACTAGATCAAGTATGTTTAAATTTGTTAAATCAAATATGTTGTTAAAAGCTGTTCTTCACCAATTGATTTGGTGAGGACTCAAGCCTGAGAAAAAGAACAATTTGATTAAAGCATTATTGAAAAACAATTATTGCTCGTACATTAAGTGTTTATGCATAATACACCAGGTATGAAAGACTGATCCCCTTGATTACCAAAACATATTAAAAGGACCAGTTTAAATACTGACAACCTTAGTATATGTTCATGGTCATTATTGTGACGCCCCCAAAATAGGTATACATCACCCATTCTGAGTCACCAAATACATGGTACATAAACAAATACAACTTCATTAATACAATTGTCGTGCAAAATACGACAACACATATACTATGAGTTTAAATATAAATAATGTCTAATAGACAGTATACAAACTCAAAAGGAGTCCTTATTACAATTATTGATACACTATTTTACAAAAATAGTGAGGACTGCTAAAACCACTTTCTAGAATCATCACTCCATACCCCGGCTAGTTCCTGCTAAATTATCACTTCCTGAGAAGAAAAATGGAACAAAAAGGAAAAGGGTGAGCTCAAGTAGCCCAGTAAAGAATATTATGACTAAGATAATATACAACAAGTTATCATTAGTCTTCAACAGGGAAAAATCTGATAGAATACAATAGACAACAAGTTTTAGATCAACAACTGCAGCGGAAACAACAATCCACTAGAAGAGTCAAGTAGAGAATGAATTCTACTATCTTCTAAGATTTAAAAGTCCATCATCAATATTTTATCCCTGTAACATCAATCAATATACATCTTGAATCAAATATTCATCTTTGCACTATAGGCCAAAGATATTCATTTGTATCACATGTTGGTCATGTTCATCTCAACACATGTACATCTTAGCACTACGTGCCAAAGATATCTATCAGGAAATCATTCATCTTTGCACTACAGGCCAAAAATATTCAGTAATATCATCATTTAGGACTGAGGATGATGAAAAATATTTTAAAGAAAATGAATCAAGTGAGACAAAAGAACAAATATTTGGGATTCGTACTTCGGTTTATCCAAGTTTAAAAATACTCCATAATAACCGATTGTGAAGCAGAATTCAAAATAAAGATCAAAACATGGATACAATCAAAGATAGTAACCATAATAGACACATTGGATAAAAAGAAAAAAAAATTATTTTTTGGTGAATAGTGTCGTATACGTGAATTGTAACCCCGACACAAAAAGGTAGAAATTCCACAATAATATTCATATCAATATTTCGGCATAATGATATTAGAAGAAATAATATCATTTATAAAAAAAATAACATCCCTTACCTCAAAAGAATAGTACTTACGATTGAATATAGGATATGCTTATTTGAAAGAAACTTGCGTCAGTATAGCAACACTCAAAGTATCAAAATACTCACAAAAATCGCTTCGATATTATAGAGGGAGAAAACTTCAGATTCTGGTGTGATTTTCAATTCTAACCCAAGCACCCTATTTATAGGAAAATGCTTAGAACACCAAAGTAGAAAATTTAATAAAATATTATTATTATTTTTAAAATTCCTACGCCCACTTTGAAATTCTGAATTCAGCATACTTAACAACAAGTGGGGCCCACCAATCATAACAAAAACGTTTTTCATAAAAATAATAATTAAAACTTCAAAAATCAATTATTCTGGAACTTCAATAATTCATAATAAATAGCCCTTTTATCAGAAAAATTTGAATCGTATGTCTATTCCGTAGGAAATTCAATTCTTTACAACTTTGTAAGTTTAACTTTTTCCAAATTCCAAGAAGAAATTGACCGAAATCCATATACGGACGATTTTACGGGTTATAATCCAATTTCAGTCACAAAATGGGGCCCGCGAACTCACAAAACATGTGTTAAACATTTTTTTGTAACAAAAATACTCTTCCTCCTCATTATTCATATATCACACATTCATTGTAAAAATATCACCATTATTATATTATTGAAATATAATAATATATTTAAATGAATTATTTTATCAGAAAAGGTAAAATATCAATTTTCAACAATTGTCACTTTTCTAAAAATTCCTCCATTTATATCCACATAAATAAATATTTTCCTTTATCATATAAATCAATAATTAATTATTCACAAACAATATTACAGAATCACAATAATGACAACCAAATCAGTTCTAGGAGAAAGAGGGGCTTTCAATAAAGATTTTTTTCCTTCTTGGTAGCATGATTAGGTGACCAAACCTCTACTTAAACAGAACTTTCTAGACATTGCCAATAATGTTATCTAGTAATATTATTAAAATAATATGAATTATTGATCTGATAATGGGAAATACTGTGTAGTGACAATTATTAAAACAATATTAATATAAAATATCAACGTAGCAATTATTGAATCAATAAAATAAAATATTAAACAGTAATTACTGTAACAATTGTTGAGTAGTGCCTTCTTACGTAAGAATCAATAATTGGTGCAATAGCGTGTGCTACTGTGCAACACCGTGTATTACTGTATTTTAACCATCGGGTATTCCAACAGTGTTAACGGTAACAACTACGCCGTTATTTATAAAAACTCATACTTGTCATTTTCTTCATCCAATCGCTTTCCGTTATGGAGCCCACAAAAGGTTGCGCCGTCGTACGAATATTCTCCCCGACAGCAAGAATATTCCACGACCAAACGAATATTCTCCGACAACAATGAATATTTTATAACCTCTTGCTTATTTAAAATATTCGCGCATTTTACCCCTAACTAACCACATTAATCAAATCAACCCTTACTATTGGAAATTAAATTTTATTTATAAAAAGTTGAGGTCTTACAACCTTCCCTTCTTATGAAATTTCGTCCTCGAAATTGACGTACGTACCTGGTGTTTTGAAAAGGTGAGGATACCTCATTTTCATTTCTGATTCTAACTCCCAGGTCATTTCTTCAATAGCATGGTTCCTCCACAAAACCTTAACTTGTGGTATAACCTTGGTGCGTAGGACATGCTCTTTCCTATCCAAGATCTTAACATGTACCTCCTCGTACGTTAAATCTTCGACTATCTCGTCTGGTTCTAACTCAACAATATGGTTCGGGTCCTTCACATATTTATGAAGCACAGATATGTGAAAAATATTATGAACACTAGACATGTTTGGAGGTAACGCGAGTCTATAGGCCACATTTCCTAGTTGGTTAAGAATCTGAAATTGACCAATAAATCATGGATTGAGCTTTCCTCTCTTCCCGAATCTTGTAACTCCCTTCCACGGAGCAATACATAATAATACATGATCCCCAATATCAAATTCCACGTCCTTTTGATGAAGATCTGCATAACTCTTTTATCGATCTTGTGCCGTTTGTATACATTGTCGGATCATTTGGATATTCTCTGTAGTCATTCGTACCAACTCTGGTCCCAACAATGTTGCTTCTCCCACCTCATCCCAGCATACTGGAGAGCGACACTTTCGTCCATACAATGCTTCAAATGGAGCCACACCTATAATTGCCTGATAACTGTTGTTGTAGGAGAATTCCACCAATGGTAGGTACTTATCCCAACTCCCTTTGAAATCTAGGACACAAAGTCTTAATAGATCTTCAAGAGTTTGAATAGTTCTCTCTGATTATTCGTCCGTTTGAGGATGGTATGCCGAACTAAATCGTAAATCCGTGCCTATAGCTTTCTGCAAGCTAACCTAAAATCTTGAAGTGAATCTTAGGTCACGATCCAAAACTATGGATACTACCATGCCATGCAATCTCACAATCTCGTTTACGTATATACTAACAAGACGTTCAAGGGAATAAGTCTCCCGTATAGGCAAGAAATGGGCATACTTGGTTAATCTATCAACAATAACCCAAATCGCATCTATGCCTTGAGAAACCTTAGGAAGACCCGTAACAAAATCCATAGTAATGTGTTCCCACTTCCATTTCGGAATCTCAAGTGGTTTCAATGGACCCTTTGGCACTTGATGTTCCGCCTTTACACGTTGACAAGTTAAACACCTCGAGATTTACTTTGTGATCTCTCTCTTCATATTTTTCCACCAAAATGTATGTCGAAGATCATGATACATTTTGGTACTACCAGGATGGATTACAAATGGTGTGTTGTGTGCCTCCATCATGATCCTATGCTTCAAGTCAGAATTGATAGGAACACATAGTCTGGAGTTGACTCGAAGTATTCCTTCTTCATCGATTCTTGCTTTCAGAATATCACCTTCTTGCACTTTCTTCTTCATCGCGCATCGACTCCATAATAAAGTAGCTTGAGCAACTTTAACTTTATTGATTAAAGTCGGTTCTACTCATATGCTTGATATCATCACGTGGGTATTTGGAGCCTTTACCTCTATCTCCATCCTTTGCAAGTCATACAAAATGGGCCTTTGTGTTAACAACATTGCACTTGTACCCGCATATGATTTTCTACTCAATGCGTCAGCTACCACGTTTACTTTTCCAGGATGGTATTGGATGGTATGGTCGTAATCTTTTAACAACTCGAGCCAACGTCGTTGCCGCATGTTGTGTTCCTTTTGGGTGAAGAAATATTTGAGGCTTTTATGATCTGTATAGATCTCCACTTTCTCCCCATACAGGTAGTGTCTCCAGATCTTCAACGCGAAAACGACTGCTGCCAACTTCAAATCATTAGTAGGATAATTCCTCTCATATTCTTTGAGTTGTCGCGAGGCATAGGCTATGACTTTCCCATGTTGCATGAGAACACATCCTAACCCTTTGCCTGAAGCATCGTTGTAGATAACAAATCCATCTGAACCAGATGGTATTGTCAGAACAGGTGCCGAAATAAGTCTCCTCTTGAGTTCTTGAAAACTCTTCTCACAATCCTCGCTCCAACCGAATTTTGTATCATTACGAGTCAGCTGAGTTAACGGGGTAGAAATTCGAGAAAGTCTTTCCACGAATCTCCGATAATAACCAGCTAAGCCTAGAAAGCTACGTACTTCGGTCACTGACTTCGGTTGCTCCCAACTTTGTATTGCTTCAATCTTCGCCGGGTCAATAGATAATCCATGTTTTGACACCACGTGCCCAAGGAATGCTACTTCCTCAAGCCAGAACTCGCATTTCTTCAGGTTGGCATATAGCTTGTTATCATGAAGCCTTTGCAGTACCAGCTTCAAATGGTGCTCATGATCTTCACGGTTTTTGGAATAGATGAGGATGTCATCAATAAAGACAACAACGAACTGATCCAAATATTCCTTGAATACTCAGTTCATCATATCCATGAAAGCCGCAGGAGCATTAGTCAATCCAAAAGACATGACTAAGAATTCATAATGCCCGTACCGAGTTTTAAAGGTAGTCTTCAAATATCCTCAGTTCTAATCATCAATTGATGATATACAGAACGAAGATCGATCTTTGAAAAAAATTGCGCTCCTTGCAACTGGTCAAATAAGTCATCAATGCGAGGTAGCAAATACCTATTCTTGATGGTGACATGGTTCAATTCCCGATAGTCAATACAAAGTTGCATACTCCCGTCTTTCTTCTTTACAAATAAAACAGAAGCACCCCAAGGAGATGTACTAGGACGAATGAAACCGATGTTCAACAACTCTTATAGTTGGACCTTTAACTCCTGAAGTTCAATAGGAGTCATTCGATATGGGTTTTATAAATGGGCTGTGTACCAGGTTCAAGGTCAATAAAGAATTCAACTTCACGTTCTGGGGGTAGACCGGGAAGTTCTTCAGGAAATACGTCAGAAAATTCACTAACAATAGAAATATTATTTAAATCAGACGTGTTTTTGTTCAAGTCCGTGACATGGGATAAGAAAGCTTGACATCCGTTTTTCAATAAACGAATAGCTTTATGGCTTGATATGACAGTGATTGACTTTAGTGGTTTGGTTGTTTGAATTCGCATAACAGGTTGGTTAGGAATATGAAAACTAACAACCTTACGAAAATAATTAATTTTAGCATGATGAGTGGTTAACCAATCAATCCCTAAAATTACATCAAATGCAATTATTTTCAACGAAATAAGATCAGCAGGTAAAGTGATGGTTCCAACTTGAATCAAGCAAGATTTATAAACAGTAGATATAATGAAAGTTTCTCCTAACGGAGTCTCAACAGATAAGTCAAGGTCTAATTTCTCCGGAGTCAAGTTCAAACATTTAGCACAAGAAGGAGAGATAAAAGAATGGGTAGAACCGGTATCTAGTAAGGTATAAACTTCGTAAGAGTTTACGATTAGCTTACCCATGATCACCTCGTTCGGGTTCCTCACATTTTGGCCAGTCACGACAAATGCTCTTCCAGGAACCGCTGACTTTGACTTTTCTGGGATAGCCTTTGGAGTCACCATCCCCGTTGAACTTGGTTTAGCAACAAGATAATCTCTAGCTATATGACCTTCTTTTCCACAGTTATAACACACCTTGGATTTTTTTGGGCAGTTTGGGCTGATGTGTCCCTCTTTCCCGTATTTATAACAAATGACCAGTGCTCGTTCTCCTCCCCTAGAAATAGCTAATGTTTGTGCTGACATCTTTACGTTGTCATTGTTGTACCTTCTCTTCTTTAAATCTCCTCCCGAGTCGCTTCTTCTATTTTCATGGCCACGATTACCACCGAGTAGTTCTTGCTTTTTGTAGAATGTTTTCCTCCCATTTGTTTTCATTGCTCGATGATATTTGCCATTTGGTATGACCCTGGTTGTGGTCCCTCGGTTGCACATACTCATTATCTCGCTCTAATAATTGAGCCATGTTTACAACTTCTGAATATAAAGAAAATTTATGAGAGATAAGATATTGTCGAATCTCGGGTTTTAGACCTCTCAGAAACATCCTCGTCATTCGTTCCTCATTCTCTACCAAATGAGGTGCAAACACGATATAACTCTGCGAACTTCGCCTCATCTTTGGGACACTGTCATGTTGTTTTGTTCCAGCCTAATAAACTCTACCTCCTTCATATGGCGAATACTTTCAGGAAAGTACTTGTCATTGAAAAGTTTTTGAAACGTTTCCCAAGACACCCTGAGTATGGCAGGCTGGGTACGCTTCACAGACTCCCACCAGTAGTATGCCTCGCCACGGAAAATAAAGGTGGCGAATGGAACCTTATGTTCCTACGTGCATCCCAAGATATCGAATATCTTGGTAATTTGTTTAACCCACATTTTTGCCTTGATAGGATCCGGCTTTCCCGCAAATTCTGGTGGTCCCAACTCTTTGAACTGCTTGCCTGTGATAAGTAACGCATTGCTATCATTTCCATCCGTATTTTGTACACGAGTCTCCCTCGTTTGATTTTGCATGAACTATACAAAGCTTTTAAGCATCCCATCATTCATCATTTGTTCGGTAGTGTTGTTTACAGGAGGAATATTGCCTTCCTATTGCACGTTCCCCTAGGTGGTGATTAAAGGTGTCTCCACGGTCTCATTCACTCCATTGTTAATATTCTTAGCTGCCATTCTCAAATACTGCCATAAAACAAGGGTTAATTAAATAAATTAACATGCCGCATAATATCCTTATTTTGACCGACCAACAAATAAGCTTAGGTAGGACACACTAGCGAAAGATTTACTCGTCTCTCCCCTCCTAGTTCTATTCCCCGATCTCCGCCAAAGACCATATCCCTAAGCTCTGATACCAACTGTGACGCCCCCAAAATAGTTATACATCACCCATTCTGAGTCACCAAATACATGGTACAGAAATAAATACAACTTCATTAATACAATTGTCGTGCAAAATACGATAACAGATATACTGTGAGCTTAAATACAAATACTGTCTAATAGACAGTATACAAACTCAAAAGGAGTCCTTATTACAATTATTGATACACTATTTTACAAAAATAGTGAGGACTGCTGAAACCACTTTCTAGAATCATCACTCCATACCCCGGCTAGTTTCTGCTAAATTCTCACTTCCTAAGAAGAAAAATGGAACAAAAAGGAAAATGATGAGCTCAACTAGCCCAGTAAAGAATATTATGACTAAGATAATATACAACAAGTTATCATTAGTCTTCAACAGGGAAAAATCTGATAGAATATAATAGACAACAAGTTTTAGATCAACAAGCTGCAGAAGCTAGCTTGACAATCCATTAGAAGAGTCAAGTAGAGAATGAATTCTACTATCTTCTAAGATTTAAAAGTCCATCATCAATATTTTATCCCTGTGACATCAATCAATATACATCTTGAATCAAATATTCATCTTTGCACTATAGGCCAAAGATATTCATTTGTATCACCTGTTGGTCATGTTCATCTCAACACCTATACATCTTAGCACTACTAGCCAAAGATATTCATCAGGAAATCATTCATCTTTGCACTACAGGCCAAAGATATTCAGTAATATCATCATTTAGGACTGAGGATGATGAAAAATATTTTAAAGAAAATGAATCAAGTGAGACAAAAGAACAAATATTTGGGATTCGTATTTCGGTTTATCCAAGTTCAAAAATACTCCATAATAACCAATTGTGAAGCAGAATTCAAAATAAAGATCAAAATGTGGATACAATCAAAGATAGTAACCATAATAGACACTTTGGATAAAAAGAAGAAAATTTCATTTTTCGGTGAATAGTGTCATATTCGTGAATAGTATCGTATACGTGAATAGTAACTCTGACACAAAAAGGTAGAAATTCCACAATAATATTTGTAAAGCCCCCAAACTCGGGTACTTGAAACCCGAACTCGGTGCTTTACGATACCATTTCTATGAGCGGAATAATACTAATAATACTAATAATAATAACAATAATATTAAAATCCTACTTAATTTATATTTATCAGAGTCTAATCCCAATTATGCAACATTTACTATAATTCTTTACATGATATATAATACATATCATTGTCTATATATTGTCTAACTATTACAAAAGACAACATTAAACATGTTTTGTTTGCTTTCCTTTTCACTTGTTCTTGTCTGAGCCTTCGGGTTGATCATGTCTAGCTGAAAACATTTAAATTTAACCAAGGATGAGCATTTGGGTGCCCAGCAAATAATAACAATTAGGAATATAATTAGCTGAAAGAAATAAATATTTTCTTTGTACATCACTTCTACAACGAATTTATAGTTGTGAAGTAAACTGAACTGATAATAACAACATAACAATCCTATCTCAAATTTTTGAAACTACGTATTGACTATATATATATGTATTAGTTGACAGATTATGAACATTGTTTTTAGTTTTCGCTAAGGTTTAGTAGAACTTCATCTGCAAACCGTCATAACTTACGGGCATTAGGTTGTACTTCCCATGGGCCCTATATTGATTAATACTACAGTACAAGAACAATATGATCGTTCACTCTGTCCGCCTTAGGCGCATAAAAGTTTCCCGTGATCGGTATATGTTCATACTTAGTTTGGAATCCGAACCAAAACAATTTGATTGGATACAAAAAGGTTTTATCATATTCAACGATATTTCAAAATTTGTGACTAGCGGGTCGATTAGCTTGGACATATATATATATATATATATATATATATATATATATATATATATATATATATATATATCAACATGTGATTAAACTATAATGATTATCCAAGTGGGGACACTTGTTTAACCATATTTTGAAATTAATGAGCGTAATATATATATGAGTTATATAATATAATATCATGTTGATAAACAATGATCAAATATAATATAAACGACAATAGGGTTAATAATCTAGTACAATAATAATATAATTCTGAAACTTCTTACTCATGTCCATTGCATAAAGGAAATGCGAAGGTAAGATACTTGCCTGATGCGCTGCTTACAGTTCATAACTTAGTTCTATCTTTATATAACACCTATCAGTAATAAGATCATTCGTTCTATTAGAACAACATACAATAACACATAGTACTGCAACTCGCAATCAACACATAACCTAATCACATTGTCACATATGTTTAACAACCATTGAATCACAAATAAACACATATCTAATCAAATTATCTATGTCCAGATCAATTTTTAAAACATGTCGGGGTACCGACGACTTTATCGGGTAATTCTCGAGTCTAAGACTCTATCCTGTAGTTTAATATCAGTAATTATCAGTCGTATTATTTTTAAATGACTTATAATAATTTTTTAAAACATTTATTATAATTAATCATGAATTTTCAAACACCGAAATCATTATTAAATAATTTAAATATTAAACAATTCTATTATCATTAATATTTAATTAATATTAAACTATTAACGAAACCATTGCCAAAATGTTAAAGTTAATTATAATAACTCAAAATACTTTTAAAGTATTAATATTACACTTAAATGATTTTTAAAAGAATTAAAATCATTTTAAATAATTATCATTAATATTAAAGTATTAATGTATTATTTATCAAAATATTAAAAGTCATTAATTATATCTTAAAATATTTTTAATTCATTTATATCCTAATTAAATAATTTTTAAATAAATAAAACCATTTTTAAAATATTTATTTAATATAATTATTAAATAAACTTAATATCATTAATATTAAATTATTAATGAAATTATCCTCTAAATATTAAAAGTTATATTTTATAACTTAAAATATCTTTCAACAATTTATTATCATTTAAAATGATTTTTATAATATTAAAATCATTTTTAAACTAATTTATTTAATATAAGTATTAAATAAATCTAATATCAATAATATTAAATAATTAATATTTTTCATGACAAAATATGAAAGTTATATTTTATAACTTCAAAATTTTTATAATCCTTTAAATCATTTTTATATGATTTTTAAATTATTAATTCTATTTCTCATCATTTAATTAATACATTTATTAAATAAACTAATTATCATTAATATTGATTAATTAATGAAATTCATCCTAAAATATTAAAAGTCTTTGAAAATAACTTAAAATATTTTATTATACCATAATATTATTTTTCATGATTTTTCATGTATTTAAATCATTTTAAATAATTTATTTTATATTATAATTAAATAAATTAAATACCATTATATTCCAAAAATATTAAATATTTATGGAATATACTCAAAATAATTAAAAACTAATTTTCGAATTTTAAAATAATTTTTAAGAATTTATTTTGTATTTTTCATAATTAAAAACTAATTTTTCTAATTATTTAATCAAAATAATTGATTTTACAAATAAAGTGTCGCTATAGGTGCTTTAGGCGACAAAACAGTCGCTGAATTTGTTCTTGAGTGTTCTTCATCAAACCCAGAAATTCATCGACAGTGTGTAGGGTGTCTAGTTTGACCACTTATAAAATCCAATCCAAAGTGTTTCTGGGCTAGAGATCGATTAGATATTGTAGTACTTATGTAATATTTCAAGTTCATAACAATTTCGGGGTCAGATCCCAACACGTGATCAAGATATAAGCCCTGAAAAACTTGTCAGACACTGTTCTTCAATTTCTGGGTTTTTTAGAATTGAACAATTCATGTTACCACTTTTGAGGCTCCGTAACATTGATTCAACACTACACCAAAAATGGCCTAATGTACGAGATGTCAAAAGTATTGTCTAAAGTATGGTCTAAAGGTTTATAATGGAAGTAGAGATGTCAAGGAACAACTTGGTATCATCATATCATTCTAATAACAACAAAAGCACAAGATATAAGCAAGTCAATCCTTGTCAGAAAAACGTCTCTTGAAGAAATCTGGATTTTTCAGATTTAAGACAAAACAGTTGGTCAACTCTACTTTGACCAGCCATATCTTTTATTATATGCATGATATAAGTGTTATAGAGGCTTAATCATATAGCTTAAATGTCAGTCTACAGATGGAATACAACAACATGGCCAGACACCTTACCAGAAGCCAGATCTAACGTTTACAAAATGTTGTCAGAAATTCTGGGTTTCTGGGTTTACCCAGATTTCCAGAATTTGTGCTCGGTCAACTCACTTTGACCGCTTGTATCTTACAACTTAGACATGATCTGATCCAGTTTCTAGTTCCAGATCATAGTCTACACACATATTTATAACATAAAACACACATAACACTTAACACACAAAGATCTAGAGGCACTGACATTCGTTGTCAGAACACAAAAATGAAAATTTTCTAGATTTTCAAAAATACTAGATCTGAGCTTATAGATGTTATGGATCCAACATCTATCAACCCAGATCACTTAATAACACTATATTCAACATATATTAAACATAAAAACACCAGATCTAACATAGCATACATGATAAAAATTTTGGCTTAGGTTTTATACCTTTATGCATCAATTCTTTATTCTGATCTTGTGATTTGTTAATGGATTTCGTGGGGCTGTGTTTTGGGACTGGTATGCTACATAATTTCGTTAGTGAGGAGAGAGAATGGGTTGGTTGAGCATTGGTTGAATAAATGGGCAATAAAATGACTTTATCTCTCCTTAGATCTATATATATATTACATGTGATGGACAAGACTGAGATTGCAGCTGATTTGTGTTGTTAGGTGTCACATGGGGTGGTTGGATTTGGTCACCAACTCACCTAAGGTCAAAACCTACATGTTAGCTTCAATTATGCAAGAGGCAAATTTGGTCTTTTCTCTTTTATTTTTAATGGCATTTTGGTAACTTGTCAAACCCTTAGGGTTTAGGTTAGGATTTAGGGTTTGAACCATTTTAGGTTTTAAAAGCAAAATTCTAGGATTTCCAAAATTAGGATTTAAAAATAAATAACAATTTAGTTTCCAAAAATATAAATTAGAGTTTACTAAATATAATTAGTTTTCTAATTCGATTACTTGAACATTTGTGTTTAAAATTTACTAATTATAATTAACCTTGATCATTAAATAATTAGGGTTTATAATTAGTAATTAGGTTTTTAAAATTACTAATTAGGGTTTGCACAAAAATAATATTAGTTTCTAATTTTTGCAAATTAGGGTTTCTTAATCGTGTTTAATTTTCTAGTTACATTATACATAAACATTAGGATTTTAATGTCCACTAATAAATTAGCATTTAGCTTGCAAATAACAATTATGGTTACCAATTTAGCAAATTAGGGTTACTGATTTATAAATTAGGGTTTCTAATTTACAATTAGAGTTTCCCATAATTAGGGTTTTACCTAATTAAGTATAATACCTATAATTATTTACATTAACACGATTACCAAACAACTTACACAATTCTTAAAGTTGAAATTGATTTTTTTTGAATTAGGGTTAACAAATTAATAAAATAGGGTTTTAATATGCTACACTAGAATTTACCAACTATTTTCCATACACACACACAAGATACATAATTATAGCACTAAAAATTAAAATATAATTTATATTATATTATTATTCTCATTCCTTGATCAAAATCCAAAATTAGGGTTTGGATTCCATATCGATTTATTATTCATATTTAACATTATTAATTAAGTTAAAATAATTAACTTAATTAAACTAGCATAAATTCATATATTAAAATAGATTAATTATTATAATAATTCTAATAATCATTTTATATATTATTTAAATAATATATAATTATATTTTTCATTGAAAATAAATAATAAAACATTTCTACTATAAAATTAATTATTAAAAGAATAAACTTTATAATAATCAATAATTCTTAAATAAAATTATTTGTAAACATTCAAGTAATAAATATATTTTTATTTATTACATAATTACATACATACATTATCTTGTACAAATCTGCATCCTTAAAATAATAATAAAAAAATTATACACAAAATTTCTGATTTATTTATATAGAAAATATCGGGTTGTTACATTCACCCTCCCTTATAAAGATTCCGTCCCCGGAATCACCGTTTTAAAACCTATACATACCAGGGTACATAGCATACACAATCATTGCAAGTAGATCTCGATCAAAATTGATCGAACTAATTTTTAACTATTTAGCATAAAGCTTATCTATCTTCTTATACGGAAAAATTGATTTCTAATAGAACTCAATTTCCTCCTTCAAAATAATTTATAAAATAATTTACTATATATAAGAAAATAATATAGAAGAAAATAAAATTGATTAGAATAATACCTGGAGTTGCATCCCCGGCTGCTACAGTTTCTTGAACGGTCATGTTGAAGACGCTTGCGGTTGATTTGTTGGTTTGATTGTTGATGTTGGTCCCGTTATCGCCAATGTCCTGCTGCCTTTCCTCGTATTCACATTCTTTGCCTCCCTTCTCCTTCTTGGACAGTCTTTCACCTTATACTCCATTGATCCACACTTAAAACACCTACTGTACATTCTTGGATTGGGACAGTTGGGAGAGATATGTCCCCTCTGCCCACACTTATAACACACAGACTTTCCCTTTATCTCCTTTCCTTTTATCGTATAGGTGACAAAACTATCTTTTGCCCCTCCGTTATCCTAACTATCACAAACGTTGCTACAGGGTCAGTTGATCCTCTAAATCCTGACAGTACGATCGCCTTGAAGTCTTTGATGTCATCGATCGATCGATTATCCGGTGATCTTTCCATACCGGTATTCCGCTCGCATAGCTTGATCGTCCATATTCGCAAAATTCTGTATTGACTCAGGTTGTCCTCCAGCTTTGTTGACCGGTTCTTCTATCCTTGGGTTTCGTTTTTATCTTGGTGACATTATCATAAATTATTCTTATTAACTTACATTTTAAGCCTTACTGTATAAGTTTAATCATATAGCACGAAATTTTTTACTCAAATAGTCATTTATTCGAAAACTTGGTTCACTGTATTAACCAGTGTTCAGATAAATAATTACTATCTTTATACGAACTTATTTCATTAATCCCTCATAGATTCATACTCATAACACTTGACATACACCATAGCACATATTGCTTTAATCATCCGATATCCCTTCGTGACTCAAAAGTCGGGAATCACTGACACAACTTATACAAAAGTTGAAAATATTACCTTATACAGACATACCTATTCAAGTAATACTAATACTACTTATCTTCTTAGACCTTCACTAAGGATCAATTGCTTAGTATTCTATATATTTCCATTATCCTCGATAATCCATTCACACCTAACTATACCTAGTTCGTCCAACTTACCATACATTATGAGTTTAAGAACTTGACATTGACCACATATTCCTTAACTATATTCTACCTATCAGTTATACTATCGTTTCTGGGTCTGGTACTACACTTTTCAAATCAACCACCTCATTGAGGTAGCTTTCAATGTGAGCCTCTATTTTAGCTATTGGCTTTGATATTGGCTCGGTTATGGAGATCGACTCCTTCTTTACGACACGAGGGTATCCTAATCTTTTTTTTTTCTATCCGACATCTACACACTTAAGTTATCCTACTTATCAACTAATATATACATACAAAGAAATAATAGCTTTATACAAGTTATCTTTTATTTTGTTTGACAATGAATTTATTCAATTCATCTTCTTTAAAACTCTATTTGAGTTATTTGTATTTTCAACGTTTCCCTCTGTTCCAAGGTTATAGCCTAAGGTCTAACCCACCTAAGCTTTTTAACCCTAAAGCTCTGATACCAACTTGTGAAGCCCCCAAACTCGGGTACTTGAAATCCGAACTCGGTGCTTTACGATACCATTTCTATGAGCGGAATAATACTAATAATAATAACAATAATATAAAAATCCTACTTAATTTATATTTATCAGAGTCTAATCCCAATTATGCAACTTTTACTATAATTCTTTACATGATATATAATACATATCATTGTCTATATATTTTCTAACTATTACAAAAGACAACATTAAACATGTTATGTTTACTTTCCTTTTCACTTGTTCTTGTCTGAACCTTCGAGTTGATCATGCCTAGCTGAAAACATTTAAATTTAAGCAAGGATGAGCATTTGGGTGCCCAGCAAGTAATAACAATTAGGAATATAATTAGCTGAAAGAAATAAATGTTTTCTTTGTACATCCTTCTATAACGAATTTATAGTTGTGAAGTAAACTGAACCGATAATAATAACATAACAATTCTATCTCAAAAATTTTTAAACTACGTATTGACTATATATATAGGTATTAGTCGACAGATTATGAATATTTTTTTTAGTTTTCGCTAAGGTTTAGCAGAATTTCATCTGCAAACCGTCATAACTTACAGGTGTTAGGTTGTACTTCCCATGGGCCCTGTATTGATCAATACTACATTACAAAAATGATAGGATCATTCACTCTGTCCGCCTTGGGCCCATAAAAGTTTTCCCGTGATCGGGATGTTCATACTTAGTCTGGAATCCGAACAAAAATAATTTGATTGGATACAAAAAGGTTTTATCATATTCAACGATATTTCAAAATTTGTGTCTAGCTGGTCGATTAACTTGGACATATAACCATATTTTGAAATTAACGAACAGAATATATATATATGAGTTATATAATATAATATCATGTTGATAAACAATGATCGAATATAATATATACGACAATAGGGTTAATAATTTAGTACAATAATAATATAATTCTGAAACTTCTTACTCATGTCCATTGCATAAAGGAAATGCAAAGGTAAGATACTTGCCTGATGCGCTGCTTACAGTTCGTAACTTAGTTCTATATTTATATAACACATATCAGTAATAAAATTATTCGTTCAATTAGAACAACATACAATAACACATAGTACTGCAATTCACAGTCAACATATAACCTAATCACATTGTCACATATTTTTAACAACCATTGAATCACAAATAAACACATATCTAATCAAATTATCTATGTCCAGATCAATTTCTGAAACATATCGGGGTACCGACGGTTTTATTGGGTAATTATCGAGTCTAAGACTTTATCCTGTAGTTTAATATATGTAAGTATCAGTCATATTATTTTTAAATGAATTATAATAATTTTTTAAAACATTTATTATAATTAATCATGAATTTTCAAACACCGGAATCATTATTAAATGATTTAAATATTAAAAAAATTCTATTATCATTAATATTTAATTAATATTAAACTATTAACGTAAAACCATTGCCAAAATATTAAAGTTATTTATAATAACTCAAAATACTTTTAAAGTATTATTATTACAATTAAATGATTTTTAAAAAATTAAATCATTTTAAATAATTATCATTAATATTAAAGTATTAATGTATTATTTATCAAAATATTAAAAGTCATTAATTATATCTTAAAATATTTTTAATTCATTTATATTCTTATTAAATGATTTTTAAATAAATAAAACCATTTATTTAATATAATTATTAAATAAACTTAATATCATTTATTATTAAATTAATATCATTAATATTAAATTATTAATGAAATTATCCTTTAAATATTAAAAGTTATATTTTATAACTTAAAATATCTTTCAACAATTTATTATCATTTAAAATGATTTTTATAATATTAAAATAATTTTTAAACTAATTTATTTAATATAAGTATTAAATAAATCTAATATCAATAATATTAAATAATTAATATTTTTCATGACAAAATATCAAAGTTATATTTTATAACTTCAAATATTTTATAATCCTTTAAATCATTTTTATATGATTTTTAAATTATTAATTCTATTTCTCATCATTTAATTAATACATTTATTAAATAAACTAATTATCATTAATATTGATTAATTAATGAAATTCATCCTAAAATATTAAAAGTCACTTTGAAAATAACTTCAAATATTTTATTATACCATTATATTATTTTAATGATTTTTCATGTATTTAAATCATTTTAAATAATTTATTTTATATTATAATTAAATAAATTAAATACCATTTATATTCCAAAAATATTAAATATTTATGAAATATACTCAAAATAATTAAAACTAATTTTTGGATTTAAAAATAATTTTTAAGAATTTTTTCTGTATTTTTCATAATTAAAAACTAATTTTTCTAATTATTTAATCAAAATAATTGATTTTATAAATAAAGTATCGCTATAGGTGCTTTAGGTGACAAAACTGTCGTTGAATGTGTTCTTGAGTGTTCTTCATCAAACCCAGAAATTCATCGACATTGTGTAGGGTGTCTAGTTTGACCACTTATAAAATCCAATCCAAAGTGTTTCTGGGCTAGAGATCGATTAGATATTGTAGTACTTATGTAATATTTCAAGTTCATAACAATTTCGGGGTCAGATCCCAACACGTGATCAAGATCTAAGCACTGAAAATCTTGTCAGACATTGTTCTTCAATTTCTGGGTTTCCTAGAATTGAAGAACAGTTTATGCTAACACTTTTGAGGCTCCGTAACATTGATCCAAAGGCTTATTTGTATGGTCTAAAGGTTTATAATGGAAGTAGAGATGTCAAGGAACAATTTGGTATCATCATATCATTCTAATAACAATAAAAGCATAAGATATAAGCAAGTCAATCCTTGTCAGAAAAACAGCTCATAAAGAAATCTGGGTTTTCCAGATTTGAGACAAAACAGCTGGTCAGCTCTACTTTGATCAGCCATATCTTTTATTATATGCATGATATAAGTGTTATAAAGGCTTAATCACATATATAGCTTACATGTCAGTCTACAGATGGAATACAACAACTTGGCCAGACACCTTACCAGAAGCCAGATCTAACGCTTACAAAACGTTGTCAGAAATTCTGGGTTTCTGGGTTTACCCAGATTTCCAGAATTCGTGCTCAGTGTCGGGAATCACTGACACAACTTATACAAAAGTTGAAAATATTACCTTATACAGACATACCTATTCAAGTAATACTAATACTACTTATCTTCTTAGACCTTCACTAAGGATCAATTGCTTAGTATTCTATATATTCCCATTATCCTCGATAATCCATTCACACCTAACTATACCTAGTTCGTCCAACTTACCATACATTATGAGTTTAAGAACTTGACATTGACCACATATTCCTTAACTATATTCTACCTATCAGTTATACTATCGTTTCTGGGTCTGGTACTACACTTTTCAAATCAACCACCTCATTGAGGGAGCTTTCAATGTGAGCCTCTATTTTAGCTATTGGCTTTGATATTGGCTCGGTTATGGAGATCGCCTCCTTCTTTACGACCTGAGGGTATCCTAATCTTTTTTTTTCTATCTGACATCTACACACTTAAGTTATCCTACTTATCAACTAATATATACATACAGCAAATAATAGCTTTATACAAGTTATCTTTTATTTTGTTTGACAATGAATTTATTCAATTCATCTTCTTTAAAACTCTATTTGAGTTATTTGTATTTTCAACGTTTCCCACTGTTCCAAGGTTATAGCCTAAGGTCTAACCCACCTAAGGTTTTTAACCCTAAAGCTCTGATACCAACTTGTGAAGCCCCCAAACTCGGGTACTTGAAATCCGAACTCGGTGCTTTATGATACCATTTCTATGAGCGGAATAATACTAATAATAATAACAATAATATAAAAATCCTACTTAATTTATATTTATCAGAGTCTAATCCCAATTATGCAACCTTTACTATAATTCTTTACATGATATATAATACATATCATTGTCTATATATTTTCTAACTATTACAAAAGACAACATTAAACATGTTATGTTTACTTTCCTTTTCACTTGTTCTTGTCTGAACCTTCGAGTTAATCATGCCTAGCTGAAAACATTTAAATTTAAGCAAGGATGAGCATTTGGGTGCCCAGCAAGTAATAACAATTAGGAATATAATTAGCTGAAAGAAATAAATGTTTTCTTTGTACATCCTTCTATAACGAATTCATAGTTGTGAAGTAATCTGAACCGATAATAATAACATAACAATTCTATCTCAAAATTTTTTAAACTACGTATTTACTATATATATAGGTATTAGTCGACAGATTATGAACATTGTTTTTAGTTATTGCTAAGGTTTAGCAGAACTTCATCTGCAAACCGTCATAACTTACGGGTGTTAGGTTGTACTTCCCATTGGCCCTGTATTGATCAATACTACATTACAAGAACGATAGGATCGTTTCCTCACTCGCTTTAGGCGCGCGATAAAAGTTTTCCCGTGATCGGGATGTTCATACTTAGTCTGGAATCCGAACAAAAACAATTTGATTGGATACAAAAAGGTTTTATCATATTCAATGATATTTCAAAATTTGTGTCAAAGTTGGTCGATTAACTTGGACATATATATATATATATATATATATATATATATATATATATATATATATATATATATCAACATGTGATTAAACTACAATAATTATCCAAGTGGGGACACTTGTTTAACCATATTTTAAATTAACAAACATAATATATATATATATATATATATATATATAAGTTATATAATATAATATCATGTTGATAAACAATGATCGAATATAATATATACGACAATAGGATTAATAATCTAGTATAATAATAATATAATTCAGAAACTTCTTACTCATCTCCATTGCATAAAGGAAATGCAATGGTAAGATACTTCCCTGATGCGTTGCTTACAGTTCGTAACTTAGTTCTATCTTTATATAACACATCAGTAATAAAATTATTCGTTCGATTAGAATAACATACAATAACACATAGTACTGCAATTCCCAGTCAACACATAACCTAATCGCATTGTCACATATGTTTAACAACCATTGAATCACAAATAAACACATATCTAATCAAATTATCTATGTCCAGATCAATTTTTGAAACATGTCGGGGTACCGACGGTTTTATCGGGTAATTATCGAGTCTAAGACTCTATCCTGTAGTTTAATATTTGTAAGTATCAGTCATATTATTTTTAAATGACTTATAATAATTTTTTTAAACATTTATTATAATTAATCATGAATTTTCAAACACCGGAATCATTATTAAATGATTTAAATATTAAATAATTCTATTATCATTAATATTTAATTAATATTAAACTATTAATGAAACCATTGCCATAATATTAAAGTTATTTATAATAACTCAAAATACTTTTAAAGTATTAATATTACACTTCAATTATTTTTAAAAGAATTAAAATTATTTTTAAATAATTATCATTAATATTAAAGTATTAATGTATTATTTATCAAAATTTTAAAAGTCATTAATTATATCTTAAAATATTTTTAATTCATTTATATCCTTATTAAATGATTTTTAAATAAATAAAACCATTTTTAAACTATTTATTTAATATAATTATTAAATAAACTTAATATCATTAATATTAAATTATTAATGAAATTATCCTTTAAATATTAAAAGTTATATTTTATAACTTAAAATATCTTTCAACAATTTATTATTATTTAAAATGATTTTTATAATATTAAAATCATTTTTAAACTAATTTATTTAATATCGAAGTAAATAAATCTAATATCAATAATATTAAATAATTAATATTTTCATGACAAAATATCAAAGTTATATTTTATAACTTCAAATATTTTTATAATCCTTTAAATCATTTTTATATGATTTTTAAATTATTAATTCTATTTTTCATCATTTAATTTATACATTTATTAAATAAACTAATTATCATTAATATTGATTAATTAATGAAATTCATAATAAAATATTAAAAGTCCTTTGAAAAAAATTGAAAATATTTTATTATACCATAATATTATTTTTCATGATTTTTCATGTATTTAAATCATTTTTAAATAATTTATTTAATATTATAATTAAATAAATTAAATACTATTTATATTCCAAAAATATTAAATATTTATGAAATATAGTCAAAATAATTAAAAACTAATTTTTAGATTTTAAAATAATTTTTAAGAATTTTTTGAATTTTTCATAATAAAAAACTAATTTTTCTAATTATTTAATCAAAATAATTGATTTTATAAATAAAGTATCGCTATAGGTGTTTTAGGCGACAAAATTGTCGCTGAATGTGTTCTTGAGTGTTCTTCATCAAACCCAGAAATTCATCGACATTGTGTAGGGTGTCTAGTTTGACCACTTATAAAATCCAATCCAAAGTGTTTCTGGGCTAGAGATCGATTAGATATTGTAGCACTTATGTAATATTTCTAGTTCATAACAATTTCGGGGTCAGATCCCAACACGTGATCAAGATCTAAGCACTAAAAAACTTGTCAGACATTGTTCTTCAATTTCTGGGTTTTTCAGAATTGAAGAACAGTTCATGCTACCACTTTTGAGGCTCCGTAACATTGATCCAAAGGCTTGTTTGTATGGTCTAAAGGTTTATAATGGAAGTAGAGATGTCAAGGAACAACTTGGTATCATCATATCATTCTAATAACAACAAAAGCATAAGATATAAGCAAGTCAATCCTTGTCAGAAAAACGTCTTATGAAGAAATCTGGGTTTTCCAGATTCGAGACAAAACAGCTGGTCAACTCTACTTTGACCAGCCATATCTTTTATTATATGCATGATATAAGTGTTATAGAGGCTTAATCATATAGCTTACATGTCAGTCTAATGATGGAATACAACAACATGGCCAGACAGCTTACCAGAAGCCAGATCTAACGCTTACAAAACGTTGTCGTAAATTTCGGTTTTGGGTTTACCTGCATTTCCAGATTCGTGTTTCGGTCAACTCACTTTGACCGCTTGTATCTTACGATTTAGACATGATCTGATCCGGTTTCCAGTTCCAGATCATAGTCTACATGACAAAGAACATATCTATAACATAAAACACACATAACACTTAACACACAAAGATCTAGAGGCACTGACATTCGTTGTCAAAACACAAAAATGAATTTTTTCCAGATTTGGAAAAACACTAGATCTGAGCTTATAGATGTTATGGATCCAACATCTATCAACCTAGATCACTTAATAACACTATATACAACATATATTAAACATAAAAACACCAGATCTAACATAGCATACATGATAAAAAATTTTGGCTTAGGTTTTATACCTTTATGCATCAATTCTTGATTCTGATCTTGTGATTTGTTAATGGATTTCGTGGGGCTGTGTTTTGGGACTAGTATGCTACATAATTTCGTGAGTGGGGAAAAAGAATGGGTTGGTTGAGCATTGGTTGAATAAATGGGCAATAAAATGACTTTCTTTCTCCTTAGATCTATATATATATATATATATAACATGTGATGGACAAGGCTGAGATTGCTATTGATTTGTGTTGTTTGGTGTCACATGGGGTGGTTGGATTTGTTCACCAACTCACCTAAGGTCAAAACCTACATGTTAGCTTCAATTATGCAAGAGGGCAATTTGGTCTTTTCGCTTTTATTTTTAATGACATTTTGGTAATTTGTCAAACCCTTAGGGTTTAGGGTTTGAACCATTTTAGGTTTTAAAAGCAAAATTCTAGGATTTCCAAAATTAGGATTTAAAAATAAATAACAATTTAGTTTCCAAAAATATAAATTAGAGTTTACTAAATATAATTAGTTTTTTAATTCGATTACTTGAACATTTGTGTTTAAAATTTACTAATTATAATTAACCTTGATCATTAAACAATTAGGGTTTATAATTAGTAATTAGGTTTCTAAAATTACTAATTAGGGTTTGCACAAAAATAATATTAGTTTCTAATTTTTGCAAATTAGGGTTTCTTAATCGTGTTTAATTTTCTAGTTACATTATACATAAACATTAGGATTTTAATGTCCACTAATTAGCATTTAGCTTGCAATTAACAATTAGGGTTTCTAATTTAGCAAATTAGGGTTTCTAATTTACAATTAAAGTTTCCCATAATTAGGGTTTTACCTAATTAAGTATAATACCTATAATTATTTACATTAACACGATTACCAAACAACTTACACAATTCTTAAAGTCGAAATTAATTTTTTTTGCATTAGGGTTAACAAATTAATAAAATAGGGTTTTAATATGCTACACTAGAATTTACCAACCATTTTCCATAGACACATACAGTACATAATTATAGCACTGAAAAATTAAAATATAATTTATATTATATTATTATTCTCATTCCTTGATCAAAATCCAAAATTAGGGTTTGGATTCCATATCCATTTTTTATTCATATTTAATATTATTAATTAAGTTAAAATAATTAACTTAATTAAACTAGCATAAATTCATATATTAAAATAGATTAATTATTATAATAATTCTAATAATCATTTCATATATTATTTAAATAATATATAATTATATTTTTATTGAAAATAAATAATAAAAACATTTCTACTATAAAATTAATTATTAAAAGAATAAACTTTATAATAATCAATAATTCTTAAATAAAATTATTTTTAAACATTCATGTAATAAATATATTTTTATTTATTACATAATTACATACACACATTATCTTATACAAATCCTCATCCTTAAAATAATAATAAAAAATTATACGCAAAATTTCTGATTTATTTATATAGAAAATATCGGGTTGTTACAATATTCATATCAATATTTCGGCATAATGATATTAGAAGAAATAATATCATTTATAAAAAAAATAACATCCATTTCCTCAAAAGAATAGTACTTCTGACTGAATATCGGATATAACGCTGAAAGAAACTTGCACCGTATAGCAACACTCAAAGTATCAAAATACTCACAAAAATACGCTCGATATTATAGAGAGATAAAACTTCAGATTCTGGTGTAATTTTTAATTCTAATCTAAGCACCCTATTTATAGGAAAATGCTTAGAACACCAAATCAGAAAATTTAATAAAATATTATTATTATTTTTAAAATTCCTACGCCCACTTTGAAATTCTGAATTCAGCATGCTTAACAACAAGTGGGGCCATCTAATCATAACAAAAATGTTTTTCATAAAAATATAATTAAAACATCAAAAATCAATTATTCTGGAACTTCAATAATTCATAATAAATAGCCTTTTTATAACGACCCCAAAATAGGTCCATTCAATCCAACTCATTCTGAGTCGCCAAATACATGGTACAGAAAACAACTACAACTTTATTACAACAATTATCGTGCAAAATACAACAATACATATACTGTGAGTTTGGATACAAATATATACCAAATGTGACACATGTCCCAACCGTGGACAACACCTCACAGTGACACCTTACATAAAGGTATAGTCAAAAACTGTTTTAGAAATTAGAATCTTTGGGAAGTGCTCAAGGAAACCTTCGTACATGGGAGGCCATGCTTCAGGTTATGATAGATATCATATGGCCACAGTAATTATCCTTGGTTGATCTAATAGACCCTAAAAGAAAAGAGAAGATTACTATCATATTCTTTTCAATGGTGAGTTTTCTCTTGACATATCATTATCTCTACTGTCTCTAATTGAGAGTTAAATTTCAAATAGACTCCAAGATCATATAGGTAGTGCTGGTAGATATACTCAGCAAGTGGATGAGCACAACCCTGTCTTATGATGACACGAGGTTGTATGTCATTAGACATCTTGTATGATAGTGGCAAAACACCCTTCCAAGTTAAATTCACCTCACCCTCAACATCTATAGACCACCGTTCTATTCCCTTGTTATTCCCCCGCTCGACCCAGCTACACTTTTATTACCCGAAAGGAATTATGAAGCAAAAGGGTGAGCACAACTAGCTCAGTAAAAAAAATATCATGACTAAAGATAATTAAATTATCAATAGCCTTCATCAATAATAAATCAGAGATTTAGAACATATGGTAGATGATAAAAAAAATTCAACCATAGTTGCGGTTTGAACGAGCACTCCATTAGAAGAGTCAAATAGACCATAAAGTCTATTATCTTCTCCATGTTAAAAGTCCACCAACAATGTTTTATCCCTGTAACATCAATCAACAATTCCTGTCCACAATCACATGTATAACTTATAATCGTAATTGTTTTTCTAAATTCCTTTTCTCATTCGAGAATTAAGATAATTTTCATCACTTGTCTTTACCCGAAATATCAAAGATCATGGTTATACCAAATCACAGTTCTGCTCATAATCATATTAATAAATTTATCTTTGCACTACGGGCCAAAGATATTCATCAACAGTTCATCTTTGCACTACTGGGCCAAAGATATTCAACAACAGTCACTTTTGCACTACGACCCAAAGATATTCATCCACAATTCATCTTTGCTCTACAGCCAAAGATATTCCTCAACAAGTCATCTTGCACTACTACGGACCAAAGATATTCATATCTCAAAGAAATACATAATCATTTCGTAATTTATATAAACCATAATTATAACCATATATGTTGATCAATTCACCTTTTGCACTTAAGCTAAAGATATTCAATTATAAATTCAATGGTCATGATCATACCAATCAACAATTCAACTTTGCACCATCGCCAAAGAGAACCTATAGTCACGATCATACCAATAATCTATCCATCTTTACACTCAAGTCAAAGAGAAATATCATCATTAGGGTTATAAGAATGTTATATAAAAACAATATAATCAACATATAGATTTAATCTCAAGAAAAAGATTCATAAATCAATGATTTCATAACTTAATCAAAATGTTATAAATCACTTAATAATCTCATAATCTAATATTATTAATACTACCACAATATTTTAATCATTTCTTAAACTTATAAACAATTTATTTTAATTATTTACACTTTACTAATAAATGCATTTAATCATCTTAAAATGCCAACCTCATAAGATCTCATCACCAATAGCCAAAACCCTCATCAAAAATCTGCATATATCTCATATATAATTCTCAAGCCATAAAATCATATTTTCCAATTTTCTTAATTCACATAACATATTTAATTCATTTACTCATAACTAGAACATTTTCATGAAAAATACCAAATCAGTTTTAAAAATATTTCTTTTCTGGGATTTAGAAGAATATAGTCCCATATTGAATATATATTTTCTCAAAATTTTAAAATTCATTTACTATTTTTCACATGGCCAAAACAACCGAATATTCAGACATTTATCATAAATTGTACTTTTATCCAAAAAATTTGAAATTTACACGGTATAATTTGATATTATATAGATGTACTCACAATAAATATTTCATCAATTTTGGAGTTAATCACAAGGAGTTATAAGCGAGTTACTTTTAAAATAGTCTTTTCTCATAAAATCCATAAATCCTAATCTATACATCCAAAAATCGCCATTTTTGGACACAATCAACAAAACTCATCAAATTATCATTTCAAATGTTTCAGAATTTTGAAGGTTCAGAAGAATTTCGAAATAATAACTCTTAAAATCCCTATTATCCCTTACCTCAAAAGAGCAAGATTTCCGATCGAATAATTATTTGAAACGAACTTTAAATCAGATAGCAATACTCAAAGTATACTCAAAATACTCACAAGAATACGCCGATAATATAGAGAGAAAACTTGATTTACGGTGTGATTTTCAATTATAACCTAAGCACCCTATTTATAGGAAATTGCTTAGAATACCAAAGCAGAAAATTTATTAAAATATATATATATATATATATATATATATATAATCTTCTACGCATGCCTAGAATCAAATTTTAAGCCATCAAACACATGTTAAAGATGCCCCCAAACATGTCAAAAACGTTTTTCTTAATTAATTAATTAAAAACTCCAAAAAAATGATAATTAATTAATCCGAAACTTCAATAATTCATAATAAATAGCCCTTTTATCTGAAAATTCGAATCTCGTTTGTTTTTATAGAAAATTCAATTCTTTACAACTTTGCAGAAGAAAGTTTTTCCCAATTCCAAACAGAAATTGACCGAAATCCACAAACGGACGATTTTACAGGCTATAATCAAATTTCAGTCAAGAAATGGGGTCCACCGACACATAAAACATGCTTTAAATATTTTTGGTAACAAAATACTCCTCCTCCACATATACTCATATATCCCACATTCATTGTAAAAATATCATCATTAATATATTATTAAAATAATATATTTAATTGAATTATTTTATCATAAAAAGATAAAATATTAATTTTCAACAATTGTCACATTAAAAATTTTCTCCATCTATATCCTCATAAAATCAATATTTTCCTCATCATATAAATCAATAATTAATTATTCACAAATAATATTTTAGAAACACATTATTGACAACTGTGCGGTTCCTGGAAAGAGGGGCTTTCAATAAGAATTTCTCTCACTTGGCGCGTAATTAGGTGACCAAACTTCTCCTTAGAGCGTAACTTTCTAGACATTGCCAATAATGTTTTCTAATAATATTATTCAGATAATATGAATTATTGCTTCGATAATGGAAGATATCGTATAGTGACAATAATTGAAATAAAATAAAATATCAACACAAAGAATTATTGAATCAATAAAATAAAAATATCGAATAAGAATTATTCGTAACAATTATCGAGTAGTGTCTTCACGTAAGAATCAATAATTGGTGCAATAGTGCAGTCACCGTGTTTTAACCACCGAGTATTTTAACAAGATTAATTCAGAATAACTAATACCGTCATTTATAAACAACTTATATTTGTCGTTTTCTTCATCCAATCGCTTTTTGTTATAGGGCCCATAAAGATTGCCTTGCCGCCGCATTTAATATTCCACGACCAAACTAATATTCCCGACAACAATGAATATTTTATAGCCACTCATGTATTTTGTAAAATTTGCATAATTCACCCATAACTTTAAACTTTTATCAATTTAACCATTTACTGAATAATAATTATAAGAAAAAAATTGAATAATTTTATTTCATAAAATTCGGGGTCTTACACTTTTTATCAGAAAAATTTGAATCTTATGTCCATTCCATAGGAAATTCAATTCTCTACAACTTTGTAAGTTTAAGTTTTTCTAAATTCCAAGAAGAAATTGACCGAAATCCATATACGAACGATTTTACGGGCTATAATCTAATTTTAGTCACAAAATGGGGCCCACCAACACACAAAACATGTGTTAAATATTTTTTTGTAACACAAATACTCTTCCTCATTATTCATATATCACACATTCATTGTAAAGATATCACCATTATTATATTATTGAAATATAATAATATATTTAAATGAAGTATTTTATAAGAAAAGATAAAATATCAATTTTCAACAATTATCACTTGTCTAAAAATTTCTCCATTTATATCCACATAAATAAATATTTTCCCTATCATATAAATCAATAATTAATTATTCACAAATAATATTACAGAATCACAATAATGATAACTAGGCCGTTCCCAGGAAAGAGGGGGATTTCCAATATGGATTTATCCTTACTAGTGCGCAATTAGGTGACCAAACCTCTCCTTTAACAGAACTTTCAAGACATTACCAATAATGTTATCTAGTAATAGTATTAAAATAATATGAATTATTGATCTGATAATGGGAAATACTGTGTAGTGACAATTATTAAAACAACAATAATATAAAATATCAACGTAGCACTTATTGAATCAATAAAATAAAATATTGAACAGTAATTATTGTAACAATTATTGAGTAGTGCCTTCTTACGTAAGAATCAATAATTGGTGCAATACTGCAGTGCATCTCTTCGTGCAACACCGCCAGACATCGTATTTTAACCATCGGGTATTCCAATGTTGTTAATTCAGAATAACTACTGTAGTTATTTATAAAAACTCATACTTGTCGTTTTCTTCATCCAATCGCTTTCAAGTTATGGGGCCGTAAAAAATTTCTTGCCAATTGTATTTAATATTCTCCCACAAATAAAGAACATTCCACGACCAAACGAATATTCCCCGACAACAATGAATATTTTATAACCATTTGTTTATTTAAAATATTCGCGCATTTTACCCATAACTAACCACATTAATCAAATCAACCCTTACTATTTCAAAATAATAAATAGAGGAAATTCAATTTCATTTATTAAAAGTTGGGGTCTTACAATTATGATCACTCAGCATCTGTTATTCAATTATTCGAATATTAAGTTGTCAAGACTTAATTCATGTTCTTTCACAAATAAATTCTATTGTCGAACATTGAACGATAAATTTCTTGCTAATCATGATATATCTTCTTTGTACTTAAACTTGCTAAGAAAATTAGTTGCTTACTCTTGCTATATCATGACAATTATTTCAGCTAAGCCAGAGAGTTCAAGTAAGAAGGGAAAGGGAAAGGTCCAGGAATAGTTAATATAAATGTTTAAGTATCATGAGATACTATGTTTGATGTTTATATAAACCTTTTATGTTACTTTACGTAACTTAAGTAAGGTATGTTTATGTTAAGGTAATAGACCTTGGGATATTGTATAAGACTTTATTATAATGAACAATATATGTTTATTATTCCGTAATAGTATATAGAATGCTTATGATGATGATGGATAGTGAGCACCAAACCTGGGGTTTGGGAACTCGGATTTGGGGGTGTCACAAATCCTTTATTTTGCGTGATTTAGATTAAATATCTATTTTATTTTAGTATCCTCGTTATACAGGCTATTCATATGATATTATGTGAACCTAGGAGTCACGTGATCTAAGATCTAGCTGACGGATCTAGATCTGGTTCCCATGATGGACCCTTTTCAGTTGTACAATTAGTTTGTAAATCATATGTGTGGTGTTCGGACATCCTTCGATGGTTGTCATGCCCATAAGGAGCCCGACACTTATATGTATATTATTTTGTCCAAGATGCTTCGTATTTTGAGAATAAAATCAAAACAAGCTGAATACATAATAAAATAGAAGTATCAAAGGCCTCAATTACTATGTGAGCATAACGGTTTGAAAACCTATTTTCAAAACATCATCTTATATGCCTTGTATTAAACTTGAACTTTTATACAAGTCAAACCCTTTGCATATAGGTGCAAACGAGGCATAACACTACTTCTAAATAATGCACTTAGGCCCGATTTACTGCACACACACACTTTAACTAAATAGGGAATTAAAAGGACGCGATAACCGTGTTTTCACGAAAGTCAGGGGTTGCGTTACACCTTCCCCCCACTTAATCAAGCCCCCGAACCCTATGAATCTCGATTTCCAAGGCCTGTTAAATAGAGTTCAATAATTGGGCATTTTGCAAAACTTTTCAAATTAGGTTGAGTTGCTGCAACCATTTCACTACTACCAACTGGCGACTCTGAATTTTCAAATCGTCGACATTTTGTGTCGAACTCTTTTTAAACTCGCCCTTTCAAATAAAATTCAAAACACATAGAAAACATAAAGGCAAAGAAAGACTAAAAGAGGAATTCCAAAAAAAGGAAATTTTTTCCAACGTCGATATGTCCAAGTAGCTCACCAACTCCTAGCCATGTGTCTCTCTTTCATTTAGCCTTTATATTTTGCTAAGATTTCAAGTAAAGGAAGGTGAGATAAAAAAGAGAATGAAGATTTAGGAAGATTTATGAAAGAGAGAAAAGAGAGAGAAGATGAGAGCTAGAGAAAGAAATAGAAAAAGAAGGAAAGAAAAATAACTTGATCTCTTCCTTTTACACCCCACTCCCAACCATAAGAGAGAAAGAGGAGAGAGAGATCGGCTATGGAGAAGAGGAAGAAGAGAGAGGAAGAAAGAAAAAGGAAATCAAGAGGAAAAAAGCTTTAAAGGTATAAAACCCTAACCTAAGCTTTGTGTAATTTCTTTTAATGGTTTTGATGAAATGAAAAGTTATGATTTTGAACTCCAAAAATTTAGATCTACAAGTTTAAAGTGATTTATGTATAGATCTAACCATTTGGGTGTTAAAAGTTTGATCAATAGAAAGAACATTTTAGAAAAATTTTGGACTGAGTTTGAGAACCTTGTATGCTTATGTTTTCATGTTTGAAAGCTTAGTTTGATAATTGTATGTTATAGTTCACTGAGTTACAAAAACATAACCCAACTTGAATGAACTAAATCGAAGTTAAAATGAATTCGTTGTGAATGTTTTAGTGAAACATGTCAAGAACATGAAAAAAATAGTATAAACTTTGAATTTGGGTTAAGATCTGATTATATTAATGTTTCTTGAATTTCTTGAATTTTTGATATGTTGTAGTTCTATGAATTAGGAGTCCATTGGTCGAAAACGGACTCATTTGGGCATGTATAGATTGAGTTATGAAGATTGGAAGGATAAAGGGTCAGATTTTTAAAAAACAGAGCGAAGTTAGAAAAACATATTGCTAAGCTGCGCCGCAGCGCCTGTGTTAGAGTTTGTGCCCTAGAGGCCAATTATTTGATATAATTGCTTAAAATTTTGATATTATATTTGATTGAATAAATGAATGATTTTATTATGGTTTTATTTACCGCGTTATATAAATGTTAACATAATAAAATTCCTTAGAATAGTGATACAAATTATATAGTTTCAAGTATGTGACTTGAACATGAGATTATATAATTATAATTAGTATCATTATTCTTAAAAGTCCCTAGTCGAGTATCATTGTTGATGGGACAACAATGATGCATTGAGACTAGTATGTGGATTAACTGGTGACCAAATCTCATTGGTCATAAATATATGAGATATTAAGTCAATGCATAGGTACATATTAGAGAACGATGTAATGGACAGACCCACCATGAGAATTCTACGTGGAATAGTATGCAAAGTGTCATTAACAATTCTTATAGTGACAATGATGTAATGGTCCTCCGACCTTAAATCACTATATTACTACACGGGAATTTATGTACTTTGATATCATCAAATGTCACCTTTAATAGGGTGGACTATAAAGGTGATTATTGGGTACATCATGAATCGTGTGAGGAATATAAGTGATCTAGATTGAATTTAACCCTCCTATATATTAGGGGTGATATCCATAGGCCTCTTGATTGAGTAGGACTATAAAATGCATGGCCATGCTTAAATAGTGATTTGTTTCATATAGTCTACTCATTGATCATGAAAACTCAGATTAAATTATGAAGAGTATGACACATTCCATGACTTGATTAATTCCTTTTAACTGCTATATATATGATATATAGCAGCCATTTAGGTAATCATATCATAACCTTACAAACCCTAACCGCTCTTAGAGAGAGACTAGAGAGAAAACCTTTGAAGAATATCTTGATCCTTTGGTGGCTAGTACTGCAGTACCCTTTTATTGTAGAATCGTGAAACGGTTCGCGGACGTTCGTATGGATACCATAGAGACGTAGTTCATTCAGATTGCGTTTGATATTCGATCGCGTCAATTCCAGCTTCATAATCGGTATAATCTCTTACACACTGAATTAATTTCTGTTTCACATGGATCCTATTTGGGTTTCAGATTTTGTTTTGTTCAATTTATTTTCCGTTGTGCATTGCTTTGATGTGCCGAAAACCCTATAGTGGTATCAGAGCTACTTGCGAAACGATTAATTCAGATTATGTGTTTTATTGTTTTTGATATATATAATATGTGATGATACAATTTTACCGATCTGAAATTGATTATATTATTTTCGATATATATGATATATGATGATACAATTTTACCGATCTGAAATTGAATATATAATATTCTGTAATCAGCATATTCTGGTATTATGAATATCAGTAATAGATATGCATGTATATGAAGTTCTGTTAATTGTATCTTAAATGGCATAATAACAGTATACAACTTCTGTTCTAATTGGATTAGAAGCATGAAAATTCGATTTAATATGATTAATTGAAACTGGACATATATGATATGTACTGGGTGGACCCCCCCCACCCGTCATGCCGCACGATGGTCGTGACCCCAATATGTTATATATAGTTTTCTTTAATTATATATACACTTTTATGTGCTTATTGTGATATGCATGGTGCATAGTTATGGCCTTTTGACCCATAAGTTAGTGGTTTTTGGTTTTGAAATACAGCTTGCATGTCATGCCTTTCTATAAATTCTAATGTAATATTCTCTTCTCATCTAAATCCCCTCGAATGTAACTCGAGGTTTCTTTATGTCATGTTATAATCTATAATCGATGAAGATGACAAGATGGAGAACACGATGGAAAGATGATGATGGAGAGGAGGCACTTGCATGAGGAAGATCCAAGGAAGCTACTATTTTGAGATCTTTTACTACCTTAGATTGACCTTCAATCTTTCATTAGCTTGAAAAGATTGACAGTGGATTGGGCCATAACTGTGACACATTTTATTTTGCACTTTATTTATGCTTGTATGCGATATGATATGATAAATAACGTGCATGTTTAATAAGATTAAAATTGGTGAGATCTAAATTAATTTATAAAATCCCTCATTAAATTATTAAGTCTAAATCAGATGCCTTCCGATGAATAACACTCATAAAGACCATGATCAATGGATGTAGGTTTGCCAAAGCAAAGTACCCTATTTATCTAGGTAAGATGCGATAGGATAATTGTGATATCCAAACTGTTAAAATCATTGGGCCCGACTTAACTAAGTTATCTCAATAGGATTGTGGACTTAGAGGCATGAAGTTTGGTAGGTACCATTAGATGGACTAGAAACAAATGTTGTTTACCAAACTATCCAGGAGTTATATATGATATAATTGACAAAGGGGTTGTCTACCTAAATAATTATGTTTTGAGAGAATAGCCAAAGATAACTTAAGGCATAATGAAATATGGATCTTGGCTCACTAGAAAGATTTAATAGAAAATGCTTTTCGAATTAATGGTGAGGGCTATTAATTTGAATAAAATAGTGGGAGGTATATTTTGAATGTACTATTATCAATTACATAATATCAAAAACTCTGCAATTTGACTTATTATTTTTGCACTTATAAATTGTAGATATCAATGGCAAACAACAACAACACAAGTAGTCTCTCACTACGATAAGTCCTTGAGAAAGACAAGCAGAGTGGAATTAATTTCCTTGACTGGCATAGGAACTTGAGGATTGTCCTCAAACAAGAGCGCAAGCTATATGTCATTGAAAAGCCCATTAATGCAGTACCAGCTGACACTGCACCACGTGCAGAGCATAATGCTTACAAGAAGCATCAAGATAATGCTCTGGACATGAGTTATCTCATGCTAGCAACTATGAACGCTAAGCTTCAGAAGCAACATGAGTTGATGGATGCTTATGAGATGATCCAGCATCTCAAGAAATTGTTCGATGGGCATGCTCGACAGGAAAGGTATGATACAAGCAAAGTGTTGTATCACTGCAAGATGGGTGAACGTGATCCAGTTGGTCCACATGTGCTGAAAATGATTGTTTATATTGAGTACCTTGATAGGTTGGGTTTTCCAATCACTCCGGAAGCCCAAACTGATCTTGTTTTGCAATCTTTGAACATCATCTACTCTCAATTTGTTATGAATTATCTCATGAATGAAATTAAGAAACCACTTACTGATTTGTTGAGCATATTAAGAACTGCCGAGAATAACATAAAAAATGCAGGACCCGCTCCCATAATGATGGTGCAAAAGAGGAATGCTAAGGGAAATTGGAAAGGAAAGAAGAAGATAGGATCTAAATCTTTTGCCAAACCCAATTTCAAAACCAAACAGGCTTTAAAACCTAAATGTGGGGTGGCTAAAGAAGGTGATTGTCACTTCTGTGGAAAACCTGGACACTGGAAGAGGAATTTTCATGCTTATTTGGAAGAAGTGAAGAAAAAGAAAGGAAGTGTGACTTCTGATTCAAGTATATATGTTATAGAAGTTAACTTGTATACTTCTACATCATGGGTATTGGATACTTGATGTGGTTCTTACATTTGTGTTAATGTACAGTAACTTCGAAGGAGTAGAACTTTGGCAAAAGGAGAGGTTGACCTACGGGTTGGGAATGGAGCAAAAGTTATTACACTGGCCGTAGGAACTTATCATTTATCTTTGCCCTCTAGGAAACTATTAGAATTAGAGGATTGCTATTATGTGTCTGCTATAAGCAAAAAAATTATTTCTGTTTCTTGTTTAGACAAGAAAGGTTTTTCATTTATAATAAAGAACAATCGTTGTTCGTTTTACTTAAATGATATTTGTTATGGTGTTTCACAATTGTTTAATGGTCTTTATATTCTTGATTTAGAAGTGCCTATCTATAACATAAATATAAAACGATTTAAATCAAATGATTCAAATTTGACATATCTCCGTAATCGTCGTTTAGGCCATATAAATGAGAAACGATATATCAAACTCCATAAAGATGGGTTTTGGATTCATTTGATTTTGAATCATATGAGAAATGCGAGTCTTGTTTATTAGGTAAGATGACTAAAGCCCCTTTCAATGGACACAGTAAACGGGCTAGCGATGTAATGGGACTTATACATAGTGATGTATGAGGACCCATGAGTTCGTTACCAAGAGGTATATTTTATTACTTCATTACATTTACGGACGACTTCAGTAGATATGGATATGTATATCTTATGAGACACAAATCCAAATCCTTTGAAAAGTTCAAGGAATTCAAGAATGAAGTTCAAAACCAATTTGGCAAAAGCATAAAAGCCCTTCGATCCGATCAAGGAGGTGAATACTTAAGCCAAGACTTTGATGGCCTTCTAAATGAGTGTGGTATTATATCACAACCCACTCCACCTAGAACACCACAATGGAATGGTGTATCTGAGAGGAGGAATCGCACCTTGTTGGACATCGTACGATCAATGATGAGTCATGCAGATCTTCTAATACGCTTATGGGGTCATGCCCTAGAGATAGCTGCATTCACACTTAACTGTGTTCCTACAAAGATGGTTCAGAAGACACCATATGAGATGTGGACTAGGAAACGTCCTAGTATGTCGTTCATGAAGATTTGGGGTTGCGAGGCGTTTATAAAACGTCTGGATTCTGACAAGCTCGGACCCAAATCTAACAAATGTAATTTTGTGGGATACCCAAAGGAAACAAAAGGGTATTATCTACAAACCTTCTAAGAACAAAGTGTTTATTGCTTGAACTGGTATTTTTCTAGAAAGAGAATTTGTCTCTAAAGGAAATAGTGGGAGGAAAGTAGAACTCGAAGAAATTCGAGAACCACAAAATATCATTGAACCTGAGTTGGAACGTGAGTAGGAACCACAAGATGTTGTGGAAAGTGAACCTGCTCAAATTAGACAAGGCATTCGTAGATCTGGTAGGACACGCCAAGAGCCCGAGAGATATTATGGAAATCTTGTGACTCAAAACAGCGATGTGATGCTCATAGATCAAGATGAGCCTGCTTCCTACCAAAAAGCTATGAATGGACCAGATTCTGAGAAATGGCTTGAAGCTATGAAATCTGAGATGGACTCCATGTATATTAACCAAGTATGGACTCTGGTTGATCCACCCGAAGGGGTAAAACCAATCGGGTGCAAGTGGATTTTCAAGAAGAAAACTAACATGGATGGTAACGTAAAAACCTATAAAGGCCGACTGGTTGTAAAAGGTTTCAAAAAAGTTCAAGTTGTTGACTATGATGAAACATTCTCTCCAGTGGAAATGGTTAAATCCATCAGGATCTTACTTGCCATTGTAGCTTTTTATGATTACGAATTCTGACAGATAGATGTCAAAACTGCTTTCCTTAACGGAAATCTCCTTGAGGATATGTACATGACACAACCTGAGGGTTTTATCAATCCAAAGGATGCTGGAAAGGTATGTAAGCTGCAACGATCCATTTATGGATTGAAGCAAGCATCTCGGAGTTGGAATCTTTGATTTGATGAAGCAGTCAAAGAGTTTGGCTTTATTAAAAATGAAGATGAACTTGTATATATAAGAAGGTTAATGGGAGTCACATTGTATTCCTGGTATTATATGTTGACGACATATTAATTATTGGGAATGACATTCCTTCATTACAGGCTATAAAAACTTTGTTAGGAAAATATTTCTCCATGAAAGATTTAGGCGATGCTTCCTACACTTTAGGTATCAGGATCTATAGAGATAGATCGAGAAAATGCTCTACTTTATGTCGTGAGTACATATATTGATAAAGTGTCAAACGATTCAAAGATTCAAGAGGCAAAAGGAAGACACTTACCCATGACTCATGGTGTAAAGATCTCTTAGGCCCAATGTCCTAAATCACAAGATGATGAGGGCGCGATGAGAAAGATCCTTATGCTTCGACAATTGATCTATCATGTTTGCAATGATATGTACTGTCTGGATGTTTCAGTATGCTTTTAGCATGATGAGAGAGATACCATTGAATCCGGTGAAGGTCATCGATGTTAGATCAAGAATATCCTCAAGTACCTAAAAAGGACTAAGGATTCATTCTTGGTATATGGAGGTGAAGAAGAACTGGCGGTAAAATGTTACACAAATGCTAGTTTCTAGACTGACAATGATGACTATAAGTCTCAGTCAGGTTTTATGTTTTGCCTTAATGGTGGGTGTCATAATGGAAGAGTTCAAGCAAGTGATGAAGAGTTGATTCTACAACAGAGGCTGAGTATATTGCTGCTTCTAGTGCGGCCAAGGAGGCTGTATGGATTAAAAATTTCATCACTGAACTTGGTGTTGTTCCAACCATTGTTGATCCGGTTAAGCTATACTGTGATAATAATGGAGCCATTGCATAGGCTAAGGAACCCAGATCTCACCAATGATCCAAGCATATACTTAGGCGGTACCATCTCATCCGTGAACTCATTGATAGAGGAGATGTACATACAGGATGTGCCAACTGATGAAAATGTTGCAGATCCACTGACCAAGGCTTTTTCGCAGCAGAAGCACGAAGGTCACACTAGATCCATGGGTATTAGATACATGAGTGATTGGCTCTAGTGCAAGTGGGAGATTGTTAGAGTTTGTGCCCTAGAGGCCAATTATTTGATATAATTTCTTAAAATTTTGATATTATATTTGATTAAATAAATGAATGATTTTATTATGGTTTTATTTACTGCGTTATATAAATGTTAACAAAATAAAATTCCTTAGAATAGTGATACAAATTATATAGTTTCAAGTATGTGACTTAAACAAGAGATTATATAATTATAATTAGTATCATTATTCTTAAAAGTCCCTAGTCGAGTATCATTGTTAATGGCACAACAATGATGCATTGAGACTAGTATGTGGATTGACTGATGACCAAATCTCATTGGTCATACATATATGAGATATTAAGTCAATGCATAGGTACATGTTAGAGAACGATGTCGGATGAGCGGACCCACCATGAGAATTCTACGTGGAACAGTATGCAAAGTGTCATTAGAGATTCTCATAGTGACAATGATGTAATGGTCCTCCGACCTGAAATCACTATATTACTACACGGGAATTTATGTACTTTGATATCATTAAATGTCACCTTTAATATGGTGGACTATAAAGGTGATTATTGGGTACATCATGACTCGTGTGATGAATATGAGTGATCTAGATGGAATTTAACCCTCCTATATATTCAGGGTGATATCTATAGACACTCGAAAGTTTCTGCACACCTGGCACTAACATTGCAGAAGGGCAGATTCGTCTTTCAGAGATAACCCTGGAAGACAGTTCATGTCAAGACCGGATACTACTGGAAGTTTAGTCTCAACCCCGGAACACACACCGGGAGTAACACTTCCAACGTAGGAGATAACCCCGAGGCATGCAGTTCCAATATCGAAAATTCCACCGGAGAAGACCGATTAATCTCGGAGATAACCCTGAGGTATCCAGTCTCAGTCCCAACACTAGGAATAGCATTTACCAACCTTGGTGATAACCCCAAGGAAGGCAGTACAGTTCCGGAGATAACCCCGGAAATGCTTGTTTCAAATACATGCAAACAGCTTCAACCTCGACACTCACACCGAGGCACTCAGTACAAGACCCGGAGATAACACCGGGAAGACAGGCACACCTCAAAGATGACACTGAGGACCTTCAACACTTGTAGCAGTCCAATCTCAGCGATAACCCTGAGCAACGTCTGCTTTATCAGCCCAAACCGGAGATAACCCTGATGAGGGGAAAAGTCGTCATCTTGCCACCTTGACGCCACATAGCGCCGTCTCAACATTTTATACATATATTTCTACATAGCAATGTCCCATAAGAGCCAAGGAAAACCAATCCCGAGTAACTATTACGCAGGGTAACAGATAGAATTTGAAGCTTGAAAACCGGAGGGCATCGTCCCATCTTCCTAACTTCGTACAACCTCTAATCCAATGTTATTGCGTAACTCTCGACAACGGCGGTCCGAAATAGGTCTTACATTGTGACGCCCCCAAAATAGGTATACATCACCCATCTTGAGTCGCCAAATACATGGTACAGAATTTAAATACAAACTTCTTTTATACAGTACGACAAAATGTAGCTGAGAGTTTCAACACGGATAATGTCTCGTAGAGAGTATCCAAACTCAAATAAAGTCCTCATTACAATTATTATCACACTATTTCACTGAATAGTAAGGACTATTAATATAAACATCTGGACCATCACTCCGTTCCCCGACTAGTCCCAGCTCTATTCTCATTTTCTGAAGAGAACAATGAAAACAAAGGGTGAGCTCAACTAGCCCAGTAAGAAATATTATGACTAAGATAATGAAGAATAAATTATCATTAGCCTTCAACGTGTTAAACCGATAAAATATAATAAACATCAAGGTTTAACTGCAGTGGAACAAGCAATCCATTAGAAGAGTCAAGTAGAGCATGATATCTACTATCTTCTATGATTTAAAAAGTTTATCATTAATTTTATCGCTGAGACTCAGCTTAATAAATAAACCACATCATCGAATCATCCCTGCACTACGGGCCAAGGATATTCATGTAATCATCAATGGTCATGATTATACTAAATAATTCCTGTTCATAATCATAACAACAACTATCCATCAATGCATTATAGGCCAATAAGGATTTTTACCACATCATTTGTAACATTACAGTCATGATTATACTGAATAATCCCTGGTCATAATCATACCAACAATAGTACATCTATGCACGTAAGCCACAGATGACTTTTATCACAATATGTTCATGAGGATGATGACAATGATATAAGAATTCAATTAAAAGAAAACAAAGGATAAATTTTTAAAGATTTATAACTTAATTTATCAAAAATTCAATAATGTCCAAATTGTCAACATGATACTGCTTTGTGGAGTAAAATTCAAGAATAATATTGTATCAAAAATGATTTGGACAGGAAAGAAATCAATTTTTGTCATGAATAATTCCCCAGGTGAATAGTATCCGAGTGAATAGTACCCTATGAATAGTACTTCGGGAATAATACCCCATGAATAGTACTCGTTAATAGTACTTTGTGAATAGTACTCCATGAATAGTACTTTGTGAATAGTACCCCGTGAATAATACTTTATGAATAGTACCGTAAAAATGAATACTACTCATGGACAGTACTCCGGCATGAAAAGCTTAAAATTTAACAAGAATGTGTAGAAAATATCCTTGTGAAATGATACTAGATGAAGCGCAAATTTCAAGGATATTCCACTAATTTCACGGAGTATAGAAGCAATACTTTAACAAAATGAGGGTATAATCAGAAATACGAGACAAAATAATATTACTCACATACTATAGAGTATGGAAGACAATATTATTTCTACGAATACTAGAAAAAAAATATCCCTTACCTCTGAAGAAGACTGGATACTGGAATAGTGAAGTAGCAGACTTCTCTTCTTCTTTCTCTCTATAGCTTCTCTCTCTATAATTTCTTTTGTGAGTCTTAGTGAATTTGTGAGAATAAAAGAAGAATGAGCTTCTATTTATAGGAAAATATAGTTTCGATAATTGCAAGTTTTGGGGCTCAAAATATTACAGTATAATACATTCATCTTTTCTTTTATTTTTAATTTAGTCCTGCAAGTATTATCAAACTTGCACCACCTCTCCTAATAGTACATCTTGTGAATCAATAGTACAATCATGTGAATCAATAGTACAATCATGTGAAAAAAATGATTACAGTATAGAACCTTCATCTATACCTCCATTTTTAATTTAGTCATTCAAGTATTATCAATCTTGCACCAGCTCCCCTAATAGTACATGCATGTGAATCAATAGTACACACATGTGAACAGATAGTTATAAGCATGTGAATTAATAGCAATTAATTGATATCAAGGAAAATATCACTAATATTTCACTAAGATTTCCACTAACACTAATAATCCTAACACAATGAAAATATCAATTTCATCTTTAATCAACACGAACTTATTCATCATTAATATTATAACTCACACTATTTAAAAACCAGATCATTTCCAGGAAAGAAGGGGCTTTCCGATAAGGATTTCTCCCTATTGGCGTGTAATTAGGTGACCAAATCTCTCCTTGACAGAATTTTCTAGACATTGTCAATATTGCAAATAATAATATGAATAACTTTGTCGTCTCAATTATTCATTTAATAATATAAAATATTATGCAGATGATACTGTGACAATAATTGAATCAATAATATGAAAGATTTTATGCAGCAAATACTGTAGCAATAATTGAGTATAACTGAGTGACTTCTCACGTAAGCATCATTAATCAATACCGTGTACTACTATGCAACCACACGTTTTACTGTACTTTTACCACCGGGTAGTTCAACAGTTTAACGGTAAAACTATCGCCGTTATTTTTATAAAAAGATAATTCTGTCATTTTCTAACTACGACAATACTTCCATTGTGGGGTCCACCAATGATTGTGTCGTCGTACGAAATATTCCCTATTAAAACGAATATTCCCGACCAATCGAATATTATATAACCACTTGCTTACTTTGCAAAATTTGTAAATAATACCCACAACTATAACATTATATCAAATCCACACCATAATATTCAAAAATATATTTCGAGAAAAATTAATCTTTATTTATAAAAGTTGGGGTCTTACAACCTCCCCTTCTTATAAAATTTCATCCTCGAAATTAGGGTGCATACCTGGTATGTCGAAGAGGTGAGGATACATTGACTTCATTTCAGATTCTAACTCCCAGGTCATTTCCTCAACATTGTGGTTTCTCCATAAAACTTTGGCTTGAGGTATAACCTTGGAGCATAGAATATGATCCTTCTTATCCAAGATTTTAACAGGTACCTCCTCATACGTTAAATCTTCCGCTATCTCGTCCGGTTCTAATTCAATAATGTGGTTCGGGTCTTTCACATATTTACGTAACATAGATATATGAAAAATGTTATGAACACGAGACATACTTGGCGGTAAGGCGAGTCTATAGGCCACAGATCCTACTTGATCGAGGATTAAAAATGGGCCAATGAATCGAGGATTGAGCTTTCCTCTCTTTCCAAATCTCGTAACTCCTTTCCATGGAGAAACACGTACCAACACATAATCTCCAATATTGAATTCCACGTCCTTTCGATGAAGATCAGCATAACTATGGTCCCAACAACGTTGCTTCACCCACCTCATCCCATCATACTGGAGAACGACACTTTATTCCATAAAACGCCTCAAATGGAGCCATGCCAATACTTTCTTGATAACTGTTGTTGTAGAAAAACTCCACCAATGGTAAGAACTTGTCCCAACTTCCTTTGAAGTCAAGGACATAGAGTCATAATAAATCTTCAAGAGTTTAAATAGTCCTCTCTGACTGCCCGTCTGTTTGAGGATGATATGCCGAACTAAATCATAAATCTGTGCCCATAGCTTTTGGCAAACAAACCCAAAATCGTGAAGTGAATCTTGGGTCTCGATCAGAAACTATGGATACTAGCATACCATGCAAACTTACAATCTCATTTATGTACATACGAGCAAGACGTTCAAGTGTATAAGTTTCTCGTATCGGTAAGAAATGAGCAGACTTGGTCAATCTATCAACAATGACCCAAATCATCTATGCCTTGAGAAACCTTGGGAAGACCAGTAACGAAATCCATGGTAATGTGCCCCCACTTCCATTCTTGAATTTTAAGTGGTTGCAATTGACCTTTTGGCACTTGATGCTCTGCCTTGACTCGTTGACAAGTTAGACACCTTTAGATAAAGCTCGCTATCTCTCTCTTCATATTGCTCCACCAAAATATATGTCGAAGATCACGATACATTTTAGTACTCCCAGAATGGATTGCAAACGGTGTGTTGTGCGCCTCCATCATGATTTTATACTTCAAGTTAGAATTGTTAGGAACACAAAGTTTGGAGTTGACTCGAAGTATTCCTTCTTCATCGATTCTTGCTTCTGGAATATCACCTTCTTGCACTTTCTTCCTCATACGCATCAGGTCCAGGTCTGTAGCTTGAGCAGCTTTAACTTTATCGATTAAAGTCGGTTCTACTTGTATATTCGCCATCATCACATGGGTCCCTGGAGTCTTTAACTCTATCTCCATCCTTTGTAAGTCATACAAAATGGGCCTTTGCATTAACAATATCGCACCCGTACCCGCATATGATCTTCTACTCAATACGTCAGCTACTACGCTCGCTTTTCCAGGATGGTATTGAATGGTATGATCGTAATCTTTCAATAGCTCAAGCCATCATCGTTGCCGTATGTTGAGTTCCTTTTGAGTGAAGAAATATTTGAGGCTTTTATGATCCGTATAGATCTCCACCTTCTCTCCATACAGGTAATGCCTCCAAATCTTAAGTGCAAAAATGACAGCTGCCAACTCTAGAACATGAGTAGGATAATTCCTCTCATATTCTTTGAGTTGTCGTGAGGCATAGGCTATGACTTTCCCATGTTTCATGAGAACACATCCTAACCATTTGCTTGAAGCATCACTATAGATGATAAATCCCTCCGAGCCAGATGGTATTGTCAGAACAAGTGCTAAAATGAGTCTCCTCTTGAGTTCTTGAAAACTCTTCTCACATTCCTCGCTCCAACCGAATTTTATATCTTTCCGAGTCAGCTGAGTTAATGGTGTAGTGATTCGAGAAAACCCTTCTACGAATCTTCGATAATAACCAGTTAAGCCGAGAAAGCTACGTACTTCAGTCACTGACTTAGGTTGCTCCCAGCTTTAAATTGCTTCAATTTTTACTAGGTCAATAGATATTCCATGATTTGATATCACGTGCCCAAGGAATGCTACTTCCTCAAGTCAGAACTATCATTTCTTCAACTTGGCATATAACTTGTTTTCACGAAGCTTTTGGAGTATCAGCCTCAAGTGTTGTTCATGATCTTCAGGGCTTTTGGAGTAAATGAGGATGTCATCAATAAAGACGACCACAAAGTGATCCAAATATTCCTTGAATACTCGGTTCATCATATCCATGAAGGCATCAGGAGCATTAGTCAATCCAAAAGACATGATTAGGAATTTGTAATGCCCGTACCGAGTTCTGAAAATAGTCTTTGGAATGTCATCAGTTTTAATCTTCAACTGATGATATCCAGAGTGAAGATCGATCTTTGAAAAGAATTTGGCACCTTGCAACTGGTCAAACAGGTCATCAATGCGAGGCAACGGGTACCTATTTTTGATGGTGACATGATTCAACTCCCGATAATCAATACAAAGACGCATACTTCCATCTTTCTTCTTCACGAATAGAATAGGAGCACCCCAAGGAGACGTACTAGGTCAAATGAAACCGATGTCTAACAATTCCTGTAGTTGGGTTTTTTACTCCTGAAGTTCAATAGGAACAATTCAATGTGGGGCTTTGGAAATGGGTTTTGTACTGAGTTCAAGGTCGATACCAAACTCGATTTCAAGCTCCGGGGGTAGGCCAGGAAGTTCTTCGGGGAATACGTTAGGAAATTTATTAACAATAGAAATATCATTCAAATCTGACAAAATATTTGTTTAAATCTGTGACATGAGCTAAGAAAGCTTGACATCCATTTTTCAATAAACAAATAGCTTTATGGCTTGAGATGACCATGATTGATTTTAATAGTTTGGTTGCTTGAATTCGTATAATAGGTTGATTAGGAATATAAAAGCTAACAACCTTACGAAAACAATCAATTTTAGCATGATGAGTAGTTATCCAATCAATCCTTAGAATCACATCAAATGCAAGTATTTTTAAGGAGATAAGATCGACAGGTAACGTGCGGTTATCGATTTGAATCAAACAAGACTTATAAACAGTGGATGTAATGAAGGTTTCTCCCAACGGAGTTTCAACATATACGTCAAAGTCTAATTTCTCCGGAGTCAAATTTAAACGTTGAGCACAAGTAGGAGAAATAAAAGAATGGGTAGAACCGGTATCAAATAAGGTATAGACTTTTCTAGAGTTTATAATTAGCTTACCCGTGATCACCTCGTTCGGATTCCTCATTTTTGGGAGGTTACGACAAACGCTCTTCCTTAAACTACCAGTTTTGTCTTGTTTGGGACGACCTTTGATGCCTCCATCCCAGCTGAACTTGACTTTGGTGCACGACAAAATCAGGCAAGGTGACCTTCTCTTCTGCAATTGTAACATGTTTTGGACTGCTGTGTACAGTTTGGACTGATGTGTCCCTCCCCTCTGCATTTGTAACATACGACCGACGGTCGTTCTCCTTCCTTAACAACAGGTGCTGGTGTTGACATCCTTTCATCATTATTGAATCTCCTCTTTTTGAAATTCCCACTTTTATTATCTTGGCCATGATTACCGCCGAAGTGGTTACCATTTCTGGCATATTGATTCCCTCCACGTTTGTGGTCACCGCTTCGATGACTGCTACCACTGGTATTATCATTTTGTCGGCTGCTCTCTCTTGGTTGGGTTGACTTGTTATCGCGCTCCAATAACTGAGCCCTATTTACAACATCTGAATACAAAAACAGTTTGTGAGAAATTAAGTATTGACATATCTCGGGTTTCAAACCACTTAGAAACATCCGCGTCATTCTCTCCTCATTATCAACCAAGTGGGATGCAAACCGGGTCAACTTGGCAAACTTAGCTTCGTACTGCGACACGGTCAAATTGTTCTGCTCCAGCTTGATAAACTCTACCTCCTTCATGTGACGAATACTTTCGGGAAAGTACTTGTCATTGAACAGTTCTTGGAACTTCTCCCAAGACATCTTCAGTACGATAGGTTCAATATGCTTTACCGATTCCCACCAGTAATACGCCTCTCCTCGCAACATAAAGGTGGCAAAGGGAACCTTTTGTTCCTCGGAGCATCCCAAGACATCAAATATCTTGGTGATCTACTTTATCCATGTCTCCGCCTTAAGTGGTTTTGGCTCTCCAATAAACTTCGGTCGTCCCAGCTCCTTGAACTATTTAGCGGTGACCGTCCGAGAGTTGACAGTGTTTCCACCTGTATTTTGAATAGGAGTCATTCTCGCCTGATGTTGCATGAATTGGATAAAGCCTCTGAACATCCCATCGTTCATCATTTAGTCAGCGTTGTTATTTTCCTGAGGATTATTGCCATCTTGATGCACATTATCCTGGGTATTGATCGTTGGTGACTGATGAGTAGGTTTTCAACCTATGATTTATGTTCATTTAGCTTGTTATATTGTTAGTTTTTGGTACTTTCATGTTACTTTTGATGGGTTTTGTGCTTGTTGTAGGATAATCCATGTGCCTATCAGAATGCTAGCATTGGAAGGAGATTTCAAGCAATTTTTGGAGTTTCTGACTACATAGCACTGGATCAATATTTGTGATGAGTATTGAGTAAGCATGTATGCTACTGGATCGTGGAATTCTCAAGGCGGTAAGCACACGGTCATGTTGTCAAAGAGTATTATGTAGCTTGAGGCGTCTTTGCGTCGGCAAGATCGATTCTGTGTGAAAAGTAATTTTGTGCTGGAAGTTGGGTATTGTTGGGAGCTATTAATTCTTTATGTAATGTGATTATAATTGGATTGTGGGACGGTTGTTATTTCATTTGGTGGGAGTCTTTGACTATTGACTTGTTGATATTGAAAAGGATTTAGATTTTTACTTAACTTTCGGATTAGGAGTGGTGGGATGAGTTGAGTTGAGGCTATTTTTATGTGAAGTGTTGGAGCTTAAAAAAGGCATTCAGACACACTTCGAGAACGTGATTGAAGAGGTAGAGCTTGGAGGAACAAAGAAGAAGAAGAATTTCACGAAGATTTCAAATTTGAAGGGCGAGAAGGGTGGTGTATTACTATTTTCCTTTAATTTCAAAATTTGTAATTGGGATGATGCTTTCTTTTATTTATTCAGTATTTAATTCATTAGCTATGAACTAAATTACTTATTAGGCTTATAATGGATCTTTAAGTGGAACGATGATTATGTAGCCTTGATTTTCAGTTTAATAAGCTATTATGCAGTTTATCTATATTAATTTGAGCTTAAGTTTATGAATTGCCTGATCAAAAATTTTATGTGGATTTGTATGAATTCGAGAGATGAAATATGAATCTAGACTTAATTAATATAGCATGTGTTCTTGATTTACGTGAATGAACAGAATCTTGATGTATGTTAGGGTAGAGATATGCTTGACATCGCATATAATCATATGAAGAACTTGAACTTAAACCTTCTTAATTGTAATTCACATAGAGATATAGTGAGTTGGTTGATTAAGGTGTTTAACTTAATTATATCTTAATTGTGGATTTGGGTTAATAAGGTGTTAATACATAGAAAGGTGGTTAATACTACTTATGTGTTCTTGATTAATAAACTGGGATAGTGAATTAAACTGGAATAAAGGAATAATAATCAGAGGGATGCTTAGAGTGAAGTTATAAGCCTAATTCTGTAATATTTGTTTGAAAATTCAGTTTTAGGGTTTGTTAGTATTTATTTGATTTTTAATAGTTTTAATATTTTTCGCTATAAACTAGAAATTGATTAGTTTAATAAAATTATGATTAATAGAAGATTGGTAATTGTGAGGTTAATTTCTTGCTAAGTCTCTGAGGGAACGATACTCTACTTACTATTATATTACTTGTTGACCACGTATACTTGCGTGTTGTGCGTATCTAGATTTTACCCAACAGTGATTCAACGGTCTCATGTGCTTCATTGCTTATCTCAACATTTTCGGATGCCATTTTCAAATACTGCCACAAAACAAGGGTTAATTGACATGTCATATATTATCCCTATACTCTGACCGACCAAATAAATACAAAATAAACTTAGGTAGTTCATACTAGCGAAGGAATTTCCCGCCTCTCCCCTCCTAGTTCTAGTCTCACATCTCAGCCAGGGATCATATCCCTAAGCTTTGATACCAACTGTGACGCCCCCAAAATAGGTATACATCACCCATCTTGAGTCGCCAAATATATGGTCATGATTATACCGAATAATCCCTGGTCATAATCATACCAACAACTGTCCATCAATGCACTACAGGCCAATTAGGATTTTTACCACATCATTTGTAACATTACGGTCATGATTATACCGAATAATTTCTAGTCATAATCATACAAACAATAGTACATCTATGCACGTAAGCCATAGATGAACTTTATCACAATATAAGCATGAGGATGATGACAATGATATAAGAATTCAATTAAAAGAAAACAAAGGATAAATTTTTAAAGATTTATAACTTAATTTATCCAGAATTCAATAATGTCCAAATTGTCAACATGATATTGTTTTGTGGATTAAAATTCAAGAATAGTATTGTATAAAAAATGATTTGGACAGCAAAGAAATCAATTTTTGTCATAAATTATTCCCCAGGTGAATAGTACCCGAGTGAATAGTACCCTGTGAATAGTACTTCGTGAATATTACCCCGTGAATAGTATTTTGTGAATAGTACTCGTAAATAGTACTTTGTGAAAAGTACTAGTAAATAGTACTTTGTGAATAGTACCCCGTGAATAGTACTTTGTGAATAGTACCGTAAAAATGAATACTAATCATGGACAGTACTCCGGCATGAAAAGATTAAAATTTAACAAGAATGAATAGAAAATATCCTTGTGAAACGATACTAGATGAAGCGCAAATTTCAAGGATATTCCACTAGGTTCACGGAGTATAGAAGCAATACTATAACAAAATGAGGGTATAATCAGGAATACGAGACAAAATAATATTACTCACATACAACAGAGTATGGAAGATAATATTATTTCTATGAATACTGGAAAAAAAAATATCCCTTACCTCTGAAGAAGACTGGATACTGGAATAGTGAAGTAGCAGACTTCTCTTCTTCTTTCTCTCTATAGCTTCTCTCTCTGTAATGAAAGAAGAATGAGCTTCTATTTATAGGAAAATATAGTTTCGATAATTGCACGTTTTGGGGCTCAAAATATTACAGTATAATACTTTCATCTTTTCTTTCATTTTTAATTTAGTCCTGCAAGTATTATCAAACTTGCACCACCTCCCCTAATAGTACATCTTATGAATCAATAGTACAATCATGTGAATCAATAGTACAATCATGTGAAAAAAATAATTACAGTATAGTACATTCATCTATACCTCCATTTTTAATTTAGTCATTCAAGTATTATCAATCTTGCACCAGCTCCCCTAATAGTACATGCATGTGAATCAATAGTACACACATGTGAACAGATAGTTATAAGCATGTGAATTAATAGCAATTAATTGATATCAATGAAAATATCACTAATAATTCACTAAGATTTCCACTAACACTAATAATCCTAACACAATGAAAATATCAACTTCATCTTTAATCAACACAAACTTATTCATCATTAATATTATAACTCACAATATTTAACAACCAGATAATTCCCAGGAAAGAGGGGCTTTCCGATAAGGATTTCTCCTATCAAGCGCAATTAGGTGACCAAACCTCTCCTCGATGTAATTTTCTAGATATTGTCAATATTACAAATAATAATATAAATAACTTTGTCGTCTCAATTATTGATTTAATAATATAAAATATTATGCAGATGATACTGTGACAATAATTGAATCAATAATATGAAAGATATTATAAAGAATTATCAGAGTAATAATTGAGTATAAGCGAGTGACTTCTCACGTAAGCATCAATAATCAATACCGTGTGTTACTATGCAACCACGCGTATTACTGTACTTTTACCACTGGGTAGTTCAACAGTTTAATGGTAAAACTATTGCTGTTATTTTTATAAAAAGATAATTCTGTCATTTTCTAACTATGACAATACTTTCGTTGTGGGGCCCACCAATGATTGTGTCATCGTACAAATATTCCCTGTTAAAACAAATATTCCTCGACCAATCGAATATTATATAACCACTTGCTTACTTTGCAAAATTTGTAAATAATACCCACAACTATAACATTATATCAAATCCACACAATAATATTCAAAAATATATTTTGAGAAAAATTAATCTTTATTCATAAAAGTTGGGGTCTTACATACATACCTCAATCGGATGCCCGGATTGCAATTTTGAAAGTTCGAACGGACATTACAGTGCATGCGTGTACGTACTTTGAGATGATATGACCCACGAAGCCCGGGGCAACCTGGCCAGCCGCAGGGACACCTACGGCTCCCCCTCTATAAATAGAGGGCTTGGGGTGGCCATTTGGAAGAGAAAAAAGGCGAGGAAGCCCTGTCAAATTTGCTCTGTACTCACCCTATATTGTGTGCTTTCTCATTTTAAACACTTGTGAGCTCATATATAGCTACTTTTGTACCGGCGGGAGCCGAGTGTTCATCCCTTTAAAGATATAGAAGTCTTCTTTGGCAGCCCACTGTAAGCCTTCTCACACACTTTAAAGCATTTCTCTTCATCTTTGCACACACCCTTCTTCACGTTGAGAGCCGTGTTGCGTGTGTTTGCCAAGATTTCGGTTTGTAGTTTTATTTCAGTGTGTATATACATATATATTTATATATATATATATATATATATATATATATATATTTATATATGGACTAACATTATCGAGTTATGCCTCGATTGAGTCTTGACTTTGGTGCAGAGTGTTTATTGCTTTAATATATATATATATACTTATATATATTAACTATGTGTCGAACTTTGTTCAATGAGCCTGACTTATGTCAGGAGTTCATTTGCATTAATATATATATATATATATATATATATATATATATATATATATATATGAGCAAAGTGTCAAACTACATTCGATGAGCACGGATTTTAATCCGTAGCGTTTTTGCTTTTTTTTATATATATTTATATTTATATATATGAACCGTTGTCGAAATTTGTATTCGTTGTGTGCCGGATTTTATATCGGTGTGCTTATCGCTATATATATATATATATATATATATATATATATATATATATATATATATATATATATATATATATATTCATCCCTCCGGAGTTTACTTCGAGGCGGTTGATCGCTTTTACAGCTTTCTTTACGTTTCATCCCGCCTGGAGTTTCCTACGTGGCGGTTGATGACTATTATAGCTTTATTTACATTTTTTGATACCCCATGGAGGTGCTTCGTGGTGGCTGATCATGTCTATATATATATATTTACAGCTTATATATATATATATATATCTGCTTACTACTTTCATATAAATTATGGCATCATGTGAGCCTAGGAATCATGTGATCACAGATTCAGTTTATTGGATCTAGATTCGGTTCCCGTGATGGACATTTTCAGCTGTAAGCAGCTTGTAAATTTATTTACGGTGTCTGGATTTCCTCAGATGGTTTTCATACCCACGAGGAGTTCGGCATTATTTTGTACATTATTTTCTTATAGATGTTTCGCATCTCGAAAATAAAAGCAATCAAGCCAAACACTTAATAAAATGGGAGTGTAAAAGGTCTCAATTACTATTGAGCACAAGGGTTTGAAAAACCTCTTTTATAAAACATCACTGCCATATCTTGCTAAAAATTAAATTTTTACATAAATTAAAACCCTGTGTATATAGGTGCGAACGAGGCCTCGCACTACTTCCAAATAAACAGCACATTGACTCACACACACACACACACATTCATATAACAGTTTCTTGAAAAGTGGCGGTCACCGTGGTAACATGGATGTCGGGGGGTGCCTAACACCTTCCCTCCGCATAATCAAGTCCCCGGACCCTAAATGAATCTTGGTTTCACTGAGCCATTTAGCAGTGTCACATCACTGGGTCAATGTGCAAACCTTTTCTCGGTTGTGTTGGTACAACTATTTAAAAAACCAACTAGCGACTCTTAATAGTCCATCGTCGACATTACACATGTCGGACCTTTTTCACTTGTTTTTTCAAACAAATCTCACCTAAAATGAGAACACCAAAGAACAAGTAACGAAAAGGGACAACTAAAAATCCTGACATCGACAAGTGGAAACTCTGCTGGGGATTGACACTAGTAAGAGGACTTAAGCCGCTATTAATAGATTTTTCAAAACTGTTATATGCATGTGTATGGATGTTGCATTTACATTTATGATGAATGTGTACAAATGCATTTACTTATTGCACTTAGTGCTTCGCATAATATCTACTTGTGATATTAGTGCTTCGCACATGTCATCATTTTCATACGGTGAGACGCGATGTATGTGAATGTATGTTGTGTGGTCCCTCTACCAGGAGGCTATCCTGTCGGTGTTTCATTACTGGACTCATAGGAAGACTAATTCCAACGAGGCTCAGGAAAGGCACCACCCAAATTCGCTCCAGTTGAAAGACCGGATTAATTTCTCGTTGAGTAAATTGAGATGATTTGGGAACCTTCATGCCAAAAAGTCGCGAGAGTAACCTAAGATAGGTCAGCCTCTGATAAACCCAACACGGAGGAAAGTCTTTTCATACTTTCAAATTTTAAATTACTCGTAAAGTCAATTACTTGTAATTTCATTCCATATTCATCTCCATGTAATGAGAAATATGAAGAAATTTGTATACATACATCAATTATGTCGTCATCCGACCAGACTGACCTTAATCCTATTTCTCGCAAAGAATTCAACAAATTAAGCAAACAAATCACATATTTGGTTGTTCTGCTTAAAGAACTACACCAGTCTACTCAGGGTCCAAAGATACCCATACATGCTGAATCCTCTACACAAGGGGGAACTCAAGCCATTACGATACCTGAACTACAATTGGATACGACCAACAAAATTCATGATGCCACCCATCTTACAAGAGATCTAGACACCGGTGACATCAGAAAGAAAGTCCTTCAAATGGAAGAAACCCTTCGTGCTATCAAAGGAATTGGAGCACACGGGAGTGTTTCATATGCTGACCTATGTATATTCCCTGGTGTTCATTATCCAAAAACGTTTAAGACTCTTGACTTCGAAAAGTATGACAGGTTAGGAGATCCTTACACACATTTGAAGGTGTTTATTGGAGAACTTGGATCCTATACAGAGGATGAGAAGCTCATAATGCAGCTGTTCCAGAAGAGTTTGACTGGAGAAGCCCGTTCGTGGTATACCAGATTAGACAACTAAAAGATCCATAGCTGGGAAGAGCTAGCACAAGCCTTCCTCACAGAATACAGCTTCAGACTCAGATGGCTCCTGACAGGTACCAGATTACTAAGGTCAAGAAACAGTCCATTGAGTCTTTTAGAGAGTATGCTCAAAGGTGGAGGCGCTTGGCTGCTCAAGTTATTCCTTCCATGACAGAATCAGAAATAGTCATGACCTTCATAGACATACAAGAAGCTCCTTTCTATGAAAGAGTCTTAGCCGGCATAGGTAAACCATTTTCTGAAATAATCAAACACGGGGAGATGGCTGAGATGGGATTGAAGTCAGGAAAGATTCAAGACCTAGCTGCCCTCAAAGCTGTTGCTGAGCACATCTAATCCGGAAATTATGAAAACAACCCCCGAAGGGTCCATAAAAAGAAAGAGGAGGGTGTTTCCTTGATACTACAAGGTCATAAAGGCAATCAAAATATGCCTATCCAGAGGAGAAATTACACTCCCTTTCAAGCTCAGTCTTCGAACCCTACATTACTGAAAGGTGGAGTAGTTAAACGCCCTCGAGTGTTCACACCTTTAGGGGATTCACTCGAGAATATTCTCACTCTTTTGATAACATAGAAGAAAATCATGCATCTTCTTCCACCAGCCAGCCCTAATGGAAAAGGTTTCAATGCTGCTCGGAAATGTGCTTATCATACCGGGGCACCTGGACATGATACTCAGGATTGTTGGGCCTTGAAACACAAGATCCAAGACCTGATAGACAACGATGAGATCGTGGTAACCAAACCAGATCAACCTCGCGTACAAGACAATCCTCTTCCTCACCACAAAGAAGAAGAGGTCAACATAATTAATTGGAGCAATGGACAAAGTTCCAATTTCAACGATGAGTCATCTCAGACCACCAAAGACAGTGTTGACAAATGGGACTATGCCAAGTTCTAGTTTGCAATGGAACGTAAGATGAAAGCTCTATGTAAGCAAATTGAGCAATTGGCAGAACTGGTGACCTATCAGCATCAAGTAACACGCCGGTTAGTCAGCCAGGAGCATGCTAGTCTCCTTCCTCTTGTCATGAATATTCCCTCGTCGCCTTCAGAAAATGAAACGCTGGAAGAAAAAGTGACAAAGAGAGCGAATGCCAAAGCCCGTCGGGATTTTGACAATAGAAGGGAATTTACATACCTGGGCCAACCTATGGAGGAAATTCTTCATATGCTAATCAATGAAGGAAGAATCACTTCCCTTCTAACTCCAATTAATCCTCGTTCAGGACGGTTCAATTCTGATGAAGTATGTCAATATCACTCCCATTCTCGCGGTCACAACACATAAGAATGATGGGCACTCTGCCACCTTATCCATAATCTAATTGACAGCGGTGTCCTACAACTAGCAGACGATGATATTGTGCTACGTGAGAGTGAGAATACCTGTCCTACTAAGTGGAAGGGATTGTTAGCAGTTATATCCGTTGAGGTTGATGGCACTGGAAAACCACTCACAATACCAGCAATTCAACTTAGAGGAAGCAACAATCCTTTGAAAGTGGCCACTCCAGAGCCAATTAACTTACCATGCAGAGCAAAATATCCTATTATCAGCTTACACAAAGTTCCATGGAATTATGGAGAAGCTAAAGGATCCACCTCGCATACAACTGCTGCAGTGTCAAAGGAAAATCCATTGTATCTTCCCCAACGGGTGATGAAGTCTACCATCAAATTAAAGGGGAAAATACCCATGGAGAAGATTGAAAAATTCCTCCGCACTATGGGTCATAACGAAGCCAGGGTGGTTTTAAGCTTAAAAGAAGCTCCACACAAAATTTCAATTTTGGACTTGGTCTTAACTTCCGAGGATCACTGGAAGATCTTATTGAAGGTTTTGGAAGAAGCCTATCTACCAAAATCAGTGGATGCGGAAAAATTTCAACATTTGGTTGGTCATATTTTCAATAACAATGTGATATCCTTCACTGATGAGGACATAACGCCCGAATGGACCGATCATTGCAAGCCATTGCACATTGTTGTCTTGTCCTCCGGGTATATTCTAGTTAGAGTCTTGATAGATGGAGGTTCATCTCTAAATATCTGTCCATACGCTACATTATTGAAGATGAATGTCAATCTCAACCGAATCCGGAGCAGCCATACGGTTATCAAAGCTTTTGATGGAGCCTGCCGGAATTCGATCGAAGTAATTGAGCTGCCAATCGAAATTGGTCTCCATACATTCTACGTGTCTTTTCACATACTCAAGATAGATTCAGGATACAACCTGCTTTTGGGAAGACCGTGGATTCATATGGCTGGGGCAGTCCCCTTCACCCTTCATCAACAACTGAAATACATTATCAACAATATCCTAGTCACGGTCAATGCTGAACCGGAATGTCCTCAACATAGTGACATACCATACATCAATGTCAATTCAGATGTTGAACCGGTCAGTTTTCAGGCCTTGGAAGTAAACAACACTCAGTACCATGCTATTGGAACGCCATTTTTCGTACCAAAGATTTCTGCCGAAGTAATGTCGGCTACTCAAGAAATGATGTCATTGGGTCATCAGCCGGGACAAGGGCTGGGTAAAGATCACCAGGGTATATAGCACCCCATTCGAGTATCAGTCAAACTGGGACAGTTGGACTAGGTTATTCTGCCAGTTCTAGTCATAGAAATTGCGACACCCCTAAATCCCGGTACTTCATTACCTCAAGATTTGGTGTTCACGTAATCAAAACATTCATTTATAACTACCCAATCATAAATAAAATTGAATAATAAACCTGCCCATACAGGAATTACATAAAATAAAATCTCCCAGGTTATCTAACCTTTACAAAAAATCATTCATGCGGAAAATTTAAAATAAACTTCATTACAATCTTTAAATCAAGGTCTGATAGTAAAACTATCAAACTATTACAAGTCTTCAGTACTTGTTCATCTTTCCACTTCCTTTACTGGTGCTAGGTACGTCACACTTTCCATCTTTAGCTGTAAGGATTTTACAGGCAAGAGTGAGCAAACAAGGCTCACTTGAAATATCAATGAATAAAACTTTTACATTCTTTTCCCATTCAGGGGCTCAATAGAACTGAACAATAAGTTCTATTAACTTCTTATGCGTTCCTTGCCTATTCAGAGGCTTAAAAGAACTTAAACATTCCTTGCCCATTCAGGGGCCCAATAGAATTGAACAATAAATTCTATTAACATCTTAAACATTCAACTGAGGGTCTAATGACCACGAACCTTGTCCACAGTTATAAGTAATCTTTCAACTTTAACTTTTATAGTCATACGACTATAATGACTTGTGGTACTTAGGGGATCAACCCTTCAGACATGTATTGTATACAAACATTTCAGCGCAAAGTACAAAACTAAGTGTAACCCCTATAAAAAATAGGGTTGTTCATCTCAGTATTTTGAGTACAAGTCTGCCCCAAAGATAGTTTGGTTTGGATACACATCAAGATAATTTGGAATTCAACGAACATCAACTAAGGATTAGTTGAATAAAAGATAATAACACTATGTTATTGAATAATCCTGACTGAATAAACATTTTGTTCTAAGTTCATGCTTTAGGGATAATCTAATAGCATAACCATTGAATAACACATCGTACCTTGCTTTGAATAACATTAAGCTAAGGTTACATCTTAGAATTTAATATCAAGCATGCACAACAAATAATAACTTGAACGATAAACTGGTTCAACAGAATAAAGGTACTTGCATGCTAATATAACAAGTTTAGAGTTAAGAAAAACTTGCATAATAATAATAACTATCTCAACGAAAATGTGGAGATGGGAAGCTTGTATCTTCATGAATAACTAGATACAATTAAATTTCTTAATGGAAGAAAAATTTTACTCAATATGAATTTTGCATAACGAAGCTTTAGGATTAGAAAACTTGCTCAATGTAAAAAGATAAGGATTTAGAATCTTGCCTTGCGCGTAGATTAAACCGTTATAATCTAAATCACAATTATCCTATATACATATGTTAAGATGACATGATTAGTCATAATCAATGCTACATCACGTATGGTTTAAATGTCTAACCATGTAATCAAATCGCATAATCAAATTCTATCTAATAAAACTAATAACAATATTTGTTAATTAGTAATTCCATGTTCACTCATAGTATTAACATACTATAATACCAGAAATACATACTCAACATTTATCATATATCATTCCTTTAAAATATCAGACTTTTGTGCAAGACAAAAGCCATTTCTCGAACTTTTCATTAAGTGGCGCATGCAAGTACACAATTTGAATCATGGTCGTATTGCAATACTGAGGTGGCGCTTGTTGTGAGAGACTTATATAGGGACTCTTCGTCACAGTGGCGAGGTCCAAGGCCTCAAGGCCCGACTTACAAGTGGCTGCTAAAACTGGGTCAAGGCTGACTTTTGGCGCTAATATTAAACTTGACGATATTGGAGCTTGAATTTTGACGTCAATATGAAACTCACAGAAACAAAATGAAGAACAGAGCCAAAGCTACTGTCTTAATTTCTAACACCAATTAACATGTATAACGTCACATAAATTACACATGAATGTTAACAATCAACTATATACCAATTATCAACCACTACTCAACACCATCATAATCTAATTCTTTGAAAACACTGTTTTTAAAACAAAAACTCCATTGTTGATATATTTCTTGACACAATGAACTGAAATTCTACTGGTAGCAACCAAATTGATTTCTTTGTACTACGTGATCTTACATTTATAACCAAATACCCATTCTTAGTTAAAATTCCCAATTTCACAATTAGCATATATTAATTTTGATATCTCTACAAATCGTATACGTGCATATATACTCACTGTAAAACCAATTTCTTCCTTTAGCCTGTAATTAGCATACAGTCATATATATATATATACAGATACACATGCTAGTGATAACAATTAAAATTACACATATTATCACAATTCTCTAACTAATTACACAAACATGGTTTTTCAAGAGATTTTTGGTAACATTCTGATGCACAGTGATTTTTAAGAAAACCGAGACCTACAATTTCACAGAGACTATATACTGTTAAACATATATGATAAGGTTTATAGAACATACCTTTAATTTGTTCAAACGACACTTGTAAATCACTGATAAAAGTTGAAGAATTCAAAGACCTGTCTTTCTCTTGCTTCTCTCTTTCAGACTCTCCTTTTCTTACTTAGGCTTAGGTTTAGACAAATGCGTAAACTAAAAATCAACTGATAATCTATGCGTACTCTAAAACTGATAAGCCAACGTAAATAAAAGAAACGCATGTGGTCATTATAATACTACTAAATACTATCAGTTACCAAAAACATATAACTTATATAACGTATAACTTATAAATATAAATATATTTTATTTATATATTTGTTTTATTTTATTAATAATTTAAATTCAAAAGAAACCCAAAAGCCATAATGTAAGACCCCAACTTTTTGAATAAAGATTAAATTTTCTCGAAATATATTTTTGAATATTATGGTGTGGATTTTATATATTGTTATAGTTGTGGGTAATATTTACAAATTTTTCAAAGTGCGCAAGTTGTTATATAATATTCGATTGGTCTGGGGAATATTCGTTTTAACAGGAATATTCAGATAACGACACAATCATTGGTGGACCCTCATTAACGGAATTATCATTTCGGATCGAGAAAACGACAAAAATACTTTATGAAAATAACGGCGGAAGTTTTACCGTTAACTGTTGAACTACCCGGTAGTAAAAATACAATAATATGCGTGGTTGCATAGTAGCACACGGTATTGATTATTGATGCTTACATGAGAAGTCACTCAGTTATACTCAATTATTGTTACAGTAATTGCTGCATCATATCTATCATATTATTGATTCAATTATTGTCACAGTATCATCTGCATAAAATGTTTTTTATTAAATCAATACTTGAGAAGACAAAGTTATTCATATTATAAATTTCAATATTTACAATGTCTAGAAGTTCTGTCAAGGAGAGGTTTGGTCACCTAATTGGGCGCCAATAGGGAGAAATCCTTATTGGAAAGCCCCCTCTTTCTTGGGAACGACCTGGTTAATAAATATTGTGAGTTATAATATTAATGATGAATATTGTTCGGAGTTGAACTTGGAGACGCGGACGTGATATTTGAGTCCGGAACGACAAAATTAGTAAAAATAGTCTATAAACACAAAATTTTCTGGGATTCACTATTTGGTCAAAAAGTCAATAGTTGACTTTTTTCGGGAAAAGTCAACTATTCACTATTTTGTCGTACTTTACACGACAGTTATATAATTAAGTTGTATTTGAATTTATGTATCATGTAAGTGGCGACCCAAGATGGGTGACGTATACCTAATTTTGGGGGCGTCATAGTTGGTATCAAAGCTTAGGGATATGATCCCTGGCTAAGATGTGAGACTAGAACTAGGAGGGGAGAGACGGGGAATTCCTTCGCTAGTATGACCTACCTAAGTTTATTTGGTATTTGATTGGTCGGTCAGAGTATAGTGATATTATGTTGCATGTCAATTTACCCTTGTTTTGTGGCAGTGTTTGAAAATGGCATCCGAGAATGTTGAGAACATCATTGGAGCACAGGAGACCATTGAGTCTCCACAGATCAATATCCAGGACAACGTGCATCGGGAAGGCGACAATCCTCATGCAAACAACAACACTAACCAAATGATGAACGATGGAATGTTCCGAGGCTTCATACAATTCATGCAACATTAGGCGAGAGCGACTCCTATTCAAAATGCAGGTGTAAACATAGGAAAATCTCAGACGGTCACCGCTAAACAGTTCAAGGAGCTGGGACAACCAGAGTTTATTGGAGAGCCAAAACCACTTAAGGCGGAAGCATGGATAAAGCAAATCACCAAGATATTTGATGTCTTGGGATGCTCCGAGGAGCAAAAGGTTCCCTTCGCCACCTTTTATGTTTGCGTGAAAAGCAGACATGGTGGGAATCAGAAACGCTCTAGCCCGACGACTCAAGATGTCTTGGGAGAAGTTCCAAGAGCTATTCAACGACAAGTACTTTCCCGAAAGTATTCGTCAATGAAGGAGGTGGAGTCTATCAAGTTGGAACAAAACAATATGACCGTGTCGCAATACGAGGCTAAATTTGTGGAGTTATCCCAGTTTGCATCCCATTTGCTCGATAATGAGGATCAAATGACGCGAATGTTTTTAAGAGGTTTGAAACCAGAGATACGTCAATATCTTATTTCTCATAAACTGTGTTTGTACTCAGATGTTGTAAATAGCGATTAGTTATTGGAGTGCGGTAATGAGTCAACGAACAAGGAAAGCAAATTAAGAAGATGAAAATACCGGTGGTAACGATCATTGAAACGGTGACAACAAGCGTGGAGGAATCAACATGCCGTAAATGGTAACCACACTCGGTGGTAATCATGGCCAAGACAAGAAAATGGACATTTCAAGAAAAGGAGATTCAACAATGATGGAAAGACGTCAAAGACCAAAGAATCAGTGGTTAAGGAAGGCTTAACGACCACCTATCATATGCTTCAAATGTGGAGGGAGGACCTATCACCAAATCTGCGTGATGCCATCCAAAGCGTGTTATAATTGTGGAAGAGAAGGTCACCTAGCCCGATTTTGTCCTTCACCAAGACAAGTTCAAACCTAGGATGGAGGCACCAAAGGTCGTCCCGTAAAAGTCAAAATTCCAGTAGTCAAGGGAGGAGCGTTTGTTGTGACTCCCGTAAAGCAAGGAACCCAAACGAGGTCATCACGGGTAAGCTTATCATAAACTCTAGCAAAGTCTATACGTTATTTGATACCGGGTCTACCCATTCTTTTATTTCTCTTACCTGCGCTCAACGATTAAATTTGACTCCGGAGAAATTAGACTTTGGCTTATCTGTTGAAACTCCATTAGGAGAAACCTTCATTACATCCACTGTTTATAAGTCTTGTTTGATTCAAATCGGTAACCACATGTTACCTGTCGATCTTATCTCCTTAAAAATACTTGCATTTGACGTAATTCTTGGGATTGATTGGTTAACTACTCATCATGCTAAAATTGATTATTTTCGTAAGGTTGTTAGCTTTTATATTCCTAATAAACCTATTATGCGAATTCAACCGACCAAACCATTAAAATCAATCACGGTCATCTCAAGCCACAAAGCTATTCGTTTATTGAAAAACGGATGTCAAGCCACAAAGCTCATGTAACGGATTTAAACAAAAATGCGTCAGATTTGAAGGATATTTCTATTGTTAATAAATTTCCTGACGTATTCCCTGAAGAACTTCCTTCCCTACCCCTAGAGCATGAAGTTCAATTTTGTATCAACCTTGAACCCGGTACAAAACCCATTTCCAAAGCCCCATATCGAATGGGTCCTATTGAACTTAAGGAGTTAAAGACCCAATTGCAGGAATTGTTAGACATTGGTTTTAATCGCCCCTAAGACGTCTCCTCCTGAGGGGTGCTTCGCTCGCTCGTGAAGAAGAAAGATGGGAGTATGCGATTTTGTATTGATTATCGGAGTTGACTCATGTCACCATCAAAATAGGTACCCATTACCACGTATTGATGACCTGCTTGATCGATTATAAGGAGCACAATTTTTTTCAAAGATCGATCTTCGTTCTGGATATCATCAGCTGAAGGTTAAAACTGAGGATATTCCAAAGACTGCCTTCAGAACTTGGTACGGACATTATGAATTCTTAGTCATGTCTTTTGGATTGACTAATGCTCCTACTGCCTTCATGGATATGATGAACCGAGTATTCAAGGAATATTTGGATCACTTTGTGGTATTCTTTATTGATGACATCCTTATTTATTCCAAAAGCCGTGAAGATCATGAGCAACACTTGAGGCTGATACTCCAAAAGCTTCGTGAATATAAGCTTTATGCCAAGTTAAAGAAATGCGAGTTCTGGCTTGAGGAAGTAGCATTCCTTGGGCACGTAGTATCAAGTCATGGAATATCCGTTGACCCGGCAAAGATTGAAGCTATTCAAAGTCGGGAGCAACCCAAATCAAATGGATCAAGTACATAGCTTTTCGGTTTAGTTGGTTATTATCGAGATTCGTGGAAGGATTTTCTCGAATCTCTACTCCATTAACTCAAATTTGACTCGGAAAGATATGAAGTTCTGGTTGGAGCGAGGAATGTGAGAAGAGTTTTCAAGAACTCAAAAGGAGACTCATTTCAAAGACTGCTCGACAATACCATCGGTTCGGAGGATTTGTCATCTAAAGAAGATGCTTCGAGGCAAAGGGTTAGGATGTGTTCTCATGCAACATGGGAAAGTCATAGCCTATAACTCAAGAAAACTCAAAGAATATGAGAGGAATTATCCTACTCATGATCTAGAGTTGGCAAACATTGTCTTCGCACTTAAAATTGGAGGCATTACTTGTATGGAGAGAAAGTGGAGATCTTTACGGATCATAAAAGCCTCAAATATTTCTTCACTCAAAAGGAACTCAACATGCGACAACGACGTTGGCTTGAACTCATTGAAAGATTATGATCATACCATCCAATACCATCCTAGAAAAGTTTAACATGGTAAATGATTTATTGAGTAAAAGATCATATGCGGGTACGAGTGCAATATTCACAACACAAAAGCCCATTTTGTGTGACTTGCAAAGGATGGAGATAGAATTAAAGACTCCAGGGACCCATGTCATGATGGCGAATATACGAGTAGAACCGACTTTAATTGATAAAGTTAAAGTTGCTCAAGTTACAGATCCGGAGCTGATGCGTATGAGGAAGAAAGTGCAAGAAGGTGCTATGGCGGAAGCAAGAATCGATGAAGAAGGAATACTTCGAGTCAACTCCAGACTTTGTGTTCCTAACAACCCTGATTTAAAGTATAAAATAATGATGGAGGCGCACAACACACCATTTGCAATCCATCCTGAGAGTACCAAAATGTATCGTGATCTTCGACATACATTTTGGTGGAGCAATATGAAGAGAGAGATAGCAGAGTTTATCTCAAGGTATTTAACTTGTCATCAAGTCAAGGCGGAGCATCAAGTACCAAAAGGTCCATTGCAACCACTTGAAATTCCAGAATGGAAGTGGAAACACATTACTATGGATTTCGTTACTGGTCTTCCCAAGGTTTCTCAAGGCATAGATGCAATTTGGGTCATTGTTGACAGATTGACCAAGTCTGCTCATTTCTTACCTATACGAGAAACTTATACACTTGAACGTCTTACTTGTATGTACATAAACGAGATTGTAAGACTGCATGGTATGCCAGTATCAATAGTTTCTGACCGAGACCCAAGATTCACTTCAAGATTTTGGGTTAGTTTGCAAAAAGCTATGGGCACGGATTTATAATTTAGCTCGGTATATCATCCTCAGACGGATGGGTAGTCGAAGAGGACCATTCAAACTCTTGAAGATCTATTAAGACTATGTGTCCTTGACTTTAAGGGAAGTTGGGACAAGTTTTTACCATTGGTGGAGTTTTCCTACAACAACAGTTATCAAGCAAGTATTGGCATGGCTCCATTTGAGGCGTTGTATTGAAGAAAATGTCGTTCTCCAGTATGCTGGGATGAGGTTGGTGAAGCAACGTTGTTGGGACCAGAGTTGGTACGTATAACTACGGAAAAGATTCAAATGATCCAACAATGTATAAAAACCTCACAAGATTGACAAAAGAGTTATGCTAATCTTCATCGAAAGGACGTAGAATTTGATATTGGAGATCATGTGTTGTTACGTGTTGCTCCATGGAAAGGAGTTACAAGATTTGGAAAGAGAGGAAAGCTCAAGCCTCGATTCATTGGCCCATTTTAATCCTCGGATCGAGTAGGGCTGTGGCCTATAGACTTCATGCTATCGCTTAAGTATGTCTCGTGTTCATAACGTTTTTCACACATCCATGTTACGTAAATATGTGAAAGACCCGAACCACATTATTGAAGTTAGAACCGGATTTAAATAGAGGAAGATTTAACGTATGAAGAGGTTCTGTTAAAATCTTGGATAAGAAGGAACATATTCTACGCTCCAAGGTTATACCTCAAGTCAAAGTTTTGTGGAGAAACCACGATATTGAGGAAATGACCTGGGAGTTAGAATCTAAAATAAAATCAAAGTATCCTCACCTCTTAGACATACCAGGTACCCACCCTAATTTCGAGGACGAAATTTCATAAGAAGGGGAGGTTGTAAGACCCCAACTTTTTGAATAAAGATTAAATTTTCTCAAAATATATTTTTGAATATTATGGTATGGATTTGATATAATGTTATAGTTGTGGGTAATATTTATAAATTTTGCAAAGTACGCAAGTTGTTATATAATATTTGATTGGTGGGGAATATTCGTTTTAACAGGAATATTCGTACAACAAGACAATCATTGGTGGACCCCACAACGGAATTATTGTCGAATTGAGAAAATGACAAAATATTTTATAAAAATAACGGCGGAAGTTTTACCGTTAACTGTTGAACTACCCGGTAGTAAAAGTACAGTAATACGCGTGGTTGCTTAGTAGTACACGGTGATTGATTATTGATGCTTGCGTGAGAAGTCACTCGCTTATACTCAATTATTATTACAAAGAATTATCGCATCATATCTATCATATTATTGATTCAATTATTGTCACAAAGATAACTGTGATAAAATGTTTTTATTAAATCAATACTTGAGACGACAAAGTTATTCATATTATAAATTTCAATATTTACAATGTCTAGAAGTTCATCGAGGAGATGTTTGGTCACCTAATTGAGCGCCAATAGGGAGAAATCCTTATTGGAAAGCCCCCTCTTTCCTGGGAACGACCTGGTTGATAAATATTGTGAGTTATAATATTAATGATGAATGTTGTTCGGAGTTGAACTTGGAGACGCGGACGTGATATTTGAGTCCGGAACGACGAAATTAGTAAAAATAGTCTATAAACACAAAATTTTCCGGAATTCACTATTTGGTTAAAAAGTCAACAGTTGACTTTTTCGGGAAAAGTCAAACTTTGAAATTTCAAAATTTATATTTTTGATAAAAATAGTTTCATTATGTTGGAATTGTTTGTGTTAGTGAAAATCGACATTTATTCCGATGATAATTGATGTCTATGGGTTATATTGATAAATCGGATAATTTATCGGATAAATGAGCAATTAATTGCTACTAATTCACATGCTTATATAACTATTTATTCACATATGTGTACTATTGAATCACATTATTTACTATTAGGGGAATTGGTGCAAGATTGATAATACTTGCATGACTAAGTTAAAAATTGAGGTATAGATGGAGGTACTATACTGTAATTCGTATTTTTCACATGATTATACTATTGATTTACATAATTGAACTATTGATTCACATTATTTACTATTAGGGGAGTTGGTGCAAGATTGATAATACTTGCAGGACTAAATTATAAATAAAGGAAAAGTTGGAGGTATTGTACTGAAATTTTTTGAGCCCCAAAACGTGCAATTATCGAAACTATATTTTTCTATAAATAGAAGCTCATTCTTCCTTCATTTCTCACCAACTCACAAAAGCTTTAGAGCAATTATTATAGAGAGAAATTATAGAAAGAAGAAGAGAAGTCTGCTACCTCACTATTCCAATATCCAATTTTTCTAAGGTAGGGAGTATTATTTCTTTCTTATCTATGAAGAGAACTTCTGTTATTCCATTCTTTATTATTCTGTTGGAATAACCTTTATACGCGGGCTACCCTATACTTGGTTAAATTCTATTGTTGTTCCATTCTTTATCATTTTAATGGAACATCCCATGCTCAGGCGTTCTACTACGGACCGGTTAAAATCTTTATTATTCTCATTTGAATATCCTCATCAGACGCTTTTATGCCTAAACCCGATTCCGTCTTTATTATTCCGTTGGAATATCATGTATGTGCATTTTACGCCGGACCTGATTCCTTCTTTATTATTCTCGCATTGGAATATCTCGTCTGCATGCGCTTTTCTGTGGGACCGATTTAAATCTTTTATTATTACATTGGAATATATCACTGCATGCGCTTTTACGCAGGACTCGATTCCGTTATTTATTATTTCGTTGGAATAACACCTTTTGTGCGATCTATCGCATGCCCGGTGATTTCTTTTGTTATTCCATTCCTTATTATACTCAGTTGGTTAAAGTTTTGACTTCTATACTCCATGAAATTAGTGGAATATCCTTGATATTTGCGCTTCATCTAGTATCTTTTCATGAAAATATTCTTCTGAGCATTCTTGAATTTTACTCTACAAAGCAAAGATCATGTTGACAATTTGGACGTTATTAGTTCCTGGGTAAAATAATTCTTGAACTTGTTTTATTCAATTCTTATATCATTGTCATCATCCTCATGTTTATATTTTGTTGAAAGTCATCTGTGGCCTATAGTGCATAGATGGACTTGGTATGATTATGACCAGGGATTATTCGGTGTAATCATGACCGTATTGTTACAAATGATGTGGTAAAAGTCCTCATTGGCCCGTAGTGCATTGATGGACAGTTGTTGGCATGATCATGACCATTATTAAATACACAAATATTCTTGGTCCGTAGTGCATGGATAATTGTGGTCGTGATACTAAAGAATATCCTTGGTCAGAAGAGTGCGGGGTGATTCGATGATGTGGATTATTTATTGTCGAGTCCCAAATGATAAAAGTGATGAAAAACCTTTTAAATCATAAAAGATAGTATATTTTATTCTCTACTTGACTCTTTTTAATAGATTGCTTGTTCCATCGCAGCTTAAACTTGATGGTTGTTATATTGTATCGTTTAACATCGTTGAAGGCTAACGATAATATATTCTCGCATTATCGTAGTCATAATATTTCCCATCTTGGGCTAGTTGAGCTCACCCTTTTACTTTTATTGTTCTCTTCGTGAAATGAGAACGTAGCAGGACTAGTTTAAGCAACGGAGTGACGGACCAGATGATAGCATTAGTAGTCCTCACTATTCAGTGAAATAGTGGAAAATAAATGTAATAATATTGAATTTGAGTTTGAATATATTGTAGACCACAATATTTGTATTAAAACTCACAGCTTATGTTTTGTCGTACTTTACACGACAGTTGTATAATTAAGTTGTATTTGAATTTATATACCATGTAAGTGGCGACCCAAGATGGGTGACGTATACCTAATTTTGGGGGCGTCACAGTTGGTATCAAAGCTTAGGGATATGATCCCTGGCTAAGATGTGAGACTAGAACTAGGAGGGGAGAGACGGGGAATTCCTTCGCTAGTATGACCTACCTAAGTTTATTTGGTATTTGATTGGTCGGTCAGAGTATAGTGATATTATGTTGCATGTCAATTTACCCTTGTTTTGTGGCAGTGTTTGAAAATGGCATCCGAGAATATTGAGAACATCATTGGAGCACGGGAGACCATTGAGTCTCCACAGATTAATAAACAGGACAACGTGCATCGGGAAGGCGACAATCCTCATGCAAACAACAACACTAACCAAATGATGAACGATGGACTGTTCCGAGGCTTCATGCAATTCATGCAACACAAAGCAGAGCGACTCTGCTCAAAATGCGGTGTAAACACAGAAACTCTCGATTCTGCCACCGCTAAGCATGATTCAAGGAGTCGGGACAACGGCGGTTTATTGGAGAGCCAAAACCAATAAAGGTGGAAGCATGGATAAAGCAAATCACCAAGATATTTGATGTCTTGGGATGCTCCGAGGAGCAAAAGGTTCCCTTCGCCACCTTTATGTTGCGTGAAGAAGCAGACATGGTGGGAATCAGTAAAACGCACTCCTGACTCGGCGACTCAAGATGTCTTGGGAGAAGTTCCAAGAGCTATTCAACGACAAGTACTTTCCCGAAAGTATTCGTCACATGAAGGAGGTGGAGTCTATCAAGTTGGAACAAAACAATATGACCGTGTCGCAATACGAGGCTAAATTTGCGGAGTTATCCCGGTTTGCATCCCATTTAGTCGATAATGAGGAGCGAATGACGCGAATGTTTTTAAGAGGTTTGAAACCGGAGATACGTCAATATCTTATTTCTCATAAACTGTGTTTGTACTCAGATGTTGTAAATAGGGCTCAGTTATTGGAGCGCGGTAATGAGTCAACGCAACCAAGGGAAAGCAGCCGGCAGCATGAAAATACCAGTGGTAACAGTCATCGAAACGGTGATAACAAGCGTGGAGGGAATCAACATGCCAGAAATGATAACCACTTCGGTGGTAATCATGGCCAAGACAGTAAAAATGGACATTTCAAGAAAAGGAGATTCAACAATGATGGAAAGACGTCAGCACCAGCAACCGTGGTTAAGAAAGGAGAACGACCACCTATCATATGCTTCAAATGCAGAGGGGAGGGACATATCAGTCCAAACTGCGCGATGCCATCCAAAGCGTGTTATAATTGTGGAAGAGAAGGTAACCTAGTCCGATTTTGTCATTCACCGAAGACAAGTTCAGCTAGGATGGAGGCACCAAAGGCCGTCCCAGAAAAGTCAAAACCGGTAGTGCAAGGGAGAGCGTTTGTTGTGACCTCCCAGAAAGCAAGGAACCCGAACGAGGCCATCACGGGTAAGCTTATCATAAACTCTAGTGAAGTCTATACGTTATTTGATACCGGTTCTACCCATTCTTTTATTTCTCCTACTTGCGCTCAACGATTAAATTTGACTCCGGAGAAATTATACTTTGACTTATCTGTTGAAACTCCATTAGGAGAAACCTTCATTACATCCACTGTTTATAAGTCTTGTTTGATTTAAATCTATAACCGCACGTTACCTGTCGATCTTATCTCCTTAAAAATACTTGCATTTGACGTGATTCTTGGGATTGATTGGTTAACTACTCATCATGCTAAAATTAATTATTTTCGTAAGGTTGTTAGCTTTCATATTCCTAATAAACCTATTATGCGAATTCAAGCAACCAAACCATTAAAATCAATCACAGTCAACTCAAGCCACAAAGCTATTCGTTTATTGAAAAACGGATGTCAAGCTTTCTTAGCTCATGTCACGGATTTAAAGAAAAATACATCAGATTTGAAGGATATTTCTATTGTTAATAAATTTCCTGACGTATTCCCTAAAGAACTTCCTGGCCTACCCCAGAGCGTGAAGTTGAATTTTGTATCGACCTTGAACCCGGTACAAAACCCATTTCCAAAGTCCCATATCGAATGGCTCCTATTGAACTTCAGGAGTTAAAGACCCAATTGCAGGAATTGTTAGACATTGGTTTCATTCGGCCTAAGTACGCCTCCTTGGGGTGCTCCTGCTTGCATTTCGTGAAGAAGAAAGATGGGAGTATGCGACTTTGTATTGATTATCTGGAGTTGAATCATGTCACCATCAAAAAATAGGTACCCATTGCCACGTATTGATGACCTGTTTGATCGCTTATAAGGAGCACAATTTTTTTCAAAGATCGATCTTCGTTCTAGATATCATCAGCCGAAGGTTAAAACTGAGGATATTCCAAAGACTGCCTTTAGAACTCGGTACATGCATTATGAATTCTTAGTCATGTCTTTTGGATTGACTAATGCTCCTACTGCCTTCATGGATATGATAAACCGAGTATTCAAGGAATATTTGGATCACTTTGTGGTCGTCTTTATTGATGACATCCTTATTTATTCCAAAAGCCGTGAAGATCATGAGCAACACTTGAGGCTGATACTCCAAAAGCTTCGTGAATATAAGCTTTATGCCATGTTAAAGAAATACGAGTTCTGGCTTGAGGAAGTAGCATTCTTTGGGCGCGTAGTATCAAGTCATGGAATATCCGTTGACTCGGCAAAGATTGAAGCTATTCAAAGATGGGAGCAACCCAAATCAGTGATCGAAGTACGTAGCTTTCTCGGTTTAGCTTGTTATTATCAGAGATTCGTGGAAGAATTTTCTCGAATCGCTACTCCATTAACTCAGTTGACTCGGAAAGATACCAAGTTCAGTTGGAGCGAAGAATTTGAGACGAGTTTTCAAGAACTCAAAAGGAGACTCATTTCAGCACCTATTCTGATAATACCATCTGGTTCGGAGGGATTTGTCATCTACAGTGATGCTTCGGGGAAAGGGTTAGGATGTGTTCTCATGCAACATGGGAAAGTCATAGCCTATGCCTCAAGACAACTCAAAGAATATGAGAGGAATTATCCTACTCATGATCTAGAGTTGGCAGTTGTTGTCTTCTTACTTAAAATTTGGAGGCATTACTTGTATGGAGAGAAAGTGGAGATCTTTACGGATCATAAAAGCCTCAAATATTTCTTCACTCAAAAGGAACTCAACATGCGACAACGATGTTGGCTTGAACTGTTGAAAGATTATGATCATACCATCCAATACCATCCTAGAAAAGTGAACATGGTAGCTGACGCATTGAGTAGAAGATCATATGCGGGTACGAGTGCAATATTCACAACACAAAAGCCCATTTTGTGTGACTTGCAAAGGATGGAGATAGAGTTAAAGACTCCAGGGACCCATGTGATGATGGCGAATATACGAGTAGAACCGACTTTAATTGATAAAGTTAAAGTTGCTCAAGTTACAGATCCGGAGCCGATGCGTATGAGGAAGAAGAAAGTGCAAGAAGGTGCTATCTTAGGAAGCAAGAATCGATGAAAAAGGAATACTTCGAGTCAACTCCAGACTTTGTGTTCCTAACGACCCTGATTTAAAGTATAAAATCAAGATGGAGGCGCAAAACACACCGTTTGCAATCCATCCTGGGAGTACCAAAATGTATCGTAATCTTCGACATACATTTTGGTGGAGCAATATGAAGAGAGAGATAGCAGAGTTTATCTCAAGGTGTTTAACTTGTCATCGAGTCAAGGCGGAGCATCAAGTACCAAAAGGTCCATAGCAACCACTTGAAATTCCAGAATGGAAGTGGGAACACATTACTATGGATTTCGTTACTGGTCTTCCCAAGGTTTCTCAAGGCATAGATGGAATTTGGGTCATTGTTGATAGATTGACCAAGTCTGATCATTTCTTACCTATACGAGAAACTTATACACTTGAACGTCTTGCTCGTATGTACATAAACGAGATTGTAAGACTGCATGGCATGCCAGTATCCATAGTTTCTGACCGAGACCCAAGCTTCACTTCAAGATTTTGGGTTAGTTTGCAAAATGCTATGGCGCATGATTTACGATTTAGCTAAGCATATCATCCTCGATTTGGACGGGCAAATCGAAGAGGACCATTCAAACTCTTGAAGATCTATTAAGACTCTGTGTCTTTGACTTTAAGGGAAGTTGGGACAAGTTTTTACCGTTGGTGGAGTTTTCCTACAATAACTGTTATCAAGGAAGTATTGGCATGGCTCCATTTGAGGCGTTGTATTGAAGAAAATGTCGTTCTCCAGTATGCTGGGATGAGGTGGGTGAAGCAACGTTGTTGGGACCAGAGTTGGTACGTATGACTATGGAAAAGATTCAAATGATCCGACAACGTATAAAAACCTCACAAGATCGACAAAAGAGTTATGCTAATCTTCATCGAAAGGACATAGAATTTGATATTGGAGATCATGTGTTGTTACGTGTTGCTCCATGGAAAGGGGTTACAAGATTTGGAAAGAGAGGAAAGCTCAATCCTCGATTCATTAGCCCATTTTTAATCCTCGATCGAGTAGAGCTGTGGCCTATAGACTTATAAGCATCGCCAAATATGTCTCGTGTTCATAACATTTTTCACATATCCATGTTATGTAAATATTTGAAAGACCCGAACCACATTATTGAGTTAGAACCGGACGAAATAGAGGAAGATTTAACGTATGAAGAGGTTCTGTTAAAATCTTGGATAAGAAGGAACATATTCTACGCCCAAGGTTATACCTCAAGTCAAAGTTTTGTGGAGAAACCACGATGTTGAGGAAATGACGGAATTAGAATCGAAATGAAATCAAAGTATCCTCACCTCTTTGACATACCAGTCGCACCCTAATTTCGAGGATTTAAATTTCATAAGAAGGGAGGTTGTAAGACCCCAACTTCTTGAATAAAGATTAAATTTTCTCGAAATATATTTTTGAATATTATGGTGTGGATTTGATATAATGTTATAGTTGTGGGTAATATTTACAAATTTTGCAAAGTACGCAAGTTGTTATATAATATTCGATTGGTCGGGAAATATTCGTTTAACAGGGAATATTCATACAACGGCACAATCATTGGTGGACCCCCACAACGGAATTATTGTCGAATTGAGAAAACGACAAAATACTTTATGAAAATAACGGCGGATGTTTTACCGTTAACTGTTGAACTACCCGGTAGTAAAAGTACAGTAATACGCGTGGTTGTATAGTAGTACACGGTATTGATTATTGATGCTTACGTGAGAAGTCACTCAGTTATACTCAATTATTGTTACAGTAATTGTTGCATCATATCTATCATATTATTGATTCAATTATTGTCACAGTATCATCTGCATAAAATGTTTTTTATTAAATCAATACTTGAGACGACAAAGTTATTCATATTATAAATTTTAATATTTACAATGTCTAGAAGTTCTGTCAAGGAGAGGTTTGGTCACCTAATTGTGCGCCAATGGGGAGAAATCCTTATTGGAAAGCCCCCTCTTTCCTGGGAATGACCTGGTTGATAAATATTGTGAGTTATAATAATAATGATGAATGTTGTTCGGAGTTGAACTTGGAGACACGAACGTGATATTTGAGTCCGGAACGACGAAATTAGTAAAAATAGTGTATAAACACAAAATTTTCCGGGATTCACTATTTGGTCAAAAAGTCAAAAGTTGACTTTTTTAGGAAAAGTCAAACTTTGAAATTTCAAAATTTATATTTTTGATAAAAATAGTTTCATTATGTTGGAATTGTTTGTGTTAGTGAAAATCGACATTTATTCCGATGATAATTGATGTCTAGGTGTTATATTGATAAATCAGATAATTTATCGGATAAATTAGCAATTAATTGCTAGTAATTCACATGCTTATATAACTATTTGTTCATATATGTGTACTATTGAATCACGTTATTTACTATTAGGGGAGTTGGTGCAAGATTGATAATACTTTCATGACTAAGTTAAAAATTGAGGTATAGATGGAGGTACTATACTGTAATTCGTATTTTCACATGATTATACTATTGATTCACATAATTGAACTATTGATTCACATTATTTACTATTAGGGGAGTTGGTGCAAGATTGATAATACTTGCAGGACTAAATTATAAATAAAGGAAAAGTTGGAGGTATTGTACTGAAATTTTTCGAGCCCCAAAACGTGCAATTATCGAAACTATATTTTTCTATAAATAGAAGCTCATTCTTCCTTCATTTCTCACCAATTCACAAAAGCTTTAGAGCGATTATTATAGAGAGAAATTATAGAAAGAAGAAGAGAAGTCTGCTAGCTCACTATTCCAGTATCCAATTTTTCTAAGGTAGGGAGTATTATTTCTATCTTATCTATGAAGAGAACTTCTGTTATTCCATTCTATATTATTCTGTTGGAATAACCTGTATACGCGGGCTACCCTATACTTGGTGAAATTCTTTTGTTGTTCAATTCTTTATCGTTCTGTTGGAACATCCTGTCTGTGCGTTCAACGCCGGACCTGGTTCCGTCTTTATTATTCTGTTGGAACATCCTGTTTGTGCGTTTTACGCCGGACCTGATTCCGTTTTTATTATTCCGTTGGAATATCATGTCTGTGCATTTTACGCCGGACCTGATTCCGTCTTTATTATTCTATTGGAATATCCTGCTCATGCGTTTCTACTTGGGACTGATTAAAATCTTTATTATTCTCATTTGAATATCCTCGCTCGTATGCGTTTTACGCTGGGACGATTCTCGTTATTTGTTATTCATTGGAATAACACACTTTGTCTTGATCTATTGCATGCCTGGTGATTTCTTTTGTTATTCCATTCCTTATTATACTCAGTTGGTTAAAGTTTTGACTTCTATACTCCATGAAATTAGTGGAATATCCTTGATATTTGTGCTTCATCTAGTATCTTTTCATGAAAATATTCTTCTGAGCATTCTTGAATTTTACTCTACAAAGCAGTATCATGTTGACAATTTGAACATTATTAGTTCCTGGGTAAAATAATTCTTGAACTTGTTTTATTGAATTCTTATATCATTGTCATCATCCTCGTGTTTATATTTTGTTAAAAGTCATCTGTGGCCTATAGTGCATAGATGGACTTGGTATGATTATGGAATAAACATGTGAATGATATTCCTATTTAATATATGATTTGATTATGATATATATATGAATGAATATGCAAGTATGCTTGCATGAAAAAAAATCAGAAAGTCCTTTGATAGATAATAGAAATATATGTACAAGGACTTAGAATGAATTGATCAAATATGTTAGGTTGATCCTACATAAGCAAAAAACAATTTTTGTAAAGTCCTTAAAAAGAAATGATGTACAAGGACTATAAATATAAAAAGATCAAGCTTGTTAGGTTGATCTTATGATGTAATAGATAGGCTTGTTCGATCATCGAAAGCATCGCACTGTAAGTCGTGAGTCTGCGCCAGAGAGTCGAGTTAACTCTGGAGCTATCGAGGCGTAATAAGAGTATGCAAGATAGTGAGATCTCGAGTTCAGAGACTTCAGGAAATGAAGAAGGATCGAGGTGTCGAGAAGAGCTTCCTCTGGATCGTAGTGTGCCGAGGAAGTCATGTTCGTAATCGTAGAGAGACAAAATGCTCGCCTATAAGTCGAACGCACCATCCGCCAAAGCCAAGTATGAAACATAGACTACACTCGTAGTCGAGAGTCTATCGATGCCAAAGCCAAGACAAGGATCGAGGCTACACTCGAGATCAGAGAGTCCATCGAATGAATGCAGAGATCGAGTCGGGCAAGATCGATGAAGACAAAAGCACAAGGCGTAAATCAGAGAGTGTCAAGATCCGATCTCGGATCAGAGTGTCGGCAAAGCCAAAGTCAATCGTAGAGTGCAGGACTACGACTCCAATGTAAGTGCTCAAAATGCTAAGTCGTAATCAGAGAGTAGATATGATTCTCAACGAATGAGCACTCCTGAATATCCAAAGATACGAAGCCTCTCGTTGGGCATCGCAATAATGCATTCCACAAAGAAAGGAACCAGAGAGCACTCAACGAATGCACATGAAGCTAATGTAGAAGATCTAAGCACAAACCCAATCAAGTAAGATTGAGGTGTAAGGTTATTCGTGATGAAGTCTTCCACAAGGAGATCCAATGAAGACTTCAGCAGCAGACTAAGGAAAAGTCAGCTAATGCAGTAGCTGTCAAGAGAACAGAAGACAACGATCTTGGAAGCAACCAAGATCGTAGTGTTTGCCAAACAAAGAAGGAACTGATGGAAGGTGAACCTAGATACTGGTCAGCCTCTAGAGAGTAAGACTAAAGTGATTAAGTGCAGGGTCAATTCATTGATGATAAGTGAGCGGAAGATCACCAGGAGAAAGCAAACTGGACACGCCACAAATCTGAAGTGTCTTGATATTCAGAAGGGGACCAGAGCAAGGAATTAGGCCATCAGTATCTGAGAACATTTGAAGCAAACAAAGTATTGAAGCACTGCATAATACAAGGAAGAGGTGTTCTACATTGAAGATCCAATCAACACTCTTCAGGATCGTAGTGTTAACTCTTCTAAGTCAACGAGCAACACTCAACAAGACACTACGATCGTGTCCTCAAGACATGCATCGAATCGAGAGTTCAATACCAAGATCAAGCATTGGCAACGGTTCAATCAAGAGTAATATTCAACAAGTGCTTATTGAGAGCATCAATGCAAAAGGACAACCTCCGATCTAGAAATCAAGAGATAAAGTCTTCAACCCGCCCAAGACAAGAAAGTGATACATCCGACAGTAAGGTGAAACAAAGAGACCGCAGTGTCAAAAAAAGTATGACATGTCACATCAAGCGCCTACCTCAAGCAACTCGAGATCTCACGAAGACATTTGAATAGCTTCCAACGGCTACTTTCCAACCAAGAATTGGGAAGATGTATAAATGTAGAAGAGTTTCAAAGATCAAAGGTCACCGGAGTTGTCGGGCTTTTGGAGAGAAGGTGGACTGATCTAAACCATGTGATAGTGAGTCCAAGGCTCACTCTACGATCCACCAAGAACACTCGTAAGTCGATCATCAAGAAAGAAGTAGAAGTATGAGTTCTACTATGTAGAAGTGAGAGTTCTACTACTTGAAGAGTGTTCGAATCGCCGAGAGAAAAGAGAGCATCATGCCATCTGGATGTCCATCATGGGAAGACTCTAAGTACAATAGAGAAGAGCTTACGGTCATCTTAGCAAGTCCATCATGGGAAGGCATCGAGTAGCAAGAAGGGAGATCACAAAAGCAATCTTGGTGTCAAGCATGAGAAAGCTTTTAAGTACCTTGCAGAAGAGCTTACAGTCATCTTAGAAGCCTCTCATGTGCAGCCATCAAGTACCAAGGAGAATGATCTTCAAGGCAGTTCATCAAGGGGTCATCCGGAGTAGTTGAACAACATAAGAAGCAGAGCATCATGCAACACTCAACTGCTCTTCAAGGATGATCAAGCCAAGCTGCTAGGATAGAAGATGTTCAGAGCAGCATGAAGACATCTTTAAGAAATTTCAAAGACCGACTCCAACAACAACAAACAAACAACTCAACGATGCTGGGCTCGAGGGTCCTTGTCCAGAGGGACTAAATGAAGCAGGCCAAGAGGGTCCTCATTCAGGAGGGACTAAACAAAGCAGGCCAAAGGGTCCTTGTCCAAAGGGACTAAATGAAGTTCCAAGCTCATTGGGCTTGAAGAGTTCCTAGGAACTAGAGGAGTCCCAAGGTCTGGCGGCCTTGAAGAGTTCTTATTGAAATCAAGTCCCAAGGTCCGGCCGGGTCTTCAAGGAATCGTAGAGATTGTGGTGCCGCCTTCCTTAGTGGAAACTCGCTAGTTGAAAGCAGTAAGAGTGGATTAGAGCTCGAGTCTCTCGAACCACTTAAAACCCTTGTGTCTTTTTACATTATGTCATTTACATTATGTCTATAATCGCTATAATCGCTATGTAAGTTCTAATCGCTACAACTAAACTAACCCTATTTAACAATGTATGTATGATTATGAATATATCAATGAAGGGGAATCTTTTACTTATTCCGCTGTGCTTGAAAAGATTCTTATGTTTGTCATATACTCTAATATGAACAATACAACATAAACCAGAAAAGTATTTGAAATAAAAAGGATCTATTCAACCCCCCCGTCTAGATCTATTGTGCCCTTTGGGAACTAACAATTGGTATCAAAGCAGGTTCTCATGCTATATTCAAAAGCTAATCGCTTTGAGTCTGAACAAAGGCACCAACATTGTTCTAAACTTAGTTTATTAGTAAGTAACTTGTTATATACAGAAGAGCTCATACGTTGTAAATATTGTGTATAGGTAAAAATGTGTATACACCTGAAGCTGCTCAGATTGGTCCATATCCTCGATTGCTATATCAACAAGACCAATCCTAGCCTGCAGTCAATCTTGTAGTCTGAAGACAAGACGAGAGAAAGAGAGCAAGAGACATCAATGACAAAGAGTAAAGCATTCATCAGTTTGAAAGATGAAGAGGTCACACGTACTAAGAAATGCTGATCGAGAGGAGAAAGAAAATCTTCTCAAACTTATGAGTGACCAACCAACAACTGGGTGCTATCTTTGTAAACTCAAAAAAATGTCAAAGATCTTAATGCTACGATTCTCTTGATCTACATCTTCAAGACCATGACTGATTGATGAAAGGCCAACAAGAGCATTAAGTCGTCGGGAAAAAAAGTAAAGCCATGCACATCAATACCCAAACTCAAGATATCTTCAATAAATGATCTGCTTTCAGAATCGACAAAGAAAAGGTATGGTTCCTCACTATTATAAATGTACATCATTATTGCATCTTCTTTTGAACTATAACAAAGATTCGTCAAGGAGTCATAATCTACCTAAAAAGGTGAAGAGAGAAAGTAACATGAGGATGGAAACTCAAATGACTACAAATTTTCTCTCCATCCAAGTTTTAGGTTGAAGATGATATCTTCAAGGAAGTCCTAAATGGGTCATAAGAGCATCATGCACCTAATGAACGCGTTATGTGAAGTAATCTTTGTCGATGGGTTAGTATGTATGTACAAGCCTATGTTCTAAGTGTTTGACAACACACAGAGCATGATCGCCTCGCAAGAGGATCTTCATCGATTTGTAGAAATCGATCACCTCAATGAATCAACCGGATACTCCTAAAATCGTGGAGCCGATTCTCACTGTGAACACTTAAACATTGTGAACATAACCCAAGTGAATGATGAAACCATCATAGATAGAGAGTGTGTTATTAAATGTCAAATCACACACACTCACCATCATGCATCTCAAAATATATTATCATAAGATAGTTGCATGTATGGATATGTCTGTTGATGATAAATATGATGATTATCCAAATAAGAGGAACAGGGGTTTAGAAAACTAACCTAGCAGGACCCATTTAACTATGGGTACCAAAAATAGAAATATATTTAAACCTGCAAGTATTTGGACAGTCTGACCACACTAAGGAATGATGAAGCAGAAGACTTCAGTCAAGAAGATACAACCAGCAGAAGGCTAAGGACTGTTTAGAAATGAGTCTGATAAAGTACCTATATGTTCAAGCCTGTCCTTGAAGACCCTTTGAGCTAACCGGAATGGAGCTCACATGGGCCGCACATCAGAGATATGAGAGCATGCCATGAAATGTAAGATAAAGAGGATTCTATGTGCCCATATCAAGAAAGACATGCTTTATGGAAAGGATCCTCAAGGGAAGCTCACAATGTAAGATCATTGAGCTTAAGACAAAAGGAGTTCTTTATGAAGCGTAACTTCTCAAAACAAAGGATCGACAAAGAAGACTACGCTCAGAGGTTGCCAAATGATCGTAGAAGTGATCAATCCTCAAAAATACTCATCTCTACGATACAAGGAAAACTAAGCAACGATGATGATTCCAAATGTAAGGAGAAATGTTGGGCGTACCTTCAAATAAACATGAAGAAGGAATCACATCTATCTCGAGAAGACAACATCAACAATGGGGAGCAAAGGATCTCATTAAGGAATAACAAAGACTATTAAACCCGGAAGAGATGTACCACCACAGAGTCCCAAAACTTTGTGGTCGATGAACCATATGAAGATCCATAGTCAGAGGAACGCCTCAAAACGTACTACCACCGATAACCCTTCACCACCCAATCCATAATCATGAAGTTCCTACGATCAAACACATGATCGTAGTAAAAAGAGGTAAGGACACCACGATTTCAAAGAATGCAGATATCCAGAGTCGGTAGAAAGACCTCCCCATCGTAAAAGGTCTAATGAGATGTCATTGAAAATCACCGCCTTAGTATTTCATCCGAAAGCGCCTCAGGACAAACTCGACCCTTAGCTAACTCTAAGAGGTTAGCCCTTCCTGAGCTACCTTATCCCAAAAGGAATGCTTGATCTAGTTCATCTCAAAAGAACCAAGTCAGCCAACGATCGTAGAGTTGAACTTGAAGAGGACTAAACGATTGTAGTACAAACTCAACGATCGTAATGTTGTCTAAACGATCGTGAAGGCAACCTCAAATGATGTAAGAAGACAACTCAACGATCGTAGTCCTACCAAAGGGTATTCCAGTTCAAGGAGCATGAAGAATGAGACATCCGCTAAGCCATTCAAGTTGAGGAGATAAGTTCAAATACATCGTTGATTGAGCTATGCCGCATCAAGTAAGGAGGAAAGACGAAGCCATCCATCGCAAAGATCTCTCGTAAATTGATCATTGAGTAAACAAATGAAATCGTAGAGTCTATAGCTATCTCATCATGTTACTCTATGAATCAAAAGGTCAACGGTCAAAGCCACGCCAATTAAACGCCCACCTCTAATAACTAAAAAGTTGTGGGGAGTTACACCATTATCGGGCAACGGCAACCAATGGACAGTTGATACATCACTAAGTATGCAGAGTTAGAAGGAACTGCCATAAAGACAAGTTCAAATCTGCAGACAGTTACCAAAAGATATCGAACCTTTCTCCCTCCCGTTTTCAAAACCCTAGAAAGCTTTTCAAGAGCAAAATCGCTTAACCTCCAGAGCCTTACCAACCGCATGTACAACCATCTCGCATAAACTTCTATATCTAATACCCACATTCTTCAAACTACTCAAAATGGAAAACCGCAAGTGATTATCGGTATTCAAACTGAACAAAATCGCTTGAGAAATCAAAAGAAGTTCAAGGACATTCTCGAGCTTGTAAAGAAGTCGGATTTTCGTAATGCCTCGAGGCAAATACTCCAATACCATCGCAACTGGTTAAAGAATTCTACTCAAACGTCTCTATAAATTCAGAAACTCTTACTACCAAGGTTAAAGGTCAGTCTCTTCAGTTAAAATCTTCTGACCTCAATCAATGCCTAGGTTTTCCTAACCAAGGGCTAAAGAACCTTGACAATGTCAACACTGAATTAGCAAAGGAAGTTATGGGGTATCAAAGAAACCCTAGTTTCAAGGACATGAAGAAGAAGGAGTTTCCTGAGCAATATGAGTTCCTTGCTGAAATAGTTGGATAGTGCATACTATATAAGAACACTGCACATGACACATGTTGATCACCAAAGAGTTGAAAATCATGTCAAGAATAGTTTTAAAGAAACAAATCGACTTTGGAGCTATCTTGTTTGATCGATCTCCAAATGGGTAGAGAAGGTCGAAGAAGAAGCCCCACCAAGGTATTTCATGGAAGGTCATTGAGTATCATCATCAAGAAAAAGCTAGGGAGAAAGATCAAGGATGATGAGGAGAAGCCCTAAATGTGCACAAGGTGATGTCTCCACAGCTTATTTGAAAAGCTGGAAGAACCCCAAGGAGAACAAAAGGTCGACAGATGGGAGCAAAGAAGAGAGCCTCTGCTAAGAAAAGGAAGATAGCAGAGACAGAGAGCTCAATCTGATGACTCTCAAGAAGAATCAAATCACACCACCAGAAGAAATCAAAAGTGGTGAAAAGAGTCGGTGATGTGAAGAAAGCCCAGCCCCACCAAGGAGAGTCTCCTCCTTGAACAAGAATGAAGAAGAAAAGGCCCAAACCGCCGAAACCACAAAAAAGAAGAAGCAAAGAAGTTGCTTCAAGGGCCAATCAAGAAGAAAGTTAAGATGGATGACAAACCAAATTTTAGCTTTCAAATCAATACATCCACAAGAAAGGGACGTGGAGTCGCAGGAAGGGGAAGAAACAGAAGATGTAGTCCAGTCCCCACAGACAGCATCCAGCAATGAGAATGAAGCAGATGTGATGAAGGAAACTGCAGAAAATGCTGAAGAAGAAAAGTGCTCAAGCCCCATGGCCAATCCTCGAAAGTACCACTCGATGAAGAAAAAGAAATTCATGATGATCAAAGTGCATCCCCAAATGCAACTTCCCCAACCAGCCCAGAGAATGGGTCAGAAAATGCTATTCAAGAAGAAGAAGAAGAATGCTCTCATGATGGCTCAAAAAGTGATGAGGCCAAGAAAGAAGAGTTCGCTCCCGCCAATGCCGATCTCCAAGAAGTCTATCCGATGAGCAAGAGGAGTCGAGATCAAGAAGAAGAAGAAGAAGAAGAAGAAGAAGAAGAGTCGTTGTTCCATTAATTGAACCTCCACGAAGAAGGAGAAGCTACAGTCGCAAGCCCGCTTTGCCTCAAAAGGAACAAAGAACCAATCAAATGCCATCATTGAATTGAGTGATGATGAATCAGATCCTCGGGAGAAGATGTCAAGAAGAAGCCAAGCAAAGTGAAGAAGAAGAATCTAAGGAAAGACTTGCTGAAGAAAGTTTTGACAATGAAACTCAACAAGAAGGTTTCTCTGTTGAAAATGAGCAAGAAGGATCTGATAATGAAATGCAGCTAGATGAATTCCCTCACGAAAATAATCAAGAAAGTTCAGCTCGAGAAAGAAGAGATTAAAGGAGATTCCGGGTTCGCACCTCAAGCATGCATTTAACAAGAAGATTATCCAGCTTCTCTCTCCGAAAGATTTGATGAAGTATCGTAGAGGAAGTATCAAATGATCTCGACAGATGCTCCACTGTAAAGATGGTTCTTTTCAAGGATGCCATGGCTCAAGGCACACATCTAAAAAAGATGGAAGCTCCTTCAATTGGTGTTACAAGCAGCTTCAAGCATAGAACTGGTGGCTCAGAACTTTCCAAAAGTAAAGAAGTTTGCTACCAAACTGATCAGAGACCAGCCTCACTTCAAGGTCTATCGACAAGCTAAAAATCTCTACATCCCCTACGATCGTAGAGTAGATTCTGAAGGAAGAAGGGTCACGACTAAGGAGCCGATCGTAGAGTCTCGTTAACTCTACTGCTGATGATGTCCAAGCCCAATCCAAGAAGCCTTCTTATGATCAAGCACTGCTATCAGACACTCCATCATCCTCCACAAGCAATTGGTATTCCACGATTGTTCAGATTATCCAAACATTTGAAAATCTGTCCAAAGATGACAATCATAGAGTCCAATCCATTGCCCAAACTGAAGCTGCCAATCAAGAGGATCAAACCGCTTTGGAGCGTGAATTACGTAAAAAGTTCGATGATTTAAGCAAAAGATCTCTATGCTCACAAAAGAATCACGTATGTATAGAAGCAGGAGATGATTCTTTCAAGCACAAACTTCAAGCCATCTTGGCTGATGTATCTCTCAAACTACAAGAGAGGGATAACATCTATCAGAAGGCCATCCAAGATCAGAAGGCAGAAGCTCTACAAGTCGGAGGAGGCCAATGCAAAGCGATCAAGCCCTCTCTCGACAAGATTGACGATCCGAAACAAATTCTTCTCGTGTAACTTGAACTCCTGACAAAGAAGAGCTAAAGTTTGAAGTTGCAAACTCCTCCACCTGATGGAGCAGCTTATGTCCAACATGGAGCAGCTCTCTCAAATGATTGATGACAAAAAGGGGGAGAAAAAGAGGCAAAGAAAGAAGAAGAGCAGAGGGTTAAGGGAGAAGAAGTCAAAGAAGGTAGTAAAGAAGAAGAGATAAAGAATCATCATCCGAGGGGAGCCTCAAGATGATGATACCAAAATCATAGAAGTCGAAAAGGAAACCAGATCGTAAAGGTGATGAAGGGAGCCAAGCAAAGATAGAAGATCATCATCTGAGGGGGAGCAAGAGCAAGAAGCAGAATCAGATGAGTAGTTGATCAACAAGCATCCTGGAAACATACATGGAGCCAAGGAGGTACATCTCTAGTCCTGTTAGTATGTTCGGATCCAGGATGTAGAATGTCTGAATATATAATTGCCATATTAATATAAATGACATTCATGATTAATTGTTTAGAAATACAGCTGCTCATTGTATCTAAGATTCATTCATAACATGCATATGCACTTATTGTTTTTGTCATAATCAAATAGGGGGAGATTGTCAGGAATAAACATGTGAATGATATTCCTATTTAATATATGATTTGATTATGATATATATATGAATGAATATGCAAGTATGCTTGCATGAAGAAAAGCTGTAAAGTCCTTTGATAGATAATAGAAATATATGTACAAGGACTTAGAATGAATTGATCAAATATGTTAGGTTGATCCTACATAAGCAAAACAGCTTTGTAAAGTCCTTAAAAAGAAATGATGTACAAGGACTATAAATATAGAAAGATCAAGCTTGTTAGGTTGATCTTATGATGTAATAGATAGGCTTGTCTGATCGTCGAAAGCACCGCACTGTAAGTCGAAGTCCGCCAGAGAGTCGAGTTAACTCTGGAGCTATCGAGGCGTAATATAGAGTATGCAAGATAGTGAGATCTCTGAGTTCAGACTTCTGTGGGAAACGAAGAAGGATCGAGTGTGTCGAGAAGAGCTTCCTGGATCGTAAAGTGCCGAGGAAGTCATGTTCGTAATCGTAGAGACAAACTGCCTATAAGCCGAACGACCATCCGCCGGGCCAAGTATGAAACGAGACTACACTCAGAGTCGTAGAGTCTATCGATGCCAAAGCCAAGACAAGGATCGAGGCTACACTCGAGATCAGAGAGTCCATCGAATGAATGCAAAGATCGTAGTCGGGCAAGATCAGATGAAGACAACAAGCACAAGGCAGAAATCGTAGAGTGTCAAGATCTGATCTCGGGATCGTAGTGTCGGCAAAGCCAAAGCTGAATCGTAGAGTGCAGGACTACGACTCCAACAAAAGTGCTCAAAATGCTAAGTCAGAATCGTAGAGTAGATACGATTCTCAATGAATGAGCACTCCCAGAATATCCAAAGATACGAAGCCTCTGGTTGGCACTGCAATAATGCATTCCACAGTAAGGGAACCAGAGAGCACTCAACGAATGGCATGCAGGCTAACAGAAGATCTAAGCACAAACCCAATCAGCATTAAGATTGAGGTGTAAGGCCATTCGTGATGAAGTCTTCCACAAGGAGATCCAATGAAGACTTCAGCAGCAGACTAAGGAAAAGTCAGCTAATGCAGTAGCTGTCAAGAGAATAGAAGACAACGATCTTGGAAGCAACCAAGATCGTAGTGTTTGCCAAACAAAGAAGGAACTGATGGAAGGTGAACCTAGATACTGGTCAGCCTCTGGAGAGCAAGACTAAAGTGATTAAGTGTAGGTCGGGTTCATTGATGATAAGTGAGCGGAAGATCACTGGGAGAAAGCAAGTGGACACACCACAAATCAAGTGTCTTGATATTCGTAAGGGGACCAGAGCAAGGAATTAGGCCATCAAGATCTCGAGAACAATGAAGCAAATAGAAGTATCAAGCAATCGCACAATACAAGGAAGAGGTGTTCTACATTGAAGATCCAATCAACACTCTTCAGATCGTAGTGTTAACTCTTCTAAGTCAACGAGCAACACTCAACAAGACACTACGATCAGTCCTGAAGACATGCATCGAATCAGAGAGTTCGAATACCCAAGATCAAGCATTGGCAACGATTCAATCAAGAGTAATATTCAACAAGTGCTTATTGAGAGCATCAATGCAAAAGGACAACCTCGATCTAGAAATCAAGAGATAAAGTCTTCAACCCGCCCAAGACAAGAAAGTGATACATCCGACAGGTAAGGGTGAAATAGAGAGATCGCAGTGTCGTAAAAAAGTATGACATGTCACATCAAGCAGTCTACCTCAAGTAACTCGAGATCTGCAAAGACATTTGAATAGCTTCCAACAGCTACTTTCCAATGGAAGAATTGGGAAGATGTATAAATGTAGAAGAGTTTCAAAGATCAAAGGCTACTGGAGTTGTCAGTTTTAGAGAGAAAGTGGACTGATCTAAACAATGTGATAGTGAGTCCGAAGGCTCACTCTACGATCCACCAAGAACACTCGTAAGTCGATTAAGAAAGAAGTAGAAGAAGTGTGAGTTCTACTATGTAGAAGTGGGAGTTCTACTACTTCAAGAGTGTTCGAAATCGCCGAGAGAAAAGAGAGCATCATGCCATCCGGATGTCCATCATGGGAAGACTCTAAGTACAATAGAGAAGAGCTTACGGTCATCTTAGCAAGTCCATCATGGGAAGGCATCGAGTAGCAAAAAGGAGATCACAAAAGCCATCTTGGTGTCAAGCATGAGAAAGATTTTTAAGTACCTTGCAGAAGAGCTTATACCATCTTAGAAGCCTCTCATGTGCGTACCATCAAGTACCAAGGAGAATGATCTTCAAGGTAGTTCATCAAGGGGTCATCCGAGTAGTTGAAAGCAACCTAAGAAGTCGAGCATCATGCAACACTCAACTGCTCTTCAAGGATGATCAAGCCAAGCTGCTAGGGATAGAAGATGTTCAGAGCATGAAGACATCTTAGTAGCTCAGCACCGACTCCAACAACAACAAACAAACAACTCAACGAAGCCAGGGCCTGAGGGGTCCTTGTCCAGAAGGACTAAATGAAGTAGGGCCAAGAGGGTCCTTGTCCGGAGGGACTAAACAAAGCAGGGCCAAAGGGTCCTTGTCCATAGGGACTAAATGAAGTTCCAAGCCCCCGTTGGGCTTGAAGAGTTCCTAGGGAACTAGAGGAGTCCCAAGGTCAGCCGACCTGAAGAGTTCTTAGTGAATCAAGTCCCAAAGGCCGGCCTCAAGGAATCAGAGATTGTGGTGCCGCCTTCCTTAGTGGAAATCTCGCTAGTTGAAAGTAGTAAGAGTGGATTAGAGCTCGAGTCTCGAACCACTTAAAACCTCTTGTGTCTTTTACATTATGTCTATAATCGCTATAATCGCTATGTAAGTTCTAAATCGCTTACAACTAAACTAACCCTATTTAACAATGTATATGTATGATTATGAATATATCAATAAGGGGAATCTTTTACTTATTCCATGTGTGCTTGAAAAGATTCTTATGTTTGTCATATACTCTAATATGAACAATACAACATAAACGTAAAAGTATTTGAAATAAAAAGAATCTATTCAACCCCCTTCTAGATCTATTGTGCCCTCTAGAACTAACAAATTAGAAATTTTACAGATAATTTTTTTGTATTTATTAAAATAAATATGGGGAATATGTGCCAAGATAATGTGTATATGTATTTATATGATATATTTATTACATGAATGATTTTAAATAATTTTATTTTAGAATTATTGATTGTTATAAACTATATTATTAAAATAATTAATTTTATAGTAGAAATGTTTTTATTAATTATTTTTCAAGAAAATATAATTTTTTTATTATTTAAATAATATATGAAATGATTTTTAAAATTATTAGAATAATTATTTTATTATATGAATTTTATTGATTATTAAGTTAATTATTTTTAACTTAATTAATGATGTTAAGTATGACAGATAAATCAGATATGGAATCCAAACCCTAATTTTTTTTTGATTTTGATCAAGGCATGAGAATAATAATATAATATAAATTATATTTCAATTTTTCAATGCTATAAATATGTACTGTATATGTGGACCAATAAGGGTTGGTCAATTATAGTGTTATGTGACAAACCCTTGTATTATTGTGTGAAACCCTAATTACAAATTTTAGGAACTAAGTTTATTAAATACCCGTATATATATGTTGAATTATAGATTATTGTTGAACAAGATAAAACCTTATTATTATCCAACCGAATTGCTTTGGTTTGGAACCCCGACAAGTATGAACATCCCTTACACGGGAAAACTTTTATGCACCCAAGGTGGACAGAGTGAACGATAATATCGTTCTTGCATGTAGTATCGATCAATACTGGGTACAGAGGGCTGATCACCCCCGTGCTCGTAAGTTATGACGGTTTAAAAATGAAGTTCTGTTTAACCTTTTCGAAAATGAAAACAATGTTCTTAGTATGTCCCCTTAACCCTATTTTAGTCAGAACGTAGTTTCAAAAATTTGAAAGAGGGTTGTTATGTTATTATTATCGGTTCAGATTAGTTCACAACTATTGATTTGTTGTAGAAGGGTAGTATAAAGAAAACATTTAAATTCTTTCAGCTTATATATATATATATAATTGTTATTACTTGTTGGGCATTCAAATGCTCATCCTTACTTAATTTAAATGTTTTCAGCTAAGTGTGAATAACCTGAAGGCTCTGATAAGAACAAGGGAAAGTGAAAGGTTGCTGAATGATTTCAATGTTATCTTGTGTAATAGTTTAATATTATTAAGACAATGTTATATATTTATTATCATGTATTATAAGGAATGATTAAAGGTTACGTACTTGGGAGCTAGACTTTGATAATTATATAAATTAAGTTTAATATTTATATTATTGTTATTATTATTAGTATTATTCCGCTCATAGAAATGGTATCGTGAAGCACTGAATTCGGGTTTCAAGTACCTAAATTTGGAGTCTTTACAAAACAACTTCCTTCAATCTCGGAACCTTAGAAAGCCCTAAGTTAATCCAGATTAGTTCAGACCTTACCTCAAACCAAAGGAATGACATGGTTACGCTACTAACCCAATTCTAGGATGTGTTTGCATGGTCTCATGAAGACATGGTGGGTTTATCCACTGACATTGTCCTTCATCGTCTTCCAATTTAGAGAGGGATTCAAGCCAGTCAAGCAGAAGCTCATGCGTTTGAAACGTGAGTGGAGTTTAAAGGTGAAAGAAGAAATTATGAAACAGTTTCAAGCTGGCATCATCATGGTGTCCACATATCCTGATTGGATTTCCAACATCGTTCCCGTGCCTAAACCTGATGGAAAGGTGCGAGTTTGCGTGGATTATCGGGATTTGAACAAAGCTTGCCTTAAAGATAGCTTTCCCATGGCATTTATCCACATTCTCATTGACAATACTGCTCAATTCTACATGTACTCCGTTGCTGATTGCTTTGTAGGGTACCATCAGATCATGGTTACTGAGGAAGATCGTGAGAAAACTGCTTTCATCACGCCTTGGGGAACTTTTTGCTATAGACGGTTGTCGTTCGGCCTCATCAATGCCGGAGCCACCTATCAGCGAGCTATGATGGCTCTTTTCTATGACTTAATGCACAAAGAGATAGAGATCTATGTGGATGACATCATTGTCAAATCTTGGAGGGAAGAAGACCACTTAGACCATCGCAGGAAGCTCTTCAATAGGTTGCGTAAGTACAACTTGAAGTTAAATCCAGCCAAGTGCGCCTTTGGCGTTAAATCAGGCAAGTTGCTAGGATTTCTAGTCAGCCACAAAGGGATTGAGCTGGATCCCACCAAAATCTAGGGCATCACAAAAATGCCCATTCCTCAGACAGAGAAGGAAATACGGGGATTTTTGGGAAGAATCAACTTCATTAACAGGTTCATTTCCCAACTCACCGCAACCTGTGAGCCAATCTTCAAGCTGTTAAGGAAGAACTCCTCCATGAAATGGAATGATGATTGCCAAAAGGCTTTCCTTACGATCAAAGAGCAGCTAGTTAAAGCTCCCGTTTTGGTACCACCCAGGGATGATGTTCCCCTGTTCATGTACCTGTCCATAAGTGACAATGCCATGGGCTGCATGCTGGGATAGAAAGACGATAGAGGCCAACAACGAGCTATCTATTACCTCAGCAAAAGATTCAGCAGCAGTGAACACAAGTACACTTTGATTGAGAAGACTTGTTGCGCTTTAGCATGGGCTTCCATGAGGTTACAGCTTTACCTCCATGGTCACACAACCCATTTCATATCCCGCGTGGATCCTCTCAAGTACGTGTTTAATAAACCCATGTTAAATTACTGGCTGTCCAGATGGCAGTTGATCCTACAACAATTTGACATCGTCTACGTGACTCAAAAGTCCATCAAAGGTCAAGGAATTACGGATCAACTGGTCGCCGCACCTTCGGGGGACTTCAAACCCTTGGAGACATACTTCCCCGATGAAGGGGTAATGACAGTTCAGCAACACCATCACTACGATACACGCCAAACATGGAAGATGTATTTTGATGGAGCTGGAGCAGTTCTAGTATCTGGTACGGGGGAGCAGTATCCCGTCGTCGTCAAATTGCAGTTTGTCAGCACCAACAACACTGTAAGACCCCAACTTTTATGAATAAAGATTAATTTTTCTCAAAATATATTTTTGAATATTATGGTGTGGATTTGATATAATGTTATAGTTGTGGGTATTATTTACAAATTTTTCAAAGTAAGCAAGTGGTTATATATTATTCGATTGGTCAGGGAATATTCGTTTTAACAGGGAATATTCGTACGACGACACAATCATTGGTAGACCCCACAACAGAAGTATTGTCGTAGTTAAAAATTACAGAATTATCTTTTTATAAAATAACGGCGATAGTTTTACCGTTAAATTGTTGAACTACCCGGTGGTAAAAGTACAGTAATGCGTGTGGTTGCATAGTAGCACACGATATTGATTATTGATGCTTACGTGAAAAGTCACTCAGTTATACTCAATTATTACTACAGTAATTGCTGCATAATATCTTTCATATTATTGATTCAATTATTGTCACAGTATCATCTGCATAATATTTTATATTATTAAATAAATAATTGAGACGACAAAGTTATTCATATTATTATTTGCAATATTGACAATGTCTAGAAAATTCTGTCAAGGAGAGATTTGGTCACCTAATTGCGCGCCAATAGGGAGAAATCCTTATCGAAAAGCCCCCTCTTTCCTGGGAATGATCTAGTTGTTAAATATTGTGAGTTATAATATTAATGATGAATAAGTTTGTGTTGATTAAAGATGAAATTGATATTTTCATTGTGTTAGGATTATTAGTGTTAGTGGAAATCGACATCTATTTCGATAATAATGGATGTCTGGAGGTTATATTGACCAATCGGGTAATTAATCGGATAAATGAGCAATTAATTGCTATTAATTCACATGCTTATAACTATTTGTTCACATGTGTGTACTATTGATTCACATGTATGTACTATTAGGGGAGGTGGTGCAAGATTAATAATACTTGCATAACTAAATTAAAAATGGAGGTATAGATGAAGGTACTATACTGTAATTATTATTTTTACATGATTGTACTATTGATTCACAAGATGTACTATTAGGGGAGGTGGTGCAAGTTTGATAATACTTGCAGGACTAAATTAAAAATGAAAGAAAAGATAAAGGTATTATACTGTAATATTTTGAGCCCCAAAAGTGCAATTATCGAAACTATATATTCCTATAAATAGAAGCTCATTCTTCTTTCATTCTCACAAATTCACTAAGACTCACAAGAGCAATTATAGAGAGAGAAGATATAGAGAGAAAGAAGAAGAGAAGTCTGCTACTTCACTATTCTAGTATCCAGTCTTCTTTAGAGGTCAGGGATATTTTTTTTCTAGTATTAATAGAAATAATATTGTCTTCCATACTCTGTAGTTTGTGAGTAATATTATTTCGTCTCGCATTCCTGATTATACCCTCATTTTGTTAAAGTATTGCTTCTATACTCCGTAAAATTAGTGGAATATCCTTGAAATTTGTGCTTCATCTAGTATCGTTTCACAATGATATTTTTTACACATTCTTGTTAAATGTAAAGCTTTTCATGCCGGAGTATTGTCCATGAGTAGTATTCATTTTTACGGTACTATTCACATTGTATTATTCACGGGGTACTATTCATAAAGAACTATTCACGGGGTACTATTCACAAAGTACTATTCACTAGTACTATTCACAAAGTACTATTCACGAGTACTATTCACAAAATACTATTCACGGGGTACTATTCCTAAAGTACTATTCATAGGGTACTATTCACCCAGGGAATTATTCATGATAAAATTGATTTCTTTGCTGTCTAAATCATTTTCGATACAATATTATTCTTGAATTTTACTCCACAAAGCAGTATCATGTTGACAATTTGGACATTATTGAATTCTGGATAAATTAAGTTATAAATCTTTAAAAATTTATCATTTGTTTTCTTTTAATTGAATTCTTATATAATTGTCATCATCCTCATGCTTATATTGTGATAAAAGTCATATGTGGCTTACGTGCATAGATGTACTATTGTTGGTATGATTATGACCAGGGATTATTCGGTATAATCATGACCGTAATGTTACAAATGATGTGGTAAAAATCCTCATTGGACTGTAGTGCATTGATGGATAGTTTTTGGTATGATTATGACCAGGGATTATTCGGTATAATCTTGACCATTAATGATTACATGAATATCCTTGGCCCGTAGTGCAGGGATGATTCGATGATGTGGTTTATTTATTAAGCTGAGTCTCAGCGATAAAATTAATGATAAACTTTTTAAATCATAGAAGATAGTAGATATCATGCTCTACTTGACTCTTCTAATGGATTGTTTGTTCCGCTGCAGTTAAACTTGATGTTTATTATATTTTATCAGTTTAACACTGTTGAAGGCTAATGATAATTTATTCTGTGTTATCTTAGTCATAATATTTCTTGCTGGGCTAGTTAAGCTCACCCTTTGTTTTCATTGTTCTCTTCGGGAAATGAGAATATAGCTAGGACTAGTCGGGGAACGGAGTGACGGTCCAGATGTTTGCGTTAGTAGTCCTCACTATTCAGTGAAATAGTGTGATAATAATTTTAATGAGGACTTTTTTTGAGTTTGGATACTCTCTACGAGACATTATCCGTGTTGAAACTCTCAGCTACGTTTTGTCGTACTATATAAAAGAAGTTTGTATTTAAATTCTATACCATGTATTTGGAGACTCAAGATGGGTGATGTATACCTATTTTGGTGGTGTCACAGTTGGTATCAAAGCTTAGGGATATGATCCCTGGCTGATATGTGAGACAAGAACTAGGAGGGGAGAGACGGGGAATTCCTTCGCTAGTATGACCTACCTAAGTTTATTTGGTATTTAATTGGTCGGTCAGAGTATAGGGATAATAAGTGACATGTCAATTAACCCTTGTTTTGTGGCAGTATTTGATAATAGAATCCGAAAATGTTGAGATAAGCAATGAAGCACATGAGACCGTTGAGTCACCAACGATCAATACCCAGGATAATGTGCATCAGGATGGCAATAATCCTTAGGAAAACAACAACGCTGACCAAATGATGAACGATGGGATGTTAAGAGGCTTTATGCAATTCATGCAACATCAGGGGAGAACGACTCCTGTTCAAAATGCAGGTGGAAACACTGGCAACTCTGGACAATCACCGCTAAACAGTTCAAGGAGCTGGGACCACCGGAGTTTATTAGAGAGCCAAAACCACTTAAGGCGGAGACATGGATAAAGCAGATTACCAAGATATTTGATGTCTTGGGATGCACCGAGGAGCAAAAGGTTCCCTTTCCCACCTTTATGTTGCGAGGAGAGGCAGATTACTAGTGGGAATCGATAAAGCGTACTCAACCTGCCGCACTGAAGATGTCTTGGGAGAAGTTCCAAGAACTGTTCAACGACAAGTACTTTCCTGAAAGTATTCATCACATGACGGAGGTAGAGTTTATCAAGCTAGAGCAGAACAATATGACCGTGTCCCAGTACGAAGCTAAGTTTGCCAAGTTGTCCCGGTTTGCGTCCCACTTGGTTGATAATGAGGAGAGAATGAAGCGGATGTTTCTAAGAGGTTTGAAACCCGAGTACATCAATACTTAATTTCTCACAAACTGTGTGTTATATTCAGATGTTGTAAATAGGGCTCAGTTATTAGAGCGTGATAACGAGTCAACCCAACCAAGAGAGAGCAGCCAGCAAAATGATAATACCAGTGGTAGCAGTCATCAAAGCGGTGACAACAAACGTGCAGGGAATCAACATGCCAAAAATAGTAACCACTTCGGTGGTAATCATGGTCAAGACAATAAAAGTGGGAATTTCAAGAAGATGAGATTCAATAATGATGGAAGGACGTCAGCACCAGCACCTGTTGTTAAGGAATGAGAACGACCATCGGTCGTATGTTACAAATGTGTAGGGGAGGGACACATCAGTCCAAACTGTACGTAGAAGTCCAAAGCATGTTACAAATGCAAAAGAGAAGGTCACTGATGTGTTAAAAATATGTAACTGCAAGTACACAGTGTCTAATTAAAGAACTGGCAAGTACAGGTCGAACCCACAGAGACTAGATTAATTTTAATATTTCCTTGCTATCTATTTTAGGCGAATTAGAAATAAATATGCTGGTGAGAATTTATTAACTAAATTATTCAAACTACTAATTAAAAACGGAAACTATTAATGAGAAAAGATACCTAGGAATCAGAATCCACCAAATATTAACATAATAAATAATTTCTTATTTCCTAACTCAATTCCCAAATTTTTCTCCCTTCCCTCTAAAAATAATGATTCATATAATTAATGTGGGCAAGCATAAGTTATGAAAAATTCACAGATTAACTATAACTTATCACAACCTCGCAATCAATATAAAAATCATATGCAATTTATACGGAGGAAAATATGAAGGTGAAAATAATTAGGCATTAATTATGGAACGGAAAGAAAATATAATTATGAAATACTTAGTTTCATCAGAATCCTAGGTATTAGAAATTTAGCTAGCCATGGAATTAAAAACAAAAACAAATAATATTAGTACTACAATTCGCATGAAATAAGAACAATAATTAAAAAGAGAATTTCTATTATATAAATAAAAGAAAGTTACAAATACTCCCTGACAGTATGTTCCACACGTGATTGGAATAAGAGAGACAAACTCTAAATATCTTCTCCCTCCTACACTAGTGAAAAACTAAGAAAAATAAAATAACAAGTGATGTCCTTCTCTCTAAAACAAGAGGCCTATTTATAGGGAAACCAACTTTGAACCCTAATTGAATTTGGACACTTTTGTTCCCTTTCCATGTAGGATTCAACTTCCTAGTGGCAATTAACTTCTCAAAAAGATCTTCTAGATAGACTTTTCTTTCTCTTTTTGGATCTGACTTGCACACCAAGATTGTTCCACCTCTTTCCTTCTCCTTGTAGAATTCTTCTTGGATATTCCTTATATGAATAAAAGCATTAAATATCCTTTGATCACCAAGATTTTGACTTTATTGCAACAAATATTAAATCCTATAAAATAAAATAAAACATTTTAATTTAATAAACTAATATAATTTAAAGGACAAAATTAGAGATAATAAAATGTATGAATTACGTGTCTATCATATACCCCCATACCTAGCTTTTGCTCGTCCTCGAGTAAAATAAAAATAAAAATAAAACAAAAATTACACTACCCCATTTTCTTAGGAAACACGATTGCACTTAGCATGTGCAACAAGCCTTTAAACCCCAAGGTTACCCCAAGTGGACGAGTTGTGTCTCGTGATGGTTTGCAGTAAATATACCCACAAAATTCAAAAATTAATTTTGGATTCAATAAATTATGAAATTGAAAGAAAACTTCTAAATATCTATAGGCATTATATATAAGCAAGACTAAATTCAAAATCACACTTTTACCTTATCAAAAATACTCAATCTTCATTTCAGACACCATCCTTCATTAAATCAATTCCATGTGATGCATGCATGTGTATATGATGTAACTCTTAGTAGGAATTTTTACCATGAAAATCAAGCAAGCTCATTTTTTTCTTTTTTTTCTTTTTTTCTTTATTTCTTTTTTATTTCTTTTTTTTCATCATTTTTTTCCAATTTTGATTCTTGACTTGTACAATATCTCATTTTCTTTGGCTTTTCAGAGTCACCCATGTAGAGTGAGTGTTGGACCAATGACTCCCAAACCAGATGGTTTTAGGACACTAGGTGTAGAGACACCCCTAAGGACTTACTTACTCGAGTAACAAAGGCCACAAAATAAGACTAGTCAAGCTGCTTTTATCCATCACACTTTTCAGCGTGAATATCGATGCTTCCCGAGGCTTAGATACCCAGATATTTCATTTAATGGACATTAAAACAGTTATTTATTCCTTTTTTCAACTTTTTCTTTTTTCACAATTTTTTTTTTCATTCCTTTTTCTTTCTTTCTTTCTTTTTTTTTTGAAATTACTCGAATCATGGTTTATACTCCACAACTAAGAATTAGTGCAAACGTGAAATGCAAAAATGCTTGTGAAATCAATTTTAATCCAGATGGTGTTTCAAACAAAGATTTTGTATCTTATCAAAAATTCAAGAGTTCTAAATCTTTCAATCTTACTCATGAGTTTTGCTCCACAAACCCTTATTAGAATTAATTCAATCCATAAAAAGTCAAACAAAATTTTTATTACTTTTTTTATTAAAAAAAATTAAATTTTTTTTTTTGTGTTTTTTATTATTTTTTCCTAAAAAGGAAAAAATATAATGCAATAATACAAAACAAACTCCCCCATACCTAAATCATGCATTGTCCTCAATGTATACAAATGAAGAAAAGAGAACAAAGATGTGAAGGAATTGTACCTTGTATGCGGGCCATTTGTTCTGCAAGAAAATGTGGTGAGAAAGACAACAAATGTACATATCTACAAATTTTAAGCATCCTAAAAACTATGCGACTGTAAATGATCAGTGATACAAATAGACAACCTATAGTGGATTTCGTATGATTTTCAGGAGGTCTGGGTAATTGGAAATAGTTAGAATTTGCAACAGAAGAGCAATTGTGAGCATACCCGACTGATTCTTTTAAAATTAAGTCAGGGAATGATAACGAAAAATGATAGTTCCTTTTGAAAAATTCTAAATTCATAAAATCTATCCAAACTTGCCATCCAAATTCGTTACTAAGGGGCACTAAAACATTTTCATCATTTTGAATAATTGTTATACCAAGATGTTTAGACACCACTGGATTATCACATGCATTATCTGAAATGGGAGATATGATCTCATTATCTAAACATAGAAGATTATCATTGTCCACAACCTTTGGTTCATTTGTTAAATTACATTTAGTGTTTCTGGAAGACGCTTCGGATGGACCCATGGTAGACATAAAATGATCATAAGAGGATTTAAGGTCAATTTGATTATCTTGAAAATGCTCAAAATGTGTCAAACTTGATTCAACTATAGGTTCCAATCTAGAGTAAGATTTTTGGGATGTTGAGTCCAACATCTCATTGACCTCATTCAAGTATTCAGTTTCATCCCAATTTTGACCAAAATGATTTAGACAAAAGTTAATAATTTCATCTTCCCCCGTAAGTTCATTTCCTGATATTTTCTGAATCATGTTCACTTCAACGGACTGGTCAAACAAATCACTAGGTTGCTCTCCCACATTAAACACATTTAAGTCAATTGTCATGTTTCCAAATATCAATTTCATTAGCCCATTTCTACAATTAATTAACGCATTAGAGGTTGCTAGAAATGGTCTACCTAAAATGACAGGAATGTGACCATTGGGATTGATAACAGGCTAAGTTTCAGGAACAATAAAATCAACAGGGAAGACAAAATCACCAACTTTAATGAGTACATCTTCAACTATTCCTTTTGGCACTTTAACGGAACGGTCAGCTAGTTGGAGTATGACACTTGTCTTTTTTAACTCCCCTAAGCCTAAGGTTTGGTACACAGAAAATGGTAATAGGTTCACACTAGCTCCTAAATCAAGTAAAGCCTTTTCACTTAAGGTGTCACCTATGATGCATGAAATAGTAGGACAACAGGGGTCCTTATATTTCATAGGGACTTGACATGATAAGATAGAACTAATATGGGCTATTAGAAAAGCTTTCTTAGAAACATGAGTGGTTCTTTTGTGTGTGCACAAATCTTTTAGACATTTAGCATATGAGGGAACTTGTTGAATGACATCTAGAAGAGGAATGTTAATTTTCACTTGTTTGAACACTTCTAGAATCTTGTCCAACTAGGTTGACTACTTGTTCGAAATAAGTCTTTGAGGGAATGGGGCTTTTGGTTTAAAAACTTTTTCATTTAATTCAGAAGATTTGGTTTGATCATTTTTTGACACAAGCTTAGTAGATGGACCTACTGACTCAGAGTTTGTGGGCTTTTCAGGCTGGGCTGACTTTTAAGATGGATTGTTAGATTCAACATTTAAAATTTTCTCTTCTTCATTATCAATGCCAGCATGATTATTAAAATAATTCCAGACCTTAAAGAAATTATAGGATTCACATGATTGACTTGGTTGTTTTCAAGTGAATTAGCCTGATAAGGTTTTTAATTAGGGACTGGAAATTTTGGATTGGTCTCAGGTTGACTGGGAAGCTTACCCTTCTCTCTTTCACTAACTATAGTGGCCAATTGACTCATTTGGATCTCTAGGCGAGATAAGGTTTGGTTAGTGCTTTGCGTGACATTATTGAAATTATTATGAGATTTCATTAAAGTTTCTATGCTCTTCTCTAAAACGTTAAGTCTTTTCTCACTTTCATTAGAAAAAACCTTGTGGATATTGGGTTGTTGAACTTGAATTTTGGTACGAACCAGGGTTTGGCTTTTGGTAAGGTTGAAAAGATTGATTTAGAGACTGATTGACCTGATTTGAAGAATTATTTGGGTAGGGTCCTTGGTTCCATGCAAAATTAAGATGATTTCTCCAACCTGGATTATACGTGGGTGAAAATGGGTCATTCCCAGGTCTTTAAAACATTGCATTGACTTGTTCATATTCTTCAGGTTGGGGCATGACTCTAGAACATTCATCAATCACATGGCTTGGTGAATTACTTAGACACAAAGGTATTGGTGTTGAGACTTGGTTCATGTATGATTGTCCCCTAGTTTCTAAAGCTTCAAGTCTTTTAAGTACACCAGCCAACTTAGCTTCGGTAGCAATTGAATTGTCAATTATATGAACACCCCTAGATGAACTAGGTTTATCGGTCTCTCGGGTGGTTTCCCATTGCATGGTTTTTTCTGCTAAGTCTTCTAAAAACTCCCAAGCTTTTTCCTCATCATTATTCAAAAAATCCCCTTGACACATTGACTCTAACATTGTTTTAGTGGGATAGTCTAAACCTTCGTAAGCTATTTGACGCAATCTCCATTTCTCAATTCCGTGGTGTGGGCAGTGGGATAACAAATTTTTAAATCTATCAAAATATTTCCAAAAGAAGTCTTTTTCAAGTTGGCAAAATTGATGAATTGCAATCCCTAATTTTAGCGCTTTTATGATTTGGAAAATATTTTTTAGAAATGTAACAACAAATCCCTCCGAGTGTTGATATGGAATTATTTGGTAGGCTATATAACCATTTTTAGCATTATCTTTTAAAGCAAATGTTATAAATCTTAGCCTAATTGAGTCATCGAGAAAATTGTTGAATTTTCATTAGGGCACAAACTTCCTCAAATTCTGAATAAATAAATATGCATCTTCTATCCTGTGAACTTAGGTAACATATTTATAAATTGTGGCTTAAGTTCAAAATTGTTACCGATTCTGGGTGGTATCGATACACGAAGGTTGGGCAGAGCGGGAAGGATAACATCGATCCCTTAAAGAAACAGTTTGTGTGCCCGCCATTTTTCTTAAAGTGAGATCTTTTAAAGTGAAATCCAAAAATCAAGTTTTCTCACTAATCGGGATGTTTCATCCCTAATCCACACTTTTTGCATACACTACTTAACAAATAAGCAGATAAGCACAAAAAACAAACAAAAATTAAAAAATAAAAAATAAAAAATAAAAATTAAAAATAAAAATAAATTTACTTCTAAGGTCAACCTAAATAAAATCTAGACAGCTCCTAACTGTTCCAAGTTACACCGCAAGGTCCACCAAATTTGAAATTAATCACACCACTAGCCAGGTAAGTGTAAGAAAGGCGGGAGTCTCTCTATAGAGACAGTGACTAATTGAATAACCACACAATCTTTAGGCGTATACCTTTTGAACCACTTGCCTAGACACCAGTAGTTTGATTAATTTAAAATTCAGACTCCTCTTAGAGTTTCTTGTCCTAATTGAGCTCGAGAGTCCTAGGGGCCAACGTCTACTTGATTTTATTAGGTCATGGTTATGCAAAATGCAAATTGGGTTGTTTGTGGGCCAAGGAAGGGTGATGAAATCCCCATCTTATCTTCTTACAGGTTGTGCCCTTATTGTTAGATTAAAGATGAAAATGCACAAATAATAAAAGAAACTGTAAACAAATAAAGTGTCCTAAAACTATGTGAATTACGAAAGAAGGAGAAATTTTGGCGTACCTCAATCCTCCAGCAATCACCACAGTTTATATTTGACAAAAATAAATAAATAAAAACCTAACAGGATGTGCTCTACGTGAGTGAATGCATGAATGCGGCAAATAAAAAAAATATTAATAAAAAAACAAAACTATTTTTTTATATATATTTTTAAAAAAATAATATGGTGATACGAAGTACCGAAGAAAGCGCAACAACAAAATCTTTATCTATTTGCTCCTTCGATCCGCTTCAATAATCCTGGAACAAAAATAATAAATAATTAGAGTTAAAACTAATTCGAATAAATAAAAATTAAGGAATAAATAAAAATTATTTCTAGTCCCCGGCAGCGGCGCCAAAAACTTGATGTGTTAAAAATATGTAACTGCAAGTGCACAGTGTCTAATTGAAGAACTGACAAGTACAGGTCGAACCCATAGAGACTAGATTAATTTTAATATTTCCTTGCTATCTATTTTAGGCGAATTAGAAATAAATATGCTGGTGAGAATTTATTAACTAAATTATTCAAACTACTAATTAATAACGGAAACTATTAATGAGAAAAGATACCTAGGAATCAAAATCCACCAAATATTAACATAATAAATAATTTCTTATTTCCTAAATCAATTCCCAAATTATTCTCCCTTCCCTCTAAAAATAATGATTCATATAATTAATATGGGCAAGCATAAGTTATAAAAAATCACAGATTAACTATAACTTACCAAAACCTCGCAATCAATATAAAAATCATATGCAATTTATGCGGAGGAAAATATGAAGGTGAAAATAACTAGGCATTAATTTAGGAACGGAAAGAAAATATAATTATGAAATACTTAGTTTCATCATAATCCTAGGTATTAGAAATTTATCTAGCCATGGAATTAAAAATAAAAACAAATAATATTAGTACTACAATTCGCATGAAATAAGAACAATAATTAAAAAGAGAATTTCTATTATATAAATAAAAGAAAGTTACAAATACTCCCTGACAGTATGTTCCACACGTGATTGGAATAAGAGAGACAAACTCTAAATATCTTTTCCCTCACACACTAGTGAAAAACTAAGAAAAATAAAATAACAAGTGATGCTCTTCTCTCTAAAACAAGAGGCCTATTTATAGGGGAAATAACTTTGAACCTTGATTGAATTTGGAAACTTTTGTTCCCTTTCCATGTAGGATTCAACTTCCTAGTGGCAATTAACTTCTCAAAAAGATCTTCTAGATAGACTTTCCTTTCTCTTTTTGGATGTGACTTGCACACCAAGATTGTTCCACCTCTTTCCTTCTCCTTGTAGAATTCTTCTTGGATATTCCTTATATGAATAAAAGCATTAAATATCCTTTGATCACCAAGATTTTGACTTTATTGCAACAAATATTAAATCCTACAAAATAAAATAAAACATATTAATTTAATAAACTAATATAATTAAAAGGACAAAATTAGGGATAATAAAATGTATGAATTACGTGTCTATCAGTCACCTTGCCCGATTTTGTCGTGCACCGAAGTCAAGTCCAGCTGGGATGGAGGCATCAAAGGTCGTCCCAGACAAGATAAAACTGGTAGTTCAAGGAAGAACGTTTGTCATAACCTCCCAAAGAGCGAGGAATCTGAACGAGGTGATCACGGGTAAGCTAATCATAAACTCTAGCAAAGTCTATACCTTATTTGATATCGGTTCTACCCATTCTTTTATTTCTCCTACTTGCACTCAACGTTTAAATTTGACTCCGGAGAAATTAGACTTTATCTTATATCTTGAAACTCCGTTGGGAGAAACCTTCATTACATCCACTGTTTATAAGTCTTGGTTGTTTCAAATCGGTAACCGCACATTACCTGTCGATCTTATCTCCTTAAAAATACTTGCATTTGACGTGATTCTAGGGATTGATTGGTTAACTACTCATCATGCTAAAATTGATTATTTTCGTAAGGTTGTTAGCTTTCATATTCTTAATCAACCTATTATGCGAATTCAAGTGACCAAACCATTAAAATCAATCACGATCATCTCAAGCCATAAAGCTATTCATTTATTGAAAAATAGATGGTAAGCTTTCTTAGCTCATGTCACAGATTTAAACAAAAATACGTTAGATTTGAATGATATTTCTATTGTTAATAAATTTCCTGACGTATTCCCCGAAGAACTTCCTGGCCTACCCCCGGAGCGTGAAATCAAGTTTGGTATCGACCTTGAACCCGATACAAAACCCATTTCCAAAGCCCCATATCAAATGGCTCCTATTAAACTTCAGGAGTTAAAAACCCAACTGTAGGATTGTTAGACATCGGTTTCATTCGACCTAGTACGTCTCCTTGGGGAGCTCGTGTTCTATTCGTGAAGAAGAAAGATGGAAGTATACGACTTTGTATTAATTATCGGGAGTTGAATCATGTCACCATCAAAAATAGGTACCCGTTGCCTCACATTGATGACCTGTTTGACTAGTTTCAAGGCGCCAAATTCTTTTCAAAGATCGATCTTCGTTCTGGATATCATCAGTTGAAGATTAAAACTGATGACATTCCAAAGACTGCTTTCAGAACTCGGTACGGGCATTACGAATTCCTAGTCATGTCTTTTGGATTGACTAATGCTCATGTTACCTTCATGGATATGATGAACCGAGTATTCAAGTAATATTTGGATCACTTTGTGGTCATCTTTATTGATGACATCCTCATTTACTCCAAAAGCTGTGAAGATCATGAGCAACACTTGAGGCTGATACTCCAAAAGCTTCGTGAAAACAACTTATATGCCAAGTTGAAGAAATGTGAGTTCTGGCTTGAGGAAGTAGCATTCCTTGGGCACGTGCTATCAAATCATGGAATATCTGTTGATCCGACAAAGATTGAAGCAATTCAAAGCTTGGAGCAACCTAAGTTAGTGACCGAAGTACGTAGCTTTCTCGGCATAACTTGTTATTATCGAAGATTCGTAGAAGGGTTTTCTCGAATCACTACTCCATTAACTCAGCTGACTCGAAAAGATATAAAATTCGGTTGGAGCGAGGAATGTGAAAAGAGTTTTCAAGAACTCAAGAGGAGACTCATTTCCGCACCTGTTCTGACAATACCATCTGGCTCGGAGGGATTTTTCATCTACAGTGATGCTTCAGGCAAAGGGTTAGGATGTGTTCTCATGCAACATGGGAAAGTTATAACCTATACCTCATGACAAATCAAGGAATATGAGAGGAATTATCCTACTCATGATCTAGAGTTGGCAGCTGTCATTTTTTCGTTTAAGATTTGGAGGCATTACCTATATGGAGAGAAGGTGGAGATCTATACGGATCATAAAAGCCTTAAATATTTCTTCACTCAAAAGAAACTTAACATGCGGCAACGATGATGGCTTGAGCTATTGAAATATTATGATCATACCATTCAATACTATCCTGGAAAAGCGAACGTAGTAGCTGACGCATTGAGTAGAAGATCATATGCGGGTACGAGTGCGATATTGTCAACGCAAAGGCCCATTTTATATGACTTACAAAGGATGGAGATAGAGTTAAAGACTTCAAGGACCCATTTGATGATGGCGAATATACGAGTAGAATGGACTTTAATCGATAAAGTTAAAGTTGCTCAAGCTACAGACCTGGACCTGATGCGTATGAGGAAGAAAGTGCAAGAAGGTGCTATTCCGGAAGCAAGAATCGATGAAGAAGGAATACTTTGAGTCAACTTCAGACTTTGTGTTCCTAACGATTCTGACTTGAAGTATAAAATCATGATGGAGGTGCACAACACACCATTTTCAATCCATCCTGGGAGTACCAAAATGTTCGTGATCTTCGACATACATTTTAGTGGAGCAATATGAAGAGAGAGATAGCGAGGTTTATCTCAAGGTGTCTAACTTGTCAACGAAGTCGGTGCGAGCATCAAGTGCCAAAAGGTCCATTGCAACCACTTGAAATTCCAGAATGGAAGTGGGAGCACATTACCATGAATTTCGTTACTGGTCTTCCCAAGGTTTCTCAAGGCATAGATGTGATTTGGGTCATTGTTAATAGATTGACCAAGTCTGCTCATTTCTTACCGATACGAGAAACTTATACACTTGAACGTCTTGCTCGTATGTATATAAACGAGATTGTAAGATTGCATGGTATGCCAGTATCCATAGTTTCTGATCGAGACCCAAGATTCACTTCACGATTTTGGGTTAGTTTGCAAAAAGCTATGGGCACGGATTTACGATTTAGTTCGATATATCATCCTCAAACAGACGGGCAGTCGGAGAGTACTATTCAAACTCTTGAAGTTTTATTAAGACTCTGTGTCCTTGACTTCAAAGGAATTTGCGACAAGTTCTTACCATTGGTGGAGTTTACCTACAACAACAGTTATCAAGCAAGTATTGACATGACTCCATTTGAGGCGTTGTATGGAAGAAAGTGTCATTCTCCAGTATGTTGGGATGAGGTAAGTGAAGCAACGTTTTTGGGATCGGAGTTGGTACATATGACTACGAAAAAGATTTAAATGATCCGATAACGTATAAAAACCTCACAAGATCGACAAAAGAGTTATGTTGATCTTCATCGAAAGGACGTGGAATTCAATATTGGAGATCATGTGTTATTACGTGTTGCTCCATGGAAAGGAGTTATGAGATTTGGAAAGAGAGGAAATCTGAATCCTCGATTCATTGGCCCATTTTTAATCCTCGATCGAGTAGGATCTGTGGCCTATAGACTCGCCTTACCACCAAGTATGTCTCGTGTTCATAACGTTTTTCACATATCTATGTTACGTAAATATGTGAAAGACCCAAACCACATTATTGAATTAGAACTGGACGAGATAGCGGAAGATTTAACATATGAGGTGGTACCTATTAAAATCTAGGATAAGAAAGATCATATTATACGCTCCAAGGTTATACCTCAAGTCAAAGTTTTGTTGAGAAACCACGATGTTGAGAAAATGACCTGCGAGTTAGAATCTGAAATGAAGTCAAGATATCCTCACCTCTTCGACATACCAGGTACGCACCCTAATTTCGAGGACTAAATTTCATAAGAAGGGGGGGTTGTAAGACCCCAACTTTTATGAATAAAGATTAATTTTTTTCGAAATATATTTTTGAATATTATGGTGTGGATTTGATATAATGTTATAGTTGTGGGTATTATTTACAAATTTTGCAAAGTAAGCAAGTGGTTATATAATATTCGATTGGTCGGGAAATATTCATTTTAACAGGGAATATTCATACGATGACACAATCATTGGTGGACCCCACAACGGAAGTAATATCGTAGTTAGAAAACGACAGAATTATCTTTTTATAAAAATAACGGCGATAGTTTTACCATTAAACTGTTGAACTACCCGGTGGTAAAAAATACAAAGAAATGTCTGCGTGGTTGCGTAATAGTAGCACGGTATTGATTATTGATGCTTACGAGAGAAGTCACTCAGTTATACTCAATTATTGCTACAGTAATTGTTGCATAATATCTTTCATAGTATTGATTCAATTATTATCACAGTATCATCTGCATAATATTTTATATTATTAAATCAATAATTGAGACGACAAAGTTATTCATATTATTATTTGCAATATTAACAATGTCTAGAAAATTCTGTCAATGAGAGGTTTGGTCACCTAATTACGCGCTAATAGGGAGAAATCCTTATCGGAAAGCCACCTCTTTCTTGGGAATGATCTGGTTGTTAAATATTGTGAGTTATAATATTAATGATGAATAAGTTCGTGTTTATTAAAGATGGAATTGATATTTTCATTATGTTAGGATTATTAGTGTTAGTGGAAATTGACATCTATTTCGATAATAATGGATGTTTGGAGGTTATATTGACCAATCGAGTAATTAATCGGATAAATGAGCAATTAATTGCTATTAATTCACATGCTTATAACTATTTGTTCACATTTGTGTACTATTGATTCAAATGCATGTACTATTAGGGGAGGTGGTGCAAGATTGATAATACTTGCATGACTAAATTATAAATAGAGGTATAGATGAAGGTACTATACTGTAATTATTTTTTTCACATGATTGTACTATTGATTCACAGGATTGTACTATTGATTCACAAAATGTACTATTATGGGAGGTGGTGCAAGTTTGATAATACTTGCAGGACTAAATTAAAAATGAAAGAAAAGATGAAGGTATTATACTGTAATATTTTGAGCCTCAAAACATGCAATTATCGAAACTATATTTTCCTATAAATAGAAGTTCATTCTTCTTTCATTCTCACAAATTCACTAAGACTCACAAGAGCAATTATAGAGAGAGAAGCTATAGAGAGAAAGAAGAAGAGAAGTGTGCTACTTCACTATTCCAGTATCCAGTCTTCTTCAGAGGTAAGGGATATTATGTGAGTAATATTATTTCGTCTCGTATTCCTGATTATAACCTCATTTTGTTATAGTATTGCTTCTATACTCCGTGAAATTAGTGGAATATCCTTAAAATTTGTGTTTCATCTAGTATCGTTTCACAAGGATATTTTCTACACATTCTTGTTAAATTTTAAGTTTTTCATGTCGGAGTACTGTCCATGAGTAGTATTCATTTTTACGGTACTATTCACAAAGTACTATTCACTAGTACTATTCACAAAGTACTATTCACGGGATACTATTCACAAAGTACTATTCATGGGGTACTATTCCCGAAGTACTATTCACAAGGTACTATTTACTCAGTTACTATTCACCCGGGGAATTATTCATGACAAAAATTGATTTCTTTTCTGTCCAAATCATTTTTGATACAATATTATTCTTGAATTTTACTCCACAAAGCAGTATCATGTTGACAATTTGGACATTATTGAATTCTAGATAAATTAAGTTATAAATCTTTAAACATTTATCCTTTGTTTTCTTTTAATTGAATTCTTATATCATTGTCATCATCATCATGTTTATATTGTGATAGTGCAAATATGTACTATTGTTGGTATGATTATGACCAGGGATTATTCGGTATAATCATGACCGTAATGTTATAAATGATGTGGTAAAAATCCTCATTGGCATGTAGTGCATTGATGGACAGTTGTTGGTATGATTATGACTAGGGATTATTCGGTATAATCATGACCATTGATGATTACATGAATATCCTTGGCCCGTAGTGCAGGGATGATTCGATGATGTGGTTTATTTATTAAGCTGAGTCTCAGCGATAAAATTAATTATAAACTTTTTAAATCATAGAAGATAGTAGATATCATGCTCTACTTGACTCTTCTAATGGATTGCTTGTTCCGCTGCAGTTAAACTTGATGTATATTATATTTTATCAGTTTAATACTATTGAAGGCTAATGATAATTTATTCAGCATTATCTTAGTCATATTATTTCTTATTGGGCTAGTTGAGCTCACCCTTTGTTTTCATTGTTCTCTTCAGCAAATGAGAATATAGTTGGGACTAGTCGGGGAACAGAGTGACGGTCCAGATGTTTGCATTAGTAGTTCTCACTATTCAGTGAAATAGTGTGATAATAATTGTAATGAGGACTTTATTTGAGTTTAGATACTCTCTACGAGATATTATCCGTGTTGAAACTCTCAGCTACGTTTTGTCGTACTGTATAAAAGAAGTTTGTATTTAAATTTTTTACCATATATTTGCGACTCAAGATGGGTGATGTATACCAATTTTGGGGGCGTCACAAACACAGCTGAGTATGAAGGCTGTCTCATGGGGCAAAAACTTCCCCGTTCAATGGGCATCAGGCGGTTAACTGTCTTTGGAGATTCAGAGTTAGTGGTCAGACAATCCACGGGAATCTATCATCCCAAAGAGCTACATTTGCTGCCTTACCATTGGCAAGTTTTACAAATGGTTTTGGAGTTCGAAGAAATCTCCTTTCTACACATTCCTCGTTATAGGAATTACTTTGCAGACGCATTAGAAACTTTGGCCTCCTTGATTCACATACCTGACAAGGGACACTTGCCAAGCGTCACAATTTCCCTGCACAAGGCACCAGCCTATGGGAACTACATTGGAGAAGTATTAGATGAGCTACCTCCCATCCAGCATCCTTGGTATCAGCATATCAAGGAGTACCTACGAGATGGATCTACACCCGCTGAGGCAAACCCGAATGAGAAAAGGCGGATCCATTAACTTGCTATAAAATTCTACCTGAGTAGAGATGCCCTCTATAAGAGAGATGCAAGACGAGGTCTCCTCAGATGTTTAGACAAAGACCAAGCTCAAAGGCATATGGATGAGATCCATGGTGTAGTCTTTGACCCACACATGAGTGGCCCTCTCCTTGTTAAGAAGATCCTCAGGACAGGACATTACTGGCTCTCTCTCAAAGTTGACTGCGATGACTATGTCAGGAGATGTTATCAATGCCAAATTCATGGGAATGCTATCCATGCCCCTCCATGGGAACTCCACAATATGAGTTCGCCTTGGCCCTTCTCAATATGGGGATTGGACGTGATTGGGCCCATTGAGCCTAAAGCCAGTAATGGACATCGATTTATCTTCACCATGATCGACTACTTCACCAAGTGGATAGAAGCAGCTTCCTTCCCCAGGGTTACCAAAGAAGTAATCATTGCTTTCATCAGAAACAATGTCATTTGTCGATATGGACAACCCGAGGTGATTGTATCAAACAATGCTAAGAACCTCAACAACAAGATGATGGAAGAGTTATGCAGTAAATTCCACCTCAAACATCTTAACTCTATCATCTATCTTCCGAAGATGAATGGTGTTGTTGAAGCGGCTAACAAAAATATTAAGAAGATTATGTAAAAGATGTCCGCCAACCACAAAGGGTGGCCTGACCTATTTCCTATTACTCTATTAGCCTACAAAACCTCGATGCGCACTTCTACTGGGGCAACCCCCTATGCATTAACCTATGGGATGGAAGCAGTGCTCCCCATAGAAGTAGAAATGAAATCCCTTAGAGTGTTGATAGACACTCAGCTGGATGAAGACCAATGGGTACAAGACAGGTTTCACCAATTGTCTCTAATAGACGAAAGGCGAACCGCGGCTATCTTCCATAGTCAGTTATATCAGCAAAGGATCGCCAGATCCTACAACAGAAAAGTTCGGCTACGGCAGTTTAAGCAACATGACTTGGTTTTGAAGAAGATCATTGACAACCAAGATCAATATAAGGGAAAATTCGCTCCTAACTGGGAAGGCCCATTTGTTTTCAAGGAATCATTGACAGGAGGCGCTCTCAGATTGCAAGAAATGGACGGCAATGAATTTCCACAACTCATCAACTCGGACACCGTGAAATGCTACTATGTCTGAAGTTACCATCAAGTAAACATCTCGGTGTTGGATCATCAGATCACCAGTCATTCCGGTTCTTTAACCATTTACCACATACAACTCTTTTCCATACTTTGCCCCTCAAGGAAACATACTTTTCAAGCCAGCAGCCTGGCTTCACTGCACTCATACAACTTCGGTCATCCCGCTAGGGATTGAACCTCTCACATTTGCAGTTTTTCCCCCCAAACATGGGATCAAACTTTTCACACCTGTAGTTTATCCTCAACCTAGGATCAAACTTTCTCTTCCCCACAGTCTGACCTGCACATGGGATCACGCTTTTCAACTCATCCTTAGGGGCGAACTACACCGACCTGATCTCGTCTTCAATAGGAGTACATAGGCAACCATTTTACATAGCCCGGTCGCAATAAAACAAAAACAAAAAAAACATATCTACCCCCTTCTCCGTACAAAAACAAAAACAACAAAAACATTACTACACCCTTTCTACCATACAGCGTTGAACCTCTTACACCAGGTTCAAACTACGCAGACCTGATCTCCTCTTCAATAGGAGTACGTAGGCAGCCATTTATGGTTCGGTCTCACGCCCTACCAAAACATAAACACTTGTCAACTGGTACTGGGATCATCCTTCAATCCATCACATTTCATTCGGCTTCAAACCAAAGGGATGGAATTACCTGAACTCCTCCTACATAGGAGATTTGGCGACCATCTAAGTTGCGGTTGTACCTTGAAGAGCAACAACAATCCATAAGAGATGGAATTAACTAGGCTCCTCCTAAATAGGGGTACTAGCGACCATCTGTGGTGTGGTCAATCTCAGAGAGGAAAGATACACTCCTCTCCACATTTCCATACAGAAACCAGTCCCAAGACACCAAAGATGGTAGGGATACACACAGATCAATGATCCATTCTGAACTGTCCAGAGACAACTCAATGTCCATCCATCCAGGAGGAATTCAGAATACATCAAGATCACAAGTCCTGAAGAAGTGGGTAAAATATCAAGCAAGTATTAGAGCATATCTAAAAGGGAAGTGATCAAAAATATATTTCCCTGCTATATATAATGATGTTTGATATACACAAAGTAAACTGTACATGACAAAATGTTTATACTAGTCTGTGCAGGAAAATACAAGCCCATCTACAAGTCAGGGTATATGCGAGCTAACAAGACTAATATGGCATCCCTCTCATAAGAAGGGGGCGAAGTTGTGGTCTCCTGTACGAGGGTATCCACATGACCTAACAGATCTGTAGCCATCTGCATGGTGACCATATGTTCATCAATGTAAGTGCTCATCTCTGCAATCATGCCAGTGGTAAGGGACCTCACTGCAGTACTATCTGTGACGGCTACATCCCGGACAGCTATGGCACTATCCCTCTCAACTATCACTGCATCTCTAACTGATCTAACCTCATCCCGCTAAACAACAGCAACATCTTTGTGAGCTAATACCTTTTCTCTCTCTAACAGAGTTACGTCTCTCCCATCAAGGGCAGTCAACATCAAGGATCTAACTTGATCCCTCTCGAAGGTCATCAGATGAAGACTCTACTCCAAGTACTGTGCTGAATGATGAACCACAACAGTACTAGTACTGGGAGAATCTAAAGGAGATGTTGGCAACCCGGCAACTAGCTCCTCCTCGATGTGGGAATCAATGTCCTCCATGGGCTCTACATCGTCTGAATCACTACTCGGCAATTTGGATACTGCCACAACCAATGAAGTCACTATCTCCATCCATGCAGAATACTCTAGCGAACAACCCGGATGGCTAACAAAGAAAGCAGCTATCTCACGCAGATCCCAATAAGCATACACAGGGGATTGATCCTCTGCTGAAAGATAGAGAGAAGCTAAATGCTAACCCAGCGCCCCCTCGAAAGGATGAAAATCCTGAAACTGGTCAAACTGCGACATCACGGCCATCGGGTGATATATAGTCATGCCCCTCAAACTAACCAAAGGGAGGTAATCCATGCCCGGAGCGTGATTAATTAAGTTGTAAGGTGAGCTGAGCCCTGAGCACAGCAGTATGCTAAACGGATCACTGATCTCAGTCAAAAATGCCGACCAAGACATAGTGTCCAAACACTCTGTAGGATGAAAGGAGTGTGACATGGCTATATCATGGGTGAAACAATATCCATGCCGTCTAAAAGTGCCAATTGGTCTCAAGTGTTACATAAACCACATGTACAGCATGACCGAGTTGCCCGTAAATACTCATGTCGGATAAGTATAGTTGTGACGCCCCCAAAATTAGGTATACATCACCCATCTTGAGTCGCCAGATACATGGTACAGAATTCAAATACAACTTAACAATACAATTGTAGTGTACAATACGACAAAACATAAACTGTGAGTTTGAATACAAATATTGTCTACTAGAGAGTATACAAACTCAAAAGGAGTCCTCATTACAATTATTATCACACTATATCATAGAATAGTGAGGACTACTAATGCACCATCTAGGACCATCACTCCGTTCCCCGACTCGTCCCAGCTATATTCTCATTTCCTGAAGAGAACAGTGAAAGAAAGGGTGAGATCAACTAGCCCAGTAAGAAATATTATGACTAAGATAATGCAGAATAAATTATCATTAGCCTTAAACATTGTTAAACTAATACAATATAACAAACATCAAGTTTAACTGCAGCGGAACAAGCAATCCATTAAAAGAGTCAAGTAGAGAATAAAATCTACTATCTTTTATGATTTAAAATGTTTTTCATCACTTTTATCACTAGGAAGATCAATCTTTGGAAAGAATTTGGCTCCTTGCAACTGGTCAAACAGGTCATCAATACGTGGAAATGGGTACCTATTTTTGATGGTGACATGATTCAACTCCCGATAATCAATACAAAGTCGCATACTCCCATCTTTCTTCTTCACAAATAGAATAAGATCACCCCAAGGAGAAGTACTAGGACAAATAAAGCCAATGTCTAACAATTCCTGCAGTTGAGTTTTTAACTCTTGAAGTTCAATAGGAGCCATTCGATATGGGGATTTAGAAATGGGTTTTTGTCTGGGTTCAAGGTCGATACAAAATTCAATTTCACGCCTGGGGGTAGGCGGGGAAGTTCTTCAGGGAATACGTCAGGAAATTCATTAACAATAGAAATATTATTCAAAACTAACGTTTTTTTGTTTAGATCTGTGACATGAGCTAAGAAAGCTTGACATCCTTTTTTCAATAAACGAATAGCTTTATGGCTTGAGATGACAGTGATTGATTTTAATGGTTTGGTTGCTTGAATTCGCATAATAGGTCGATTAGGAATATGAAAGCTAACAACCTTAAGAAAACAATCAATTTTTGCATGATAAGTAGTTAACCAATCAATCCCTAGAATTACATCAAATGCAAGTATTTTTAATGCATTAAGATCGACAGGTAATGTGTGGGTACCAACTTGAACCAAACAAGACTTATAAACCGTGGATGTAATGAAGGTTTCTCCCAACGGAGTTTGCACAGATAAGTCAAAGTCTAATTTCTCCGGAGTCAAATTTAATCGTTGAGCACAAGTAGGAGAAATAAAAGAATGGGTAGAACCGGTATCAAATAAAGTGTAGACTTCGCTAGAGTTTATGATAAGCTTACCCGTGATGACCTCATTCGGGTTCTTTGCTTTCTGGGAGGTCACAACAAACGCTCTCCCTTGCACTACCGACTTTGAATTTTCTGGGACAGCCTTTGGTGCCTCCATCCTAGCTGAATTTATCTTCGGCGAACGACAAAATTGGGCTAAGTAACCTTCTCTTCCACAATTATAACATATTTTGGACGGCATCACGCAATTTGGACTGATGTGTCCCTCCCTCCGTATTTGAAATATATGATAGGTGGTCTTTCTCCTTCCTTAACAACGGGTGCTGGTGCTGACGTCTTTCCATCATTTTTGAATCTCCTCTTCATGAAATGTTCATTCTTATTGTTTTGGACCTGATTACCACCGAAGTGGTTACCATTTCTGACGTGTTGATTCCCTCCACGCTTGTTGTCACCGATCGATGATCGCTTGGTATTATCATTATCATTTGCGTTGCTCTCTTTTGGTTGCGTTGACTCGTTATCGCGCTCCACCAACTGAGCCCTATTTACAACATCTGAATACAAACACAGTTTATGAGAAATAAGATGTTGATGTATCTCCGGCTTCAAACCTCTTAAAAACATCGCGTCATTCTCTCTTCATTATCCACCAAGTGGGACGCAAACCGGGATAACTCCGCAAATTTTGCCTCATATTGCGAAACGGTCATATTGTTTTGCTCCAATTTGATAAACTCCACCTCCTTCATGTGACGAATACTTTTGGGAAAGTATTTGTCGTTGAAGCAACTCTTGGAACTTCTCCCAAGACATCTTCAGTACGGCAGGTTGAGTACGTTTTACCGATTCAACCGATGAATGTCTCTCTGCGCAACATAAAGGCGGCAAAGGGAACATTTTGCTCTTTGGAGCATCCCAAGACATCAAATATCTTGGTGATACGCTTTATCCATGCTTCCGCCATAAGTGGTTTTGGCTCTCCCTTAAACTCCGGTGGTCCCAGCTCCTTGAACTATTTAGCGGTGTGGCGAGAGTTTTCAGTGTTTCCACCTACATTTTTGAATGAGAGGCCGCTCTACTTTCTTTGTTGTATGAATTGCATATAAAGCCTACGAACAATCCATCATTCATCATTTGGTCGGTGTTGTTGTTTGTATGAGGATTATCGCCTTCACGCACATTCTCACGATTATTGATATGTGGAGACTCAAGCGGTCTCTTGTGCTCCATTGCTATTCTCAACATTTTGAATGTCATTTTTGAGATCTTGCCACAAAACAAAGGTTAATTGACATGTAACATAATATCTCTAAACTCTCGACCAACCAATTTAAGTACAAAATAAATTTAAGTAGGTCATACTAGCGAAAGAATTCCCGTCTCTCCCTCCTAGTTCTAGTCTCACATCTTAGCCAGGATCATATCCTAAGCTTTGATACCTGTTGTGAAGCCCCCAAAATTAGGTATACATCACCCATCTTAGGTCTCCGGATACATGATACGTAATTCAAATACAACTTACTAATACAACTATGGGTGTACAATACGACAAAACATAAACTGTGAGTTTGAATACAAATATTATCTACTAGAGATTATACAAACTCAAAAGGAGTCCTCATTACAATTATTATCACACTATTTCACAGAATAGTGAGGACTACTAATGCTATCCTCTGGACCATCACTTCGTTCCCCGACTCGTCCCAGCTATATTCTCATTTCTTGAAGAGAACAATGAAAGAAAGGGTGAGCTCAACTAGCCCAATAAGAAATATTATGACTAAGATAATGCAGAATAAATTATCATTAGTCTCCAACAATGTTAAACTGATAAAATATAATAGACATCAAGTTTAACTGCAGCGGAATAAGCAATCCATTAAAAGAGTCAAGTAAAAAATAAAATCTACTATCTTTTATGATTAAAAAGGTTTTTCATCACTGTTATCGCTGAGACTCAGCTTAATAAATATTCCACATCATCGAATCACCCCTGCACTACGACCAAGGATATTCTTTAGTATCACGACCACAATTATCCATGCACTACGGGCCAAGAATATTTGTGTTTTCATTAATGGTCATGATCATGCCAACAACTGTCCATCAATGCACTACGGGCCAATAAGGACTTTTACCATATCATTTGTAACATTACGGTCATGATTACACCGAATAATCCCTGGTCATAATCATACCAAGTCTATCTATGCACTACAGGCCACATATGACTTTCAACATAATATAAACATGAGGATGATGACAATGATATAAGATTCAATAAAACAAGTTCAAGAATTAATTTGTCCAAGAACTACTAATGTCCAAATTGTCAACATGATACTACTTCGTAGAGTAAAATTCAAGAATGATCAGAAGAATATTTCCATGAAAAGATACTGGATGAAGCGCAAATATCAAGGATATTCTACTAATTTCATGGAGAATAGAAGTCAAAACTTTAACCAACTGAGTATAATAAAGAATGGAATAATAAAAGAAATCACCATGCATGCGGTACTTCGCATAGACAGGTTATTCCAACAGAATATGAGATAACGGAAACGGTCGAAGCGTAAATTGCTTGCCAAGCAGGATGTTCCAACAGAATAATAAAGAATGGAATAACAACAAAATCACCATGCATGCGGTACTTGCCAGATAGGCGAGTTATTCCAACGAGAATACTAATAAGGACGGAATCAGTCCGGCGTAAAAAACACAAACAGGATATTCCAACATAATAATAATAAAGCGGAACTATAAAAGGCGTAAAAGCGCATGAGACAAGATATTCCAACGGAGAATAATAAAGAGGCGGAATCGAGTTAAAGGCGTAAAAGCGCATGTGACAAGATATTCCAACGAGAATAATAAAAGCGGAATCGGTCCCGGGTGTAAACGCATGCAGAACAAGATATTCCAATGAGAATAGTAAAAGGCGGAATAATAGAAGAATGTCACCAAGTATAGGGTAGACCGCGTATACAGGTTATTCCAACAGAATAATAAGCAATGGAATAACAACAGTTCTCTTCATGAATAAGAAAGAATAACACCCCTTACCGTAAAAAAACTGAATATAAGAGTAGTTAAGTAGCAGAAATCTTTTCTTTTTTCTCTCTATAATTTTCTCTCTCTAGAGTTTTAGTGAATTCGTAAGAAAATAATGAAGGAATGAGCTTCTATTTATAGAAAATGGACTGCATAGTAACTAACTCATGAACGGTCCAGATTGATTTACTTTAATCTGACGGTCCATATTTAAAGCAAAATCTTTTAAATAAAATATAATATATTCTATTTATAATCTAATAAAACGAATAACTTTATAAAAGATTTTACTATGCAAACACTATGCAGGCACTATGCAAACACTATGAATAATAAAATATAATATATTCTAATTATTGTCTAATAAAGCAGATAGCTTTATAAAAGTATTCATTTTTATATAAAAAGATTTTACTATGCAAAACACTATGCAGACACTATGCATAATAGAATATAATATATTCTATTTATAGAATAACTTTATAAAAGTATTCTGTTTTATATAAAAAGATTTTCTATATTATTACATTAATAATACCAACAAAATTGAGTGACTTATCACGTAAGCATCAATAATCAATACCGTGTGCTACTATGCAACCACACGTATTACTGTAATTTTAACACCGGGTGTTTCAACAGTTAATGGTAAAACTTCCGCCGTTATTTTCATAAAGTATTTTTGTCATTTTCTCAATCCGACAATAATTCCGTTGTGGGGTCCACCAATGATTGTGCCGTTGTACTAATATTCCCTGTTAAAACGAATATTCCCCGACCAATCGAATATTATATAACAACTTGCGTACTTTGCAAAATTTATAAATATTACCCACAACTATTATATCAATTTCACTCCATGATATTCAAAAACAATATTTATAGAAAATTCATCTTTATTCAAAAAAGTTGGGGTTTTACAAAAATAATCAAGGTCAAAACAGGGTTGACCAAACTATCGAAGAATAAATCTGGACAACCCAGAATCTTCAAGAGCCGTCTTTTCTGACAACGTTTGGCCGGCTTGAATCTTGTGATTGTAATATTTTTATGATGCTCTGGCGGTATGCTACTGTACCCGAACATGTAGTCTGCAAGTTTGAATCTTCATATCACACAAAACAAATCAAGAGTGAAAGTTATAAGGATCTAAGCATAGCACCATCGGCTGTTCTTCATTTTCTGGAAAACCAAGAAATGAAGAACAGCGTTGTCAGGTACTTAAAACCCGAACTCAGTGCTTCACGATACCATTTCTTTGAGCGGAATAATAATAATAATGTCATAAATATCAAACTTAATTTATATATCAGAGTTGTCTAAATCCCAATTACGCAACCTTAAAACATTTCATTACATGATAGATAATAAATATCATCAATTTATTTAAGTCTAGCTATTACATAAGATAACGTAAACTTAATCTGATAGCTTTCCTTTCCCTTTGTTCTTGCCTGAACCTTCAGGTCGATCATACATAGCTGAAAACATTTAAATTAAGCAAGAATGAGCATTTAAGTGCCCATCAAGTAATAACAATTATAAATATTAGCTGAAAGGATTAAATATTTTCTTTGAACGACTCTTCAACAACGAAGCAATAGTTGTGAAGTACTGCAACAACACTAAACAACATAACAATTCTTATTTCAATTTTGAAACTACGTATTGACTATAAATGGAGAGCATTCGATAGACTATGAACATAGTTTTCAGTTTTTAAAAAGGTCAAACAGAACTCCATCTGCAAACCATCATAACTTACAGGCACGGGGGGTGATCAACTCGTTATGCCCTGTATTGATATACTACATACCAGAATGATATTCTCGTTCATCATATCCGCCTCAGGTGCACAAAAGTTTTTCCCAGATTAGGGATGTTCATACTTAGTCGGGATTCCGAACCAAAACAATTTGATTGGATACAAGAAGGTTTTATCATATTCAACAATATTTCTAAATATGTGTCAAGCTGATCAAATAGCTTAGACGACTATATATATAAATATATATATATATATATATATATATATATATATATATATATCAACATGTGTTTAACATAATGATTATCCAAGTGAGGACACTTGTATAATCATATTTCAAATTAACAAATGTAATATATATATGAGTTATATGATATAATATCATATTGATAAACAATGATCGGATATAATATATACGACAATATAATTAATAATTTAGTACAATAATAATATAAATCTGAAACTTTCTTACTCATGTCCATTGCATAAAGAAAATGCAAATGTAAAGATACTTGCTTACGATATCTGTTGAATAAAGTAAAACAATAGTTTAGGATACTTGCCTGGTTTGCGGCTTACACAACTTAGTTATATCCTTAATTCAACAACCTATCATTTATAAGATTGTTCTATTGATTAGGATAACATATCATAACACATAATCTTATTATTCTGATCAATAACATATCCTAATCACATTGTCTCATAATTATATTAGTCATTAAGACATAAACAAATACTTATCTGATCAAACTATACAGATTTTGGATCAATTTTGGTAGCGTTTGATTAATGAAAGCGGCTTTATCGAAGTAATTATCGAGTTTAAAACTCTCTCATACGATTCAATATTATTATCCGGATATTTTAAATACCGGTCTATTATTTTTAAATGACTTATAATAATTTCTAAATAATTATTATAATTTATCTTGATTTTTCAAACTCTAGAATCATTATTAAATGATTTAAATATTAGATAATTCAATTATCATTAATATTTAAATAATATTAATCTGCAATATAGCCAAAATATCAAAGTTATTTTTAATAACTCAAAATATTTTTAAAGTATTAATATTACCCTTAAATGATTTTAAAACATTCAAATCATTTTTAAACAATTACCAATAATATTAAAATATTAAGGTATTATTCATTAAAATATTAAAAGTCACTTATAATTACTTAAAATATGTTTAAACCATTTATATCCTTTTTAAATGATTTTTAAACCAATAAAAACATTTTTAATCTATTTATTTAATATAATTATTAAATAAATCTAATATCATTAATATTAAATAATTAATAAAATTTATCTCAAAATATTAAAAGTTACATTTTATAACTTAGAATATCTTTAAACTCTTTATTTTCATTTAAAATGAATTTTATAATATTAAAATCATTTCCAAACTAATTTATTTAATATAATTATTAAATAAATCTAATATCATTAATATTAAGTAATCAATGAAATTTACTTTAAACTATTGAAAGTTACATTTTATAACTTAAAATATTATTAAATACCTTATTATTTAAAATAATTTTAACATAATAAAATCATTTTTAGTTAATTTATTTAGTGCATTTACTAAATAAATAATATTCAAATAATTACTAATATTTATGGAAAATATGCCAAATTATTAAAAGTTAATGTTTATGACTAAAAATAATTTTTAAAACTGATTTTATAATTTTTGGAATTTATTTACTATTTTTAAATGATTTTTTGAATTTATTTCTATTTTTAAATCATTTTCTGGAAATTAAAAAATATGAATAATAGAAACCGTCGCTATAGGCTATAGCGACACTTTCTGTCGCTGTTGGTGTTCTTGAGCTCAAGAACACTGACACGACAGTGTTCAAGGGTCTTACTTTGACAAAGTGTAATTCCATTCCTACTGTGTTTCTGGGCTTGTTTAAACATTTATCATGCAGTAGGTATGTCATACTACCATAAACAATCATAATCTAGGTCATAACACATCGTAACATCCGGGCCATCAAACTCCCTGTCAGAGCTTCCTGGGTTTTCTGGGTTACCCAGAAACCCAGTCAGCTTCGAGGGTAAACTTTGAGGCTTAATTATCTTCGGGTTCTGTTAAATGTTAAAGTGTTTGAATGGGTCAGAGTTGTAGTCTACATGACAGAGTACATATAACATCCTTAACATAAGTTACTACATTAGGATCACTAATTAGCATTCAGTCAAACCATGTCAGAAAGGATGTTCTTGCGTTTTTTGGGTTTCCCAGAAAACCGAGTTCATGTGCGAGTGGGCTTGTTTGACAGTACATTACTTTCAGTCTGTTAGTTATATAAGTAATCTAGACGCCAGGCTTTGTAGACAAACCAATAGAGTACAAGTGGTGAGCCTTTATAATATCCAAACATAATTTAGATGCAAGATCTAATTCAATAAAGAACTTGTCAGACGTGTTCTTGAGTTTCTTGGTTGCCCAGAAACTCAAGCAGTCACAAGGGTACTACTTTGCAGCCTTATAGATTACAGTCTAGATCTGGTTTATGTGCTATCAAGGTTTAAACTTGTAGTAGTGATGTCAGAGTACAACTACATAACATCATATTATCATAACGACATCACCATCTCAAGTTTTGAACCGGTCAAAGTACGGGTCAGACGTTGTTTTTCACGTTTCTACGTTTTCCAGATTTCGTCAAGAACAGTTGGTCAATGCTACTTTGACCAAGTATAATTTTGCTTCTACGTATTTTATGGGTGAGCTAAAAGCTTGATTGTGTAGACCTTTTACCAGACTACAACTTCAAACCTTTATATCACCAAAACAATAAACGAGCATAGATCTACAAGGCCTGACATTCACTGTCAGACAACAAAAATAAAAATTTCCAGATTTTATAAAAACTTAGATTCGAGCATATAAATGTTATGAATCCACTATTTAGCAACCCAGATCATCTATATGGATTACAAAAAACATGTTTAACACACAAAAACTACCATCTAACATGGAATCAAAAATCGAAATTTAGGTTTAGGGTTTTACCTTTCTTGAACAAAAATCGATTCTTGCTCTTGATTTTGTTGTGGTTGTTAGTGAAATTTGCTTTTGGGGGATTTGAAATGCTCAAGAATTTCGTGGGTTAGAGATAGAGAAGCTTGGTGGTGTGTTTGTGAACAATTGGGACAAAATTATGAAATTTCCTCTATCTCAATCTATATATAATTTGATGCAAGGACCATGCTGATCACGAGGGCAGGTTGTGGGCAGATTAAAGGCTAATACTAGGCCACATGGCTATCTAGAGTTGGTCACCAACTCCTTACTATGGCTAGATCTACACTCCACCTTATTAAAATAATAAAAAGGGTAGTTTGGTCATTTAGCTTTTACTTTTAGTGGCAAGGTTGACATTTCATCTCACCCATTATGGTTTAACCATAAAGCTCCAAAAGTCTAAGTTCTAGTATTTTGAGATTAGGGCTAAAATGAGAATCTTAGTTTCTAAAAAATGTGAATTAGGGTTCCCTAATTAAATTAGGTTTACTAATTACTTAGAATTTAAAAGTTAGACTTTGTAATATACTAATTACCATTAACCTTGCTAAATTAATAATTAAGGTTTACAATTTAGCAACTAGGGTTCTAATTTAGTAATTAGGGTTTTTAAGTATTAATTAGGGTTTACCTAATTAATATTAAATATAATAATAATTGTTATTAATTACATAACACATAACTTAATAATTTTTTTATAGTCGTAATTGACTTATGTACTATAGTTTATCAGTAACGCTAGGCTTTGTAATGTTTCTCCATAATAGTTCCACAAATTACATTACACACATATCAAGCATGTTTATATTACTGAAATATAATTAATATTATATTAATATTCTCATTCCTTGTTCAAAATCCAGAATTAGGGTTTTGAATCCATATCTGACATAACATTCATATATACCATTATTAATTAAGTTAAAATAATTAACTTAACTAATATAATAAAATACAAATCATAATAATCCTTATAATCATATCATATATATAATAATCATATTTTCATGGAAAATAAATAATAAATATTTTTATTACAAAATTAATTTATAATAAGAATATAATCTATAATGATCAATAATTCTTAAAAGAATTTATTTATAATTATTCATATAATAAATAAGTTTTATTTGTCACATAAATACCTATACTTTTCTTTGCACATAATCCCACCTTTATATATAAAAAAATTAAATGCAAAATTTATTATTTAATTATTTTGAAAATACCGGGGTATTACATCCACCCCCCTTATAAGGATTTCGTCCCCGGAATCACCGCTTCAAAACTTATAGATACTAGGGAAAATAACATACACAGTCATTTCAAGTAGATTTCGATCAGATTCGATCGAACTGATCTTTAACTATTCAACATAAAACTTGTCCATCTAATCATACAGAAATTTGATTTCTAACAGAACTCAAATTTCTCCTTCGAAATTTATTTATATTAAAATAAAATCATATATAAAAAAATGAAATTGATTCAAATAATACCTGAAGTTCCATCCCCGGCTGCTACGGTATCCTGAACCGTCATGTTGAAGACTCTTGCGATTGGTTTTGTTGAAGTTGGTCCCGTTATCGCCAGTGTTCCGTTGCCTCTCCCCGCATTCACGCTTCCGGCATCCATCCTTCTTTTCGGACAGTCCTTGACCTTATGTTTCATTGATCCACATAGAAAACACCCATTGTTCGTCCTAGGATTGGGACAGTTAGGAGAGATATGTCGCTCCTGCCCAAACTTATAGCACACAAACTTATCACTAAGACACTCTCCTGAATGATTCTTCCCACAATTCTTACATTGCACAGCCTGCTTCCTCACACCTTCATGTTTGACTTGGACATTTCCAAAATTGTTTCACTTTCTCTTTCCATTCCCACTACCACTACCTGCTTCTACTTTCCCAGTTCCCTCAACCTTACCCTTGCTCTTTTTCTCCCTATTGTAGAGGCTCATGGCCTCACTTCCCCCTTCGACTATGATAGCCTTCTTCAAAAATGCTGCTAAAGTATTTATCTGCAATACCGCCACCTTATTGAAGAGCCAGGGTTTTAAGCCCAGCTCAAACCTCCTTGCCTTCCTTGCCTCCGTATCAACTTGATGCGGAGCAAACCTAGCTAATTCATTGAACTTTGCGGCATACTCCGCAACTGTTATGTTCTCCTTCTTCAACTCTAAAAACTTCACCTCCATCCTAGCCTACACACTGGACGAGAAATAGTTCTCAAAGAACAACGTCTTAAACCTAGTCCATGTTATCACTCCTTCTCCTGCCCTAACTTGATTTACCTCCCACCAGAAATTCGCCTCTCCTTTCATCATATAGGGGCAAAAGCTGTCTTTTGCCCCTCAGCTACCCTAGTGACTATAAACGCTTTTTATATTTCCTTAACCCAAGTTTGGGCTTCTATCGGGTCAGTGGTACCTCTAAATTCTTGCGGTCCTACAGCCTTAAAATCTTTGAAGTTTGCAAATCGATTGTCTGGTTGATTTCTCGCGGTCGACATTCCATTCTGCATGGCTTGAGCTACCATGTTCGCGAAATTCTACATTAGGTCTGGTTGTTGTCCTCCAGCATTGTTGACAGATTCTTCTGCCCTTTGGTTTCGAGTTTGTCGTCTTGGCGACATTTTCTGGTTAAAGAAAACAAAATCTATATTTTATTACTTACATTCTAAACCTTATCGTATAAGTTAAATATTTTAAACTTGTTTCATTAACCAAACATAACTTCATATTCATTCAATAATTTCATAGTACATAACATAGCACATACTGCTTTAAACATCCGATATCCCTTTGTGACCACAAAAGTCTGAATCATTTGCTACAACTTATACATAAGTTAGAAATATTACACATACATACTTATCATAGAACACACATATTCAAATAGTACTTATACTACTTATTCACTACGCCTTCTCCTGATCCTAGACAACCTTTCGCTTGATGACCTTCCATTCCACAATTAAAACATGCACCTAGTTTATAGTCGGGACAATACAGAGTGGTATGTCCCTCATAACTGCAAATGTAACATATCTTTTTCCCTTTCTTCTTATCGAATTTTCCTAAGTCGTGGTCTTCTATCTTTCTTTTCCCTTTCTTGCTTGGAGCTTCACATGATATGTTGCTCTCGGTTCCCATCTGATTAATCTGGATCTTAAGTTTATCTTGTTCTTCCATCGTTTCGATTAATGCCTTTCGTAATTGGCTATTTAGTAGCTTTTCTATTTCCCACAACTTTTCTAGAGAAGAAACTGTGCTCCTCAGATTCTGCACTTCGGTTGATGCTTGATCAGCTTCAACTTTGGTGTCCGAATCTCTATCTGTCAGTTCCACCATTTCTGGGTCCGGTACTATATTCTCTAAAATGATCACCTCATCAAGGTTATCTTCAACGTGAGCCTCTATTTCAGCTATTGACTTTGATATTGGCTCAGTTATGGAGATTGACTCCTTCTTTACGATCCGAAGGTATCCTAATCCTTTTCCACCTGACATCTACACATAATTATCAAGATTAGCATATATAAACACAACAAGTCAAAGTTTTATATAAGTTATCTTTTATTTTGTTTGACGAAGAATTAATCTCATTCATCTAACTTTAAACTCTATATGAGTTATATGTATTTTAAACATTTCCCTCTGCTCTAAGGTTATAGCCTAAGGTCTACTCCCACATATGGTTTCTAACCTTAAAGCTCTGATACCAACCTGTGACGCCCCCAAATTCAGGTACTTGAAACCCGAACTCAGTGCTTAAAGATACCATTTCTTTGAGCGGAATAATAATAATAATGTCATAAATATCAAACTTAATTTATATATCAGAGTTGTCTAAATCCCAGTTACGCGGCCTGAAAACATTTCATTACATGATAGATAATAAATATCGTCAATTTATTTAAGTCTAGCTATTACATAAGATAACGCAAACTTAATCTGAAAGCTTTCCTTTCCCTTTGTTCTTGCCTAAACCTTCAAGTCGATCATACATAGCTGAAAACATTTAAATTAAGCAAGAATGAGCATTTATAAGTGCCCAGAAGTAATAATAACAATTATAAATATTATTTGAAAGGATTAAACGTTTTCTTTGAACGACTCTTCAACAACGAAGCAATAGTTGTGAAGTACTGAAGCAACACTAAATAACATAATAATTCTTATTTCAATTTTGAAACTACGTATTGACTATAAATGGAGAGCATTCCATAGACTATGAACATAGTTTTTAGTTTTCAAAAAGGTCAAACAGAACTTCATCTGCAAACCGTCATAACTTACAAACACGGGGGGTGATCAGCCCGTTATGCCCTGTATTGATCAATATCGCATACCGTAAGCGATATTCTCGTTCATCATATATCTCTCAAGTAGCAAAAAGTTTTTTCCAGCATTAGGGATGCTCATACTTAGTCGGGATTAGAACCAAAACAATTTGATTGGATACAAGAAGGTTTTATCTTATTCAACGATATTTCTAGATACGTGTCTGGTGATCAAATAGCTTAAACGACTATATATATATATATATATATATATATATATATATATATATATGTTTAACTACAATGATTATCCAAGTGAGGACACTTATATAATCATATTTCAAAATTAACAAACAGAATATATATATGAGTTATATGATATAATATCATATTGATAAACAATGATCGGATATAATATATACGACAATATGGTTAAAAATCTAGTACAATAATAATATAAATATGAAACTTTCTTATTCATGTCCATTGTATAAAGAAAATGCAAATGTAAAGATACCTGCTTACGATATCCGTTGAATAAAGTAAAACAATAGTTTAGGATACTTGTCTGGTCTGCTACTTACACAACTTAGTTATATCCTTAATTCAACGACCTATCATTTATAAGATTGTTCTATTGATTAGGATAACATATCATAACACATAGTACTATTATTTACAATCAACACATATCCTAATCACATTGTCTCATAATTATATTAGTCATTAAGACATAAACAAATACTTATACAGTCAAACTATACAGTTTCGAATCAATTAGGTAGCATTTCGGTGTACCGACGGCTTTATCGGGTAATTATCGAGTTTAAAACTCTCTCATGCAGTTCAATATTATCCTGGATATTTTAAATAACAGTCATATTATTTTTAAATGACTTATAATAATTTCTAAATAATTATTATAATTTATCTTGATTTTTCAAACTCTAGAGTCATTATTAAATGATTTAAATATTAGATAATTCTATTATCATTAATATTTAAATAATATTATAATATTAATGCAACATTGCCAAAATATCAAAGTTATTTTTAATAACTCAAAATATTTTTAAAGTATTAATATTACCCTTAAATGATTTTTAAAACATTCAAAATCATTTTTAAACAATTACCAATAATATTAAAATGTTAAGGTATTATTCATTAAAATATTAAAAGTCACTTATAATTACTTAAAATATGTTTAAACCATTTATATCCTTTTTAAATGTTTTTTAAACTAATAAAATCATTTTTAATCTATTTATTTAATATAATTATTAAATAAATCTAGTATCATTAATATTAAATAATTAATGAAATTTATCTCAAAATATTAAAGTTTACATTTTATTGTTAACATTCGAGTTGTAGTGTAACATTCGAATTTTAAATTATAATATTAAATATTTATTGATTTATATAAGTATATAATGGATGTGTTTATTGTTGAATAAATAATTGTTCAATTTGAGTTGATGTGGTTTAGTTAATTATTTGTTGATTAAATAATTAAATATTAAATATTTATTGATTTATATAAATATTTAGTGGATATATTTATTGTTGAATAAATAATTGTTCAATTTGAGTTGATATGGTTTAATTAATTATTTGTTGAATAAATAATTAAGGAGCTAAGAAAATTAATTGTTATGAGATTATATACTAATTTAATTTAATAATTAAGTTAGAGAGCTAATAATGATTAAATGAATTATAATATTTTAATTAGATTTTTGTAATTAAAATAAGGTGTTAGTTGATTAAATAAAATTATAATTATAAAGAAAGTTATAGTTTTGTGGTAATGAATTATGTGTTAAAGTAATTTAATAGATTAGTATTTGAATTGATTAAATTGATTATTTAATTAAGTAGAAGTGTGACAAATAACTTTGCTATAAAGGAGTTAGTAAAATAAATTAAAAGAGTTTAATTTAGTTTTGCCAAACATGTCTTATTGCATATTAAGTCTTTAATCTAATGATGTTTTATCAAACAAGGTATAAGGATTAATCCATTTGTTTTAATTAAGTTTACCAAATAAGGTGTAAGGATTAAAGAGTTATTTTATTAAGCCTAGCCAAACAAGCCTTATGGCTTTTGATTTTCAAATTTTTATAACTGATGTTAGTTAAAGTTAGAATTATATTATATATTTAATACCTATTTTATTATTATACGTTATATTATTAGTACGTAGTTAGAGTTAGGAAGAAAGAACTCAGTGAAGAAGAAGAAAAATACAGAGAAAATTGAGAAAACTTTAGAGAGAAGGTGAGTGTTTTCTAACAGGATTTTGAGAAAGGAAATGGGGAAAAGAATAGCCATCATCTTCCTAATCAAAGGTAGGAGCTTAATCTCTTCTTTAAAAGTTTAGACTTCTTCTCCAAAAAGTTCTCTGTGAAATTTTTATAAAAGATAAAATGGTGGTGTTTATATTTATATGATAAATTATTGATTATAAGATGATTTCATGAGTTTATATATGATTATAGAAAAACTAGTTCATGTATGTATGGGTTTTGTAGAAGAAAATATATTACAGTGAATTCATATGAAAATATATATGAATATGACTTAGTTTAAAGTAGAAATTAAGGTTTAATTAGTTGTTAAACTGATAAATTGATTATTGAATTTGATAGAGTATGTATAATCATAACTATGGTGTTTTGAAATTATTGTTTTGATTGAAAAACAAAATCACAAGTGTTGATTTCCATTAAAAATGTCAAAAATGGAGTTTTGCCAAAAACATTGAAATTGGGTGTTGTAGATTTGATGTTTATGTTATTTTATGGGTAGAAACATGTTAGAAGTCTTCACAATATGTTTACATGAAGTCTTATGTGTAAATTACATGTTAATTAGTCTATTAGATTGGAGCTTGTAGGCGATTTGGCTTTTTTGTTCATGTTATTCTTAGAGCTTGGTCGTAGAGTTACGGACTCTGGCATGGCATACGATATGATTAAAGTTTTAAGTTTCATTGCATGTCATGCAGCCATATTATCGATGATCAATGATGACTTCATTCATGGCTGACTTCGATTTCATGTATGCAACCAACCTGATGTAAAATGTGGCGCCATGATGAGTTAGCAGAAGGTTCTGACAGTTTTGTTTAAGTATACAAATTTTGAAAATAAATGTTATGTGTTAATAATAGGAATGTTAAATGATGATTTTGATAGTATTAAACTATGAATGAGCATGTTATCAAGTGTTAACTAGTATTAACATAGTTTGATTATGTGAATGGGTAATTTAACCTACATGATGTATATATTTGTTTATATAGATATAAAATGTTGGTAATGACTAATTATGTCATGATGACATATATATAGGGTATTGATTCAAGTTGTAAGGTTTAGCTTGTGCTAAAGGCAAGTTCTCTAACTCAAAAATTCATTGTGCGAGTTTAATTTCATTAATGCGTTATTGTTTTCAAATTCAATTACAATTGTTGTAAGTTGCTACCTCTACACTTTCGTGAGAGCTAGATTGCCTATTATTGAATAAGTTATTGTATCTAGTTGCTCATGCTTGATACAAGTATCCCAAATCTTATAGTTTAATATTGAGCAAGTTTCTCAAATATGTAACTTATTATTTAGCATGCGAGTCGCTTTATTTTAATATTCTAGTGTTGAACAACTTTATCGTTGAAATTACTATTCATTATGCATGCTTAGTATTCAATTCTCAATAACTTTGACCTAATATTGTTCAAATCAAATTATGATATGATTATTCAAAGTTTATGCTATTAGATTATTCCTAAAGCATGATGTTAATTACAAATATCAATTTAGTTATGATTATTCCATAGCATATAGTTATTTCTGTTGTAATCAACTAATCTTTAGTTGATTACCGTTGAATTCTAAATTACCCGGTATTGTATCCAAACCAAACTTTCTTTGTTGCAGACTTGTATTCTAAATACTGAGATGAACAACTCTTTTATTAGAGGTTTACGCTTAGAGTTAAAATGGTTATGCACAATACATTGTACGAAGGGTTGATCCCCCTAAGTACGTGGAGTCCTTATAGTCTTATATTTGTTAAAGTTAAAGTTGAAAGATTACTTATAACTGTGGACATGATTCATGGTCATTAGACCCTCAGTGAATGTTATAATTTTCAGAAAGTTAATAGAACACATTGTTCAGTTCTATTGAGCCTAGTATTGGCAATTGATGTAAAAGTTTAAAGATTTATTTGTTGTTATTCCAAGTGGGCCTTGTTTGCTCACTCTTGCCTGTAAAATTTCTTACTGACTAAAAAGTGAAAAGGTTGACGTACCTAGCACCAGTAAGGGAAAAGGAAAGATGAACAAATATTGAAGACTTGTAAAAGTTGTGATAATTTTATTATCAGACTTTGGTTTAAAGATTGTAATGAAGTTTATTTAATTTTCCGCATTTGAATGTTTGTAACTAAAGGTTAGATAACACAGGAGATTTTATTTAAGTTTAATCCTGTATGGGCAGGTTTTTATTATTCAATTTTATTATGATTGGGTAGTTAGAAATGAATGTTTTGATTAAGTGAACACCAAATCTTGAGGAAATGAAGTACCAGGATTTGGGGGTGTCACAGGTTGGTATCAAAGCTTTAGGTTATGAACCTTAGGTGGGGGAAAAGCCTTAGGAAGTAACCTTTGAAAAGATAGTGGAGATAACTCTTATCGAGTTTTAAGAAAGAAGTAATAAAACACTTATGTGCTTATGTGATTATAATTTATGTACTCGTGAGTGTCGAGTAGTAATGATTAATAATTAAAACTTTAAAACTTTATTGTCAGGATGACTAATGTTGGAGAATCCATCAGGCTAGGGAGGAGGGACCTCAAATGCCTATAGAGGAGGAGCCTCGGGACATTGAGTAGTTTGGGAACAACTCGCCCGCGGGAGTCGACCAGTTGGATCGCGTTGGTTGAAGAGTAGTTGAGGATGATGATGATGATGTAGAAGCAGACGAGGAGGATCCCGTTGAGTTACCATAGGAGGATGAGGATGGCGAGGACGAGGAGGAAAGGATTCCACTTAACTTCGAAATTGGTAGTATATACGATGAGGTGCATGGCCAGTAACGTGGAACTTGAGGATCTGATTGAGGAGTTCTGAGGAGATAGTAGTTGAACAACGAGAATCGCAATGACACAAAAAGGATGGCGAGATCCAAGATCGTGAAGAACGGTGACAAATGTTGAGGAGAAACTAGTCTGGTGAAGGAGAGAAAGAACAATGATCGAAGTGGTCGTTGGCTGAAGAAAAAATTTGAGAAGAAGAAGGCGCTAAGAGGGCAAGAGTGAAGATGCATACGAGGAAGCTTTTCAATGAACCGGAAGAAGCGAAGAGACTCACGGTGCAAAGAGGATGAAGATGGAAGAGATGGATAAAGTATTTAACACCGCAATTAATCGAGCTCAAGATCGGGTCATGGGATATCCGATTCGATTCGAGAGCAGCGCCATCATTCGTGTTAGATCGCGAGAACAATATTTGAGTTATGGAGGAAAAGAGCGTGATAGGGCTAAGAAGTATCTTAATAGAACATCGTAGAAAATTTGTTATACGATGAGTGAAAGGTTAAATAAATTGTAAATCCCAAGTGTTATGCAACCTATGGGATATGACTATGATGTTGTCACTGAAACTTTTGTAGTTAGGAAAGTAATGTAGATAGCAGTGATGCTATTGTTTTATGTCTTCCAAAAAGGTTTTGAATAAATAAAAGTTGTTACTTTATTCAAAGTGTTATGTGTTATGTGGTTATTTCTTTTATGGAGGCAAGTTAATTAGAAAATACTTAAAGAAGATGAGTAATAGTATAATAGATGTTTTGTTTTAACAGAAAATGCCTCCCAGACGTGAACCACCCCGACAGAGAAATAATGAGAGAACTACCAATAACGACAATGTTGATGGTAACCCCGTTCAACAACTAGTGACGCTACTGACAGGAGCATTACAGAATCAACCACAAAACCATGGTACAATGTTTAAGGATTTCAAGGCGGTTGGACCACCTGAATTTCGTGGGTCCATGAATCCAGTCGAAGCACAAACCTGGATTATGAAGATAGAAAAGGTGTTCGATGTCTCTAGGGTGGGGATGACGGAAGAGCGCTTTGCAACATTCATGTTGAAAGCGAAGCTAGTTATTGGTGGCGAGCCAATAAAACTTCGTGAAGGGCGGGGTGATGACACAGGATAGGTTCAAGGAGTTATTCTTGAGACCTATTTTGGAGAGTTGAAGAGTCGGTTAGAAGTGCGGTTTAGAATTAAAGCGAGGAACGATGATGGTATTTGAGTATCTCGTAAAATTCAATGAATTAGCGAGGTTTTGTGCCATATAAATAAAGCCTGATTGAGCGTAAAAAGTAAAAGAAGATTTGAGCAGGGTGAAGCCACAGGTTATCTGATAGGGTTTCCTTGTTCGAGTTGAAGACATTTACAGTGATGATGGAGAAGGTAGTACTCATTTGAAGGTGGAGGCGGCGGTGACAAAGTTCAATCAGGAACAAAGAAGAAGAAAATGAGAATGAGATTAAGAATGGAGGTGGTGGTGGTGGAAACAACAACAACAACAACAAGAAGCTGCGACTTGAAGAGGAAGTGGAATGGGAACATGGGTCTTTGAAACCATCGGGGTAACCAACAAAACAAAAGTTTGAAGCATATGCGACATGCGGGAAATTTCACAAGGTGCGTGCTTGATGGGGAAGCGAGTTTGCTTCAATTGTGGCGGGAGGGTCACATCGCCCCTAATTGCACTCAACGAAGAAGAAGAATGTGTGCTTCACGTGCGGATCAAGGATCTTTTGCTCGTGAATGCCCTGAAGAAGAAGGACGGAGTGACAACCGAAGCAATGGAGGTAACAATGGAGGTACATGGGCCATTTGCGGGACTGCGACATCAAATAAACCCATAGCCAGAACATTCAACATGAGTGTGCAAGATGTTGTGCAATCAAAAGATGTGGTGTCAGGTATTATCCCAATCAATGATATAAATGCTTATGTATTATTTGATTCGGGTGCTACTTGCTTGTTTATATCTGATGAATTTGCTAAGAGGTTAGAATTGCCTAGAGAAGAATTGAATTTTCCTTTGATCATAGAAATTGCGAATAAGGAAGTAATCCCTGTTAGATTCGTATACAAGAACTGTAGGGTGAACATTAAGGAGAATATCTTGTTGGTAGATTTGATTCCGATTAGACTTGGGGAATTTGATGTAATTTTGGGAATGGATTGGTTGTTCAAATACGGAGCGGTAATTGACTGCCAAAAGAAGTGTGTAAACCTTATGACTCTGTCAAAGGTAGTATTTCATGGTAGCAAGTCGCCTAGACAAATGAAATGTCTGACGACTATGCAAGCCAAGAAATTGTTGAGTCAAGGTTGTGTGGGCTATTTAGCTTACATAGTCGATACTCGGAAGAAGGTGTGAAACTAGAAGAAATACCGAGTAGTGAGAGAATTGAAGGCGTGTTTCGGAGGAATTGCCGGGACTTCACTTTGTGAGAGAAATTGAGTTTGTGCTCGACTTAGCGCCGGGAATAGCACCGATATCGAAGGCCCAGTACAGAATGGCTCCGATAGAAATGAAGGAACTAATGGTATAGTTGCAAGAGCTACTGGACAAGAAATATATTCAACCAAGCGTATCGTAGTGGGGGGCGCCGGTTTTATTCGTGAAGAAGAAGAAGGACGGATCAATGCGTCTTTGCATTGATTATAGGGAATTAAACAAGGTCACTATTAAGAATAGGTATCCTTTACCTAGAATAGATGACTTGTTTGACCAATTGAAGGGTGCTAAATATTTCTCAAAAATTGATTTGAGAAGTGGGTATCACCAATTGAAGGTAAGAAAGGAGGATATACCTAGAACGACATTCAGAACTCGGTATAGACATTACGAATTTCTGCTGATGTCTTTTGGTTTAACTAATGCCCCTGCTGCATTCATGGATTTGATGAACAGGGTGTTTAAACCATTTTTAGACAAGTTTGTAGTGGTATTTATTGATGACATTCTGGTGTATTCCAAAACTCAAGAAGAACACGTGGAACATTTACGTTTGACATTGGAGACACTAAGAAAGGGAAAAGTTGTATGCATAAAATTATCTAAGTGCGAATTCTGGCTCGATCGTGTACAATTTTTGGGTCATGTGATTGACAAAGATGGGATTTCAGTGGATCCATCAAAAGTGGAAGCTATAATCAATTGGGAACAACCAAGAACACCGTCAGAAGTGAGGAGTTTCTTAGGACTGGCTGGTTATTATAGAAGATTTATTCAATATTTTTCTAAGATAGCCACTCATTAACAAATTTGACAAGGAAAATTTGTAAAATTCGTTTGGACGGAGAATTGTGAAGAGAGAGTTTCAAGATTTGAAGAAAAAGTTAAGTATGGCTTTGTGTTGACATTACCGGATAATACATGAAATTTTGTGGTGTATAGTGATGCCTCACACAAAGGGTTGGGTTGTGTTCTTATGCTTGAGCAGCAAAGTTATTGCGTATGCATCAAGACAACTAAAGGATTATGAGAAAGGGTATCCGACTCATGATTTGGAATTGGCTGCAGTTGTATTTGCTCTGAAGATATGGAGACACTATCTTTATGGAGAGAAATGTGAGATCTACATAGACCACAAAAGTCTGAAGTATATTTTCAATCAAAAGGATTTGAACATGCGTCAAAGAAGGTGGATGGAATTGATAAAAGATAATGATTGTGAAATCTTTTATCATCCGGGCAAAGCGAATGTTGTGGCAGATGCTTTAAGCAGGAAAGGTTGGGAGAAGTTGATGCTGATAACAACTTAGGAGGATCTCATTTCAGCAATGACAAAACTGGAGTTGGAAATCAAATTTCCAAAAGAATTTGATGAACAACTATTCGAGATAAGCGGGTCCAACTTTAGTGGACAAAGTGAAGAATGCTCAACTACAAGATGAAGAGTGTGGGAAAATCAAAGAGAATCGATTGAGAGTAGTGATGTAAAATACAAGATCGTCTAGAAGGACTACTACGGTTTGAGGGAAGAATCTGGGTTCAAGAAGAACACAGTGAAAGAAGAAATTTTGGCCAAAGCTCATAGCTCAAAATATTCAATTCATCCGAAGCACGAAAATTTATCAAGATTTTGTGCAGACATTTTTGGTGGTAGAATATGAAAAGAGGCGTTGCGAGAATCGTGGCGAAATGCTTGACATGTCAAAGAGTAAAATCCGAACATCAAACACCCATCGGATTACTTTAACCGTTGGAAATACTGGAATGGAAGTGGGAACACATCACGATGGATTTTGTGGTGGGTCTTCGAACTACTCAGAGAGGGTGTGATGCGATTTGGGTGATAGTGGACAGACTGACAAAGTCAGCGCACTTTTTACCCATAAAGATTAGATTCGTTGGCAAGATTGTACATTAAAGAGATCATTTCGAGGCATGGAGTGCCAGTATCAATTGTGTCCGATAGAGATCCGCGATTCACGTCTAATTTCTGGAAGAGACTACAAGAATACATGGGGACACAGTTGCGAATGAGTATGGCTTATCATCCACAAACAGATGGCCAAAGCGAACGAATAATTCAGACATTTTAAGATATGCTGAGAGCATGTGTAATAGACTTTAAAGGAAGCTGGGAAGAACAATTACCGTTGGTGGAATTTGCTTACAACAACAGTTATCACGCGAGCATCGGCATGCCACCTTACGAGGAATTGTACGGCAGAAAGTGCAGAACTCCAATGTGCTGGGATGAAGTCGGTGAACGCCAACTGTTAGGAGCAGAACTAGTGCAACAAACTGCTAACGTTGTCAAACTCATCAAGACAAGATTAGTAGCTTTTCAAGACCAGAAGCGAGAAAAAGTATCTTTGATCAACACGACAAGATCGTGCATTCGGACGTAGGAACTTTTGTATTCCTAAAAGTTTCTCCCCTGGTAGGGAAAATTCATTTCGGTAAAAAGGAAACCTAAGCCCGAGGTTTATTGGACCCTTTGAAGTCTTTGCGAAGAGTGGGAGAAGTGGCTTACGAGGTAGCTCTACCTCGAGTTGGAAAACATTCATAATGTTTTTCACATTTGATATTACGACCATATAAACCCGACTACAAACATGTGATCGAAAGTACGAACCGTTGCGATTCGAGAAAGATTTGTCTCATGAAGAGGTTCTATCCGGATAGTCGACGAGGAAAGAACAAGTGCTCGGTATAAAGTGATTCCTTACGTGAAGGTGATATGGAGGAACCACAATTTGAAGAAGCTATGTGGGAACTCGAAGAAGAAAAGGTTGAAAAGAGTACCCTGAGTTATTTGTTTTAATTGTGTCTTGATTCTAGGGGCCGAGAATCTTTGTAAGTAGGGAAGAATGTAATGAATGATTTGTTTGAGTTGTGATTACGAGGGACAGAATCCTTGTAAGGAGGAATGATGTAACATTCCGAATTTTAAATTATATTATTAAATATTTATTGATTTATATAAGTATTTAATGGATGAGTTTATTGTTGAATAAATAATTGTTCAATTTGAGTTGATATGGCTTAGTTAATTATTTGTTGATTAAATAATTAAATATTAAATATTAAATATTAAATATTTATTGCTTTATATAAATATTTAGTGAATATATTTATTGTTGAATAAATAATTGTTCAATTTGAGTTGATATGGTTTAATTAATTATTTATTGAATAAATAATTAAGGAGCTAAGAAAATTAATTGTTATGAGATTATATACTAATTTAATTTAATAATTAAGTTAGAGAGCTAATAATGATTAAATGAAAATAATATTATAATTAGATTTTTGTAATTAAAATAAGGTGTTAGTTGATTAAATAAAATTATAATTATAAAGAAAGTTATAGTTTTGTGGTATTGAATTATGTGTTAAAGTAATTTAATAGATTAATATTTGAATTGATTAAATTGATTATTTAATTAAGTAGAAGTGTGACAAATAACCTTTGCTATAAAGGAATTAGTAAAATAAATTAAAAGAGTTTAATTTAGTTTTGCCAAACATGTCTTATTGCATATTAAGTCTTTAATCTAATGATGTTTTATCAAACAAGGTATAAGGATTAATCCATTTGTTTTAATTAAGTTTACTAAACAAGGTGTAAGGATTAAAGAGTTATTTTATTAAGCCTAGCCAAACAAGCCTTATGGCTTTTGATTTTCAAATTTTTATAACTGATGTCAGTTAAAGTTAGAATTATATTATATATTTAATACCTATATTATTATTATACGTTATATTATTAGTACGTAGTTAAAGTTAGAAAGAAAGAACTCAGTGAAGAAGAAGAAAAATACAGAGAAAATTGAGAAAACTTTAGAGAGAAGGTGAGTGTTTTCTAACAGGTTTTTGAGAAAGGAATTGGGGAAAAGAATTGCCATCATCTTCCTAATCAAAGGTAGGAGCTTAATCTCTTCTTTAAAAGTTTAGACTTCTTCTCCAAAAAGTTCTCTGTGAAATTTTTATAAAAGATAAATTGGTGGTGTTTATATTTATATGATAAATTATTGATTATAAGATGATTTCATAAGTTTATATATGATTATAGAAAAACTAGTTCATGTATGTATGGGTTTTGTGGAAGAAAATATATTACAGTGAATTCATATGAAAATATATATGAATATGGCTTAGTTTAAAGTAGAAATTAAGGTTTAATTAGTTGTTAAACTGATAAATTGATTATTGAATTTGATATAGTATGTATAATCATGACTATGGTGTTTTGAAATTACTGTTTTGATTGAAAAACAAAATCATAGTGTTGATTTCCATTAAAAATGTTAAAAATGGGGTTTTTTACCAAAAACATTGAAATTGGGTGTTGTAGATTTGACGTTTATGTTATTTTATGGGTAGAAACATGTTAGAAGTCTTCACAATATGTTTACATGAAGTCTATGTATAAATTACATGTTAATTAGTCTATTAGATTGGAGCTTGTAGGCCAATTTGGCTTTTGTTCATGCTATTGCCAAGCTTGGTCGCCGAGTTCTGGACTCTGGCCTTATTGTAACGCAATGATCTAAGTTTTGCTCACGCATTATTTGGCGCCATGTCATGGCCAATCGATAACTTTGTGATTTCGCTACTTCCTGGCTAACTTTCAGCCTTATGACATAACTTCAATCTTCAATAAGGCGCCAACCACTGATGTAAGCGTGTGTGCATAACATGAAGTTAGCGAAGGTTCGACAGCAGTTTTGTTTAAGTATACAAATTTTGAAAATAAATGTTATGTGTTAATAATAGGAATGTTAAATGATGATTTCAGTAGTATTTGTGACGCCCCCAAATCCAGGTTCTCTCACCTCAAATTCAGTGCTCACGATCTATCATCATCATAAGCATTCTATAACTACTACGAAATAATAAACATACATTGTTCATTATAATAAAGTCTCATAAACTGGTCCCAAGGTCTCCATAACCTTAACTTTAAATACACCATTCATAATACAAACAATTTACTTAAGAAATTCCATCAGATAATAGTTAAATTGACATTCATTCTAAACTACTCCCGGATCTTGCCCTTGTTCTTCATGTTGGATCCTTCGGGCTTAACTGAAATAGATGTCATGATATAGCAAGAGTAAGCAACTAATTTGCTTCGCAAGTTTATATACAAGGGAGATATATCATGACTTAGAAAGAAATATTGCATTCAATGTTCAACAATAGTATAAGATTGTGAAGGAACATGAATTAATAATCAACAATTGAATATTCGATAATTAAATAACATGAACTGAGTGGTTTTGAATAACCATGAACATTTGCCAAGGTGCTCGGTGATTTAAACTGGACCTCTTAATAAGTTTTGGTATTCAAGGGGATCAGCCTTTCATACCTCGTGATTTATGCATATACACTTAATAATCCGGAATTGATATCATGCCTTAATCAAATTCGTCATTTTCTCAGTCAAGAGTTCTTATCATATTAATTTAATAAGAACAACTATTTAAAACACATTTGAGTTAACAAATTTATACATGCTTGATCTAGCTGATACAATTAGCATAGATCTATTTCATAAATAAGGAACTTTAATTTAATTCACAGTTCAATAGCAATAGAACGAAATTCAATTGCACAAAGTGAGAATTTCAATAATCAATATAGACGTGAATAATCATCAATAATTATCACTAACATGCTTTGAAAATAATAACTCGAGTTTGAGTTAGGAAAACTTGTCTCGTCTGTAGATTACGGCTACACAATTAATTTATATCCACTATGCAGTTATATTATCTTCCTTTGAGAGACTTATAGTTAATCTTTCAATTAGTCAAAGTCTACATTAGATTATGTAATCACATAGATATTATACATTACATTTAGTTCTTATAAACATTATCCTGTCTAGATAGTGTTGCTATTAATTAACGACTACCTTTAATTCACATAATATTATTAACTTAGATAATATTTAATTCACCTTCTAGTATTATTGGTTCACTAATAATACTTTCATTCACTCACTAATATTATTAACATTTAATAATATTTTATTTTTCACTAATGTTATTACATTTAATAACATTTTATTTAATCTCGAATATTATTATTTAATAATATTTTAATCATTTAATAATAATACTTTAATCTAATATTATTAATCTTTTAATAATATTTTAATCTAAGATTAATATCTTAATCTAATATTATTAATTATTTAATAATATTTTAATGAAATTTTAATCTTAATTTTTATTTACTTAAAAATATTATATTCTATTATTATTAACATCATAATAATATTTTAATGATTTATTGGATTAATAAACAATTTATTCTAATTGTTCACCCTTTATTAAACCTCTTATTTAATATCCATAAAAGGTCATAAATGATATTTCTTATCATAAATTACCAAAGTGCCTTAAGATAGTCATGTTATAATATATTATGAGCATTTAAGCATAAAAACCACATTTTTCTCATTAAAGAAATTATTTAACTATTTATTTCCTTTTATTCATAACTTAACCATTTTTTAGAAAAAATAGCAAACTAACTTCAAAAATTCTCAACTTCTGAATGTTGATAGAATATGAACTAACAATGATCCCCTAATCTTTCTAGAAGTTTAGAAAATGGTTTACTATTTTTAAAATGTCCAAAACACTCGGATCTTGGTCTATTTTTAATAAATTGAGTTTTACTCAGACAAATCTGAAATTTTAAGGGTATGTTCTCTTAACATATATAAAGCCACTGTACAAATTTCAGAATTTTCCAGTGTATACGCAATGAGATATTCGAAGGTTAATATTTCGGAGTCCTTTACGGAATTGGCCATTACTCACAACCTTTAAGTCGAAATGCGTCCATTCTTTTTCCTACACGTAGATAACTTCTTAAGGTACCTCTGTGATTTTTCTCAAATTTTTAAAAGACAAGAAACTGATCGAAACAGCCTCATGAAAAACGGATCAGTAGCTGATTTAAGGTTTTCAAAGCCTCAACATGCAAAGTGGACTGTTTTGGGAAAAATAGTCTCAAAGGTTTCAAAACTTGCTAGATTTGTGTTCTACCACCTGGGTTTACTACATAACTCATGTATCTAGCACCCCCCTTCGACGGATCACAATTCCAAGTTGTAAAACTTGAGTTACACAAGATTTAGTGGAAGAAAAACAAGAGTTTTCACCCTTGGAGAACATATGCTCATTTTCTTCCTCTAAGTCTTTGATCTAACACTCAAGATACTTAGTTCCATACATGATGATATGTAGAACTAGTGTATCTTGAGTATTTATACATAACCCCATCAAAACTCAAGCTAGCAAAACAAAGTAAAAGAAGAAGATGAAGGTAAGTTATACCTTGACTTAGTTGCTACCTTTCTTGATTTTCCAAAGTAAGTAATAAACTTAGGAAGAATGAACAACTAGCACTCCTATCTCTTTCTCTCTATAGCCGAAACCCTCTCTCTCTTTTCTCTCTTTGAAGTTGGCTAGCTTGGGAGCAAAAGATAGAAGACGAAGATGGAGAGAAAAATGAAATTTGGGAAGAATGAAATGTGTTTACAAAATGAAATGGGCAATTTACTAATAACCCCATAACTATTTTATTGTCCATTGGGTAAAAGCTTTGCATTATCACATCCATTAGTCTAGACATGATTAAAGGTGCATAATGGAGTGGCAACCAATGGGAGCTTGACAAAATTGTCCTTGTGTTTAATAATTTCTACTAATGGACAAGTTAACTTAATTATTCCACTTAGGATCCTCTAGCCCATAATATCCTCCATTTAGCTTTTATTTTAAATGCCCAATTTTGATTAATCAAATGTCTACTGTACCCCTAATTAAGTGGGCTAAGTATTGGATTGTATTTTATTCCTTTGGGCTTCTTCTTTAATTGTTTTGGGCTATGTACTAAACATAGTCTAGCAATTTTAATAATGCTACCCAATTTGATTATTTAGGGCTTCCATTTCCAATCATATGAAGTTTAATTACTTATACATGTGACTTTATCTCATAACCTAATTAGATTTACAAGAATTAGGTTTAAAAATTATTAGTCACTTGAAATACTAAGTTTACCCACTTAAGTTAGTATACATATTAAATACTAACTTTTTCGTATTACCATAACCCTTAGGTTATTTAATAGTCTTACCTAATGTATAATTAGGTTACGAAGCTTTCATTTTATGAAATCTATAAATGTATGTATCCATAACTATAGTATATATGTTAATTGACCCATGCACCACTTCACATGTGTTGTCACATATTAAATCCTTATATAACACAAGGTTTAAAAAAAATTCAATAATGTACATACATATATAGTGACTTAAAATTCACGGTTATTACAGTATTAAACTATGAATGAACATGTTATCAACTGTTAACTAGTATTAACATAGTTTGATTATGTGAATGAGTAATTCGACCTACATGATGTATGTATTGTTTATATAGATATAAAATGTTGGTAATGACTAATTATGTCATGATGACATATGTATAGGGTATTGATTCAAGTTGTAAGGTTTAACTTGTGCTAAAGGCAAGTTCTCTAACTCAAAACTTCATTGTGCGAGTTTAATTTCATTAGTACGTTATTGTTTTTAAATTCAATTACAATTGTTGTAAGTTGTTACCTCTACACTTTCGTAGAGCTAGATTGCCTATTATTGAATAATTTATTGTATCTAGTTGCTCATAACGATACAAGTATCCCAAATCTTATAGTTTAATATTGAGCAAGTTTCTCGAATATGTAACTTATTATTTAGCATGCGAGTCGCTTTATTTTAATATTCTAGTGTTGAACAACTTTATCGTTCAAATTACTATTCACTATGCATGCTTAGTATTTAATTCTCAATAACTTTGACCTAATATTGTTCAAAGCAAATTATGATATGATTATTCAATGTTTATGCTATTAGATTATTCCTAAAGCATGATATTAATTACAAATATCAATTCAGTTATGATTATTCCATAGCATACAAGATTATTTACATTGTAATCAACTAATCCTTAGTTGATTACCGTTGAATTCTAAATTACCCGGTATTGTATCCAAACCAAACTTACTTTGGTGCGGACTTGTATTCTAAATACTGAGATGAACAAGTCTTTTATTAGAGGTTTACGCTTAGCGTTAAAATGGTTGTGCACAATACATTGTACGAAGGGTTGATCCCTCTAAGTACGTGGAGTCCTTATAGTCTTATGACTGTTAAAGTTAAAGTTCAAAGATTACTTATAACTGTGGACATGATTCGTGGTTATTAGACCCTCAGTGAATGTTATAATTTTTAGAAAGTTAATAGAACACATTGTTCAGTTCTATTGAGCCTAGTATTGGCAATTGATGTAAAAGTTTAAAGATTTATTTGTTGTTATTCCAAGTGGGCCTTGTTTGCTCACTCTTGCCTGTAAAATTTCTTACAGCTAAAGCTGAAAAGGGTGACATACCTAGCACCAGTAAGGGAAAAGGAAAGATGAACAAATATTGAAGACTTGTAATAGTTATGATAGTTTTATTATCAGACTTTGGTTTAAAGATTGTAATGAAGTTTATTTAATTTTCTGCATTTGAATGTTTGTAACTAAAGGTTACATAACATGGGAGATTTTTATTTAAGTTTAATCCTGTATGGGAAGGTTTTTATTATTCAATTTATTATGATTGGGTAGTTAGAAATGAATGTTTTGATTAAGTGAACACCAAATCTTGAGGAAATGAAGTACTAGGATTTGGTGGTGTCACATGTAGTCCACATGACAGAGTACATATAACATCCTTAACATAAGTTAAACTACATTAGGATCACTAACTAGCATTCGGTCAAACCATGTCAGAAAGGATGTTCTTGCATTTTCTGGGTTTTCCAGAAAATCGAGTTCATGTGCGAGTGGGCTAGTTTGACCGTACATTACTTTCAGTCTGTTGGTTATATAAGTGATCTAGACGTCGGGCTTTGTAGACAAACCAGTAGAGTCCAAGTGGTGAGCCTTTATAATGTCCAAACATAATTTACATGCAAGATCTAATTCAATAAAGAACTTGTCAGACGTGTTCTTGAGTTTTTAGGTTGCCCAGAAACTCAAGTAGTCACAAGGGTACTACTTTGCAGCCTTATAGATTACTGTCTAGGTCTGGTTTATGTGCTATCAAGGTTTAAACTTGTAGTAGTGATGTCAGAGTACAACTACATAACATCAGATTATCATAACGACATCACCATCTCAAGTTTTGAATCGGTCAAAGTACGGGTCAGACGCTGTTCTTCACGTTTCTGGGTTTTCCAGATTTCATCAAGAACAGTTGGTCAATGCTACTTTAACCAAGTATAATTTTGCTTCTATGTATTTTTTGGGTGAGCTAAAAGCTTGATTGTGTAGACCTTTTACTAGACTACAACTTCAAACCTTTAAATCACCAAAACAATAAACTAGCACAGATCTACAAGGCCTGACATTAATTGTCAGACAACAAAAATAAAAATTTCCAGATTTTGTAAAAACTTAGATTCGAGCATATAAATGTTATGGATCCACTATTTAGCAACCCCGATCATCTATATGGACTACAAACAACATGTTTAACACATAAAAACTACCATCTAACATGGAATCAAAAATCAAAATTTAGGTTTAGGGTTTTACCTTTCTTGAAGAAAATATGATTCTTGGCTACTGATTTTGTTGTGGTTGTTAGTGGGGCTGCTCTTGGGGACTGAAATGCTCAAGAATTTCATGGGTTAGAGAGAGAGAAGCTTGGTGGTGTGTTTGTGAACAATTGGGACAAAATTATGAAATTTCCTCTCTCTCAATCTATATATAATTTGATGCAAGGACCATGGCTGATCATGAGGACAGGTTGTGAGCTGATTAAAGGCTAGTACTAGACCACATGGCTATCTAGAGTTGGTCACCAACTCCTTACTAGGGCTAGATCTACACTCCACCTTATTAAAATAATAAAAGGGTAGTTTGGTCATTTAGCTTTTACTTTTAGTGGCTAGGTTGACATTTCATCTCACCCATTATGGTTTAACCCTAGAAATCCAAAAGTCCAAGTTCTAGGATTTTGAGATTAGGGCTAAAATGAGAATCTTAGTTTCTAAAAAATGTGAATTAGGGTTCCCTAATTAAATTAGGTTTACTAATTACCTAGAATTTAAAAATTATACTTTATAATATACTAATTACCATTGACCTTGCTAAATTAATAATTAGGGTTTACAATTTAGCAACTAGGGTTCTAATTTAGTAATTAGGGTTTCTAAGTATTAATTAGGGTTTACCTAATTAATATTAATATAATAATAATTGTTATTAATTACATAACACATAACTTAATAATTTTTTTATAGTCGTAATTGACCTATGTACTATAGTTTATCAGTAACGTTAGGGTTTGTACTGTTTCTCCATAACAGTTCCACAAATTACATTACACACATATCAAGTATGTTTATATTACTGAAATATAATTAATATTATATTAATATTCTCATTTCTTATTCAAAATCCAAAATTAGGGTTTTGTATATGACATAACCTTCATATATACCATTATTAATTAAGTTAAAATAATTAACTTAACTAATATAATAAAATACAAATCATAATAATCCTTATAATCATATCATATATATAATAATAATATTTCATGGAAAATAAATAATAAATATTTTTATTAAAAAATTAATTTATAGTAAGAATATAACCTATAATGATCAATAATTCTTAAAAGAATTTATTTATAATTATTCATATAATAAATAAGTTTTATTTGTCACATAAATACCTATACTTTTCTTTGCACATAATCCCACCTTTATATATAAAAAAAATTAAATGCAAAATTTATTATTTAATTATTTTGAAAATACTGGGGTATTACAATTCTGTTATACAATACTTGTTCTATTGTATACCTCTTGAGATTGTTATTCAATTTAAATATCATTTATTGTTGAACCTTGTTAGACTAGTGAACCCTTATTGATCATTCGACTAGTCCATAGTTGATGAACGTTCTAAATTTCAGAACCCTTATTGATTTATCCAAACCAAACTTCCTTTGGTGCGGACTCAAATGTCAAACTGAGATGAACAACCCTGTATAGGGATTTCTTATGCGTTAGTGTTAAGATATTGTGCACAGTATGGTAGTAAGGGCCGATCCCCCTATGTACGAGTAGAAGAGTCCATAGTCTTATTTCGTTAAAGGTTTCAAGTACAACCCTTGATAACCTAGGACATAGTCTTATGACCCTCAAATCTTTTGATTCTCGTTATTCATTCTTGATTCAAAAGTTGAGTTTTATTGCAGAAGTCTTTGATTCACTCACATGTTATTATATATTGATATTTCATTTTTATGCTTGTGGACAATCATGCTCACTCTTGCGTAATAATAACATTGCAGTTAAGAACGAAAGGTCCGACGAGCCTTCTACTAGCAAAGGCAAGGGCAAGATTAACAAGTGATGAAGACTTATTGTTTTATGTGATGATGTATTTCTGTTTTAGACTTATGTTAATGATGTGTAAGATGATTAATTGTTTATGTTTCCGCAGTTAAGATTTAAGGTTAGTATAACCTGGGATTTATGTATTTATACGATGTAACTCCCTAAAGAGAGGATTTATTTCTATCTATTAATGATTTCATTTATTATGGGTAGATAGACATATGATGTTTGTATAGTGAACACCAAATCATGTGGGAATTTAAGTACCCGAATTTGGGGGTGTCACAATGCATACTGCATGTATTTTCAGGTATAAAAGATTGTTCATGTTCAATGTTCATTCAGCTATGTAAAATTTGTTCATGCTAGTTCGCAATTATATTGTAGCACTGTAGCCAGCTTTTATTTAATTCTTTCTATCATGATATATCTTTAATTTATTGAACTTAAAATTGTTGGGAAAACCTATTGCTCACCCTTGCTATATCATGATTTAACATTGCAGATTAAGACGAATACGTCGAATACAAGAAAGGACAAGACCAAGTCCAGCTTGGGATAATATGTGCAGTTAAAAATGTAATACTATAGTATGATAATAATGTTGTAAATCAAATAAGTTATGAATTGTGTATGTTAAGGTTACTCGACCTTGGGGAAATAGTGTGCAAAGTTTAATGTATAAACAATTTATGTTTATATCTTCCGTAACAGTTATAGAATTAGCATACCAAGATCCGTGGTGATTTGGGACCCGGATTTGGGGATGCTACAGTTGGTACCAGAGCTGTTGGCTATAAACCTTGGGTAGTGATACCCTAGACTAATAACCGCAGTGACTAGGATAAGATCTAACTCAAATAGAGTTAGTGTGTCGGTAAGATTCAAAGATGAATCTCGGCGGGTTATAAAAGATACAGAGTTTCCTAACTTTGATAATAAAGTTGAACAGTAATGATGAATAGAAAGAGTCTAAAAGACTAAAAGTACAGTGGTAGGAGATCATAAAACAAAACGATCATAGAATAGAAATGAATCGTAATATATACAATGAGATCACCCCGTGATCTGATATGGATTAAGCGAATGATTGACAAGTTTAAAGCAAGATTGTTGTGTGTCTATGAATGAGTACGAATTTAGGAAAGGATTATGAATACGGATTAAATGAAATTCATATTGAGAAGGGAGTTAAGATTAGCTGGGGGTTTCAATTGAGGACTCGTGTCAACAGCTGAGTTGTATGATTCCTTGTTATGGGCGGGGAATTATACTTGGTATAAAGACCACTTAGTTTCTGGCACTGATAATCATTGAAATGTCTGTGTCGCGCTATTTGCTATATGCGTGTTGAGAAGGTGATTCTTTTCTCATGTGTATAACAGATAGATAGGTTATAGGAAGAGAATATAAGGTTAAGTATGAGTTCTTAAAACTCATACTTATGGTACGTTCGTGACTCATAATTATATAAAATGTTTATGAACCCCTCAGCGAATGGACTCCAAAGGTCTGTCTAGGAAAAGTTCTTAAACTCATATGATTGTGGCAAGTTCTTGAACTCATAAGTGTGGTAAGTTTGACGAACTAGGTATAGTTTTGTGTAAATGGAGTATTGTATCGCCCCAGAAAATCAGATTTTAGAAGAATTAAATTTTTATTTGATTATATGGATTAAATGAATTTAATTGATTATTTATGGAGTAAGCAACTTGAAGGTCGTTCTATGACCTAAACATGTCAGAACATCGTAGAATTTTGGCTACGTGGTAGAATTAAAGTGTTTGAATTTCCAAGATGAAAATAAAAGCTTTCCGAGAAATTTTCTGAAAAACACTATTCACGCATTTCTGCTCGGGAATTATTTTTGAACTTCTGAGAAATACGTAACGATAGAATATCGAGGTGAGATGGAATATCCGATAATATTTCAGTTATGGCAAACGCAATTTTTCGCCTGCACACTTAAGACCTAACGGGTAGAAGAAAGTGATTTACGAGAAGGAAATGTAATGCAATTAATGAATTAATCAATAATCGTATAATACTTAGGTATTATACAAAGTAATGAATACGAGTATAATATGATGTATTATACGAGTAGGTATGGATGATGGTATGTCGTATATGTTGAATTAGTATACAAGTTAGAATACAAGAATTATATGTATAGAATACGTCCTAAGGCTTTAAGCCATTTGTGAATGAACTTGTGGATTATGTGGGATGTACAAGTCCAATATGATTTAATATGAAAGTCCAATAGAATTAATGTGCAGGCCCCAGTATTTGTTTAATTGCAAGCCCAATGGATAAGTTAAGATTAATTAAGCTAAAGGCCCAAATTATGAACTAATGGGTTATTGGATGGTTTAAAACCATGGATGACCCAAAGTGCTGGCCAAGTAAAGTAACTTAATGGCTAAGTGTTGTAATGGCCAAGTAATTAAAGTGATGAGCAAGTAATGGATAAGTTAGGTGATTAACAAGCAAACTTAAAGGCTAAGTAAGTGTGGTGAGCAAACAAAGTGCTTAAGTGATGAGCAAATAGACTTAAGGGCTAAGAAATGGATAACTTAAGTGGTGAGCAAGCAAATAATGTGGTGGCCAAGTTAACTTAAGAGCTAGGTAATGAATAGTAAGGAGGTGGATGGCTTAATGACCCTTATGCCCTAACTTAGGATTTCCTATAAATAGCAAGCTTGCATTTCATTTGTTGGTTGTTCATTCATCCAACACTTTATAACTTATAAGTTGAGAGCTTATTGGCTTGAGAAAAAAAGCTAGAAAAGCTATAGTTCATAGTTCAAGAAATAAGAAGAAGGATTAACAAGAGAACATCAAGGGTAAGCAATCCTAAGACATGAATCTCTTTCTCTTCCATTGTTAGAGAAGTAGGTAGTGGTAGAACATGTATGCTAAGGAATGATAAGAATGATAAATCAATGGACTTAAGCCGTGTAAGTCATGAATAAGTAATTCAAACCTAAGTAAGTTATGAACTCATAAGGAAACTATATGAACTTCTCATATGTTTACCTTAATAAGATGGTATGATAAAGAGATGTGAGAATGGTGGTTAAAAGATTAAGATCCTTATAAGTCATGAGTAATGAAAATGTAAGTAATTTATATTTTTATAAGTTACCAACTCACAAAGAACAAGTAATAACTTATCATGTTTATAAGTTAATGAAGCATGTATGTCAAGATGTTAGTATGAGGGATTGAATCCATTTGAAATGAAGAACAAATCTTAAGTAACGAAGTTTTGCCGGAATTCATACGATTGGACGATAATCGTCGAATTCATGAAATTCTTGGAATGAAAGTCAAATTTTGATATTGAGCTTGGAAACATTGGTTTTTAATGGAGACAAGTCTTATTTGGCATTATAGAGTTGCGGACTCTAAAATGACCAGATTCCGACATAGAATGAAGAAATGAACGTTGAACGTTCACGAACGTTTACCGTTTTCATTAAAAATGGACTAATAGGTGAATTTTTAGCAAACGGAGTCGAATAGATTAAATTATTACATGAACACATAGAGTGTGTGATTGTGAACTGTTGGCTCTTGAACGAGCAAATTCGGACTTATAACGAAGAAGTTACGAGTCCGGAAATCTCACAAGTTTAAAAATCTGTCAAAATTATTTGTGGCACAGAGTCTGCGTCGTGGCGCGACTCCAAGCCAAATAGCCGACTCCGCAGCGGTAAAATGGCCCTCAGCCCCTGGAAAAGCGCGTCGCAGCGTGACCCGTTACAAAGGACTCGCACCGCAGCGCCGAGTCCAGTCTTCATGCCCTAATGTGTGACGTCGCAGTGCGACATAACAAAGGAACATTGGTGTCGCAGTGCCAGCCTTAAAACCTAGATAGTAAAGAATGGTTACAAGTAGAGTACGAATGGAAATTGTTTAACAATGAACTAAGGGACTTAATAAAACATTATTAAGTCATAATTAAACATAAAGTATGATCACTTAGAGTTAAAGAAAGTCAATTGCATGTGAACGTAAGAATGACATAAAGGAAAGCCGGAACCAATAATAACAAATCTAATACATAATTAGATTGAGAAGAAGGGTAAGATTATTTAGGAACCATGTATGATTATTCATGACCTAATGTGCTATGTGATGTTATCATCTACTATAGAGACCTTAAAGACTTAAAGTGCACGTGTTATATTTGTAAGCAGACACTGAAGGCAAGTACTCTAACCCTTGTTCTAGTTCGATCTGGACAAGCTTTGTGATTCATGTATTCTTTGCATGAGTTAATATCTGATGAAGTCAACGCTAATTCTTTTGGCTAGACTTATGATATGTGGATTTCTTATAATCTATCAAGTATTTACAATGATTTACCAACTAATATTGTGTGATTTTCAAAAAGGGACTAAGTATGCTAAATTGTTTTGTCGTCAAACGACAGGCACGTGAGGTTGCCACAACTTAAACGTATACACTTTTAATGATTGTAGTGTTGATCAACATAGAGTACTATAGGCTGATCACCTAGAAGTGCTCGTAAGCTATGCCGGACTTACGAACTTAGTGCTGGGTTGTCCTTTTTAAAGAAATTATGAAACGCTCATGGTCTTGGACCAGAATTGATGTTTTACTGAATATTGTCATTATAAAACGTTTTGAAGGAAAAGAAATGCTATTTTGAATTAGTGATAGTACTTCATAACTATTATCCATTTATTGAAGATATACGATTCCTATGTTTCAAGCATGTCGTTTAAAAGAAATTATTGTACTTGATGAGCTTGTTATGCTCACTCTTGCTTGAACCATATGAATGTAGCTTAGACCGAACGGACTGAAGGATCCAGCAAGGATAAAGGGAAGGCTAAGGCGAACCTGTAGATTACCTATGTAATTGTATAGGTTTGTAATGATAATATTTGATATTATGACAAGAACAAATGTAACTGTTATAGAGAACCTGGGGTATAGTAGTATTGTTTTGGAATATTTATAAGACATATTCATTCTTTTGAGGCATTTCAATTGAATGTTTGTGTGAACTGTAGCACCGTGTAGCACCATATGTCGGGTTGGAAGAGACCCAGATTTGGGGGCGTCACAAGTGGTATCAAAGCATTAGGTTATAAAACTTAAGGGGGGGGGGGGGGAGAACCTTAGGCTAATATCCTCATTAAGGAAGAAAAGTCCGAAGGAAGTAAACTCGAGCTTTACTTAAGTCGAATGAGTTAATAAGGTATTGAGGAAACTAAGTACTGAAAAATTTAGAAGATGGAAAGTAACCCTAAATAAATTAAATATGATTTGTGTTTATACTATTTGTTATGTACTAATAAACATGTTATGTGTTATTGTAGGATGTCGATCGATAGCTTAATGTATAGAGATATACACGCAGTGAGCGAAGAAACTGTGAACAGAGTAGAGCCTGTACCTATGTCGGTGACGGAGGTACCATTAGTGATTCTAGAGGAGTCGGAGACAGAGGAGTACTTTTCTGAGGAAGACTACTCTGAGGGAGATATGGATATAGTGTCATACTTTAGTATGATGAACGATGTGGAGGAAGGAATGGAAGTAACATCAGTTGATACGGTGGTATCTACACTAGAGTTATCACCTCCAGATACAATGAGAGCATTGTATTTGGCAGTGCTTGACAGGAATGTGCAACTGAGTATAGTTTTGCAGAATCAGAGTGAAGAGATTAGTTATCTCCACGAAGCTAAGATGTCTGCAAAAGCAGATTTTGAGTTAGAGCACGATAAGCAAGTGCTTATGACAGAGCATGCTAGGAACTATAAGGAAGAGGTCGAGGAGCTTCGTAGGGAACTGGGGGAGAAGGACTAGAAGATAGCACAGATGTCTTACATCCATGAAAGTGCTCATAAGGATTTCAAGCTGAAAGTTGCTTGTTATTCCATTTAGTTTGGACAAACCCGTCATATGATTAGTCGAGATACTGTAGCAAAGATTACGAATGAGAAACAAGAGGACGCTGTTATGCATTATTAGAAGTCTAGAGTTATAAATATGTGTGTTGTGATATAAAACCCTCTTTTGTATAATAGGGTAGCCTTTTTGTACATTCCAACTTTTGTGAAGTTCAATTGCGGAATAGAAAATGTTATAGCTTTTCGCTAGGAAAACAAATTGTAAATAGTTTCAAACTATGAAGAAGCATATGAATATAATGAAGTTTTCATGCTTTGTTATGATATGAGTTGGTATGGGGCGAATAATGACGAAGTAAATAAATATATAATAGTGAAATTTTATTTGTTTAATTAGAAAATGCCGCCACGGAGAAGATAAAGTAATCAGGAAGCAGAATCACATAATGATAATCAAGGGGGGGGGGTCAGAATAACCCTATGCAAGAGTTCATTAATTTATTAATGGCTACATTTAACCAAACCGGGGGTAGAGTAACTGCGGAACCTAGGGTAGCCAGAAAGAGTACCTTTAAAGAATTTAAACGCGTAGGTCCGCCGGAGTTCAAAGGAATGATGGACCCAATAGAGGCCCATGCATGGGTAAAAGAAATAGAGAAGGCGTTTGTTATTATAAACGTAGGTGAGGCGCAAATGGTTTCTTTTGCGACCTATATGATGAAGGGAGAAGCCAATTTTTGGCGGGAGGCCCACCAGGGTGGGGGCTAGAACAGATGCGGTAACGTGGGAACAATTCAAGAAGGTTTTCTTCGAGAATTATTTCCCTACAAGCATATAAGGGAGGATGGAGATTAAGTTCTTAGAACTTAAACTAGGGGACATGACGGTTCCCCAGTACACGGCCAAATTCAATGAATTGGCAAGGTTTGGTCCACACTAAGTGGACACTGAGAAGAGGAAGGCTCGTAAGTTTGAGCAGGGCCTGAAACCCTTACTCTATTGTAGAATTTTGATGTTCCAGAGTATTTCCTGTGGGACCATTCTGGAGAAGGCGATTATTGCAGAAGGTGGTAGTGAGGCGTTGACTCAATACCACAAAGAGGGAAAAAATGAGAACAAGGGAGAGGGAGGAAACAAGGCAGAGAATACTAGTAATAGTGGCAGTATGCCAAAAAGAAAGAAATTTTAACTCCGGGTATACTAGAGTGGGACAAGGGGATCCTAAGCATAGGATCAAAGTGTGTAAAACATGTGGAAAGACTCATCTAGGAGTCTGTCTGAAAGGGAGTATAAGTACCTTTAAACATTAAGGTAGAGGAGGAGGAAATAACTTTCGTTAATTATATTCATGGAAATTATTTCATGAATAATAGAGGTAAGCAAGTATCGGTAGATAAGTACCGATAAAGTTGAGATAATTTGAAGAAATTCTCGGTAGGAATAAGTTAATTAACCATAGAACTGTAGTAAATTATTAGAATAAGAGTATGAATATTTGGTTTTCTAAGAAAATTCAAGGTAGTAATTTACGGTAATAAAACACCGCGATGCTCTTGTCGTCTAACCTTGATGCAAGTTAGGAGGATGTTAGGGAAGAGGATGAGTTGTTACGTTTGGGTATCGACTATTATAAGAGGAGTAAGTTAGCGGTTAAGATTATATACCCATTGCCCAGGATCGATGATCTATTTGATCAGTTGAAGGGGGCAAAGAATTTTTTTTCTAAGATAGATTTGTGTACGGGGTATCATCGGTAGAAAATAAGGAAGAAGGTGGCAAATTCATAGGTACTCTTGTGAGGTGCTATGGTTGAAAGTACCATTAGCGTCACAGAGTGTTCAAATAATATTTGGACGAGTGTGTCATAATGATCATTGGTGATATTCTAGTCTATTTTAAGATGCCAGAAGATCACGCTGAACATTGGAGGATAGTGTGAGAAACACTACGGAGGGAGAAGTTGGATACGGAATTCACTATGTGTGAATGTTAGCTTAAAAGATATGTAGATATGTCATTGATAAGTATGTTGGGAATGAGAAGTAATAAACATATTTTTCAGGAACTAAAAAGGGAGGTTAAGTGAGGCACCTGTATTATCTTTATCAGATGATACGAGGAATTTTATAGTGTATCTTGATGTTTTGCATCGATGACAGGGTTGCTTGCTCATGTAGCATGGCAAGGTCATTGGGTATGAATCACGCCTGTTAAGGGATTATGAGGAGGTCAATCCTACTTATGATATAGAATTGGCAGCTGTAGTTTTTGAATAAAAAATCTGAAGATAGTAGTTATACGGGGATAAGTGTGAGATATACACAGACTCTAAGAGTCTGAAATATATCTTCAAATAGAAGGAGTTGAATATGCAGTAGAGAAGGAGATTAGAATGGATAAGAGATTACGACGGTGATATTTTATATCATTCAGGGAAGGTAAACGTAGTAGCCGACGTGTTAAGTAGGAACGGTAAGGAAAGCTATCAATGTTAACGACTTAGAATGAGATAATAACGGAGATGGCAAGAACGGAGTTAGAAGTTAAATTACGGAATGAAGGGGTAGAAATGTTATTCATAACGTTGACTCAATCCATGATAATGGAACGAGTTAAGTAAGTACAACTAGGTAATGAGGAATGCAAGCGAATGAAGAAGATGATGTAGGATGAAGAGAAGATCAAGTATCATCCCGTTTTGAAGGAGGAATTTGAGTTCCAAATAAATCCAAATTAAAAGAACCAATAAAAGGAAAATAGCGTAATATGTTAGTAAGTGTTTAAACTTCCAACTCAAATTATTGATAGGAAGTGACAAGTCATGTAAATTAAGATAATACCTTCGGTGAAGGTGAAATGAAATAACCTCAATGTCGAAGAAGCATTGTGGGAACTCGAGATTGAAATGAAGAAAACTTTTCCTCAATGGTGTATGTATTATTAGCGAGAATCTGGGGACAAAATCCTTATAAGGGGGGAAGAGTGTAACGCCCCAGAAAATCGAATTTTAGGAGAATTAAATTTATATTTAATTATATGGATTAAATGAATTTAATTGATTATTTATGGAGTAAGCTAATTGAAGGTCGTTCTATGACCTAGACATGTCAGAACATCGTAGGATTTTGGCTACGTGGTAGAATTAAAGTGTTTGAATTTCTAAGATGAAAATAAAAGCTTTCTGAGAAATTTTTCGAAAAACACTATTCACGCATTTCTGCTCGGGAATTATTTTTGAACTTCCGAGAAATACGTAACGATAGAATATCAAGGTGAGATGGAATATCCGATAATATTTCAGTTATGGTAAACACAAATTTTCGCCTGCAGACTTAAAACATAACGGGTAGGAGAAGTGATTTACGAGAAGGATATGTAATGCGATTAATGAATTAATCAATAATCGTATAATACGAACTAATGAATACGAGTACGATATGATGTATTATACGAGTAGGTATGGATCATGGTATGTCGTATATGTAAGACCCCGAATTTTTTTTTTAATGGAATTTCCTTTATTTATTATTTTGAAATAGTAAGGGTTGATTTGATTAATGTGGTTAGTTATGGGTAAAATGCGCAAATTTTACAAAATAAGCAAGTGGTTATAAAATATTCATTGTTGTCGGAGAATATTCGTTTGGTCGTGGAATATTAAATCTTCGTGAAGAATATTAAACGACGACGAAGCATGACCATGAGTGGGCCCCATAACTGAAAGCGATTGGAGGAAGAAAATGACAAATATAAGTTGTTTAAAAATAACGGCGTAGTTATTACCAATTTACACTATTGGAATACCCGATGGTTAAAATACGATAATATGCGTGGTTGCGCAAGATAGCTTTGCAGTATTGCATAAAGATTGTTGAATTATTGATCCTTACGTAAGAAGGCACTACTCAATAATTATTCAGAGTTAATTCTTATTCAATATTATATTGATTCAATAATTTGCGTTGATATTTGGTATCACCGTTGTTTCCATAATTGTCATTACAGTATTTTCCATTATCAAATCAATAATTTATATTATTTGAATAATATTATCAGATAACATTATTGGCAATGTCTAGAAAGTTCTGTCTATGGAGAGGTTTGGTCACCTAATTGCGCGCCAGTAAGGAGAAATCCTTATTGTAAAGCCCCCTCTTTCCTGGGAACTGCCTGGTTGTTAAGTAATGTGATTCTATAATATTATTTGTGAATAATTAATTATTGATTTATATGACATTGATTTTATGTGGATATAGATGGAGAAAATTTTTAATGTGACAATTGTTGAAAATTAATATTTTATCTTTTTACGATAAAATAATTCATTTAAATATATTATTTTAATAATATATTAACGGTGATATTTTATAATGAATGTGGGATATATGAGTATATGAGGAGGTAGAGTATTTTGTGGCATTAAATGTTTAACATATGTTTTGTGTGTTTGTGGACACAATTCTTGACCGAAAATTGATTATGATCGAAAAAATCTCTCATTTATGGATTTTGGATAATTTCTATTTGGAATTTGGGAAAACTTCCTTCTGCAAAGTTGTAGATAATGGAATTTCCTATGGAAAAGACGCGAGTTTCAATTTTCCGATAACCTAGCTATTTATCATGAATTATTGAAGTTTCATGATTCAAATAATTGATTTTTGGAAGTTTTAATTATTTTATATAAGAAAAACGTTTTTGTGGTTGTTGGCACATGGGTGGTGATGTTTTTGACCAAAGAAGGCATGCTAGAGTTTTCAAAACATGTGGGTAGGAATTTGGAATAAATAATAATATATTTTATTAATTTAGTCTCATTTGGCGTTCTAACAATTTCCTATAAATAGAGGGCTAAGTTAGAATTGAAAATCACACCAGAAACTAAGTTTTTTTTCTCTCTCTCTCTATATTATCGAGCGTATTCTTGTGAGTATACTTTGAGTGTTGCTATACTATCATGCGAGTTTCACAAAGACTATACCGAAATTCAAATGAAATACGGTTATTTTGAGGTAAGGATGTTATTTCTTTCAAATGATATTATTTTCTTGAATATCATTATGCCAAAATATTGGTTGAACTTTTTATCGAATTTGGAACTTTTTCATGTCGGGGTTACTATTCATGAGTTACTATTCACGAGTTACTATTCATGAGTTACTATTCACGAGTACTATTCACGAAGCGTGAAGTTGTTTTTTGTGAAATTTCTATCTTTTTGTGTCGGGGTTACTATTCACGTATACGGCACTATTCACGTATACGGCACTATTCACGAATACGGCAAGACTATTCAATAGAAAAATGAAAATTTTTCTTTTTGTCCAAGATGTCTATTTTGGTTACTATCTTTGATTGTATCCATGTTTTGATCGTTATTTTTGAGTTCTGCTTCAAAATCGTTTATTATGAAGTATTATTGATTTTGGATAAACTGTTGTACGAATCCCTAATATTTGTCCTTCTATATCACTGGATTCGTTCTTAAAAAGTTTTTCATCATCCTCGGTCCTTAATGGTGATACTTGATGAATATCTTTGGCCTGTAGTGCAAAGATGAACGATTAACTGATGAATATCTTTGGCCTGTAGTGCAAAGATGATGAGCAGTGTTGAGATGACCATGACCAAATGGTGATTTAAATGAATATCTTTGGCTGCAAGTGCAAAGATGAATATTGATTGTTATTTCTGAGGATAAAATATTGATGATGGACTTTTAAACCTTAGAAGGCGGTGAGAATTCTTTCTCTACGTGACTCTTCTAATGGATTGTCTTTGTTCATTGCATTTGTTGATCTAAAACTTGTTGTCTATTGTATTCTATTAGATTTTTCCTCGTTGAAGACTAACGATAATTTGTTGTATATTATCTTAGTCATAATATTCTTTCTTTGGGCTAGTTGAGCTCACCCTTTTCCTTGTTGTTCCATTTTCTTCTCGGAGGTGAGAACATAGCAGGATCGAGAAGCCGGGTATGGAATGAAGGTTCTAGAGAGAGTTGTTTAGTAGTCCTCACCATTTTGTAAAATAATGTATCAATAATTATGATGGGGATTTATTTGCGTGTGGATATTTTCTGTAGCGGCAAATATCGTATTTAAACTCACATTATGTATTGTCGTATTTCACACGACATTTGTATTATTGAAGTTGTAGTTATTTACATACCATGTATTTGGCGACTCGAATGGGTTGGGTGGAATGGACCTATTTTGGGGGCGCCATGGTTGGTATCGAGCTATTAGTAAAGAGCCCCGAGCCTCTACATTTGGTGACTTCTGTTGATGGGGAATGCATGAAGCCGGACTCTCTCGTAGGGGCGCTTGATTCTCATGTGGCAAACTGATAGGTATCAATGTGAGGTGCTGACACAAGTTGGTGTCTAAAGTCAAAGTTGGTATCAGAGCTTATTGATATGATCTCTGGCGGAGATCGGGGAATAGAACTAGGAGGGGAGAGACGAGTAAATCCTTCGTTACTGTGTCCTACCTAAGCTTATTTGTTGATCGGTCATAATATAGGATATTATGTGACATGTTAATTTGTTTAATTAACCCTTGTTTTATGACATGATGATTTGAGAATGTCGATTGAGAATATTAATGATTGGAGTAAATGAGATCGTGGAGACGCTAGGGGTACTCCTCACCAACGAGGAGAACGGCAACAGTGGAAATGTTCCTCCCGTGAACAACGCCACCGAAAGCGAGATGATGAACAGACGGGATGTTTAGAAGCTTTTTGCGGTTCATGCAAAATCGACGAGGGGAAACTCGTGTACAAAATCTGGTGGTGGAAATGATAGTAATGTAGCGATTTGTCACTACCAAACAATTCAAAGAGTTGGGACCACAGATTTCCATGGAAAGCCGGATCCGATCAAGGCGTAAACGTGGGTCAAGCAAATTACCAAGATATTTGATGTCTTGGGATGCACGAAGGAACAGAAGGTTCCATTCGCCACCTTTATGTTTCGTGGTGAAGCAGATTACTGGTGGGAATCTGTGAAGCGTACCCAGCAAGATGCACTCAACATGTCTTGGGAAAGATTTTGAAGCTGTTCAATGACAAGTACTTCCACGAAAGTATTCGTCATATGAAGGAAGTGGAGTTTATTAGATGGAGCAGAGTAACATGACGATTGTCTCAAAGACGAGGCGAAGTTTATGAGTTGTTCTAGGTTTGCACCTCATTTGGTGGAAAATGAGGAACGATGACGCTGATATGTTTCGAGGGGTCTAAAACTCAAATTAAATCAATACCTCATTTCTCATAAATTTTCTTTATATTCAGATGTTGTAAATAGGGCTCAATTATTAGAGCGAGATTGTGAGTATACTCAACCGAGGGACCACAACTAGGGTAGTCATCAGAACGATGATAACCAGCGAGGAGGAAAGAATATGGACAAAGGCGGTAACCACTCAGGTGGTAATCGTGGACATGATAATAGGAAAGGTGACTCAAGTGGAAATTTCAGAAAGAGAAGATTCAACAATGACGAGAAGACATCAACAAAGAAAGCACAAATGCCAACAACAAATGCTAGGGGAGGAGAACGACCACCAGTTAGATGTTACAAATGCGGGAAGGAGGGACATATCAGCCCAAACTGTCCACAACAATCCAAGGTATGTTACAACTGTGGAAAGGAAGGCCACATCGCTCGAGATTGTACTATAGCGAAACCAAGTTCAGCGGGAGTGGTGATTCCAAGGGCTGTCCCGGATAAGTCGAAATCAGCGGTTCCTGGAAGAGCTTTCGTCGTGACCGGTCAAAATGCGAGGAACCCGAACGTGTTTAGCATGGGTTAGTTAATTATAATTCTTGCGAAGTTTATACCTTACTAGATACCGGTTTTACCCATTCTTTTATCTCTCTTGCTTGCGCTCAACGTTTGAACTTGACTACGGAGAAATTAGACTTTGACCTATTTATGGAGACTCCGTTAGGAGAAACTTTCATTACATCCGTTGTTTAGAAATCTTGTTTGATCCAAGTTGGCACCATCACATTACCTGTTGACCTTATTTCTTTAAAGATACTTGCTTTTAATGTGATTTTAGGGATTGATTGGTTAACTACTCATCATGCCAAATTAATTGCTTTTGTAAGGTTGTTAGTTTTCATATTCCTAAGCAACCTGTTATTCAATTTAAGCAACCAAACCATTGAAGTCAAACAACATCATATCAAACCACAAAGCTATTTGTTTATTGAAAACGAATGTCAAGCTTTCTTAGCCATGTTATGGACTTGAACAATAATACGTCGATTTGAATGATATTTTTGTTGTTAGTGAATTTCTTGACGTATTTCCTGAGGAATTTCTTGGCCTACTCCTCGAGGCGTGATATTGAATTTGTATTAACTTTAAATCCGGTACAAAACCCATTTCTAAAATCTCATATCGAATGGCTCCTATTGAACTTCAGGAGTTAAAAACCCAACTATAGAGGTTGATACCCGAGCCTCTATCTTATGACTTCCTTTATGGAATGCACCGAAGCCAAACTCTCCGTATGGGACGCCATATTCGTGCGATAGTAAACTGATAGGTGCTATTGTAACATGCTATCCAAGGTTGGGATATGAGTCACAGTTGAGAACAACCTAAGTCGGTAATCGAAATACGTAGCTTTCTAGGCTTAGTTGGTTATTGTCGGAGATTCGTTGAAGGATATTCTCGAATCGCTATTCCATTAACGCAAATTGACTCAGAGAGATACAAAATTCGAATGAAGCGAGGAATGTGGAAAGAGCTTTGAAGAACTCAAGAGGAGACTCATTTCAAAGACATGTTCGACCATGCCATCCCGAAAAGCGAACGTGGTAGGCGACGTGTTGAGTAAAAGATCGATATAAGAAATCACGAAAACGATATTGTCAAAGACTCATTTCGTATAATTTACAAATAATAGAGATGGAGATGGAACTCTAGGTACTCACGTGATGATATACTAGTAGAATCGACTTTAATCGATAATGTTAAAGCCGCTCAAGCTACAGACCTGAAGCTGATGAATATAAAGAAGAAGGTGCAAGAAGGCGTTATTCTAGAAGTAAGAGTCAATGAAGAGAAGAAAGCTCAAACCTTCGATTTATTAATTCATTCTCGATCGAGTAAAAACTGTGGCCTATAGACTCGCTTTACTACCAAGTATGTCGCGTGTTTATAACATTTTTTACGTACCGATGTTACGTAAATATGTGGATGACCCGAATAACATCATTGAGTTAGAACCAGACGAGATAGCTGAAGACTTAACGTACGAAGAGGTACCTGTCAAGATATTAGATATGAAGGAGCATGTCCTATGAACCGAGGTTATACCACAAGTTAAAGTTTTGTGGAGAAACCATGCTATTGAAGAAATGACCTGGGAGTTGGAAATAGAAATGAAAGCGAGGTATCCTCAACTTTTCGAAACACCAGGTAAGTACGTCAATTTCGAGAACGAAATTTCATAAGGAGGGGAGGTTGTAAGACCCCGAATTTTTTTTTTAATGGAATTTCCTTTATTTATTATTTTGAAATAGTAAGGGTTGATTTGATTAATGTGGTTAGTTATGGGTAAAATACGCAAATTTTACAAAATAAGCAAGTGGTTATAAAATATTCATTGTTGTCGGGGAATATTCGTTTGGTCGTGGAATATTCATATCGCTTGGGAATATTAAATACGACCACGCAAAATGACCATGAGTGGGGCCCATAACGGAAAGTGATTGGAGGAAGAAAAGCGACAAATATAAGTTGTTTAAAAATAATAGCAGTAGTTGTTACTGCGTTTACCTTTGTTGGAATACCGGTGGTTAAAATACGATGTAATATGCGTGGTTGCATAAAGATAGCATTACCAGATTGCACAAAGATTGTTGAATTATTGATCCTTACGTAAGAAGGCACTACTCAATAATTGTTACGATGAGTTCTTATTCAATATTATATTGATTCAATAATTCTTTGCGTTGATATTTGGTATCACCGTTGTTTCAATAATTGTCATTACACAAGATTTTCCATTATCAAATCAATAATTCATATTATTTGAATAATATTATCGAGATAACATTATTGGCAATGTCTAGAAAGTTACATCTAAGGAGAGGTTTGGTCACCTAATTGCGGCGCCAAGAAGGAGGAGAAATCCTTATTGGAAAGCCCCTCTCTCCACGAACCGCCTGGTTGTTAAGTAATGTGATTCTATAATATTATTTGTGAATAATTAATTATTGATTTATATGATATTGATTTTATGTGGATATAGATGGAGAAAATTTTAATGTGACAATTGTTGAAAATTAATATTTTATCTTTTTCTAATAAAATAATTTATTTAAATATATTATTTTAATAATATATTAACGTGTGATATTTTTATAATGAATGTGGGATATATGAGTATGAGGAGGTAGAGTATTTTGTGGCATTAAATGTTTAATATATGTTTTGTGTGTCGGTGGACACAATTCTCGAATAGAAAATTGATTATAGGCGTAAAATCGCTCATTTATGGATTTGGATAATTTTCATTTGGAATTTGGGAAAACTTCCTTCTGCAAAGTTGTAGATAATGGAATTTCCTATGGAATGTCGGGAGTTTTGAATTTTCTGATAACCGAGCTATTTATCATGAATTATTGAAGTTCTGGAGTTCCGAAATAATTGATTTTTAGAAGTTTTAATTATTTTATATAAGAAAAACGTTTTTGTGGTTGTTGGCACATGGGTGGCTGATGTTTTTGACCAAAGAAGGCATGCTAGAGTTTTCAAAACATGTGGGTAGGAATTTGGAATAAATAATAATATATTTTATTAATTTAGTCTCCTTTGGCGTTCTAACATTTTCCTATAAATAGAGGGCTAAGTTAGAATTGAAAATCACACCAGAAACTAAGTTTTCTCTCTCTCTCTCTCTATATATATATTATCGAGCGTATTCTTGTGAGTATACTTTGAGTGTTGCTATATGGTATGCGAGTTTACAAGACTATACCTAAATTCAAATGAAAGTACGGTTATTTTGAGGTAAGGATGTTATTTCTTTCGCAAATGATATTATTTTCTTGAATATCATTATGCCAAAATATTGGTTGAACTTTTATCAAATTTGGAACTTTTTCATGTCTGGGGTTACTATTCATGAGTTACTATTCACGAGTTACTATTCATGAGTTACTATTCACGAGTACTATTCACGAAGCGTGAAGATGTTTTTTGTGAAATTTCTATCTTTTTTGTGTCGAGGGTTACTATTCACGATATCACGGCACTATTCACGATATCTGACACTATTCACGAATCACGGCAAGACTATTCATCGAAAAATGAAAATTTTTCTTTTGTCCAAGATGTCTATTTTGGCTACTATCTTTGATTGTATCCATGTTTTGATCGTTATTTTTGAGTTCTCGCTTCAAAATCGTTTATTATGAAGTATTATTGATTTTGGATAAACTGTTGTACGAATCCCTAATATTTGTCCTTCTATATCTTTGGATTCGTTCTTAAAAATGTTTTTCATCATCCTCGGTCCTTAATGGTGATACTTGATGAATATCTTTGGCCCTGTAGTGCAAAGAGCGAACGATTAATCGATGAATATCTTTGGTCCAGTAGTGCAAAGATGAACAGTGTTGAGATGAACATGACCAACTGGTGATTTAAATGAATATCTTTGGCTGTAGTGTAAAAGATGAATATTGATTGTTGTTACAGGATAAAATATTGATGATGGACTTTTTAAACCTTAGAAGACAAGTAGAATTCTTTCTCTACGTGACTCTTCTAATGGATTCTTTATTTCATTGCATTTGTTGATCTAAAACTTGTTGTCTATTGTATTCTATTAGATTTTTCCTGTTGAAGACTAACGATAATTTGTTGTATATTATCTTAGTCATAATATTCTTCTTGGGCTAGTTGAGCTCACCCTTTTCCTTGTTGTTCCATTTTCTTCTCGGGGAGGTGAGAACATAGCGAGGATCGAGCCTGGGTATGGAATGAAGGTTCTAGAGAGAGTTGTTTAGTAGTCCTCACCATTTTTGTAAAATAATGTATCAATAATTATGATGGGGATTTATTTGCGTGTGGATATTTTCTAGGCGGCAATATCTCGTATTTAAACTCATTAAGATGTATTGTATTGTAAGTATTTCACACGACATTTGTATTATTGAAGTTGTAGTTATTTCTGTACCATGTATTTGGCGACTCAGAATGGGTTGGGTGGAATGGACCTATTTTGGGGGCGTCATAGTATATGTTGAATTAGTATACGAGTTAGAATACGAGAATTATACGTATAGAATACGTCCTAAGGCTTTAAGCCATTTGTGAATGAACTTATGGATTATGTGGGATGTACAAGTCCAATATGATTTAATATTAAAGTCCAATAGAATTAATGTGCAAGCCCAAGTATTTGTTAAATTGCAAGCCCAATGGTTAAAGTTAAGATTAATTAAGCTAAAGGCCCAAATTATGAACTAATGGGTTATTGGATGGTTTAAAACCATGGATGACCCAAAGTGGTGGCCAAGTAAAGTAACTTAATGGCTAAGTGTTGTAATGGTCAAGTAATTAAAGTAATGAGCAAGTAATGGATAAGTTAGGTGATTAACAAGCAAACTTAAAGGCTAAGTAAGTGTGGTGAGCAAACAAAGTGCTTAAGTGATGAGCAAGTAGACTTAAGGGCTAAGCAATGGATAACTTAAGTGGTGAGCAAGCAAATAATGTGGTGGCCAAGTTAACTTAAGAGCTAGGTAATAAATAGTAAGGAGGTGGATGGCTTAATGACCCTTATACCCGAACTTAGGATTTCCTATAAATAGCAAGCTTACATTTCATTTGTTGGTTGTTCATTCATCCAACACTTTATAACTTATAAGTTGAGAGCTTATTGGCTTGAGAAAAAAAGCTAGAAAAGCTATAGTTCATAGTTCAAGAAACAAGAAAAAGGATTAGCAAGAGAACATCAAGGGTAAGCAATCCTAAGCCATGAATCTCTTTCTCTTCCATTGTTAGAGAAGTGGGTAATGGTAGAACATGTATGCTAAGGAATGATAAGAATGTTAAATCAATGGACTTAAGCCGTGTAAGTCATGAATAAATAATTCAAACCTAAATAAGTTATGAACTCATAAGGAACCTTTATGAACTTCTCATATGTTAACCTTAATAAGATGGTATGATAAGGAGATGTGAGAATGGTGGTTAAAAGATTAAGATCCTCATAAGTCATGAGTAATGAAAATGTAAGTAATTTATTTTTTTATAAGTTACCAACTCACAAAGAACAAGTAATAACTTATCATGTTTATAAGTTAATAAAGCATGTATGTCAAGATGTTAGTATGAGGGATTGAATCCATTTGAAACGAAGAACAAATCTTAAGTAACGAAGTTTTGCCGGAATTCATACGATTGGACTATAATCGTCGAATTCGTGAAATTCTTGGAATGAAAGTCAAATTTTGATATTGAGCTTGGAAACATTGGTTTTCAATGGAGAAAAGTCTTATTTGCCATTATAGAGCTGTGGGCTCGAAAATGACCAGATTTTGACTTAGAACGAAGAAACGAGCGTTGAACGTTCACGAACGTTTACCGTTTTTGTTAAAAATGGACTAATAGGTAAATTTTTAGCAAACGGAGTTGAATAGATAAAATTATTACATGAACATGTAGAGTGAGTGATTTGTGAACCGTAGGCTCTTGAACGAGCCAATTCGGACTTATAACGAAGAAGTTACGAGTCAGGAAATCTCACAAGTTTAAAAATCTGTCAAAATTATATGTGGCTACAATGCATGTGCCATGCCACGACTCCAAGCCAAATAGTCGTCGTCAGTCATACCAAAATGGCCCTCGGCCCTAGAAAAGCGCAACCAGAAGCGTGACCCTTAACAAAGGGACTCAGCCAGGCAACACCGAAGTCCCGGATCTTCAAGCCCTAATGCGTGACGCCGCAGCGCATCATAACAAAGGAACATTGGCACCGCAACACCAGCCTTAAAACCTAGATAGTAAAGAATGGTTACAAGTAGAGTATGAATGGAAATTGTTTAACAATGAACTAAGGACTTAATAAAACATTATTAAGTCATAATTAAACCTCAAATATGATCACTTAGAGTTAAAGAAAGTCAATTGCATGTGAACGTAAGAATGACATAAAGGAAAGCCAGAACCAATAATAACAAATCTAATACGTAATTAGATTGAGAAGAAGGGTAAGATTCTTTAGGAACCATGTATGATTATTCATGACCTAATGTGTTATGTGATATTATCATCTACTGTAGAGACCTTAAAGACTTAAAGTGCACGTGCTATATCTGTAAGCAGACGCTAAAGCCAAGTACTCTAACCCTTGTTCCAGTTTGATCTGGACAAGCTTTGTGATTCATGTATTCTTCACATGAGTTAATATTTGATGAAGTCAACACTAATTCTTTCGGCTAGACTTATGATATTTGGATTTCTTATAATCTATCAAGTATTGACAACGATTTACCAAATAATATTGGTGTGTTTTTCAAAAAGGGACTGAGTATGCTAAATTGTTTTGTCGTCAAACGACAGGCACGTGAGGTTGCCAAAACTTAAACGTATACACGTTTAATAAATGTAGTGTTGATCAACATAGAGTACTATAGGCTGATCACCTAGAAGTGCTCGTAAGCTATGCCGGACTTACAGACTTAGTGTCGGGTTGTCCTTTTCAAAGAAATTATGAAACGCTCATGGTCTTGGACCAGAATTGATGTTTTACTGAATATTGTCATTGTAAAACATTTTGAAGGAAAAGAAATGCTATTTTGAATTAGTGATAGTACTTCATAACTATTATCCAGTTATTGAAGATATATGATTCCTATGTTTCAAGCATTTCGTTTAAAAGAAATTGTTGTACTTGCTGAACTTGTTATGCTCACTCTTGCTTGAACCATATGAATGCAGCTTAGACCGAACGGACTGATGGATCCGGCAAGGATAAAGGGAAGGCTATGGCGAACCTGTAGATTACCTATGTAATAGTATAGGTTTGTAATGATAATATTTGATATTAAGAACAAATGTAACGGTTATAAAGAACCTAGGGTATGGTAGTATTGTTTTGGAATATTTATAAGACATATTCGTTCTTTTGAGGCATTTCAATTGAATGTTTATGTGAACTATAGCACCGTGTAGCACCATATATCGGGTTAGAAGAGACCCGGATTTGGGGGCGTCACAAGTATTGAGGACAATAGGAACAAATAAATTGATTAGATAATGGATTATTAGTGGAGACATAGGTTTTCCAAATCTCCTAGATATGCTAGACTTTAAAATTTTTGACATCAAGATAAATACGCACTATGTGCTTTTGAAAATGAATTTTTATTCTCAACTCCGGGTGACCATTAGGTATGAGTGGACTTCGGGCCACCGACACGTCGTTACCTGTTGAGTAATAAAACAGATTTGTAATGATTTTTTTGAACGATTTAAAGTATAGTCTATGCTACTTGTTTCAGCTAGACGATAATGATTTGAAATATCAAAATATATTTTTATTTATCACTTATGTACCATGCAACCTGGTGCAGGGATGATAAAAAGTTGATGGAATTGTAAACGCAGGAATACTTATTGTTGAATTTGATCTAAAATCGTTGTTCCACTATTGTATGATGTGTTATGACAAAGTCATACAATGGTGTCATCTTCAAATGGGTTGTTAATACATTACGACATCATGACATCATTTTCAAACTAATTTTAAAATTTTAATTTGCCAACGTGGTTTGGGTATACCTAAATATTTTGATTGAATTGAATTATTAATATGAGTCTAAGCTATTAGATTCGGCTAGACCAACGTTTATTAAACTCTAAGCGTTCTTTGAAAATTTTCCTGAACCAAATTGTTTTGGTGCGGAATCCAATAAGACTGAGGTACAATTTTACGCCCAAGGAAGATACTGAAAGCAGATCGGACCAAAGAAGATTTTATAAGTGCACAGGCATACAAGCTAATTACCCACTATGTAAAGTAAGTTAAGATGGTTTTGAGATGAATTTCCATAAAAACTTTCTATGAAAATGATGAATAATAGTCTATAAAACCCTCAGCAATACTTGAAATTTTTTACTCTGGTGAGGAATGTATTGGGTAGCATGCGATGCTGTGTATGAATGGTGTATGGTGTAAGGTAAATTTCGGGGAAGAAATTTTTAGAATAAGGGGTGAATGTGACTACCCAAAAATTTAGAAAATTATTTAAGTCTTAAATTATTGAATAAAGGTTAAATAATAAACCTAGACAGAAAATAAGTGAATGAATTTTAGATTTCCGAGAAGGAATTTTTGTGAATTTAAAATCTTTTGGTGAATTATTCAGAATTAAGTATATATGTGTATATATTCTGTGTATATGATATTTTATGATTGCAGATGTGTGTAAGGGTCAAGGGTTGACCAGATAACATATATCAATGCCAAACCCTAATATTATATTAAGAACATCGACGTTCAGTTAGAAAACCCTAACTATTGATTAGAAACCCTATTACCGGCTCTGGAAACCTTAATTTCAGTCCAGGGAATTTGAAACCCTAACAGAATATGAAAACCCTAATTTAGGGGCTTAAAGGCTTAAGTGTATTAATTACAAACCCAATTACGGATAACCCTAATTGATTAGTTAGAAAAACCTAATTTCTGGATTAGAAACCCTAATCTATAATTAGGAAAAACCTAATTGTTAATTTAATAATTTTGTTGTTAATTAGAAAATATTGATCCTAATTAACAAGCCCTAATGTGATTAGGGAATATTTAATATAATTAGGAAACCCTAATTATAATTTACAAATCTTAATTTTCGAATTAATTTTTTTTTTAAAACCTTAAGGGTAAAACCCTAAGGGTTTGCACAAGTTACTAAAATATCCTTAAATGTATAAAAAAGTCTAAAATGCCCCTGGTGTATTATTGAAGTAGCTTGCAATTATTGCCATATTTGGAATTAATGAGCCTCTAGATATCCCACATGGGACTTATATCACAGCAATCAGTCCCATTTTACCAGCCATTTCTATTACAACAAATTATAAAAATAATTGAAGAGAGAGAAAGTCATTATTTAGCTTCAATTGTCCACAAACACTCAACCATGCCATCCTCTCTCTAGACCCACAAAATTCTTTACTGATTCAGTTCTTAGATTGATCTATAGCAAGTCAACAACAGGATCATGGATCAGAAATCAAGATCAAGGCTCAAAAAGGTATAGAAACCCTAAATCTAGAAATTTTATGATTTGATGCTAGAGGTTGTTGTTTGTGGGTCAAAGTAGTGTATTAAGGTATCTTTTAATGATCTGGGTTGTTGGATCATGGATCCATAACATCTAGATGTACGATTTAGAAGTTTTCAAAAATCTGGAAATATGGAAAAATTGTGTCTGACAGTCACATTTCAGGTCTCCTAGATCTGTCCCTGTTAATGTGTTTAGTGTTTTAAATGTTTGAACTGGTAGTATGTTATGTGGTCTTTGTTCTAAACATGAATCAGGGTTGGATTGTGTCTATATTTCAAGTTATAAGCAGTCAAACTGCGTTGACCGATAATGGAATTGGGTTTCTGGGCAACCCAGTAACCCAGATCTTGTCTGACAGAGTGTTTGCAGGCCTTGATCTTGCTTGTGGTTTATGTTTTAGGTCATGTTGTTAGTTTGATGTTGTAGACTGGAGTATGAACTACACATGTATGTTATTATATCGCCTAAATTAACAACAGAATTGAAAATAATCAAGGTCAAAACAGGGTTGACCAAACTGTCGAAGAACAAATCTGGGCAACCCAGAATCTTCAAGAGTCGTCTTTTCTGACAACGTTTGACCGGCTTGAATCTTGTGATTGTGATATTTTTATGATGCTCTAGCGCTATGTTACTGTACCCGGACATGTAGTCTATAAGTTTGAATCTTTATATCACACAAAACAGATCAGGAGTGAAAGTTATAAGGATTTAAGCATAGCACCCTCGACTGTTCTTCATTTTTTGGAAAACCCTGAAATGAAGAACATCGTTGTCAGACTTTTTAGAGGCTTTGATCTCTCTGTTATGTTGTTTTTTGGCCATGATATGAGTTAGTATATGTAGTACTATAGAAACACCATGATCTTGATACCATTACAGGTCCAGAAACCAATTGGAACATGTAATTAATCATGGTCAAACCTTGTACCTTGTAAACTGGCTATGCATTTCTAGGTAGGCTCAAGAACACAATCAGCGACGGTTTTGTCGCCTAATTCCCCTTTAGCGACAGTTTATTTCGGAAATGAATTGTTTTAATTAATAAATAGATAAAAATGGGTTTTAATTATTAAAAATATTAAATAATTTTCTAAAAATTATTTTAAAGCCTGAAAATTAGTTTTTTTATTATTCTGACTATATTTCATAAATATTTAATATTTTTAGAATATTATTGGTATTTAATTTATTTAATTATAATATTAAATAAATTATTTAAAAAATGATTTTTAATACTTTAAAAATCATGAAAAATTATATTATGGTATAAGAAAATATTTTAAGTTATTTTTAGTGACTTTTAATATTATGTGAGGAATTTCATTAATACATTAATATTAATGGTATTTAATTTATTTACTAAATATATTACATAAATTATGGAAAAGTATAATTAATGATTTATAAATCATATAAAAATGATTTAAGTGTTATAAAAATATTTGAAGTTATAAAATATAACTTTTGATATTTTGTTATAGAAATATTAATATTTTAATATTAAAAGCAATTATCGGATAATGAAATTAAAGGTTTAAAAATCATATAAATGTGATTTTAGGTATTAAAAATACTTTGATATATTTTAAATATATTATAATATTATGACATGATTTTCATTAATATTTAGTAATAAATAAATATTAATGATAAAAGAATTATGTGGTATTTAATTCATATAAATACGATATTAATGATTGAAAATTCATGATAAATGATAATAATTATCTGAAATTTTTTACGAGTTTATGAAAATTATTTTGACTAATAATAAATTATCTAAGATAATTGTTAAGTGGTTAGGCAGAGTTTGATTGAACTTAAACTCAAAATTTGCCCGATTAGACAATCGGGATGTTAGAATTGTGACGAATTCAATTCAGACTGGAAAAAAAGAGAGTTTGACTTGAGATTAGGTTTTATGTGTTGTATAGATTGATAAGGTTATGTGATAATGTGTTTAGGTTATTTTAAATATTGTGATGATATTATTCTAACTTAGAAATAAAAATTATTAATATTAGGTCTTCAAACAAAGCTTATTAAATTGTATAGCGGTAATCAACGGTTCAGGCAAGTTTTTTTCTTAACTCGACCTCGAGTAGTATATTTAAAATATAATTGTGGTTAATCATTTCTGATTGCCATGCCTAAAAATTATTAAATCGCAATTTGTGCATGTGACGAACGAGATTTTTGTAATTTAATTTTAATATTTATTGAATTAAATAAACATTCTTGATGATTTAATTATTGGATTAAATAATTAATTGATACAATTGTGGTAGATTAATTTAATTATATGTGTTATATTTATTAAATTAATGTGGAAAATTTTATTATTCAAATTATGTAATTATGTGAGCTTATGAATTAAATTAAATGAAATATCTAATAAGCATAATATTATTTTAATTAATTTAACAATTAATTAGAGATTTAATAATTTGACATAGTTAATAAATGAGAAAATTAATTATGTGACTATGTGAATTAATGAGAAATTATTATATTTTATTCAAATTAAATAAAATAAGATATTTTATTTATTGTATAATTGGGTGTGACATGATTTAAACTATAGTATAAGAGAATCATTAAATTAAATGGTTTTGGAGCCTATTATTGCCAGCCAAATGAGGCCCTAAGAGAAGTTAGTAGCAGTTAACCCATGATGGGTTAACTGACCACCACAATCAACATTTCTCGATTTCGCTTTTATAAAATTAATACGTCTTCTTCCTTCTTTATTCTCTAAGTCTGGAAATTAGAAAAATAATTTGCAGAGAGAAATTGAGAAATTGTTAAGGGAGATTATGAGTGGGTGATTGAAGAAACATCTGAGAAAGGTCTCTCTACTAATCTATACTATGGGTAAATTCTTTGAACCAATTTCAAATTACGTTGTTTATATTTTATGAAAATGGTTTTCAAATTAACTGTTAAAATCTCTATTGTTGGAAAGGGTAGTGATTATATGTTATATATGTGGTAAGATGTTATTATAAAATGTTTTACTGTATATTGTATATTTCCATATCATCAGTTTCATAAAAATTATGTCGTACATTGCTTCTTCAAAATACAGAGTATAGAAAAATGGCCATATGGCCTTACATACCAAATTTGATACGTCAATCATATGTTATATCATAAATTTATACGTGTACAAGATTATGTATATTAAAACGAAGAGATCAAACTTCAAATGAACAGATTCGGTGTTATAACGAACTCGTAGTGTTGATTTCCATGTTTTGTGTTCAAAACTTTCAAAAACATGAAGAACAGTAAATAACATGTTTTGATTCTGCAAATTATGTGTTTTAACATGTTAAAATCATGCTAGATGGGTTATGTAATATTTATGTGTATAAAATAATGTCTGGGTATGTCTAATTTCATGTATGAATTAAGAAATTGGTAGAAATTGGCATGTTCTGCAATTTTCATGAATCGCAGTTTTGAGTCTCAGTTCATGCAGGCTGCATACAATACCAAGCAGAAATAAGAACAAGCAGGTGGCCATGTATGAAGCCACGCAGTGATGGCCTTGATAAGAATTCCGCCAAGAATACATCCTCATCGCTTCTAAATAACAAGTGAGTAGCGTAATGGTGGCGCCCGCAACGCCACTCATGATCTGCCCAAGAATGAGCATTTTAGTGGTTTTATTTTGGGGTCTGTGATAGTAACCTAATCCAATGAACATAAAAATATGCTAGATGTATAATGAGATGTTAAAATAGATTCTTAACATGTCAAGAACACATTTACGTGTGGGTAGAATTATTAATCGCATAGGTAACTTATTGTTCGTGAAGTGTAAATTATGTGACAATAAGTGTAGTAATTTGACTAAGTATAGTTATAACCAGAAGTTATACAAAACAATGAACTTGTGATGACTAGTTACATTATAATTGACTGATATTGTGAATGAAACTGATATATAGGAGTAAATCAAGGAACATGTATAATTAACGTGTAATCTACGCACAAGGCAAGTTTCCTAACCCTACTTGTTATCATTATTCAAGTTTATAAATTACCTCGAGCAAATTCTCATTACTATTAATCAAGTTCAATTTGTTATATTAAAGATTATTTATCTTTTCAAAGTATGATTCCGTTATACAATACTTGTTCTATTGTATACCTCTTGAGATTGTTATTCAACTTAAATATCATTTATTATTGAACCTTGTTAGACTAGTGAACCATTATTGATTCGACTAGTCCATAGTTGATGAACGTTCTAAATTTCAGAACCCTTATTGATTTATCCAAACCAAACTTCCTTTGGTGCGGACTCTAATGTCAAACCGAGAAGAACAACCTCAGATAGGGATTTCTTACAAGCGTTAAGCGTTAAGATATTGTGCTGATGATGGTACTAAGGGTTGATCCCCTAAGTACGAGTAGAAGAGTCCATAGTCTTATGACTGTTAAAGGTTTCAAGTACAACCCTTGATAACCTAGGACATAGTTCAAGGTCTTATGACCCTCAAAAATCTTTTGATTCTCCTTATTCATTCTTGATTCAAAAGTTGAGTTTTATTCCAGAAGGCTTTAATTCACTCGCATGTTATTATATATTGATATTTCATTTTTATACTTGTGGGCAATCGTGCTCACTCTTGCATAATAATAACATTGCAGTTAAGAACGAAAGGTCCGACGAGCCTTCTACTAGCAAAGGCAAGGGCAAGATTAACAAGTGATGAAGACTTGTTGTTTTATGTGATGATGTATTTCTATTTTAGACTTATGTTAATGATGTGTAAGATGATTAATTGGTTATGTTTCCGCAGTTAAAATTTAAGGTTAGTATGACCTGGGATTTATGTATTTATACGATGTAACTCCTTAAGGAGAGGATTTATTTCTATCTATTAATGCTTTCATTTATTATGGGTAGATAGACATATGATGTTTGTATAGTGAACACCAAATCATGTGGGAATTTAAGTACTCCAATTTGGGAGTGTCACAGGTTGGTATCGCTGTAGGTTATGAACTTTAGGTGGGGGCAACAACCTTAGGTAGTAGCCTTATAGTAAGAACATAGTGATGGAAAACTCTTATCGAGTTCTAAGAAATGAATTTCTTAATTCATTGAAGATAATAAAAGACTTTATGTGTTTATGTGTTAAATTATGTGCTCACTAGTACGACTTAGTAACTAAAACTTGAAACTGTGTTGTCAGGATGTCGAATGTTGGAGGAGCTAGTAGAGATGGGGAGGAGGAACCTCGAGTACCTATAGAGGAGGAGCCCCGAGACATTCATGTCGTTAGGGAGCAGTTGGTATAGAGAGAGTCATCTCCGTTGATCACTGTTGTTGGTCAAGAGCATGAGCCTGAGACTGATCCAGAGGGGGATCCTGAGGAGGAAGAGGAAGAAGAGGAGTTCCCACCAAACTCCATTGATGCTGAGATATACGACGAGTTATATGACCGTAACGTAGAGTTACATGACACTATTCAGGATCTGACTGAGCGGGCGATTATTCAGCAGATTACCATCTAGCAGAAGGATAGAGAGGTTGTGACTCTTCACACATGTCTAGGAAACGTGGAGTGGGATTTGGTTCACGAGGAGGGTCAAACCGAGGAGAAGTCCGAAGAAATAGAGAAGTTGAAGAAGGAACTGAAAGAGAACTCAAAAAGACTGATCATAGCAGAGGAGGGCTGGGTAAGAGAGTCACGTCATTCTGATCTTGCAGAAGAGGATTGTCGTGCGAAGAAGGCTAAGCTTGGGGAGACGTACTCTACACTTTAAAATGCAATGGATGAGGCCCAGGACCGAGTTATGAGGTACCCAATCCAGTTCGAAGGACTACCATTGTATATGCTAGATCGCTGGACGATGTCCCGCATTATGGAAGAGGAACGTAGCAAGGCTATTCAGCGCCTTAACAGGCAGTCATAGGATTTGTTTAATTATGTGAAAACTTATTTGGTATTTAGATGTAATTCTGATGTGTTTATAAACAAAGGAATATTTTAATGTTTTAAATCCTATAGATTCTTTATCTCGAGAGAGTTGATGTAAATAGCAGTGATGCTATCGTTTGATGTTAAAACTTTCGATTTGAATAAATATATCAAGTTATTTGAGAAAATGTGTTAAGTGATTATGTTAAATTGTTGAGTTAAGCCTTAACTATTTAGAGAATTGAATAAAACCTAATAAACATATATTTGTAACAGAAATATGTCGCAGAGAAGAAGATAAAACTGTCAACAAGCTCAAGAAGATTCGACGAATAATAACAACAACAACGCCAATGCTAACCCCGTTCAGCAATTGGTGAACTTATTAGATGGAGCGATTCATAATCAACCTCAAGCTCCACCGAATACGACATTTAAGGATTTCAAGGCGATGGGACCGCCAGAGTTTAAAAGCTCTATGAACCCGATTGAGGCTCAAACTTGAGTTATGGAGATGGAAAAAGTTTTTGATGTCGCCAGAGTCAGAGAGGACCAAAAAACCGCCTACGCAACGTTCATGTTGAAATCTGAAGCCAGTTATTGGTGGCAAACAAACAAGGTCCGTGGAGAAGAAGGTGTGATTACCTGGGAGAGGTTCAAGGAAATGTTTTTCGAGATGTATTTCCTGACCAGTTCGCAGAACCAAATGGAAGTTCAGTTTCTGGAGTTGAAACAGGGGAATATGTCTGTACCAGACTATATGGCAAGATTCAATGAGTTGGCTAGGTTTGCCACATATCAAGTACACACAGATGAGAGAAAAGCAAGAAGGTTTAAACAAGGATTAAAGCCCTGGTTTTATAGTAAAGTATCGTTGTTTCAGTTGAAGACATTCGCTGGAGTATTGGAGAAAGCCATACTCGCTGAAGGTGGAAGCGATGCGGTAACAAAGTATAATCAGGATCAGAAAAAGAAGAAGAGTGAAAGTGAAGGAAATAACAAGGATAGTGGAAGCAACACAGGAGGTAATAATAATCAGAAGAGAATGTGGTCTGACAACTCATCAATTGGAAATTAGCATGGAGGTCAGAAGAAGAGGATCGAAGCGTGCCCGACCTGCAGAAAAGCTCATTTGGGAATGTGTATGAATGGTAAACGAGTGTGCTATAATTGTGGTCAGGAAGGCCACATAGCACCTAATTGTCCTAACCCAAAGAAGGGTGCTTGCTTCACTTGTGGATCAAAGGATCATCTTGTAAGGGACTGTCCTAAGAAGGGATCTGGAGGGGCAGGATCAGGAGGAAATAGAGGAAACATCCGTGGAAGCGCTCTGACTATCACAGGACCAACCATAACCAACCGACCAACCGACCAACCGCCAGGACATTCAATATGACGATGCAAGATGCTGTGAAGTCTCGTGATGTGGTGTTAAGTATCATTCCGATCAATAAAGTTAATGCTTACGTATTATTTGATTAGGGTGCTACTTGTTCATTTAGAAGAACTTAGAATTTCCTAAGGATGAGTTAGAATACCCCATGAACATAGAAATTGTGAATAGAGAAATGATCCCTGTTAAGTACGTACATAAGAACTGTAGAGTGGATATTAAGGGTAATATCATAAACGTAGATCTTATCCCTATTTGACTTGGGGAATTTGACGTTATCTTGGGAATGGACTAGTTATTCAATTACGGGGCTGTAATTTATTGTTAGAAGAAGCATATTAACCTTATGACTTCGTCAAAGGTTGTGTTTTATTGTAGCAAGTCGCCTAGATAAGAGAGTTTTCTAACGATGATGCAGGCCAGGAAGTTGTTAAGACAAGGCTGTGTAGGATATTTAGCTTACATAGTCGACAGTCATAAAGAAAATCTGAAAGTAGAGGAGATACCAATAGTGAAGGACTTCGCAGACGTATTTCCGGATGATTTTCCAGGACTTCCGCCAGATAGAGAGGTCGAATTCATGATCGATTTGGCGCCAGGAATGGCTCCAATATCGAAAGCATCGTACCTAATGGCACCAGTAGAGATGAAAGAATTGATGGCACAACTACAAGAATTACTGGATAAGAAGTACATTCAACCAAGCGTATCACCATGGGGAGCAACAATGTTATTTGTAAAGAAGAAGGACGGGATGATGCGACTCTGCATTGACTATAGAGAACTGAATAAGGTCACGATTAAGAATAGATATCCATTACCGAGGATCGATGATCTATTTGATCAATTGAAGGGAGCGAAATACTTTTCCAAGATAGGCTTGAGAAGTGGTTATCATCAACTGAAGGTGAGACCAGAGGACGTATCGAAGACAGCGTTTAGAATACGATATGGTCACTACGAATTGTTGGTAATGTAAGTTGGCTTAACAAATGCTTCTGCAGCATTTATGGGCTTAATGAATGGAGTGTTCAAGCCGTTTTGGACAAATTCGTGGTGGTATTTATAGATGATATTTTGGTATATTCGAAAACCAAGGAAGAACATGAAGAGCATTTGAAATTAACGTTAGAGGCGTTGAGAAGGGAGAAGTTGTACGCTAAGTTTTCGAAATGCAAATTTTGGATAGAAAGGGTACAATTTCTAGGACACGTGATCGATAAAGACGAAATTTTGGTGGATCCATCCAAAGTCAAAGCCATGATAAACTGGGATCAGCCGAGAACACCGTCGGAAGTACGAAGCTTTCTTGGATTGGCAGGGTATTACAGAAGATTCATTCAAAACTTTCCCAAGATCGCAACTCTGTTAACGAATTTGAGTCGAAAAGCTGTGAAATTTGTTTGGACGGAGAAGTGTGAGGAAAGCTTTCAAGAATTAAAGAAGAGGTTGAGTACAACACTTGTGTTATCTCTTCCGGATGATACATAAATTTTTGTGGTTTATAGTGATGCGTCACATAAAGGACTTGGTTGTGTGCTTATGCAAAATGGCAGAGTCATTGCGTATGCGTCACGACAATTGAAGGATTATGAGAAGGGATATCCGACCCATGACTTAGAGTTGGCTGCAATGGTTTTGGCTTTGAAAATCTGGAGGCATTATCTTTATGGGGAGAAATGTGAAATATATACAGACCACAAAAGTTTGAAATATATTTTTACACAGAAGTACTTGAATATGCGCCAAAGAAGATGGTTGGAGTTAATTAAAGACTACGATTGTGAGATTTTATACCATCAAGGTAAGGCAAACGTGGTTGCCGACGCCCTAAGTAGAAAGGGTCAGGAGAAATTGATGATGTTGACTGCTCAGAAGGAGTTAATTTCAGCCATGGAGAAGTTAGAATTGGAAGTGAAGTATCCTATGGAAATTGATGAGAAGCTATTTCAGATGCAATTTGGTACAACCCTACTAGATAAAGTTAAGAAGGCTCAACTTCAGGACGAAGAATGTAAAAAGGTGAAAAAAAAGATATCTGAAGGAACTGAACCGAGATTCAAGATAGATAAGGAAGGAATACTGAGATTTGAGAGCAGAATTTGTGTACCGCCAGTAACAGAGATTAAGGAAGACATTTTGAGCGAGGCTAATAGCTCAAGATATTCGATTCACCCTGGTAGTACCAAGATGTACTAAGATCTTCGACAACATTTCTGGTGGCCAAATCTGAAATGAGATGTTGCAGAGTGTGTTGCCAAGTGTCTGACTTGTCAGAAAGTAAAAGCAAAACATCAGAGGCCGAGTGGGTTGCTACAACCATTGGAGATCCCAGAATAGAAATGGGAACATATTACGATGGACTTCGTGGTTAGCCTTCTGATAACTCAGAAAGGCTATGACGCAATATGGGTTATCATTGACCGACTGACAAAATCCTCACACTTCCTTTTGATCAAAATAAATTCAACTAAGATCAGTTGGCAAGGTTATATGTGAAAGAGATTGTTTCGAGGCACGTAGTTCTGGTGTTAATTGTTTCCGATAGGGATCTGCGCTTTACATCAAACTTCTGGAAATGTCTATAGGAATGCATGGGTACGCAATTACGAATGAGTACGACTTATCACCCTCAGACAGATGGGCAGAGTGAAAGAACGATTCAGACATTAAAAGATATGTTAAGAGCTTGTGTAATGGACTTTAAAGGAAATTGGGATGATCACCTACCGCTCGTAGAGTTCGGCTACAACAAAAGTTACCACGCTAGTATTGGCATGCCACCTTATGAAGCATTATACGGCAGAAAGTGCAGAACTCCGCTATACTGGGATGAAGTTGGCGAGAGACAATTACTAGGCCTAGAATTGGTACATCAGACAACAGAAATAGTCAAAGTGATCCGAACAAGATTGGTAGCAGCTCAAGATAGGCAAAAGAAATACGCCAATCCACACCGTAAAAATGTTGAGTTTGAATCGGGTAGTTATGTATTCTTGAAGGTCTCTCCCTAGAAGGGAAGGATCAGGTTCGAAAAGAAATGAAAATTAAGCCCAAGATTCATTGGACCCTTCGAAGTACTGCGAAGGATTGGAGAAGTTGCATATGAGGTAGCCTTACCTCCAACACTCGAGTATGTCCACAATGTCTTCCATGTTTCAGTTTTACGACCCTACAAACCCGATTACAAGCACGTGATTGAATATGAACCCATCCATTTTGAGAAAGACTTATCCTATGAAGAAATTCCTGTTCAGATTGTTGACCGGAAAGAACAAGTTCTCAAAAATAAAGTAATACCTTCTGTTAAAGTAATTTGGAGGAACCACAACGCTGAAGAAGCAACGTGGGAACTCGAAGAGAATATGATGAAGAATTATCCTCAATTATATACTTAATTTACTTGTAAGCGATTCTGGGGACAGAATCTTTGTAAGGTGGGGAGGGGAGAATGTAACGGGTCGAATTGATTGAGTCCTGATTCTGGGGACAGAATCCTTTTAAGAGGGGAAAGATGTGACGAACGAGATTTTTGTAATTTAATTTTAATATTTATTGAATTAAATAAATATTCTCGATGATTTAATTATTGGATTAAATAATTAATTGATGCAATTGTGGTAGATTAATTTAATTATATGTGTTATATTTATTAAATTATTGTGGAGAATTTTATTATTCAAATCATGTAATTATGTGAGCTTATCAATTAAATTAAATGAAATATTTAATAAGCATAATGTTATTTTAATTAATTTAACAATTAATTAGAGATTTAATAATTTGACATAGTTAATAAATGAGAAAATTAATTATGTGACTATGTGAATTAATGAGAAATTATTATATTTTATTCAAATTAAATTAATTAAGATATTTGTTTTATTGTATAATTGGGTGTGACGTGATTTAAACTATAGTATAAGAGAATTATTAAATTAAATAGTTTTGAAGCCTATTATTGCCAGCCAATCGAGGCCCTAAGAGAAGTTAGTAGCAGTTAACCCTTGATGGGTTAACTGACCACCACAATTGCGCTCAGTTTCGTTTTATAAAATTAATACGTCTTCTTCCTTCTTTATTCTCTAAGTCTGGAAATAAGAAAAATAATTTACGGAGAGAAATTGAGAAATTGTTAAGGGAGATTATGAGTGGGTGATTGAAGAAACATCTGAGAAAGGTCTCTTTACTAATCTATACTCTGGGTAAATTCTTTAAACCAATTTCAAATTACGTTGTTTATATTTTATGAAAATGGTTTTCAAATTAACTATTAAAATCTCTTTAGTTGGAAAGGGTAGTGATTATATGTTATATATGTGGTAAGATGTTATTATAACATGTTTTTACTGTATATTGTATATTTCCATATCATCAGTTTCATAAAAATTATGTCGTACATTGCTTCTTCAAAATACAGAGTATAAAAATATGGTCATATGACCTTACATACCAAATTTGGATACGTCAATCATATGTTATATCATAAATTTATACGTGTACAGGATTATATATATTAAAACGAAGAGATCAAACTTCAAATGAACAGATTCGGTGTTATAACGAACTCGTAGTGTTGATTTTCATGTTTTCTGTTCAAAACTTTCAAAAACATGAAGAACAGTAAATTACATGTTTTGATTCTACAAATTATGTGTTTTAACATGTTAAAATCATGTTAGAAGGGTTAAGTAGTATTTATGTGTATAAAATAATGTCTGGGTATGTGGCGCCCCCAAATCCGAGTCCCTTCGAACCTCGTATCCAGTCCGCCACGATACTACTATCGTCAAACTATTTATATATAGTATTCATAACTTAATGAATATAACTTTGCTTATTACAATTTAGAATATAAATTCTCTCCATTTCCAAGATCTGTATAATGACCCCAAACTTTTATAAGCTTCTAATCTTGGTCATTTATTATTCCTGTATTACATCATATTCAATGTTATAAAAATATGCGGAATAATTTAAACTTTTTCAATCTCCTTTGAAAAACAATCTTTTATTGATATCCTAACTTAAATCAATTACATAACCTTGAATCAAATTATATTATGATTCAATCTATTCGAATTACTGTATAAACTTTTACATCTCGATTCGAATTCCTCTATGTATAACATAGTATAACTTAACATGTATTACACATCATAATTACTATCTTGTACATCTCCTAGAACCTAAACATGAAATCTTGTTCAAGAGTATATATGTAAATAAATGAATCAATCTCCTTTGATACTATTGAACTATATCAATCACGTAGCACGAAATCTTTACCGCGAGTCCTTAACATGTAAAAGTGGTTATTTGCAAGGGTGAGCTCAACAGCCCAACAAATCTAACAGTTTTAATGCATCACATAGCATATAATAACATACTCGGTTCATGCATTCATAATCAATTAATATTTACTACGCATGTTACTTCTCACATAACAAGCATATATATTTACTTCATAAACATATCATCAAAGATAAACTTTCAATTTCATACATATCTCATATTCATTTCATATATATACATCAACATTCTCATAGCATAATATAGCACAACTAACAGTTATCAAATTCATATATCAAATAGGAACTGAATGACTTGCCTGATTCGTAGTTTATCAACTACGACTTAACTGCTTAAAGCTTATATGCACTGCGTGTATTCCTACCCATTTATATAATCATGGATTCATATCCATTAGTCATACACTTCATACGTTCTTAATATAACAATAAATATTACATCGTTTCCTAACTAGGTTTGAAAAACCTTCATTTCGCTTTCTCATCATACTCTTAGAATAGCTAGGTATGTATAGATATACTTAACCATCCGTACTCGACATCAACATTCATATACATTTATCACATATTTGACTCGCAATGTGTTCGACACATATTTAAAGTTTATAGATATGCAATCTACATCGTTCATATTCAAACTACTTAGTTTCATAATGATTTATTTCAATCAATAAGGCTTAACAACTTTCTTTAACAAGATTCGATGTTATAAGCTTTTAAACCATATATTGGTACTAATAAGCCTCTACTATTATGCTTCACATAGACATAGCATAGTTCATTATTTGAAAACGTATTTTAAACCACACTTGAAACGTCCAATTTAGGCTTAGCTAAAAGATGAACATAATCGTCATGTCTAGGGGCATAAGGCGTTCAAGTTCACTTTTAAAAGTTATTCTAGGCCAAGGTAAAGCAACTAGGTGCAAATTTTAATCTCATTTAATATCTAACTAATCCATGAATATATGTTATCATGTTTAGAACTTTAAGTACACAAATTGCTTTAAGTTCGTTCTTAAAGTTTTAAGTTTTCTTTAGAAATCATTTTCAACTAAGCTATTGTAAGTTGATAATAAGTAAAGCAACTTTAAATCACTTCTCATTCTTAAGTATACTCATAATTCAACAAGATTTATGTGTTAAAATATCATAACTTCAAAGACTCAAGGTTAGTCAATATTCATTTTCCAAAACTCCAAGTTTCTTTTCAAAACACATACTAAGCCATGCTAAAGCATTCTATAATAAGTAAGGAAATCTTATATGTCATGTATATTATCATGCATATTTATGTTTTATCACTTATAATAACATATTCCATCGTCGGGAGCACTATACTTGCGTATGTGCTCGCTCGACGCCCTTCGATGGCCTTCGATTACATAACAGTCACAAAGATGACAATTTTGACCCTTCCTAATGACCTCAAATTGAATAACTTAAAAAACAAAAGTTGTAGGTCTATTCGTTCTCGTTCCGGATCATCTTTAATTTTCTCAATCGGAGTTCGTATAAAAACGTTATGGTCGTTTTAGCAAAACATGTTCTGTCATATTTTCTCTCAAAGATTTGCAAGTCGGACCACCCCCACCCCAGGTAAGGGGTCTTGCCTTTATAAATAGCCCGCCGGGGCGGGCCTAGCTACTGTAAGTGGGAAATTTCATGCCCTGCTACGAGCTAACAAGCCAAACTACTTTCTAACCTTCATAATTTGAGTCCGTTTTCGATTCTATGGATTCGTAATTCATAGAACTACAACATACTATAATACCCATCAACTGAAATAAACATTAACTAACCCAAATATGAATTTATAACTCATGTTCATGCAAATGTTCATATTTTGGACAATTTAGCGAAATCATTCACTACGAATTCGTTTCTAAACCAAATTGGTTCGTTTAACTTCCGTTAATTTCGTATTCAACCATATTAACAATGGCTAGCATCAATTCATGTATTATAACAACCCTTAGCCATCAATTTTATGACTCAAAAGCTACATTTTCTAAGAACTTTGTAAAACTTGAATTTAAGAACACAGGGGGATGTTACCTTCTTAATGCTTGATTGGCTAACTATTGCTCTTCAATCTTCCAATCTCAGATTTCTCACTCTAATTTCCACTTACTCTCTATATAGAACTCATCAAGAACCTAATCAACCCAATTAGATAAGAGAAGGCTCCAATTTATAGAGAATCTCTTACCTAGACCATGACTTTACTTAAAGATTGAATCGAATGGGAGATGGAAGAAGATGTTGGTTAAGGAGGATTTGGTGGAAAATCTAATCAACCCACTCCCCTCTTCATCATTTGGAGCTATTAGTTTGAGAAGAAGAAGCAAGCTAGACTAGCTAGCCTTTTTGTATTTCACGTGAATGGAGAAATGACACACAAATTGGGACACTACCCTTAAAACTCAGCATTCCATATTATTATTAGTATACTTAGGTTTATTTTACACTTTGTCCAAAAATGAGCATACATATACACCCATGCATACATTACACATAAAATCATATAAACCATGTACATTGATTTATCTCAACTAATATTTACCCTAGACTAGAATATAATTTAGTCGGGTACTAATATTACCTTCCATAAAATTCATTATTCCAATTCTACATAGATATTAAAATAATCATTTAATATCAATTATTTATTAAATCAAAGTTATTTTCTCTCATAGGTTTAAAATACACATTTAATTACTCCCACACATATCTTGATGTCACATAAGACTTTTTCATACAACTTGGTTAATTACTTAAGTTAAGCTCACTTTTATCACATATTTTTATATAATAATTCCAATGTCACACCTCATTTTATATTGAATGAAAAACCTTATATATAAGATTTCTCATTATATGCTATTATCCATGATAATTAATGAATAGTAATAGAAACTAGTCAATCACATTATGAAATTATTTATTTGTTAATAGTACTAATTAATTTCATCACTAATTAAATTAGTACTTTCTCATATCACCACCTTGCCACACTAGGCATATCTCACAAGTTTACATTACGCTTATTCTCATTCTCATTACTTATTCATTTCCCACCATATTACTATTTATAACATATTCAATTTACATCGAACTATTATATCACAAGGTTCACATATATAAATATATCTTGAATGGAGATATCCAAAATATTCTTTATAACATTTGCGGTAATATAATAACTCAAGTTATTTAGTAAATTAACGTAACTTAGTTTTCTTTCATTAATTAACTGTGACGCCCCCAAAACAGGTATACATCACCCATCTTGAGTCGCCAAATACATGGTACATAAATCAAATACAATCTTAATTATACAACTGTCGTGTACAATACGACAAAACATAGCTGAGACTTTAAACAAGAATATTGCCTTCTAGACAATATCCACTCTCAATAGAGTCCTCATTACAATTATTATCACACTATTTCACTGAATAGTGAGGACTACTAAAGCCACTTATCCTGGACCATCACTCATTTCCCGACTCGTCCCAGCTATATTCTCATTTCCTGAAGAGAACAATGAAAGAAATGAGTGAGCTCAACTCGCCCAGTAAGAAATATTATGACTAAGATAATGCAGAATAAATTATCCTTAGCCTTCAACAGTATAACAACTGATAGAATATAATAGACAACAAGTTTTAGATCAACAACTGCAGCGGAATAAGCAATCCATTAGAAGAGTCAAGTAGAGCATAAAATCTACTATCTTCTATGATTTAAAAAGTTTTTCATCAACTTTACCACTGGGACTCAGCTTAATAAATAAAATTGAATCATCCCTGCACCACGACCAATGATATTCATGTAATCATCAATGGTCATGATTATACTGAATAATCCATGGTCATAATCATACCAACAACTGTCCACCCATGAACTACAGGCCAATGAGGACTTTTACCACATCATTCGTCACATTACGGTCATGATTATACCGAATAATCCCTGGTCATAATCATACCAAGTCCATCTATGCACGTAAGCCAAAGATGACTTTCATAACAATATAAGCATGAGGATGATGACAATGATATAATAATTCAATAAAACAAGTTCAAGGATAAATTTTAAAGATTTATAATTTAATTTATCTAGAAATCAATAACGCCCAAATTGTCAACATGATACTACTTTGTAGAGTAAAATTCAAGAATAATATTCATGTACCAAAATAATTTGGACAGAAAAGAAATATATTTTTTGGGTGAATAGTATCCCATGAATAGTACTTTGGGAATAGTACTCCGACACGAAAAGTGTCCCGAATACCCGAGTGAATGATACTAAAGTGAATAGTAACCCATGAATAGTAACTCGTGAATAGTACTCCGGCACAAAAAGTGCCTCGAATACCTGAGTGAATAATACTAGAGTGAATAGTAACTGGGTGAATAGTAACCCATGAATAGTAACTCGTAAAAGAAAAATACCAAAGAAAATGATATTCCATGTCGAGTTCAAAATAAATGATATCTCATACGAGTATAATAGAATATACGAAACTGCAAATGGATTTTCACCCGCCATGCGGTCATCCACGTAGACAGATCATATCCACAATTTAATAAGGAATGAATACGAAGGATCATTCACCATGCATGCAGTAATCCACATAGACAAGTTATTCCAACATAATAATAAAGAATGGAATAATAGAAGAATTCACCATGCATGCGATGATCAAGATGAACGAGTTATTCCAACAGAATAATAAATAATGGAACCAGGTAATGCGTAATACGCACAGACAAGATATTCCAACATAATAATAAAGAATGGAACCAGGTCATGCGTAATCCGCACATACAGGATATTCCAACAGAATAATAAAGAATGTAATAACAGAAGAATTTCACCATGCATGCGGTGCCAGCATAGACAAAGTTATTCTAACATAATAATAAAGAATGGAATAACAGAAGAGTTTCACCATGTATGCGGTACTTTGCATAGACAGGTTATTCCAACATAATAATAAAGAATGGAATAACAGAAGCTATCTTCATGAATACGAAAGAAATAATACCCTTTATCTTAGAAGAAAACTGGATACTAGAATAGTGAGGTATCAGACTTCTCTTCTTCTTTCTCTCTATAATTTCTCCCTATAATAATTGCTTTATAGCTTTAGTGAATTGGTGAGAAATGAAGGAAGAATGAGCTTCTATTTATAGAAAAATATATTTTCGATAATTGCACGTTTTGGGGCTCAAAATATTACAGTATAATACCTTCCTTTTTTTCCTCATTTTTAATTTAGTCATGCAAATATTATCAAACTTGCACCACCTCCCCTAATAGTAAATCATGTGATCAATAGTACACACATGTGAACAAATAGTTATAATCATGTGAATTAATATCAATTAATTGCTCACTTATCCGGTTAATTACCCGATTGGTCAATATAACCTCCAGACATCAATTATTATTGAAATAAATGTCGATTTTCACTAACACTAATAATTCCAACACAATGGAACTATCAATTTCATCTTTAATCAACACGAACTTATTCATCATTAATATTATAATTCACAATATTTAACAATCATGTTGTTCCCAGGAAAGAGGGGGCTTTCCAATAAGGATTTCTCCATATTGGTGCGCAATTAGATTATCTAACCTCTCCTTGACAGAACTTCTAGACATTGTCAATATTGAAAATAATAATATGAATAACTTTGTCGTCTCAATTATTGATTTAATAATATAACATATTATACAGATGATACTATAACAATAATTGAATCAATAATATGAGAGATATGATGCAACAATTACTGTAGAAATAATTGAGTATAACTGAGTGACTTCTTACGTAAGCATCAATAATAAATATTGTGTGCTACTATGCAACCACGCGTATTACTATACTTTTACTACCGGGTGGTTAAATAGTTTTAACGGTAACACTTTCACCGTTATTTTTATAAAAAGATAATTTTGTCATTTTCTAACTACGACAATACTTCTGTTGTGGGGTCCACCAATGATTGTGCTATCGTACGGATATTCCCCAACAAAAAGAATATTCCCCGACCAAATTAATATTTTATAACAACTTGCATACTTTGCAAAATTTTCACATATCACCCTTAACTTTAACCTTTTATCAATTTAACCATTTACGAAATAAAATAATAATTATAAAAAAATTGAATACTTTCATTTTATAAAATTCGGGGTCTTACAATCTCCCCTCCTTATGAAATTTCACCCTCGAAATTTACGTACGTACCTGGTATACCGAAGAGATGAGGATACCTTGACTTCATTTCATATTCCAACTCTTGAGGTATAACCTTTGAGTGTCGAATATGATCATTCTTATCCAAGATTTTAACACGTATCTCCTCATACGTTAAATCTTCTACTATCTCGTCTAGTTCTAATTTAATAATATGGTTCGGGTCATCCACATATTTACGTAACATCGATACGTGAAAAAAAACTTTATGAACACGCGACATACTTGGCGATAAAACGAGTCTTTAGGCCACAGTTCCTACTCGATCAAGGATTTTAAATGGGCCAATAAAATCAAGGGTTGAGATTTCCTTTCTTCATCGATTCTTGCTTCTAGAATAATGCCCTCTTGAACCTTCTTCTTCACATTCATCAACTCTGAGTATATAGCTTGCACGACTTTAACTTTAACGATTAAAGTCGATTCTACTCGTATATTTGATATCACCACGTGGGTCCTTAGAGTCTTTAACTCTATCTTCATCATTTGTAAGTTATACGAAATGGGTTTTTGTGTTAACAACATCGCACTCATAAACGTATACGATCTTCTACTCAACGCGTCAGCTACCACATTCGCTCTTCCACAATGATATTGAATGGTATAGTCGTAATCTTCAACAGCTCGAGCCAACGTCTTTGGCCCATAATATGTTCGTTCTAGGTGAAGAAATATTTAAGGGTTTTAGAAATGGGTTTTGTACTGGGGTCAATACAAAATTTGATTTCACGCTCTAGAGGTAGGCTAGGAAGTCTTCAAGAATACGTCAGGAAATTTATTAACAATAGAAATATCATTCAAAATTGTGACTCTGATCCAAGACTTGGATAGTACGTCTCATTGATACCTATCAACTTGCCATCGTCATTCATAACGTCGCCTCTCGAAAAGTAAAGCGATTGCATTCCACACAAGGAAGTCAACAACGAAAGGACTGGGGCTCTTTACTTATGGCTTGATATGACAATGATTGACTTTAGTGGTTTGGTTGCTTGAATTCGCATAACAGGTTGGTTAGGAATATGAAAGCTAACAACCTTACGAAAAGCATGATGAGTAGTTAACCAATCGATTCCTAAAATCACATCAAGGGCAAGTATTTTCAAAGAGATAAGATCGACAGGTAACGTGAAAGTGTCGATTTGAATCAACAAGATTCATAAACAGTAGAGGTAACGAAGGTTTCTCCTAACAGAGTTTCAACCGATAAGTTAAAGTCTAATTTCTCCGGAGTCAAATTTAAACGTTGAGCGCAAGCAAGAGAGATAAAAGAATGGGTAGACCCGGTATCTAACAAGGTATAGACTTCGCAAGAATTTATAATTAACTAACCCGTGCTAACTTCGTTTGGGTTACTCACTTTTTAAGAAGTCATGAAAAACGCTCTTCCTGAAACCACCAACTTTGTTTTGTCCGTATCCGCCTTTGGTACCACGGTTCCAACTGGACTTGACTTTGGTGCATGACAAAATTGGGCTAGGTGACCTTCTTTTCCATAATTTTAACATGCTTTGGAATGCTTCACGCAGTTTGGACTGATATGTCCCTCCCTTCCGCATTTGAAGCATACAACCGGCGGTCGTTCTCCTTCCTTAACAGGTGCTGGTGATGTTGTCTTTCCATCATTATTAAACCTTCTCTTCTTGAAATTTCCACTTCTATTATCTTGGCCATGATTACCATCGAAGTGGTTACCATTCTTGGTGTGATAATTTCCCCCACGATGGTTATCATTGTTCCAATGGCCGTTGCCACCAGTACGATTATTATCGTGTTGTTGGTCATTGCCTTTTGGTTGTGCTGACTCATTATCGCGCTCCAATAACAGAGCCCTATTCACAACATCTGAATATAAATTGTTAGTTCCCGGTAGGCACAATAGATCTAGAAGGGGGGGGTTGAATAGATCCTTTTAATTTCAAATACTTTTCTGGTTTATTTTGTATTGCTAATTATTTAGCATATGACAAATATAAGAATCTTTTCAAGCATAGTGGAATAAGTAAAAGATCCCCTTCATTGATATATTCATAATCATACATACATTGTTCGTAGAGTTAGTTCGGTTGTAAGCAGTTAGAACATACATAGCAGTTATAGAAGTTAATAGACATAATGTAAATGACTTAAAGTAAAAGACACAAAGGGTTTTAAGTGGTTCAGAGACTCAAGCTCATAATCCACTCTTCTGCTTTCAACTAGCAGGATTTCCACTAAGGAAGGGCAGCACCCTGAATCACTAAGATTCCTTCAAGGCCATCAGCCCAGTTCACTAAGAACTCTTCAAGGCCAATAACCTTGGAACGTCTCTAGTTCCCTAGGAACTCTTCAAGCCCAGCAGGCTTGGAACTTCATTTAGTCCCTTCGGACAAGGACCCCTTAGGCCCTGGCTTCTTCTTATTGTTGGTGCTGAGCTGCTAAGATGTCTTTATGCTCTCAACATCTTCGATACTTAGCATCTTGGTATGATCATCCTTGAAGTGTGGTTGAGTGTTGCATGATGCTCAGCTTCTTCAGTTACTCAACCTCTTCTGATGATCCCTTGATGAACTGCCTTGAAGATCATTCCTCTTGATACGTGATGGCTGCACATGATGGGTTTCTAAGATGACTGTAAGCTCTTTTGCTAGGTACTTAAAAACTTTCTCATGTTTGCCACCATGATGGCGTTTGTAATCTCCCTTCTTGATACTTGATGCCTTCTCATGATGGACTTGCTAAGATGACTGTAAGCTATTCTCTATGGTACTTAGAGTCTTCCCATGATGGACATCAAGATGACATGACGCTCTTCTTTCTCTTGGAAGTTTAGAACACTCTTCATGTAGTAGAACTCTCACTTCTACTTCTTTCTTTGTCTGTCTCTAAGTTTTCTTGGTGGATCGTAGAGTGAGCCTTCGGACTCACTATCTCACATGGTTTAGAACATTCCACCGTTACTCCAAACTTGGCAACTCCAGCAACCCTCGATCTTTGAAGCTCTTGCTGATTTATACTCCTTCCCAATCCTTCCGTTGAAAAGTAGCCGTTGAAAGCTATTCAAATATCTCACAGATCTCGAGTTGACTGAGGTAGACTACAGATGTGACATGTCATACTTTTCTGACACTACAGTCTACTGTTTCACCTACCCCGTCAGTGATGTCACTTTAATTTCTTGGGCAGGTCGAAGACTTTATTTCCTCCTTCGGATTTCTCGATCAGAGGTTGTCCTTTTGCATCGATGCTCTCAATAAGCTCTTGTCTAAATATTACCCTTCAGATTGAACCTTTGCCAATGCTTCAGTCTTTAGCTATTTGAACTCTACAATTTTGATGCATGTCTTCATGGACCTGATTGTAGTGTCTTGTTGACTGGTAGAGACAACACTACGATCTTGAAGAGTGTTGATTGGATCTTTAATGTAGAACACCTCTTCCTTCTTTTGTGTAGTGCTTCAACACTTCTATTTGCCTCAACAGTTCTTAGAGACTGATGACTTGACTTCTTTGTTCTGGCCCCTTCTGAATAGCAAGACACTTCAGATTTGTGGCGTGTCCAGCTCGCTTTCTCCTTGTGATCTCCCGTTCACTTATCATCAATGGACTGACCTAATGCTTAATCACTTTAGCCTTGTTCTTTAAAAGTTGTCCAGTGTCTCTGTATGCACTTCATCAGTTCTTTCTTTGTTTGGAAAACACTACGATCCTAGTTACTTCCAAGATCGTCTTCTTACATCATTTGATGACTCATCTGCACTTCTTGACTTTCCTTAGTCAGTTACTGAAGTCTTCTTCTGATCTCCTTGTGGAAGAATTCATCCTGAATGGCTTCACAACTCAATCTGGATGTTGATTGGGTTGGTGCTTAGATCTTCTGTTAGCTTGCATGCCATTTGTTTAGTGCTCTCTAGTTTCCTTTATGATGGGATGTATCTTTGCAGTGCCAACCAGAGGCTTCATTCCTTTGGATATTCTGGGAGTGCTCATTTGTTGAGAATCGTACTTGCTCTACAATTCTGTCTTGGCATTGTGAGCACAACGGTTGAGGTCGTAGTTCTGCAGTCTACGATTCAGCTTCGACTATGCAGACACTACGACTCCGAGATTAGATCTTGACACTCTACAATTTTTGTCTTTGTGATCGATGTCTTCATCTGATCTTGCTCGATTATGATCTCTGCCTCTGGTATGATCTGTAGACTCCACGACTCTGAGTGTAGTCTACGATTCTTGACTTGGCTTTGGCAGATACTCGAAATTCGGCTCAGTGGCGTGCCTGTCTCACGATTCTCGAACATAACTTCCTTAGCGGACTACTATCCTAAGTAAGTTCCTTCACACACTACGATCCTCTCCTCGTCTCTCCAGGAAGTCTACGAACTCCAAGACTACTATCTTGCAAACTACGATTCTATCTTGATAGCTCTCGAGTTTCCTCGACTCTCTAGGCAGACTACGATTTCTGGTGCAGTGCTCGACGATCAGACAAGCCTATCTATTACATCATAAGATTAACCTAACATGCTTGATCTTTCTATGTTTATAGTCCATGTACATCATTTCTTTTTAAGGATTTTACAAAGCTGTTTTGCTTATGTAGGATCAACCTAACATTCTTGATCTATTCATTCTAAGTCCTTGTACACATATTTCTATTATCTATCAAAGGACTTTATAGCTTTTCTTAATGCAAGCATACTTGCATATTCATTCATATATATATAATCAAATCATATGTAAATAGGAATAACATTCACATGCTTATTCCTGACAATCTCCCCCTATTTGATTATGACAAAAATAATAAGTGCATATGCATGTTATGAATGAATCTTATATACAGTGATCAGCTGTATTTCTAAAACAGATAATCATGAATGTTATTTATAATGATGTGGAATTTAATACACTCATATTTTACATCCTGGATCCAGAACATACCTAACTAGTTAGAGATGCACCTCTTTGGCTCCATGTATGTTTCTAGGATGTCTGTTGATCAACTAATCATCTGTTTGACCTTCTTGTTCCTACTCCCCTTGGGATGATGACCTTCCTTCTTTGCTTTGCTCCCCCTCAGATGCATGCTTCTCTTTTCCTTCTGGCTCCCCCTCAGCTTCTGCACACATAGGCTCATCATTCCTTGGCTCCCCCTCGGATGGTGATTCTGCCTCTTCTTCTGCTATCTTCTTCTTTGACTTCTTCTTTCCTTTCCTTCTGCTCTTCTTGCTCTTCTTTGAATGCCTCTTGCTCTGCCTCTTTCTATGCCTCTTTTTCTCCCCCTTTTTTTCATTAATCATTTGGGAGAGCTGCTCCATGTTGGACATAAACTGCTCCATCAGGTAGGAGGAGTTAGCAACTTCAAACTTGAGTTCCTGTTAACCTAGCTCAAGTTGCACTGAGAAAGATTGCTGCATGTTGTCAATCTTGTCAGAGAGGGCTTGGATCTGCTCTTCATTGGCCTTCTGTGCTCGTAAAGCTTCTGCCTTCTGATCATGTATGGCCTTCAGATAGATGTTGTCTCTCTCTTTGAGTTTGAGAGATACATCAGCCATAGTAGCTTGAAGTCAGTTCTGAACTAAAATATCTCATGTTGTTGTCATTACCATCTTTGTCTCTTCATTAATTAGAGATATCTTTTCAATTAGCTTATCAAAATTCTTCAATAGTTCCTCCTCCATAGGGATTTGCTCATCTGGTTGGGCATTAGATTGAACTCTACAATTTTCATCCTTGGACAGATTTTTAAAGGCTTTGAGAATCTGAACAAACGTTGAGTACCAGTTGATGTTTGAGGATGAGGGAGTGTCAGATAGTAGTGCTTCGGCTGATGGAGACTTCTTGTATTGATCTTGAACACCATCAGCAGTAGAGTGAACAGACTCTACGATCATCGCCTTAGTTATGATCCTTCTTCCTTGAGAGTCCACTCTACGATCGTAGGGAATATAGTGATTTCCAGCATGGCGATAGACTTTGAAGTGGGGCTGATCTTTGATTATTTTAGTGGAAAACTTCTTCACCCTTGGGAAGTTTTGTGCTACCAGCTCCATCCTTGGAAAATAAGAGTAGCACCAGCTGAAGTATCTTGTACCCTTTTCAGTATGTGCTTTTAGCAAAGGCATCCACTAGAAGAACCATCTCATAAGTAGATCATCAGGATTGTAGAGGATGGTCGTGCAGTCTAGCTCCATGTTGTTCTAGTTTTTAACCATATCAAAGGTAGTCATTCTTAGCACCTTGAGTTGTTCATCTCCATAGTTCACCCATCTTTCTGGTAGTGTTTTTGGTGATTCATTTGAGACTTCTACCACTATTCTCCTGGTGAATTTTGCTGGAAAGAGGACAGGATAGAATTCTGGTTCCTCTGATTCTTGATTTTTAGAATTGGAATCATTTTTTATTTCTTCTCTTTCGGAGCCTGAACCATCTTGATCATTTCCAACAGTGAATCCTTCTTGCTGCATTTCATTTCCAGTACCTTCTTCAGCAAGATCTTCCTCTGATTCATCTTCAGCACTTACTTCATGTGATACAGACTCATCATCACTTAAGTCAATGACAGCATTGGAGTGTTCACTTCTCTTTTTGGAGGCAAATTTTGCTTGTAGTCTGTATCTCTTCCTTCTCCTTGGAGGTTTAGCTATGGGAGAGTCAGACTCTTCTTCCTCTTCAGACTCTAAAGCCTTTAGATCATCAGATGACCTTCCTTGAGGTTCAGCATTGATAGGCATAGACCCTTCTTCTTTGGACTCATCATCTCTTGAGCCGTCATGGGGGCTTTCAGGATTGGAAGGGGCATGTTCTTCTTCTTTAGAAACAGCATCATTTAACCTATCATCTGGGCTTTTTCGGGAAGTTGCATTTGGAGATTGAGTTTGGTCATCTTGAATCTCTTCTTCATCAGCAGAGTGACAGTTCTGAGGATTAGCCACAGGGCTTGAGCATTCTTCTTTATCAGCAGATGCTGTAATTTCATTCATTAATCCCGCTTCACCTTCAATGCTGGATTTGGTCTGTGGGGACTCGATCTTGAGATCGTCAGTTCCCTTTGTTTCTTCTGACTCTACGTTCTCCTCTTCATCAGATGTACTATCTTTGGAAACTGAGGCTAGTTTGTTTACCACCTTAGCTATCTTTTGTGATGGCCCTTGAAGCAGTCTGTTGCTTCTCCTCTTGGTGGTTTTTGCAGTCAGGACTTTTTCTTCTTTATCCTTGTCGTTGGTGGAGAAACCTCTTGATGGGGTCTCAGCTTTCTTCACACCCCTGGATCTCTTTCTTGTGGATTTGATTTCTGCTGGTGCAGAGTCTTCAGACTCAGAGCTTTCTACCTCTTTTTCCTTCCTTTTCTTTGTAGAGGCCTTGCTACTGCTCCCAGTTGTCAGCCTTCTATTCTCCTTGGGGTTTTTCTTCCAATTCACAAATAGTTGTGGAGACATTACTTTGTGAACATTAAGAGGTTCTCCCTCATCATCCTTGATTCTTCCTCCTAGCTTCTTCTTCATTACAATGCTCAGTAGTCTTCCATGAAAAACCTTAGTTAGGGGTTTATCTCGTAGATTTCTTCATCTCGACCTTTTCCGACCATTTGGAAATTTGATCTAGCAAGATAACCCCAAAGTTGATTCGTCTTCTCTGAACTATTGCAGACATAATCTTTAGTTGTTGATCAAGCACTGTGTCGTGTGTAGTGTCCTTGCATAGTATGCATTTTCCTACTATTTCGGCAAAGAACTCGAATTCCTCAAGGAACTCCTTTTTCTTTATATCCTTTAGACTGGGGTTTCTTTGGTACCCCATAATCTCCTTTGCTTGCTCAGTATTGATCTCATCAAGGTTTCTCAGTCCTAGGTCAGAAAAACCTAAGCATTGATTTATATCAGATGATTTTAGCTTAAGAGACTGACCTTTAACCTTGGTTGAAAGGGTTCCGGCATTTATTGATGCATTTGAGTAGAATTCCTTGACCGATTCCAAGATATACTGAAAGTGGTAGCCTCAAGACATTCTGAGAATCCAGCTTTCTTCACAAGTTCGAGAATGTCTCTGAACTTCTTTTTGGATTTTTCAAACGACTTGGTTTCGAGCTGAATGCCAGTGATTACTCGCCAGTTTTCCATTTGAGTAGTTCGAGGAATATGGGTATTTGATTCAGAGGGATTTTTGAGAGATGGTTGATTGTGATATAGGCAAGACTCTGGAAGATTAATTGATTTTGGTTTTTGAGAGGATTCTAGGGTTTGAAAATGGGAGGGAGAAAGGTTGGATGGTTTCTGATAACTGTTTGCAGGTTTTGAATTTGTCTTAATGACAGTTCCTTCTAACTCTGCATAATCAGTGATGTGTCAATCAACCATTTGTTGCACGAAGTCTAGTAATGAGTTGTAAGTCCCCATAACTTTTTAGTTAGATATTTCCTTTAGGAGAGTAGACGTTTAATTGACGTGGATTAATCGTTGACCTTTTGATTCGTAGAGTAGCATGGTAAGGTAGCTATGGACTCTATGTTTTCCTCTGTTGACTCAACGATCAACTATTGTGAGATATTGCAGTGGGTGGTTTTGACATTAATCCTTATTCTGAAATTGCATAGCTTGACCACTGATATATCCGAATTTATCTCCTCATAATCTGAATGGTTGAGCAATTGTCCAGTTTCTCAACTGCGAATCTACGATCGTTGACTGACTTGGTCCTTGAGATGAGCTTTACTTAGCATTCCTTCTGGGTCAAGGTAGCTCAGGAAGGGCCAACCTCTTAGAGTGAGCTAAGGGTCAGGTTTGTCCCTGAGGCGCTTTCCAGATGAAATACTTTAGAAGTGATTTGCAATAATATCTCATTTGACCTTTTCTGGTGGGGAGGTCCTCTACCAACGTTGGACAATTATATTTGTTGTAATCGTGGTGTCCTCCTGCTCTTACACTACGATCAGATGTTTGATCGTGAGCACTCCATGAGTTTGAGTTGGGTGGCTGATAGGTTATTAGTAATACGTTTTGAGACATTCCTACTGACTATGATTCTTCATTTGGTTCATCAGTTACAAAGTTTTGAGACTCTGTAGCTGGTACATTGCTTCATGGTATATCTCAGTGTTGTTGTTTCTCAACAGATCACTGCTCCCCATGGTTGATGTTGTTTTCCCAGATAGATGTGATTCCCTTTACTTTAGGTCCTGTCAGGAATAAGCATGCGAATGATATTCCTGATTATATATGATTTGATTATGATATATATATATATATATATATATATATGAATGAATAATATTCAAGTATGCTTGCATTAAGAAAAGATGTAAAGTCCTTTGATAGATAATAGAAATATGTATACAAGGACTTAGAATGAATTGATCAAGTATGCTAGGTTGATCCTACATAAGAAAAACAGCTTTGTAAAGTCCTTAAAAAGAAATGATGTGTTGGGAGAATGCATATTATGATTTGATATTTTAATGTATATGCTAATGATTATTTGTAAGGTCCTTCAATGAATACATGTACAAGGACTTAGTGATAGATCAAATTGTTAGGTTGATCTAAGCTCTCAACGTGTACCATTCTGTTAGGGAATGTATAGATAGAAAGATCAAAACTGTTAGGTTGATCTGGAGATGTAATAGACTAGTATTGAAGAAATCATAGTGCATCAATCTGATCAACATTGCAGAAGTCAAGGTAGAAAACGTAGAGCCTGAAGATCATAGTATGCCTGCCTTGAAGGGACTCTTCAGAAATCGTAGAGTAGTCCCAACGTCTGCCGAGCCATCTCCACGATCGTAGTATACTGAAGGAAACAAGAAGTTTACAAGTCAACGATCGTAGTGTGCTCTCGGGAACGTAGAGTCAACAACAAGAGCAAGTGAAGATCGTAGTGTGCAAAGGTTTAAGGGAAATCATAGTGCTCTCGACTGATAGCATCGTAGTGTGCAAAGATGTCAAAGACGCTACGATATGAATCATAGAACACCACGATCCAAATCGTAGAGCATCATCTATCTCATGTCAGAAGACGTCGAGCCTCAATGATCTGTGATTTCAACATGTGAGAAATGGATCTTAGATGCTGCAGTACTCATCAGTCCCACAGTATATGAAATATCCTTTGTATGCAACAAAGAAGCATATTGAAGAAGCTAAGGATAGTACCATGGGTAAGAGGGACAAAACACCTTTGCAGGTCGTAGGTGAGAAAGCAGCCTGCAATGTCAGTGATGGAGGCAAGGATTGACTGCAGGCAAGGATTGGTCTTGTTGATATAATACTCGAGAACATGGACCAATCTGAGCAGCTTTACGTGTATATACACATTTACCTGTACACAATATTTCCAACGTGTAAGCTAATCTGCATATAACAAGTGACTTACTACTAAACTAAGTTTAGAATAATGTTTGTGTCTGGGATCAGACTCAAAGCGATTAGCTTTTGAATATAGCATGATAACCTGCTCTGATACCAATTGTTAGTTTCCGGTAGACACAATAGATCTAGAAGGGGGGGGGGGTTGAATAGATCATTTTAATTTCAAATACTTTTCTGGTTTACTTTGAATAGCTAATTATTTAGCATATAACAAATATAAGAATCTTTTCAAGCACAGCGAAATAAGTAAAAGATCCCTTTCATTGATATATTCATAATCATAAATACATTGTTCGTATAGTTAGTTCAGTTGTAAGCAGTTAGAACATACATTGCAGTTATAGCAGTTAATAGACATAATGTAAATGACTTAAAGTAAAAGACACTAAGGGTTTTAAGTGGTTTAAAGACTCAAGCTCCTAATCCACTCTGCTGCTTTCAACTAGCAGGATTTCCACTAAGGAAGGGCAGCACCCTGAATCACTAAGATTCCTTCAACGCCAACAGCCTTGGGACTTCAGTTAACTAAGAACTCTTCAAGGCCAGCAGCCTTGGAACATCTCTAGTTCCCTAGGAACTCTTCAAACCCAGTAGGCTTGGAACTTCATTTAGTCCCTTCGGACAAGGACCCCTCAAGCCCTGACTTCTTGTTGTTGTTGGTGCTAAGCAGCTAAGATGTCTTTATGCTCTTAACATCTTCGGTACTTAGCAGCTTGGCATGATCATCCTTGAAGTGCGGTTGAGTGTTGCATGATGCTCAGCTTCTTCAGTTACTCAACCTCTTCTGATGATCCCTTGATGAAATTCCTTGAAGATCATTCCTCTTGATACGTGATGGCTGCACATGATGGGTTTTTAAGATGACTGTAAGCTCTTTTACTAGGTACTTAGAAACTTTCTCATGCTTGTCACCATGATGGCGTTTGTGATCTCCCTTCTTTATACTTGATGCCTTCTCATGATGGACTTGTTAAGATGACTGTAAGCTATTCTCTATGGTACTTAGAGTCTTCCCATGATGGACATCAAGATGACATGATGCTCTTCTTTCTCTCGGCAGTTCAGAACACTCTTCATGTAGTAGAACTCTCACTTCTACTTCTTTCTTTGTCTGTCTCTAAGTGTTCTTGGTGGATTGTAGATTGAGCCTTCGGACTCACTATCTCACATGGTTTAGACCAGTCCATCGTTACTCCAAACTCAGCAACTCCAGCAACCCTCGATCTTTGAAGCTCTTGCTGATTTATACTCCTTCCCAATCCTTCCGTTGGAAAGTAGCCGTTGAAAGCTATTCAAATATCTTCATATATCTTAAGTTGACTGAGGTAGACTGCAGATGTGACATGCCATACTTTTCAGAAACTGCAGTCTAATGTTTCACCTACCCCGTCAGAGATGTCACTTTCATATCTTGGGCAAGTCAAAGACTTTATTTCCTCCTTCTGATTTCTCAATTAGAGGTTGTCCTTTTGCATCGATGCTATCAATAAGCTCTTGTCCGAATATTACCCTTCAGATTGAACCGTTGCCAATGCTTCAGTCTTTAGCTATTCGAACTCTACGATTCTGATGCAAGTCTTAATGGACCTGATCGTAGTGTCTTGTTGACTGGTAGAGACAACACTACGATCTTGAAGAGTGTTGATTGGATCTTCAATGTAGAACACCTCTTCCTTCTTTTGTGCAGTGCTTCAACACTTCTGTTTGCCTCAATAGTTCTAAGAGACTGATGACTTGACTTTTTTGTTCTGGCCCCTTCTGAATAGCAAGACACTTCAGATTTGTGGCGTGTCCAGCTCGCTTTCTCTTTGTGATCTCTCGTTCACTTATCATCAATGGACTGACCCAATGCTTAATCACTTTATCCTTATTCTTCAGAAGCTTACCAGTGTCTCTGTATGCACTTCATCAGTTATTTCTTTGTTTGGAAAACACTACGATCCTGGTTGCTTCCAAGATCGCCGCCTCTTACATCATTTGTGACTCTTTCGCACTTCTTTGAATTTCCTTAGTCAGTTACTAAATTCATCTTCTGATCTCCTTGTGGAAGACTTCATCCTAAATGGTTTCACAACTCAATCTGGATGCTGATTGGGTTGGTGCTTAGATCTTCTATTACATTGCATGCCATTCATTGAGTGCTCTCTAGTTTCCTTTATGATGGGATGTATCTTTGCAGTGCCAACTAGAGGCTTCATTCCTTTGGATATTCTGGGAGTGCTCATTTGTTGAGAATCGTACTTACTCTACGATTTTGTCTTGGCATTGTGAGCACAATGGTTGAGGTCATAGTTCTACACTCTACGATTCAGTTTCGGCTGTGCAGACACTACGACTCCGAGATCAGATCTTGACACTCTATGATTTCTGTCTTTGTGCTCGATGTCTTCATCTGATCTTTCTCGACTACGATCTCTACCTCTGGTATGATCAGTAGACTCCACGACTCTTAGTGTAGTCTACGATTCTTGACTTGGCTTTGGCAGATACTCGGTCGACTCGTAGGCAGGCTGTCTCTACGATTCTGAACATGACTTCCTTAACAGACTACTGTTCTGAGGAAGTTCCCCTCGACACACTACGATCCTCTCCTCGTCTCTCTAGGCAGTCTACGAACTCTACAACTACTATCTTGCAAACTACGATTCTGCCTTGATAGCTCTCGAGTTTCCTCGATTCTCCCAGCAGACTACGATTTCTGGTGCAGTACTCGACGATCAGACAAGCCTATCTATTACATCATAAGATCAACCTAACATGCTTGATCTTTTTATGTTTATAGTCCTTGTACATCATTTCTTTTTAAGGACTTTACAAAGTTGTTTTGCTTATGTAGGATCAACCTAACATACTTGATCAATTCATTCTAAGTCCTTGTCCACATGTTTCTATTATCTATCAAAGGACTTTACAACTTTTCTTAATGTAAGCATACTTGCATATTCATTCATATATATCATAATCAAATCATATGTAAATAGGAATAACATTTACATGCTTATTCCTCACATAAACAAAGTTTGTGAGAAATGAGGAATTAACGTATTTCGGGTTTCAAACCTCTTAGAAATATTCGTGTCATTCGCTCTTCATTATCGACTAAATGGGATGCAAACCGGGATAACTCGGCAAACTTAGCCTCGTACTACGACACGATCATATTATTTTGCTCCAACTTGATAAACTCCACCTCCTTCATGTGACGAATACTTTCGGGAAAGTACTTGTCGTTGAACAGCTCTTGGAACTTCTCCCAAGACATCTTGAGTGTGTCAGGCTGGGTACGTTTCACATATTCCCACCAGTAATCTGCCTCTTCACGCAACATAAAGGTGGCAAAGGGAACCTTTTGCTCCTCGGAGCATCCCAAGACATCAAATATCTTGGTGATTTGCTTTAACCACGTCTCCGCCTTAAGTGGTTCTGGCTTTCCCAAAAACTCCGGCGGTACCAGCTCCTTGAACTGCTTAGCAGTGACCAACCGTGGGTTGCCATTGTTTCCACCTATATTTTTAATAGGAGTCTCTCTTACCAGATGTTGAATGAATTGCATAAAGCCTCTGATATCCAATCGTTCATCATTTGATCGGTGTTATTGTTTACCTCAGGATTATTGTCTTCCTGTTGCACATTATCATGGGTATTGATCGTTGGTGACTCAACGGTCTCATGTGTTTCATTGCTGATCTCAACATTTTCATATGCCATTTTCAAACAATGTCACAAAATAAGGGTTAATTAACATATCACATATTATCTCTATTGTAGCGCCCCTGAATCTGGGTCCGAAATCACCGCGGATCCGGTACACTGTTTCTATAACTGTTGGGGAAGATATAAACATAGATTGTTTATACAGTACACTTTACACACTATTCCCAAAATCGAATAACCTTAACTTATACACAAATCATAAACTATCTAACACATAACAATACTAATCAAAACTACTTTTACAAATTAGCTGCATATTCTAATCCAAGTTGAACTTGGCATTATCCTTTTCCTGTATCTGAACGCATTCGCCTTATCTGCAATGTTTATCATGATATAACAAGGGTGAGCATGAAAGTTGCCCAGCAAGTTTTAAAACAATTTAAAGATATATCATGATTGAAAGAGTCCGAATAATAAGTTGGCTATCCTTCACAATGTATTTGTGAATTAGCATGAACAAAATTTTGACTAAACAAGTATTGAATAGGAACAATAATATATCTGGACCAACTGGTAATGAAGGTGATCAGCCTTTCATACCTGACTTATACATGCAAGATGTACAAAGTACAAATTAATATGGAAATCAGAGATGATTAACCATAAGTATATCCGAATGAACAACTCTTAGTAGAGTTAAGTAAAAGAAAACTTGTCTGAACCATTGATTATCGTAATGCAATATAATAAGCTTCGTCTGGGACCTAATATTAATAATATAAATCTCCAATATTAGAATAATATCATCACAGTATAAAATAACCTAAATACATTACCACATAATCCTATCAGTCTATTATACACATAAGACATAGCATCAAGTCAAACTATTGCGATCAGAGAGTTGAAAAGCAAGACAATTCTATCATCTCGACGGTCTAGTCGGATGATTGACGAGTTTAAGTTTAATTAAACTCTACTTAAACACTTAACAATATCACAGATAATTTTCTTATCAGTCAAAACAATTTTCATAAACTTGCAATAATTTTTAGATAATTAATATCATTTATCATGATTTTCCAATCATTTATAACGTATTTAAATAAATTAAATACCACATAATTACTTAATCATTAATATCTATTTATCATTAAATATTAAAGAAAATTATAACATAATATAATAATATAATTATAATATATCACAGTATTTTAATACCTTAAAATCATATTTATATGATTTTTAAACATTTAAATCTATTATCCGATAATTGATATTAATAATAAAATATCAATATTATCATGGCAAAATATCAAAAGTTATATTTTATAGCTCAAAATATTTTTATAATACTTAAATCATTTTTATATGATTTTTAAACCATTAACTCTATTTTTCCATAATTATTTAATATATTTATTAAATAAACTAATTACCATTAATAATAAATTATTAATGAATTTCATCACAAAATATCAAAAGTCATTGAAAATAACTTAAAATATTTTCTAACATCATAATATAATTTTTCATGATTTTTCATGAATTAAAACCATTTTTAATCATTTAGTTAATATTATAATAAAATAAATAAATACCTTTTATATTCCAAAAATACTAAATATTTTTGAAATATACTTAAAATAATTAAAACAATTTTTGGACTTTAAAATAATTTTTCATAATTTATTATGTATTTTTAATAATTAAAAACCATTTAATACTATTTATTAATTAAAATAATCTATTTTAAAATTAAGTCGTATTATAGGTACCATAGGCGTACAAAAACCGTCATTAATGGTGTTCTTGAACTCTTTAGAAAACACACACGTCGTGACCGAGGGGCTTGTTTTGGCGATGATTAAAGCAAAGTGTTCTTGATGTGTTCAGGTTGATTAATGTGTTATGATTGAAAATGGCGATGTAGTACTACAACTATAAACAACGTTCATGGCCTTCTTGCATATTAATGACAAGATCAAAGCGAGAAAATCTTGTGGGGGTGTGTTCTTGAGTTTCGGGTTGCCCGAAACTCAAGAAAGAATAAGGGTGCTATTTTTAGCGTTGAATCTTAGCATTCAGGGATCGTTTAGTGTTATATAGTGCTTCTTTCTTGTAGAAGAGATGTCAAGCTACAATAATATACCAATAGGTTAGTCTAAAAACAACATATCCACAAGATTCAAGCTGGTCAAATTTCTGACAAAAAAACGGATTATGAACAATACGGGTTTTCCAGATTATTCTTCCTTTGATTGGTCAACGCTTATTTGACCATGAATTTCTAAGATCCCGGTATATATCAGGTGCGCTAATGACTTGAAAGTGTAGATATCATGTCATAATACAACCTTAAAGCAACAACATGACCAAATAACATAATGAAGCAAGATTAAAGGCCTCGAATGTCGTTATCGAATCCGGAAATGCAGGTTTGCCCGGAAATTAAATTTCGTGTTGATCAATGTACTTTTGACCGATCATATCTTGTAATCTATACGCGTTTTGACTATTATTCAAGTTGCGAGATTAAATACAACATAGCATACTATAGCTCTAAAACATAAAACAACACTAACACTTAACAGACAATGATGATCATGGCCTCGACATATGGTTGTCAGGCCATTTTTCAAGCATTTCAAGATTTCATAAAAATGCAATTTCGTGCACTTTGATGCTATAGATCTGGGATTTAACAACCCAGATCACTAAACGACATCCTAATACACAACTTTAAACAATCAATTACCAAATATAACATCAAATCATGAAATTTCTAGTTTTAGGGTTTTTACCACTTTCTAGCTTTGATTTTGATTCTGACTTCTTGAATCTGTTCTTGAAAGGCTATAAACTGATTATGGCTTCTCTCCTCACTCTCTCACACTTCCATTCCTGGATTTTTAGAGAGAGGATGGCTTGGTGAAAAATGAAAAGTAAAGTGGCCTTTCTCTCTCTTTAATTATTGAAAATAATTGAATGCTAAGTTGAAATGGGTGATCTAGGAAATTTGGTTTCTTTGGTATTATAGTCCATTTCCGAGTTGGCAATTATTGATGCAAGATATGGTAAGATTTTCTACTAATAATTCACCAAATGGGACAAAAAGGGCATTTTGGTAATTTCACTTAAAATTTCAAGGGCACTTTAGACATTAGCTACAACCCTTAGGGTTTGACCATTAGGGTTTGACCATTAGGGTTAACCCTTAGGGTTAAAACCTAAGGTTCACAACAATCAATTTTCTAATATTTCCAATTTCGGTTTTCTAAATAGAAAATTAATATCTGTAAATTATAATTAGGATTTTCAAATCATATTCTAATTTTCCCAATTATAAATCATTATTGACAATTAGGATTAAATAATTCCTAATTAAAATTACTAATTTAGCAATTAATTTCATAACTATACATTAGAGTTCCTGACAGAACAATTAGGGTTTTAAACCGTAAAATTAGGTTTTCTAAATTATTAGAAAATCAAATTAATCATTAAGGTTATCCCTGATTAGGTTGTAATAAAAATATATAAACTTTATATATTGCAATTAAATTCCCAAATTAGGATTATAATATCCGAATTAGGGTTTTAAATCCCCGGAACTGAAATTAGGGTTTCGGAATCGATTTCTAGGATTTTCTTATAAATTATAAAAATTTCTAACTGAACGTTGACGTTCTAAATAATATTAGGGTTTGACTTTGATAAAATTTATCTGGTCAACCCTTGACCCTTAACCACATTCTGTACACATAATACCATAATCACAGAACATATACACATATACCATTAATCGTGAATAATTCACCAAAAGAAATTTTAAATTCTCAAAATTCCTTCCTGAAAATATCAAATACATACACTTATTTTCTGTCTAGGTCTATTATTTGACCTTAAATCAATCATTTAAGATTTTAGTAAATTTTCTAAATTCTCAGGTTGTCACATTCACCCCTTCTTCTAAGAATTTCGTCCCCGAAATTAAACTTACACCGTATACCATACACCTTACACCATTCATACATATCATCACATGCTACCCTGGTACATCACTCACAAGAGTAATATTTTAAAATTATGCTGAGGAATTACATAGACTATTTGTTTGTCATTTTCACAAAGGTTTTATGGAAATTCATCCGTAAACCGTCATAACTTACGGACACAAAGGGTGATTAGCCTGATATGCCCTGTACTGATCAAGTACTGCTGGTCGGAACAATTTGTTCCTCTTATCCGCCTTAGGCGCACAAAATTTCTTTTCTCAGTCTTACTGGATTCCGCACCAAAACAATTTGGTTCGGGAAATTTCTTTCAATGAACACTTAGAGTTTTCATAACATTAGTCTAGCTGAATCGAATAGCGTAGACTCATATCAATAATTCAATTCAATCGAATTATTTAAGTCTAGTCAAACCCCGTTGGCAAATTAAAATTTTTGAAAACATTTTTCGAGAATGATGTCATGATGCCGTACTGTATTAACAGTCCATTTGAGGATTCCGTCATTTGGTGATTTTATCATACTATATCATACCATAGTGGGCTGACGATCCTTAGATCACATCCAACACTAAGTAATACTGCATTGATGACTCCATCATTTTTATCATCTCTACACCAGGTTCCATGATGCATTGATGATATAAAAATATATTTTGATATTTCAAATCATTTGCGTCTAGCTGAAATAAGTAGCATAGATTGTACTTTAAACTGTTTTCAAAAATGATTACTACAAATTTTTTTTTTTTTTTTTAAAGCACAAGGTGCGTATTTAGCTTGATGTCAAAATTTTGAAGTTTAACAAAGCTAGGAGTTTAGGAAAACTTATGTCTCCACTAACAATCATATGCTTAACAATCTATCTGTTCCTATTATTCTCAATACTTCATTCACACATAACTATACCCAGTTCATCAAACCACACTTATGAGTTCATAAATTGCTACAATCATATGAGTTTAAGAACTTACCCTAGTAAGACCTTTGGCGTCCATTCGCTGAGGGGTTCATAACATTTCATATAACTATGAGTCAAGAATGTCACATAAGTATAAATTTTAAGAACTCGTACTTAACCTTGTATCCTCTACCTATAACCTATCCATTTGTTATACACACGAGAAAGGAATCACCCTCTCAACACGCATATAGCAAACAGCGTGACACAAACTTTTCAATGATTATCAATACCAGAAACTAAGTGATTTTTACACCAAGTACAATTCCCCGCCCATACAAGGAATCATACAACTCAGCTGCCGACATGAGTCCTCAATTGAAATCCCCACCTAATCTTAACCCCTTCTCCATCTAATTTCATTCAATCCAGTATTCATAATCCTTTTACGGATGCATGCCAATTCATAAAGACAACCGATACACAACAATCTTGCTGTAAACTTTACAATCATTCGCTTGATCCTTCTCCATACTATAACCTTATCAGATCACGGGGTGATCTCATCGTATATATTACAATTCAATTCTATATCTTGATCATTTTGTTTTACGATCTTCTATCACTGCACTTTCAGTCTTTTAGACTCGATCTATTCATCACTACTATTTAACTTTATTATCATAGTTAGGGAACTCTATGTCTTTACAACTCACCGAGATTCATCTTTAAATCTTACTGACACACTAACTCTATGTGAGTTAGATCTTATCCTAATCACTGCGGTTATTAGTCTCAGGTATTTCTACCTAAGCTTCATAACCAACAGCTTTGATACCAATTGTAGCTCCCCCGAATCCGGGTCCGAAATCATCGCGGATTCGGTACACTATTTCTATAACTGTTGGGGAAGATATAAACATAGATTGTTTATACAGTACACTTTACACACTATTCCCAAAATCGAATAACCTTAACTTATACACAAATCATAAACTATCTAACACATAACAATACTAATCAAAACTACTTTTACAAATTAGCTGCACATTCTATCCCAAGCTGAACTTGGCATTATCCTTTTCTCGTGATCCGAACGCATTCTATTTTATCTCGCAATGTTTATAATGATATAGCAAGGGTGAGCATGAAAGTTGCCCAGCAAGTTTTGAAATAATTTAAAGATATATCATGATTGAAAGAGTCCGAATAATAAGCTGGCTATCCTTCTCAATGTATTTGTGAATTAGCATGAACAAAATTTTGACTGAACAAGTATTGAACAGGAACAATAATATATCTGGACCAACTGGTAATGAAGGTGATCAGCCTTTCATACCTGACTTATACATGCAAGATGTACAGAGTACAACTCAACATGGCAATCAGAGATGATTAACCATAAGTATATCCGAATGAACAACTCTTAGTAGAGTTAAGTAAAAGGAAACTTGCCTGAACCATTGATTACCGTAACGCAATATAATAAGCTTCGTCTGGGACCTAATATTAATAATATAAATCTCCAATATTAGAATAATATCATCACAGTATAAAATAACCTAAACACATTACCACATAATCCTATCAGTCTATTATACACATAAGACATAGCACCAAGTCAAACTATTGCAAATCCCGAGTTGAAATCAAGACAATTCTATCATCCCGATTTGCCTACAATCGGATGATCGATTTGAGTTTAAGTTTAATTAAACTCTACTTAAACACTTAAAAATATCACAAATAATTTTCTTATCACCAAAACAATTTTCATAGACTTGCAATAATTTTTAGGATAATTAATATCATTTATCATGATTTTCCAATCATTTATAACGTATTTAAATAAATTAAATACCACATAATTTCTTAATCATTAATATCTATTTATCATTAAATATTAATGAAAATCATAACATAATATAATAATATAATTATAATATATCACAGTATTTTTAATACCTTAAAATCATATTTATATAATTTTAAACATTTAAATCTATTATCCGATAATTGATATTAATAATAAAATATCAATATTATCATGGCAAAATATCAAAAGTTATATTTTATAACTCAAAATATTTTTATAATACTTAAATAATTTTTATATGATTTTTAAACCATTAACTCTATATTTTTCATAATTATTAAATATATTTATTAAATAAACTAATTACCATTAATAATAAATTATTCATGAATTTCATCACAAAATATCAAAAGTCATTGAAAATAACTTAAAATATTTTCTAACATCATAATATAATTTTTCATGAATTAAAACCATTTTTAAATCATTTATTTAATATAATAATTAAATAAATAAATACCTTTTATATTCCAAAAATACTAAATATTTTTGAAATATACTTAAAATAATTAAAAACTATTTTTGGACTTTAAAATAATTTTTCATAATTTATTATGTATTTTTAATAATTAAAAACTATTTAATACTATTTATTAATTAAAATAATCTATTTTCCGAAATTAACTGTCGCTATAGGTACCATAGGCGACAAAACCGTCGCTAATGGTGTTCTTGAACCTGCTCAGAAAACACCTGTCAGTGACCGAGGGGCTTGGTTTGACGATGATTAAAACAGTGTTCTTGATGTGTTCTGGGTTGATTAATGTGTTATGATTGTAGTACCGATGTAGTACTACAACTATAAACAACGTTCATGGCCTTCTTGCATATTAACAACAAGATCAAAGCCCGAGAAAATCTTGTCAGGTGTGTTCTTGAGTTTCTGGGTTGCCCAGAAACTCAAGAAGTAACAAGGGTGCTATTTTTCAGCGTTGAATCTTAGCATTCCGGGCTCGTTTAGTGTTATATAGTGCTTCTTTCTTGTAGAAGAGATGTCAGGCTACAATAATATACCAACAGGTTAGTCTAAAAACAACATATCCACAAGATTCAAGCTGGTCAAATTTTTGACAAAAAAACAGATTATGAACAATCTGGGTTTTCCAGATTATTCTTCCCGCTGATTGGTCAACGCTATTTGACCATGAATTTCTAAGATCCTGGTACAGATCTGGGTACACTAATGACTTGAAAGTGTAGATATCATGTCATAATACAACCTTAAAGCAACAACATGACCAAATAACATAACAGAAGCAAGATTAAAGGCCTCGAATGTCGTTATCATAATCTGGAAATTCTGGGTTTGCCCAGAAATTAAAATTCGTGTTCGGTCAATGTACTTTGACCGATCATATCTTGTAATCTATGCACGTTTTGACTATTATTCAAGTTGCAGATTAAATACAACATAGCATACTATAGCTCTAAAACATAAAACAACACTAACACTTAACAGACAATGATCTATGGCCTCTGACATATGGTTGTCAGGCCATTTTTCAAGCATTTCAAGATTTCATAAAAATGCAATTTCGTGCACTTTGATGCTATAGATCTGGGATTTAACAACCCAGATCACTAAACGACATCCTAATACACAACTTTAAACAATCAATTACCAAATATAACATCAAATCATGAAATTTCTAGTTTTAGGGTTTTTACCACTTTCTAGCTTTGATTTTGATTCTGACTTCTTGAATCTGTTCTTGAAAGGCTATGGGCGATTATGGCTTCTCTCCTCACTCTCTCACACTTCCATTCTCGGATTTTTAGAGAGAGGATGGCTTCAGTGAAAATGAAAAGTAAAGTGGCCTTTTCTCTCTTTAATTATTGAAAATAATTGAATGCTAAGTTGGAAATGGGTGATCTAGAAATTTGGTTTCTTTGGTATTATAGTCCATTTCGAGTTGGCAATTATTGATGCAATTATTGATGCAAAGATATGGTAAGATTTTCTACTAATAATTCACCAAATGGGACAAAAGGGTATTTTGGTAATTTCACTTAAAATTTCAAGGGCACTTTAGACATTAGCTACAACCCTTAGGGTTTGACCATTAGGGTTTGACCATTAGGGTTAACCCTTAGGGTTAAAACCTAAGGTTCACAACAATCAATTTTCTAATATTTCCAATTTCGGTTTTCTAAATAGAAAATTAATATCTGTAAATTATAATTAGGATTTTCAAATCATATTCTAATTTTCCCAATTATAAATCATTATTGACAATTAGGATTAAATAATTCCTAATTAAAATTACTAATTTAGCAATTAATTCCATAACTATACATTAGAGTTCCTGACAGAACAATTAGGGTTTTAAACCGTAAAATTAGGGTGTTCTAAATTATTAGAAAATCTAATTCATCATTAGGGTTATCCCTGATTAGGTTGCAATAAAAATATATAAACTTTATATATTGCAATTAAATTCCCAAATTAGGATTATAATATCCGAATTAGGGTTTTAAATCCCCGGAACTGAAATTAGGGTTTTGGAACCGATTTCTAGGATTTTCTTATAAATTATAAAAATTTCTAACTGAACGTTCACGTTCTAAATAATATTAGGGTTTGACTTTGATAAAATTTATCTGGTTAACCCTTGACCCTTAACCACATTCTGTACACATAATACCATAATCACAGAACATATACACATATACCCTTAATCCTGAATAATTCACCAAAAGAAATTTTAAATTCTCAAAATTCCTTCCTGAAAATATCAAACACATACACTTATTTTACGCTCAGGTTCATTATTTGACCTTAAATCAATCATTTAAGATTTTAATAAATTTTCTAAATTCTCGGGTTGTCACACCTATACTCTGACCGACCAATTAAATATCAAATAAACTTAGGTAGGTCATACTAGCGAAGGAATTTCCCGTTTCTCCCCTCTTAGTTCTTGTCTCACATCTCAGCCAGGAATCATATCCCTAAGCTTTGATACCAACTTTTACGCCCCCAAAACAGGTATACATCACCCATCTTGAGTCGCCAAATACATGGTACATAAATCAAATACAAATTTAATTATACAACTGTCGTGTACAATACGACAAAACATAGCTGAGAGTTTAAACAAGAATATTGCCTTCTAGACAATATCCACTCTCAATGGAGTCCTCATTACAATTATTATCACACTATTTCACAGAATAGTGAGGACTACTAAAGCCACTTATCCTGGACCATCACTCCATTTCCCGACTCGTCCCAGCTATATTCTCATTTCCTGAATAGAACAATGAAAGAAAGGGGTAAGCTCGACTAGCCCAGTAAGAAATATTATGACTAAGATAATGCAGAATAAATTATCCTTAGCCTTCAACAGTATAACAACTGATAGAATATAATAGACAACAAGTTTTAGATCAACAACTGCAGCGGAATAAGCAATCCATTAGAAGAGTCAAGTAGAGCATAAAATCTACTATCTTCTATGATTTAAAAAAATTTCATTAACTTTATCGCTGAGACTCAGCTTAATAAATAAAATCGAATCATCCATGCACCACGACCAAGGATATTCATGCAATCATCAATGGTCATGATTATACCGAATAATCCCTGGTCATAATCATACCAACAGCTGTCCATCAATGAACTACAGGCCAATGAGGACTTTTACCACATCATTCGTCACATTACGGTCATGATTATACCGAATAATCCCTGGTCATAATCATATCAAGTCCATCTATGCACGTAAGCCAAAGATGACTTTCATCACAATATAAGCATGAGGATGATGACAACGACATAATAATTCAATAAAACAAGTTCAAGAATAAATTTTAAAGATTTATAATTTAGTTTATCCAAAAATCAATAACGCCCAAATTTTCAACATGATACTTCTTTGTAGAGAAAAATTCAAGAATAATATTCATGTACTAAAATAATTTGGACAGAAAAGAAATATATTTTTCGGGTGAATAGTACCCCGTGAATAGTACTTCAGGAATAATACCTCGTGAATAGTACCCCGACACGAAAAGTGTCCCGAATACCTAAGTGAATGATACTAGAGTGAATAGTAACTCGTGAATAGTACTCCGGCACGAAAAGTGCCCCGAATACCCGAGTGAATAATACTAGAGTGAATAGTAACCGGGTGAATAGTAACCCATGAATAGTAACTCGTAAAAGAAAAATATCAAAGAAAATGATATTCCATGTCGAGTACAAAAGAAATGATATCTCATACGAGTATAATAGAATATACGAAACTGCAAATGGATTTTCACCCGCCATGCAAGAATCCCGTGAGATGATCATTTCCACAATTTAATAAGGAATGAATACTGAAGGATCATTCACCATGCATGCAGTAATCCACATAGGCGAGTTATTCCAACGAGAATATTAAAGAATGAAATAATGAAGAATTCACCATGTATGCGATAGACCCGCATTGCGAATGAGTTATTCCAATGAATAATAAAATAATGGAACGGGTTATGTTATGTAATACTTACAGATGTGATATTCCAAATGTAATAATAAAGAATGGTACCGGTCATGCGTAATCCGCATGCAGCATGGGATATTCCAAATGAATAATAAAGAATAGAATAATGAAGAATATCACCATTTATGCGGTGCCGCATGTAGGCGAGTTATTCCAACATAATAATAAAGAATGGAATAATGTAAGAATTTCACCATGTATGCGGTACTTCACATAGGCAGTTATTCCAACATAATAATAAATAATGGAATAACAGAAGCTCTCTTCATGAATACGAAAGAAATAATATCCCTTACCTTAGAAGAAAATTGGATACTGGAATAGTGAGGTAGCAGACTTCTCTTCTTCTTTTTATCTATAATTTCTCTCTATAATATTTGCTCTATAGCTTTAGTGAATTGGTAAGAAATGAAGGAAGAATGAGCTTCTATTTATAGGAAAATATAGTTTCGATAATTGCACGTTTTGGGGCTCGAAATATTATAGTATAATACATTCCCCTTTTTCCTCATTTTTAATTTAGTCCTGCAAGTATTATCAAACTTGCACCACCTCCCCTAATAGTAATCATGTGAATCAATAGTACACACATGTGAACAAATAGTTATAATCATGTGAATCCATAGCAATTAATTGCTCACTTATCCGGTTAATTACCCGATTGGTCAATATAACCTCCAGACATCAATTATTATCGAAATAAATGTTGATTTTCACTAACACTAATAATTCCAACACAATGGAACTATCAATTTCATCTTTAATCAACACGAACTTATTCATCATTAATATTATAATTCACAATATTTAACAATCAGGTCGTTCCCAGGAAAGAGGGGCTTTCAATAAGGATTTCTCCTATCATGCGCGTATAATTAAATTATCTAACCTCTCCTTGACAGAACTTCTAGACATTGTCAATATTGAAAATAATAATATGAATAACTTTGTCGTCTCAATTATTGATTTAATAATATAACATATTATACAGATGATATTGTGACAATAATTGAATCAATAATATGAGAGATATGATGCAGCAATTATTGTAGCAATAATTGAGTATAACTGAGTGACTTCTTATGTAAGCATCAATAATCAATACTGTGTGCTACTATGCAACCACGTGTATTACTATACTTTTACTACCGGGTAGTTCAACAGTTTTAACGGTAACACTTTCGCCGTTATTTTTATAAAAAGATAATTTTGTCATTTTCTAACTACGACAATACTTCCGTTGTGGGGTCCACCAATGATTGTGATGTCGTTCGGATATTGCCCGATAAAAAGAATATTCCCCGACCAAACGAATATTTTATAACAACTTGCATACTTTGCAAAATTTTCACACATCACCCTTAACTTTAACCTTTTATCAATTTAACCATTTACGAAATAAAATAATAATTATAAAAAAAATTGAATACTTTCATTTCATAAAATTCAGGGTCTTACATTAACTCCTTTAAAAATATATTAGAAATTATGTATTTTGTCATAACATAAATATTATGTTTTCTCCGAATAAAGACATTTACAATTAGAAATTAATTTGCTTATTGTCTCAAGATATTATTCTTAATATAATATTAATTAACTATATATACGACACATGTACATATATTATATATAAAAATAGATAATAAGTTTATTTTTTATTATAATAAATTATTTCCATCAATTTATTTACACATAGCAAATATGTTTTAATATATTTACTATATTATTAATCATACCTCATACAAAAATATATAAGGTAATATTATTATTCAAAAATAACATTTCCTCCTTTTATTAAAATAACTCAATATTAGAAATTATTTAATATCCTTTATTAGAAATATATAATTATTATTTCTCTCCCTCTATAAATTGTTCCCAAAACAATTTCTTCAAATATTAAATATCCATTTAAAGATATAATGATTTATGTCTCCCTTTAATAACGTATATATATTTAACGTTATTCGTACATTAGACTTTCTCACATATTACTATTCTGAGTAACATATATAAAGTATCACATATTTAACACACATATTAATTCACTCCTTTACTTAAGTAAATTAAACCTTGTACTATATTACCATAGTTATTTAAGGTTTAACATATACATTATATTATTCCATAACATAACTCTCAACTATCAATTAACCAATATTTATTCTTATTAGTTAATTCTCTCAACTAACTCATGTTTCACTATCCAAACCCATTCGCGGATAACTTACGTACTATCAATAACCTATATTATAATCATACCAGTTATTAGTACACATACACAAGAAAATGACAATTATACATTAATGTCATCCACTTACTATTACAAAATAATCCTATAAACTATTTAATATCGATAGGAAATTTTATCCATTTCTTTTATCTCAACTGAATTATCTCTGCGATCAATAACAATATATAAAAATAATATATTTATTAATCACAAAAATCACATATTACATGGTTCATATTACCCTATGTAACACATTCCTACATACCTCGTATCACATAAATGTTTTTATTCGAACCCATTTCACACTTAAGAATTTTATTTACTAAATTCTTATTTTAATATTTTTTGAAAATTTGGGTTCTTATAGGGTATGTCTAATTTCATGTATGAATTAAGAAATTGGCATGTTCTGCAATTTTCGTGAATGCAGGAGTTCGAGTTTAGTTCGTGTGTGCTTGTACACGCCCGCAGTATTAAGAGTCAGGCCAACAAGCTGCAAAACTTAGCAAATAGCGCAAGATAACGGTCAGTAGCCTGGACGGCCGAACAGCATGTCGTGAGTAAGCGTAATGGTGGCGCCATGGCTCACTGCACTGCGATCTATCCAAGAATGAGCATTTTAGTGGTTTTATTTTGGGGTCTGTGATAGTAACCTAATCCAATGAACATAAAAATATGCTACACGTATAATGAGATGTTAAAATAGATTCTTAACATGTCAATAACACATTTATGTGTGGGTTGAATTATTAATCGCATAGTTAACTTATTATTCGTGAAGTGTAAATTATGTGACAATAAGTGTAGTAATTTGACTAAAGATAGTTATAACCAAAAGTTATACAAAACAATGAACTTGTGATGACTAGTTACATTATAATTGACTGGTATTGTGAATGAAAATGATATGTAGGAGTAAATCAAGGAACGTGTATAATTAATGTGTAATCTACGAACAAGACAAGTTTCCTAACCCTACTTGTTATCATTATTCAAGTTTATAAATTACCTCGAGCAAATTCTCGTTACTATTAATCAAGTTCAATTTGTTATATTAAAGATTATTTATCTTTTCAAAGTATGATTCTGTTATACAATACTTGTTCTATTGTATACCTCTTGAGATTGTTATTCAATTTAAATATCATTTATTATTGAACCTTGTTAGACTAGTGAACCCTTATTGATTCGACTAGTCCATAGTTGATGAACATTCTAAATTTCAGAACCCTTATTGATTTATCCAAACTAAACTTTTTTTGGTGCGGACTTTAATGTCAAACAGAGATGAACAACCCTGTATAGGGATTTCTTATATGTTAGCGTTAAGATATTGTGCACAGTATGGTACTAAGGGTTGATCCACCTAAGTACGAGTAGAAGAGTCCATAGTCTTATGATTTTTAAAGGTTTCAAGTACAACCCTTGATAACCTAGGACATAGTTCAAGGTCTTATGACCCTTAGAAATCTTTTGATTCTATTTATTCATTCTTGATTCAAAAGTTGAGTTTTATTCCAGAAGTCTATTATTCACTCGCATGTTATTATATATTGATATTTTATTTTTATACTTATGGGAAATCGTGCTCACTCTTGAATAATATCATTGTAGTTAAGAATGAATGGTTCGACGAGCCTTCTACTAGCAAAGGCAAGGGCAAGATTAACAAGTGATGAAGACTTGTTGTTTTATGTGATGATGTATTTCTGTTTTAGACTTATGTTAATGATGTGTAAGATGATTAATTGTTTATGTTTCCGCAGTTAAGATTTAAGGTTAGTATGACCTGGGATTTATGTATTTATACGATGTAACTCCTTAAGGATAGGATTTATTTCTATCTATTAATGCTTTCATTTATTATGGGTATATAGACATATGATGTTTGTATAGTGAACACCAAATCATGTGGGAATTTAAGTACCCAGATTTGGGGGTGTCACAGTGCATAATGCATGTATTCTTCAGGTATAAAAGGTTGATCACATTCATTACTATTCGGTCCAGATATATATATATATATATATATATATATATGTTCATGTTCAATGTTCGTTCAGCTATGTAAAATTTGTTCATGCTAGTTCGCAATTATATTGTAGAACTATAGCCAGCTTTTATTTAATTCTTTCTATTATGATATATCTTTAATTTATTGAACTTAAACTTGTTGGGCAAACCTATTGCTCACCCTTGCTAAATCATGATTTAACATTGCAGATTAAGACGAATACGTCGAATACAGGAAAGGACAAGACCAAGTCCAGCTTGGGATAATATGTGCAGCTAAAAATGTAATTGTATAGTATGATAATAATATTGTAAGTCAAATAAGTTATGAATTGTGTATGTTAAGGTTACTCGACCTTGGAAAAATAGTGTGTAAAGTTTAATGTATAAACAATTTATGTTTATATCTTCCGCAATAGTTATAGAATTAGCATACCAAGATCTGTGGTGATTTGGGACCCGGATTTGGGGATGCTACAGGTTGTATCAGAGTTGTTGGTTATAAACCTAGGGTAGTGATACCCTAGACTAATAACCGCAGTGATTAGGATAAGATCTAACTCACATAGAGTTAGTGTGTCGGTAAGATTCAAAGATGAATCTCGGCGGGTTATAAAAGATATTGAGTTTCCTTACTCTAATAATAAAGTTGAATAGTAATGGTGAATAGAAAGAGTCTAAAAGACTAAAAGTATAGTGGTAGGAGATCGTAAAACAAAACGATCATAGAATAAAAATGAATCGTAATATATACAATGAGATCACCCCGTGATCTAATATGGATTAAGCGAATGATTGACAAGTTTACAGCAAGATTGTTGTGTGTCTATGAATGAGTACGAATTTAGGAAAGGATTATGAATACGGATTAAATGAAATTCGTATTGAGAATGGAGTTAAGATTAGGTGGGGGTTTCAATTGAGGACTCATGTCAACAGTTGAGTTGTATGATTCCTTGTTATGGGCGGGGAATTGTACTTGATGTAAAGACCACTTAGTTTCTGGCACTGATAATCATTGAAATGTCTGTGTCATGCTATTTGATATATGTGTGTTGAGAAGGTGATTGTTTTCTCATGTGTATAACAGATAGGTAGGTTATAGGTAGAGAATATAAGGTTAAGTACGAGTTCTTAAAACTCATACTTATGGTACGTTCGTGACTCATAATTATATGAAATGTTTATGAACCCCTCAAATGAATGGGACGCCAAAGGTGCATCTAGGACAAGTTCTTAAACTCATATGATTGTGGCAAGTTCACGAACTCATAAGTGTGGTAAGTTTGATGAATCGGGTATAGTTTTTTGTGTGAATGGAGTATTATAGCGCCTGGAAAATTGGATTTTAGGAGAATTAAATTTTTATTTGATTATATGGATTAAATAAATTTAATTGATTATTTATGGAGTAAGCTAATTGAAGGTCGTTATATGACCTAGACATGTCAGAACATCGTAGGATTTTGGCTACGTGGTAGAATTAAAGTGTTTGAATTTCCAAGACGAAAATAAGAGCTTTCCGAGAAATTTTCCGAAAAATACTATTTACGCATTTCTGCTCGAGAATTATTTTTGAACTTCCGAGAAATACGTAATGATAGAATATCGAGGTGAGATGGAATATCCGATAATATTTCAGTTATGGCAAAGGCAGTTTTTTGCCTGCGGACTTAAAACCTAATGGGTAGGAGAAAGTGATTTACGAGAAGGAAATATAATGTGATTAATGAATTAATCAATAATCGTATAATACAAAGGTATTATACGAAGTAATGAATACGAGTACGATATGATGTATTATACAAGTAGGTATGGATGATGGTATGTCGTATATGTTGAATTAGTATATGAGTAAGAATATGAGAATTATACGTATAGAATACGTCCTAAGGCTTTAAGCCATTTGTGAATGAACTTGTGGATTATGTGGGATGTACAAGTCCAATATGATTTAATATGAAAGTCCAATAGAATTAATGTACAAGCCCAAGTATTTGTTTAATTGCAAGCCCAATGGATAAGGTAAGATTAATTAAGCTAAAGGCCCAAATTATGAACTAATGGGTTATTGGATGGTTTAAAACCATGGATGACCCAAAGTAGTGGCCAAGTAAAGTAACTTAATGGCTAAGTGTTGTAATGGCCAAGTAATTAAAGTGATGAGCAAGTAATGGATAAGTTAGGTGATTAACAAGCAAACTTAAAGGCTAGGTAAGTGTGGTGAGCAAACAAAGTGCTTAAGTGATGAGCAAGTAGACTTAAGGGCTAAGCAATAGATAACTTAAGTGGTGAGCAAGCAAATAATGTGGTGGCCAAGTTAATTTAAGAGTTAGGTAATGAATAGTAAGGAGGTGGATGGGTTAATGACCCTTATGCCCTAACTTAGGATTTCCTATAAATAGCAAGCTTACATTTCATTTGTTGGTTGTTCATTCATCCAACACTTTATAACTTATAAGTTGAGAGCTTATTGGCTTGAGAAAAAAAGCTAGAAAAGCTATAGTTTATAGTTCAAGAAACAAGAAGAAGGATTAGCAAGAGAACATCAAGGGTAAGCAATCCTAAGCCATGAATCTCTTTCTCTTCCATTGTTAGAGAAGTGGGTAGTGGTAGAACATGTATGCTAAGGAATGATAAGAATGATAAATTAATGGACTTAAGCCGTGTAAGTCATGAATAAGTAATTCAAACCTAAATAAGTTATGAATTCATAATGAACCTATATGAACTTCTCATATGTTTACCTTAATAAGATGGTATGATAAGGAGATGTGAGAATGGTGGTTAAAAGATTAAGATCCTCATAAGTCATGAGTAATGAAAATGTAAGTAATTTATATTTTTATAAGTTACCAACTCACAAAGAACAAGTAATAACTTATCATGTTTATAAGTTAATGAAGCATGTATGTCAAGATGTTAGTATGAGGGATTGAATCCATTTAAAACGAAGAACAAATCTTAAGTAACGAAGTTATGCCGGAATTCATACGATTGGACGATATTCGTCGAATTTGTGAAATTCTCGGAATAAAAATCGAATTTTGATATTGAGCTTGGAAACATTGGTTTTTAATGGAGACAAGTCTTATTTGGCATTATAGAGTTGCAGACTCGAAAAGGATAGGATTCTGACTTAGAACGAAGAAACAAGCGTTGAACGTTCACGAACGTTTACCGTTTTCGTTAAAAATGGACTAAAAGGTGAATTTTTAGCAAACGGAGTCGAATAGATAAAATTCTTACATGAACACGTAGAGTGTGTGATTTGTGAACCGTAGGCTCTTGAATGAGCCAATTCGGACTTATAACGAAGAAGTTACGAGTCCGAAAATGTCATAAGTTTAAAAATTTGTCAAAATTATATGTGTAGACGTGGTCCGTGCGGCCGTATGACTGACTTAAATAAATAGCCGTATTGCCAAAAGCCCAAAATGGCCCCTCACTGGAAAAAGCGGCATGCGTAGCGACCCATAACAAAGGGACTCACGCCGCAGCGCCGAGTCCGGTCTTCAAGCCCTAATGCATGATGCTTGTTGACACGACATAACAAATTAACATTGGGCGCTTAATAAATTTATAAAACCTAGATATTAAAGAATGGTTACGAGTAGAGTATGAATGGAAATTGTTTAACAATGAACTAAGGGACTTAATAAAACATTATTAAGTCATAATTAAACCTCAAGTATGATCACTTAGAGTTAAAGAAAGTCAATTGCATGTGAACGTAAGAATGACATAAAGGAAAGCCAAAACCAATAATAACAAATCTAATACGTAATTAGATTGAGAAGAAGGGTAAGATTCTTTAGGAACCATGTATGATTATTCATGACCTAATATGCTATGTGATGTTATCATCTACTATAGAGACCTTAAAGACTTAAAGTGCACGTGTTATATATGTAAGCAAACGCTAAAGGCAAGTACTCAAACCCTTGTTCCAGTTCGATCTGGACAAGCTTTGTGATTTATGTATTCTTCGCATGAGTTAATATCTGATGAAGTCAACGCCAATTCTTTCGGCTAGACTTATGATATGTGGATTTCTTATAATCTATCAAGTATTGACAATGATTACTTTGACGCCCCCAAAATAGGTATACATCACCCATCTTGAGTCGCCAAATACATGGTACAAAATTCAAATACAACTTAATTATACAACAGTCGTGTAAAATACAACAAAACATAATCTAAGAGTTTTAATAAGAATATTGTCATCTAGACAATATCCACACTCCATGGAGTCCTCATTACATTTAGTGTCACACTATTTTATAGAATAGTGAGGACTACTAAAACAACCATCTGTACCGTCAATCCGTTCCTCGACTCGTCCCAGCTATATTCTCATTTCCTGAAGAGAACAGTGAATGAAAGGGTGAGCTCAACTAGCCCAATAAGAAATATTATGACTAAGATAATGTAGAACTTTATCGTTAGCCTTCAACATTGTTAAACTGATAAAATATAATAAACATCAAGTTTAACTACAGCGGAACAAGCAATCCATTAGAAGAGTCAAGTAGAGAATAAAATATACTATCTTCTATGATTTAAAAAGGTTTTTAATCACTTTTATCGTTGAGACTTAGCTTAATAAATAAACCACATCATCCCTGCACTACGGCCAATGATATTCATTAGTATCACGACCACAAACTATCCATGCACTACGGGCCATGGATATTCGTGTATTCACCAATGGTCATGATCATGCCAACAACTGTCCATCAATGCACTACGACCAATGAAGTCTTTTACCACATCATTTGTAACATTACGGTCATGATTATACCGAATAATCCCTGGTCATAATCATACCAAGTCCATCTATGCATTAAAGGCCACAGATGACTTTCAACATATTATAAACATGAGGATGATGACAATGATATAAGAATTCAATAAAACAAGTTCAAGGATAAATTTTTAAAGATTTATAATTTAATTTATCCAAAAATCAATAACATCCAAATTGTCAACATGATACTGTTTTGTGGAGTAAAATTCAAGAATGCTCAAAAGAATATTTCCATGAAAAGATACTGGATGAAGCGCAAATATCCATGATATTCTACTAATTTCATGGAGTATAGAAGCCAAAACTTTAACCAACTGAGTATAATAGAATATATGAAACTGCAAATGGATTTTTGCACACTATGCGGTAATCCACGTAGACAGATCATTTCCACAATTTAATAAGGAATAAATATGAAGGATCATTCACCATGCATGCGGTAGTCCACATAGACAGGTTATTCCAACAGAATAATAAAGAATGGAATAACAAAAGAATTCACCAGGCATGTGATAGACCGCACAGACAGGTTATTCCAACAGAATAATAAAGAATGGAATAACAAAAGAATTCATCAGGCATGCGATAGGCCTTGATGCAGACGAGTTATTCAACAGAATAATAAAGAATGGAATAACAAAAGAATTCACCAGGCATGCGATAGACCGCACAGACACGTTATTCCAACAGAATAATAAAGAATGGAATAACAACACTTACGAGTATTGAAAAAAAATAACTCTCTTAATGAATACGAAAAAAATAATACCCCTTACCTTAGAAGAAACTAGATACTGGAATAGTGAGGTAGCAGATTTTTATTCTTCTTTCTCTCTATAATAATTGCTCTTGTGAGACTTAGTGAATTGGTGAGAATGAAATAAGAATGAGCTTCTATTTATAGGAAAATATAGTTTCAATAATTGCACGTTTTGGGGCTCGAAATATTACAGTATAATACCTTCCTCTTTTTCTTCATTTTTAATTTAGTCCTACAAGTATTATCAAACTTGCACCACCTCCCCTAATACTAAATAATGTGAATTAATAGTTAATTCATGTGACTTAATAGTATAATCATGTGAAAAAACTAATTGCAGTATAGTACCTTCATCTATACCTCCCTTTTTAATTTAGTCATGCAAGTATTATCAATCTTGCACCACCTCCCCTAATAGTACATGAATGTGAATCAATAGTACACACATTTGAACAAATAGTTATAAGCATGTGAAATAATAGCAATTAATTGCTCATTTATCTGATTAATTACCCGATTGGTCAATATAACCTCCAGACATCAATTATTATCGAAATAAATTTCGATTTCCACTAAAACTAATAATTCCCACACAATGGAACTATCAGTTTCATCATTAATCAACACGAACTTATTCATCATTAATATTATAACTCACAATATTTAACAACCAGGTCGTTCCCAGGAAAGAGGGGGCTTTCTGATAAGGATATCTCCTTATTGGCGCGCAATTAGGTGACCAAACCTATCATTGACAGAACTTCTAGACATTGTCAATATTATAAATAATAATATGAATAACTTTGTCGTCTCAATTATTGATTTAATAATATATAAAATATTATGCAGATGATACTGTGACAATAATTGAATCAATAATATTAGAGATATAATGTACCAATTACTGTAGCAATAATTGAGTATAACTAAGTGACTTCTCACGTAAGCATCAATAATCAATACTGTGTGCTACTATGCAACCACGCGTATTACCGTACTTTTACTACCGGGTAGTTCAACAGTTTTAACGGTAACACTTTCGCCGGTATTTTTATAAAAAGATAAGTATGCCGTTTTCTAACTACGACAATACTTCTGTTGTGGGGTCCACCAATGATTGTGTCGTCTTACGAATATTCCCTGTTAAAACGAATATTCCCCGACCAATCAAATATTATATAACCACTTGCTTACTTTGCAAAATTTGTAAATATTATCCACAACTATAACATTATATCAAATCGACACCATAATATTCGAAAATATATTTTGAGAAAATTATTCTTTATTCATAAAAGTTGGGGTCTTACAACCTCCCCTTCTTATGAAATTTCGTCCTCGAAATTAGGGTACATACCTGGTATATCTAAGAGGTGAGGATACCTTGATTTCATTTCAGATTCTAACTCCCAGGTCATTTCCTCAACATCGTGGTTTCTCCACAAAACTTTGACTTGAGGTATAACTTTAGAGCGTAGAATATGATCCTTCTTATCCAAGATTTTAACAGGTACCTCTTCATACGTTAAATCTTCCGCTATCTTGTCCGGTTCTAATTCAATAATGTGGTTCGGGTCTTTCACATATTTACGTAACATAGATATGTGAAAAACGTTATGAACACGAGACATACTTGGTGGTAAGACGAGTCTATAGGCCACAGTTCCTACTCGATCGAGGATTAAAAATGGGCCAATGAATCGAGGATTGAGCTTTCCTCTCTTTCCAAATCTCGTAACTCCTTTCCATGGAGCAACACGTAACAATACATGATCTCCAATATTGAATTTCACATCCTTTCGATGAAGATCAGCATAACTCTTTTGTCGATCTTGTGAGGTTTTTATACATTGTCAGATCGTTTGAATCTTTTACGTAGTCATACGTACCAACTTCGGTCCCAACAACATTGCTTCAACCACCTCATCCCAGCATACTGGAGAACGACACTTTCTTTCATACGACGCCTCAAATGGAGCCATGCCAATACTTGTTTGATAACTATTTTTGTAGGAAAACTCCACCAATGGTAAGAACTTGTCCCAACTTCCCTTGAAGTCAAGGACACAGAGTCTTAATAAATCTTCAAGAGTTTGAATAGTCCTCTCTGACTGCCCGTCCGTTTGCGGATGATACATCGAACTAAATTATAAATCTGTGCCCATAGTTTTTGCAAACTAACCCAAAATCATGAAGTGAATCTTGGGTCTCGATCAGAAATAATGGATACTGGCATACCATGCAATCTTACAATCTTGTTTATGTACATACGAGCAAGACGTTCAAGTGTATAAGTTTCTCGTATCGGTAAGAAATGAGCAGACTTGGTGAATCTATCAACAATGACTCAAATCACATCTATGCCTTGACAAACCTTGGGATGACCTGTAAAGAAATTCATGGTAATGTGCTCCCACTTCCATTCTGGAATTTCAAGTGGTTGCAATGGACCTTTTGGCATTTGATGCTCCGCCTTGACTCGTTGACAAGTTAGACACCTTGAGATAAACCTCGTTATCTTTCTCTTCCTATTGCTCCACCAAAATGTATGTCGAAGATCACGATACATTTTGGTACTCCCAGGATGGATTGCAAACGGTGTGTTATGCGCCTCCATCATGATTTTATACTTCAAGTAAGAATCGTTAGGAACACAAAGTCTGGAGTTGACTCGAAGTATTCCTTCTTCATCGATTCTTTCTTCCGGAATAGCACCTTCTTGCACTTTCTTCTTTATACGCATTAGCTCTAGGTCTGTAGCTTGAGCAGCTTTAACTTTATCGATTAAAGTCGGTTATACTCGCATATTCGCCATCATCACATGGGTCCCTGGAGTCTTTAACTCTATCTCCATCCTTTGTAAGTCAAACAAAATGGGCATTTATGTTGACAATATTGCACTCGTACACACATATGATCTTCTACTCAATGCGTCAGCTACTACGTTTGCTTTTCCAGGATGGTATTGAATGGTATGATCGTAATCTTTAAATAGCTCAAGCCATCGTCATTGCCGCATGTTGAGTTCCTTTTGAGTGAAGAAATATTTGAGTCTTTTATGATCCGTATAGATCTCCACCTTCTCTCCATACAGGTAATGCCTCCAAATCTTAAGCGCAAAAACGATAGCTGCTAACTCTAGATCATGAGTAGGATAATTCCTCTCATATTCTTTAAGTTGTCGTGAGGCATATGCTATGACTTTCCCATGTTGCATGAGAACAAGCCCTAAACCTTTGCCTGAAGCATCGCTGTATATGACAAATCCCTCCGAACCAGCTGGTATTGTCAAAATAGGTGCTGAAATGAGCCTCCTCTTGAGTTCTTGAAAACTCTTCTCACATTCCTCACTCCAACTGAATTTTGTATCTTTTCGAGTTAGCTGAGTTAATGGAGTAGCGATTCAAGAAAATCCTTCCACAAACCTCCGAGAATAACCAGCTAAGCCGAGAAAGCTACGTACTTCGGTTACTGACTTAGGTTGCTCCCAGCTTTGAATTGCTTCAATCTTTGTCGGGTCAACAGATATTCCGTGATTTGATATTACGTGCCCAAGGAATGCTACTTCCTCAAGCCAGAACTCGCATTTCTTCAACTTGGCATATAACTTGTTTTTACGAAGCTTTAGGAGTATCAGCCTCAAGTGTTGCTCATGATCTTCACGGCTTTTGGAGTAAATGAGGATGTCATCAATAAAGACGACCACAAAGTGATCCAAATATTCCTTGAATACTCGGTTCATCATATCCATGAAAAGCGGAGGAGCCTTAGTCAATCCAAAAGACATGACTAGGAATTCGTAATGCCCGTACCGAGTTCTGAAAGCAGTCTTTGGAATGTCATCAGTTTTAATCTTCAATTGATGATATATGGAATGAAAATCAATCTTTGAAAAGAATTTGGCTCCTTGCAACTGGTCAAACAGGTCATCAATGCGAGGCAACGGGTACCTATTTTGATGGTGACATGATTGACTCCAGATAATCAATACAAAAGTCGCATACTTCCATCTTTCTTCTTCACGAATAGAGCAGGAGCACCCCAAGGAGACATACTAGGATGAATGAAACCGATGTCTAACAATTCACGTAGTTGGGTTTTAACTCCACGAAGTTCAATAGGAGCCATTCGATATGGGGCTTTGGAAATGGGTTTTGTCATAGGGTTCAAGGTCGATACCAAACTCGATTTCACGCTCAAGGGGTAGGCGGGAAGTTCTTCGGGGAATACGTCAGGGAATTTATTAACAATAGAAATATAATTCAAATCTGAAGTTTTTTTGTTTAAATCTATGACATGAGCTAAGAAAGCTTGACATCCGTTTTTCAATAAACGAATAGCTTTATGGCTTGAGATGACCGTGATTTACTTTAATGGTTTGGTCACTTGAATTCGCATAATAGGTTGATTAGGAATATGAAAGCTAACAACCTTACGAAAATAATCAATTTTAGCATGATGAGTAGTTAACCAATCAATCCTAGAATCACGTCAAATGCAAGTATTTTTAAGGAGATAAGATCGACGGGTAACTTGCGATTCTGGATTTGAATCAAACAAGACTTATAAGCGATTGGATGTAATAAAGGTTTCTCCCAGCGGAGTTTCAACAGATAAGTCAAAGTCTAATTTCTCCGGAGTTAAATTTAAACGTTGAGCGCAAGTAGGAGAAATAAAAGAATGGGTAGAACCGGTATCAAATAAGGTATAGACTTCGCTAGAGTTTATGATTAGCTTACCCGTGATCACCTCGTTCAGATTCCTCTCTTTTTGGAAGGTTACGGAAAACGCTCTCTCTTGAACTACCAGTTTTGTCTTGTCTGGGACGGCCTTTGATGCCTCCATCCCAGTTGGACTTGACTTTGGTGCACGACAAAATTGGGCAAGGTGACCTTTTCTTCCACAATTGTAACACGTTTTGGACTATTGCGCACAGTTTGGACTGATGTGTCCCTCCCCTCCGTATTTGAAGCATATGATAGGTGGTCGTTCTCCTTCCTTAACAACGGGTGTTGGTGCTGACGTCTTTCCATCATTATTGAATCTCATCTTCTTGAAATGTCCATTCTTATTGTCTTGGCCATGATTACCACCTAAGTGGTTACGTTTGTTGTCACCGCTTCTATGACTGCCACCACTAGTATTATCATTTTCCCGGCTGCTTTCTCTTGGTTGGGTTGACTCGTTATCGCGCTCAAATAACTGAGCCATATTTACAACATCTGAATACAAACACAGTTTATGAGAAATTAGATATTGACGTATCTCGGGTTTCAAACCTCTTAGAAACATCCGCGTCATTCTCTCCTCATTTCAACCAAGTGAGACGCAAACAGGGACAACTCGGCAAACTTAGCTTCGTACTGTGACACAGTCATATTGTTCTGCTCCAACTTGATGAACTCTACCTCTTTCATGTGACGAATACTTTCAGGAAAGTACTTGTCGTTGAATAGTTCTTGGAACTACTCCCAAGATATCTTGAGTGCGACAGGTTGAGTACACTCTACCGATTCCCACCAGTGATCTGCCTCTCCTCGCAACATAAAGGTGGCAAAGGGAACCTTTTGCTCCTCGGAGCATCCCAAGACATCAAATATCTTGATGATCTACTTTATCCATGCTTCCGCCTTAAGTGGTTTTGGCTCTCCAATAAACTCTGGTGGTCCCAACTCCTTGAACTGTTTAGCGGTGACTGTCCGAGAGTTTCCAGAGTTTCCAGTGTTTCCACCTACATTTTCGACAGGAGCCGCTCTCGCCTGATGTTGCATGAATTGCATAAAGCCTCTAAACATTCCATCATTCATCATTTGGTCAGTGTTGTTATTTGCATGAGGATTGTCGCCTTCCTGATGTACATTATCCTGATTATTGATCTGTGGAGACTCAACGGTCTCCTGTGCTCCATTGCTATTCTCAACATTCTCGGATGTTATTTTCAAATACTACCACAAAACAAGGGTTAATTAACATGCAATATATTATCCCTATACTCTGATCGACCAATTAAATACCAAATAAACTTAGGTAGGTCATACTAGCGAAGGAATTCCCCGTCTGTCCCCTCCTAGTTCTAGTCTCACATCTTAGCCAGAGATCGTATCCCTAAGCTTTGATACCAACTGTGACGCCCCAAAAATAGGTATACATCACCCATCTTGAGTCGCCAAATACATGGTACAAAATTCAAATACAACTTAATTATACAACAGTCGTCACTACAAAAAAATAGGTCATTGCCGACGGGCTATGACGTCGTCAATGACCCTATTGCCGTCGGCAATGAGGTCATTGGCGATGGGCACTGCCGTCGGTACTGTCGTCGCCCCATAGGTCGTCTCCCCTGGTTCCCATCGCCAGCCGTCGGCATCATTGTCATTACCGACGGGCATCAGTGGCGGCGGTATAATGTCATTGGCGATGGCTATAGCGACGGCAAGGCCATCGGCAACGACCTATATCTTTTTTTAGGGAAAAACTCATTACCGATGGCATAGCCGTCGGCACCGCCATAGCAGCCGTCGGCAATGACCTTTATCTCATATATGTCGCTATATGTCATTGGCGATGGCATAGCCATCGCCATTACCCCCGTCGGCAATGACCACATAAATTTTGAATTTTTTTTTTAAATTTCAAAATTTCCCTGTTCATTTACAAATATACACCTGTTATAAACTAATAACAACCATCAAATCAAAACTATACATGTTATAAACTAGTAACCCAAATCAAATATATAGATAAAAAATATAATGGTCGTCGGTACAACTCAAAAATTGTACAAATACATACATGAAACTCGGAATATAACATAAACTAAACTAACTACAACCCGTCGCCTGTCTCCATGTCATCGAAGCCAGTGGCGGTCATCACCTCAAGACTTTGGAGGAGGTGCTTTCGTCGTCATCAACTCGACGGTCATCGCCCTATCTTTGGAGGAGAAATTTGCGTCGTCATCACTCGTGGTCATCACCAGTGCCTCCACCTCCACCTCCACGAGTCTCGTCAATAAGACCCTACAAAATTAAAATATTAATAACAAAATCAAAATGAAAACATATTTACATTATTTTAGTTTGTGTTCTTCAAGTTAGGCGGACGGGACTCGAACTCGGGCTCCGTATATCGGAATTGAGTCCCGTCAGCTGAAATGCGTGTCTATTGCCTACGCGGTCCTATGTGTGTGTTTGCGTGTCATTCAGACGGGCGATGCTGGTTTTGACCTCTTTTTCAGCTTTTTGGCTAAGTGTTGGCTAGTTTTGCAAATTGGGCGATAATTCGGTATCCATATGTCGGAATCGAGTCCCATCAGTTCTAACGCGTGTCTATTACCTATGCGGTGCTATGTGTGTGTTTGCTTGTCATTCGGACGGCCGATGCGGGTTTCGACCTCTTTTTCAGCTTTTTGCTAAGTGTTGGCTAGTTATGCAAACTGGGTGATAACTCGATCTCCGTATATCGGAATCGAGTCCCGACAATTGTAACGTGTGTCTATTGCCTATGCGGTGCTATGTGTGTGTTTTCGTGTCATTCGGACAGCCGATGCGGGTTTTGACCTCTTTTTCGGCTTTTTGGCTAAGTGTTGGCTAGTTTTGTAAACTGGGCGATAACTCGGTCTCCGTATGTCAGAATCGAGTCCCATCAATTCTAACGCGTGTCTATTACCTACGCGGTGCTATGTGTGTGTTTACGTGTCATTCGGACGGCCGATACGGGTTTTGACATAATCTTAGAGTTTTAATAAGAATATTGTCATCTAGACAATATCCACGCTCAATGGAGTCCTCATTATATTTATTGTCACACTATTTTATAGAATAGTGAGGACTACTAAAACAACCATCGGATAGTCAACTCATTTCCCCAACTCGTCCTCGACTATATTCTCATTCCCTGAAGAGAACGAAAGTGAATGAAAGGGTGAGCTCAACTAGCCCAAAGAAGAAATATTATGACTAAGATAATGCAGAATACTTTATCGTTAGCCTTCAACAGTGTTAAACTGATAAAATATAATAAACATCAATTTTAACTGCAGCGGAACAAGCAATCCATTAGAAGAGTCAAGTAAAGAATAAAATCTACTATCTTCTATGATTTAAAAAGGTTTTCATCACTTTTATATTTGAGACTCAAACAATAAATGAACCACATCATCCACCTGACTACGACCAAGGATATTCATTAGTATCACGACCACAAATTATCCATGCACTACGATCCAAGGATATTCGTGTATTCATCAATGGTCATGATCATGCCAACAACTGTCCATCAATGCACTACGACCAATGAAGTCTTTTACCACATCATTTGTAACATTACGGTCATGATTATACTGAATAATCCCTGGTCATAATCATACCAAGTCCATTTATGCACTATAGGCCACAAATGACTTTCAACATATTATAAACATGAGTATGATGACAATGATATAAGAATTCAATAAAACAAGTTCAAGGATAAATTTTTAAAGATTTATAATTTAATTTATCCAGAAATCAATAACGTCCAAATTGTCAACATGATATTGTTTTGTGGAGTAAAATTCAAGAATTCTCAGAAGAATATTTCCATGAAAAGATACTGGATGAAGTGCAAATATCCAGGATATTCTACTAATTTCATGGAGTATAGAAGCCAAAACTTTAACTTATTTGAGTATAATAGAATATATGAAAGCGCAAATGGATTTTTATGCGCCATACGGTAATCCACGTGAGCAGATCATTTCCACAATTTAATAAGGAATGAATATGAAGGATCATTCACCATGCATGCGGTAGTCCACATAGGCGAGTTATTACAACGAGAATAATAAATAATTGAATATGAAGAATTCACCATGCATGCGATAGACCATACAGACGAGTTATTCCAACGAGAATAATAAAAATGGAATAACAAAAGAATTTCACAAGCATCATGCGATAGAGCATATGCATAAAGTTATTCCAATGAGAATAATAAAGATTGGAATAACAAAAGAATTCACGAGCATGAGATAGACCTTGCAGAGATGAGGTTATTCCACCAGAATAATAAAGAATGAAATAACAAAAGAATTCACCAGGCATGTGATAGATCGCACAGACAGGTTATTCCAACAGAATAATAAAGAATATAATAACAAAAGAATTCACCAGGCATGCGATAGACCACACAGACAGGTTATTCCAACAGAATAATAAAGAATGGAATAACAAACCTAACGAGTATTGAAAGAAAATAACTCTCTTCATGAATACGAAAGAAATAATACCCTTACCTTAGAAAAGCGGATCTTTGGAATAGTGAGGTAGCAGACTTCTCTTCTTCTTTCTCCCTATAATTTCTCTCTATAATAATTGCTCTTGTGAGACTTAGTGAATTGGTGAGAATGAAAGAAGAATGAGCTTCTATTTATAGGAAAATATAGTTTTGATAATTGCACGTTTTGGGGCTCAAAATATTATAGTATAATACATTCCTCTTTTTCTTCATTTTTAATTTAGTCCTACAAGTATTATCAAACTTGCACCACCTCCCCTAATAGTAAATAGTGTGAATTAATAGTTCATTCATGTGACTTAATAGTATAACCATGTGAAAAAACTAATTACAGTATAGTACCTTCATCTATACCTCCCTTTTTAATTTAGTCATGCAAGTATTATCAATCTTGCACCACCTCCCCTAATAGTACATGAATGTGAATCAATAGTACACACATGTGAACAAATAGTTATAAGCATGTGAAATAATAGCAATTAATTGCACATTTATCCGATTAATTAATCGATTGGTCAATATAACCTCCAGACATCAATTATTATCGAAATAAATGTCAATTTCCACTAACACTAATAATTCCCACACAATGGAACTACCAGTTTCATCTTTAATCAATAAAAACTTATTCATCATTAATATTATAACTCACAATATTGAACAACCAGGTTGTTCCCAGGAAAGAGGGGGCTTTCCGATAAGGATTTCTCCTTATTGGCGCGCAATTAGGTGACCAAACCTCTCCTTGACAGAACTTCTAGACATTGTCAATATTGTAAATAATAATATGAATAACTTTGTCATCTCAATTATTGATTTAATAAATATAAAATATTATCTGAGATGATTGTATGATGATGAATTGAATCAATAATATGAGAGATATGATGCGACAATTCATTGTAGCAATAATTGAGTATAACTAAGTGACTTCTCACGTAAGCATCAATAATCAATACTGGTGTGCTACTATGCAACCACGCCAGACTTTGTACTTTTACTACTAAGGGTAGTTCAAGCAGCTTTTTAACGGTAACACTTTCACCGTTATTTTTATAAAAAGATAATTATGTCATTTTCTAACTACGACAATACTTCCGTTGTAGGGTCCACCAATGATTGTGTAAATAAATGCGAATATTCCCCTGTTAAAATGAATATTCACGACCAATCGAATATTATATAACCACTTGCTTACTTTGCAAAATTTGTAAATATTACCCACAACTATAACATTATATCAAATCCAGACCATAATATTCAAAAATATATTTCGAGAAAATTATTCTTTATTCATAATAGTCGGGGTCTTACATTTACCAACTAATATTGGTGTGATTTTCAAAAAGGGACTGAGTATGCTAAATTATTTTGTCATCAAATGACAAGCACGTGAGGTTGCCACAACTTAAACGTATACACGTTTAATGAATGTAGTGTAGATCAACATAGAGTACTATAGGCTGATCACCTAGAAGTGCTCGTAAGTTATGTCGAACTTACGGACTTAGTGTCGGGTTGTCCTTTTCAAAGAAATTATGAAACGCTCATGGTCTTGGACCAGAATTGATGTTTTACTGAATATTGTCATTGTAAAACGTTTTGAAGGAAAAGAAATGCTATTTTGAATTAGTGATAGTACTTTATAACTATTATCCAGTTAATGAAGATATACAATTCCTATGTTTCAAGCATGTCGTTTAAAAGAAATTATTGTACTTGCTGAGCTTGTTATGCTCACTCTTGCTTGAACCATATAAATACAGCTTAGACCGAATGGACCAAAGGATCCGGCAAGGAAAAAGGGAAGGCTAAGGCAAACCTATAGATTACCTATTTAATAGTATAGGATTGTAATGATAATATTTGATATTATGACAAGAACAAATGTAACGATTATAAAGAACCTGGGGTATGGTAGTATTGTTTTGGAATATTTATAAGACATATTCGTTCTTTTGTGGCATTTCAATTGAATGTTTGTGTGAACTGTAGCACCGTGTAGCACCATATGTCGGGTTGGAAGAGACTCAGATTTGGGGGCGTCACAAGTATTGAGGATAATAGGAACAGATAGATTGATTAGGTAATGGATTATTAGTGGAGACATAGGTTTTCCAAATCTCCTAGCTATGCTAGACTTTAAAATTTTTGACATCAAGCTAAATACGCACTATGTGCTTTTGAAAATGAATTTTTATTCTCAACTCCGGGTGACCATTGGGTATTAGTGGACTTCAGGCCACCGACACGTCGTTACCTGTTGAGTAATAAAACAGATTTGTAATGATTTTTTTGAACGATTTAAAGTATAGTCTATGCTACTTGTTTCAGCTAGACGATAATGATTTGAAATATCAAAATATATTTTTATTTATCACTTATGTACCATGTAACCTGGTGCAAGGATGGTAAAAAGTTGATGGAGTTGTAAACGCATGAATACTTAGTGTTGAATTTGATCTAAAATCGTTGTTCCACTATTGTATGATGTGTTATGACAAAGTCATATAATGACGGCATCTTCAAACGGGCTGTTAATACAGTACGACATCATGACGTCATTTTCAAACTAATTTTAAAATTTTAATTTGCCAACGGGGTTTGGCTATACCTAAATATTTCGATTGAATTGAATTATTGATATGAGTCTAAGCTATTAGATTTGGCTAGACTAACGTTTATGAAACTCTAAGCGTTCTTTGAAAATTTTCCCAAACCAAATTGTTTTGGTGCAGAATCCGATAAGACTGAGGTACAATTTTACGTCCAAGGCGGATACGAGAAACAGATCAGACCAGCAGTACTTTATAAGTACAGGGCATACCAGGCTAATTACCCACTATGTCCGTAAGTTAAGACGGTTTGCGGATGAATTTTCATAAAACCTTTGCGAAAATGACAGACAATAGTTTATAAAACCCTCAGCAATACTTGAAAATTTTTACTCTGGTGAGGAATGTATTGGGTATCATGCGATGATGTGTATGAATGGTGTAAGGTAAATTTTGGGGATGAAATTTTTAGAATAAGGGGTGAATGTGACGACCCAAGAATTTAGAAAATTATTTAAATCTTAAATTATTGAATAAAGGTTAAATAATAAACCTAGACAGAAAATAAGTGAATGAATTTTAGATTTTCGAGAAGGAATTTTTGTGAATTTAAAATTGTTTGGTGAATTATTCAGGATTAAGTATATATGTGTATATATTATGTGTATATACTATTTTATGAGTGCAGATGTGGTTAAGGGTCAAGGGTGGACCAGATAACATATATCAGTGCCAAACCCTAATATTATATTAAGAACATCGACGTTCAGTTAGAAAACCCTAACGATTGATTAGAAACCCTATTACCGGCTCTGGAAACCCTAATTCGGAATATGAAAAACCCTAATTTAGGGGCTTAAAGGCTTAAGTGTATTAACTACAAACCTAATTAGGGATAACCCTAATTGATTAGTTAGAAAAACCTAATTTCTGGATTAGAAACCCTAATCTATAATTAAGGAAAACCTATTTGTTAATTTAATAATTTTGTTGTTAATTAGAAAATATTGATCCTAATTAACAAGTCGTAATGTGATTAGGGAATATTTAATATAATTAGGAAATCCTAATTATATTTTACAAATCTTAATTTTTGAATTTTAAAAAAAAATTAAAACCTTAGGGTAAAACCCTAAGGGTCAAACAAGTTACTAAAATACCCTTAAATGTATGAAAAAGTCTAAAATGCCCTTGGTGCATTATTGAAGTAGCTTGCAATTATTGCCATATTTGGAGTTAGTGAGCCTCTAGATATCCCACATGGGACTTATATCACAGCAATCAGTCCCATTTTACCAGCCATTTCTATTACAACCAATTATAAAAATAATTGAAGAGAGAGAAAGTCATTATTTAGCTTCAATTGTCCACAAACACTCAACCATGCCATCCTCTCTCTAGACCCATGAAATTCTTTACTGATTCAGTTCTTAGATTGATCTATAGCAAGTCAACAACAGGATCATGGATCAGAAATCAAGATCAAGGCTCAAAAAGGTATAAAAACCCTAAATCTAGAAATTTTATGATTTGATGCTAGAGGTTGTTGTTTGTGGGTCAAAGTAGTGTATTAAGGTGTCTTTTTATGATCTGGGTTGTTGGATCATGGATGCATAACCTCTAGATGCACGATTTAGAAGTTTTCAAAAATCTAGAAATCTGGAAAAATTGTGTCTGACAGCCACATGTCAGGTCTCCTAGATCTATCCATGTTAATGTGTTTAGTGTTTTAAATATTTGAACTTGTAGTATGTTATGTGGTCTTTGTTCTGAAACTTGAATCATGGTTGGATCGTGTCTATATTTCAAGTTATAAGCAGTCAAACTGCGTTGATCGATAATGGAATTGGGTTTCTGGGCAACCCAGAAACCTAGATCTTGTCTGACAGAGTGTTTGCAGGCCTTGGTCTTGCTTGTGGTTTATGTTTTAGGTCATGTTGTTAGTTTGATGTTGTAAAATGGAGTATGAACTATACGTAAATGCTATTATATCGCCTAAATTAATAACAGAATTGAAAATAATCAAGTTCAAAACAGGGTTGACCAAATTGTCGAAGAACAAATCTGGGCAACCCAGAATCTTCAAGAGCTGTCTTTTCTGATAACGTTTGACCGGCTTGAATCTTATGATTGTGATATTTTTATGATGCTCTGGCGCTATGTTACTGTACCCGAACATGTTGTCTACAAGTTTGAATCTTCATATCACACAAAACAGATCATGAGTGAAAGTTATAAGGATCTAAGCATAGCACCCTTGGTTGTTCTTCATTTTCTGGAAAACCCAGAAATGAAGAACATCGTTGTCAAACTTTTTTGAGGCTTTGATCTCTCTATTATGTTGTTGTTTGGCCATGATATGAGTTAGTATATGTAGTACTACAGAAACACCATGATCTTGATACCATTACAAGTCTAGAAACCAATTGGAACATGTAATTAATCATGGTCAAACCTTGTACCTTGTAAACTGGCTATGCATTTCTGGGCAGGCTCAAGAACACAATCAGCGACGGTTTTGTAGCCTAATGCCCCTTTAGCGACAGTTTATTTTGGAAATGAATTATTTTAATTAATAAATATATAAAAATGGGTTTTAATTATTAAAAATACTAAATAAATTTTTAAAAATTATTTTAAAGCCCACGAAAATTAGTTTTTATTATTCGACTATATTTCATAAATATTTAATATTTTTTTGAATAATATTGGTATTTAATTTATTTAATTATAATATTAAATAAATTATTTAAAATTGATTTTAATACTTGAAAAATCATAAAAATTTATATTATGATATAAGAAAATATTTTAAGTTATTTTAGTGACTTTTAATATTTTGTGAGGAATTTCATTAATAAATTAATATTAATGGTAATTAATTTATTTACTAAATATATTAAATAAATTATGGAAAAATATAATTAATGATTTATAAATCATATAAAAATGATTTAAGTTTTATAAAAATATTTAAATTTATAAAATATAACTTTTAATATTTTTTCATGAAAATATTAATATTTTAATATTAAAAGCAATTATCGGATAATAAAATTAAAGGTTTAAAAATCATATAAATGTGATTTTAAGGTATTAAAAATACTTTGATATATTTTAAATATATTATAATATTATGACATGATTTTCATTAATATGTAGTATTAAATAAATATTAATGATAAAGAAATTATGTGGTCTGTAATTCATATAAATACGATATTAATGATTGAAAATTCATGATAAATGATAATAATTATCTGAAAATTTTTACGAGCTTATGAAAATTATTTTGACTGATAATAAATTATCTAAAATAATTGTTAAGTGGTTAGGCAGAGTTTAATTGAACATAAACTCAAAATTTGTCCGATTAGGCAATCGGGATGTTAGAATTGTGCCGAATTAAATTCAGACTGGGAAAAAAAAAGAGTTTGACTTGAGATTAGGTTTTATGTGTTGTATAGACTGATATGGTTATGTGATAATGTGTTTAGGTTATTTTAAATACTGTGATAATATTATTCTAACTTAGAAATAAATATTATTAATATTAGGTCTTCAGACAAAGCTTATTAAATTGCGTAGCGGTAATCAACGGTTCAGGCAAGTTTTTTTCTTAACTCGACTTCGAGTAGTATATTTCAAATATACTTGTGGTTAATCATTTCTGATCGTCATGTCTAAGAATTATTAAATCGCACTTTGTGCATACTGCATATATTCTTCAGGTATGAAAGGCCGATCACCTTCATTACCATTCGGTATATATATATATATATATATATATATATATATATATATATATATATATATATTCATGTTCAATGTTCGTTCAACTATGTAAAATTTGTTCCTGCTAGTTCGCAATTATATTGTAGAACTGTAGCCAGCTTTTATTTAATTCTTTCTATCATGATATATCTTTAATTTATTGAACTTAAACTTGATGGGCAAACCTATTGCTCACCCTTGCTATATCATGCTTTAACATTGCATATTAAGACGAATACGTCGAATACAGGAAAGGACAAGACCAAGTCCAGCTTGGGATAATATGTGCAGCTAAAAATGTAATAGTATAGTATGATAATAATGTTGTAAGTCAAATAAGTTATGAATTGTGTATGTTAAGGTTACTCGACCTTGGGGAAATAGTGTGTAAAGTTTAATGTATAAACAATTTATGTTTATATCTTTCGCAATAGTTATAGAATTAACATACCAAGATCCGTGGTGATTTGGGACCCAGATTTGGGGATGCTACAATAGCAAGCCTACAGTGGAACAACAAAGGAGGCTAAATCCCATCATAAAAGAAGTAGTTAAGAAAGAGATTTTGAAATGGCTAGACGCAGGGATTATATACCCTATTTCATACAGTTAATGGGTGAGCCCTGTGCAATGCATTCCCAAGAAAGGGGGATGACAGTTGTGAAGAATGAAAACAACGAGTTGATACCAACAAGGATAGTACTGGTTAGAGAGTGTGTATGGACTACAGGAAGCTCAATAAAAAAACCAAAAAAGATCATTTTTCGTTGCCATTCATTGACCAGATGTTGGACAGACTTGCAAGCCATGAATACTACTGTTTGCTAGATGGATATTCAGGATACAGCCAAATTGTCATTGCTCAAGAGCACCAAGAAAAGACGACATTTAGTTATCCATGTGGTACCTTTGCATTCAGACAGATGTCCTTTGGGCTTTATAATGCTCCTGCCACATTTCAAAGATGCATGATGGCTATTTTCTAAAACATGGTTGAGAAAAATGTTGAGGTTTTCATGGATGACTTCTCCATTTTTGGAAACTCTTTTGATAGCTGTCTTGAGAATCTGATCATGGTGCTAAGGCGTTATATGGAAACCAAACTTGTACTAAACTGGGAAAAGTGCCATTTCATGGTGCATAAGGGAATTATACACGAGCACAAAGCTTCAGTAAAGGGGTTAGAAGTTGACAAAGCCAAATTAGAGACCATTGAGAATTTGCCACCACTTACATCAGTCAAGGGGGTGCGTAGTTTATTTGGGACATGATGGGTTCTACCGAAGATTCATTAAGGACTTTTCCAAGATTATAAATCCATTATGCAGATTATTGGAGAAGGATGTTTCATTTAGATTTAATGAGGATTTCTTGGCCGTATTTGACCTACTCAAGAAGAAGCTCACATCAGCACCAGTGATTATGGTACCTGATTAGTCTCTACTTTTCGAGTTGATGTGTGATGCCAGTGATTACATAGTAGGGGCTGTGTTGCGTCAACGCAAGGAACATATCTTTCATGTCATTTATTATTCCAACAAGACTTTATCAGATGATCAGTTAAACTACACCACCATTGAGAATGAGCTTTTAGCAGTTGTATACGCTTTTGACTAGTTTAGATCTTATCTTATTGGGACAAAAGTAGTGGTTTACACAGATCATGCTGCTATTAGGTACTTAATATCCAAGAAAGATGTAAATCCTAGGTTAATCAGATGGATTCTTCTTCTCCAGGAGTTTGATTTGGAAATTCGGGACAAGAACGGAACAGAAAATCAAGTGGCTGATCATTTTTCCAGATTAGTGAGTCTAGAGCAAGATGAAAGGGACAAGGCAGTGATCAATGAGTACTTCCCCAATGAACAACTGTTTATAGTAATTTCATAAATTCCATAGCTTGCTGACTTTGTCAATTATCTAGTAATCAATGTACTCCCACCAGGGTTAACTCGTCAACAGAAGAAGAAGTTCTTGCATTAAGTGAAGAGATATATGTGGGATGAGCCATTTTTCTTAAAGTAGTTCACAAATTGTATGATTCATAAATGCATTCCTTATAGTGAGACAACTAGTATTCTACATGCATGCCATTCTTCACAATATGGAGGGCACTATGGGACTGAGAGGACTGCAGCGAAAGTGCTCCAAGATGAATTTTATCGGCCTACATTATTCAAAGATGCCCAATAGTTTGTGAAAAATTGTGATATATGCCAAAGGGTGGGAAACATTTCCAAACACAATGAAATGCCACTAAACTTGATTTTAGAAGTAGAAGTCTTTGATGTATGGGGGATAGATTTTATGGTGTCATTTCTTTCTTCTTTCAGCAACCTCTATATTCTATTGGCAGTTGACTACGTCTCAAAATGGGTGGAAGCTGATGCTTTACCAACCAATGATGCCAAGGTCATCTTGAAATTTTTTCAAAAAAATATCTTCACTCAAATTGGAACACCTAGAGCTATATTCAGTGACGAAGGAAGCCAATTCTGTAACAAATACTTCACATCTTTATTAGCCAAGTATGAGGTGAATCACAAAATTGCTACAGCTTATCACCCCCAAATAAGTGGCTAAGCAGAAGTGTCAAATCAGGAAGTGAAGAGGATTTTAGAAAAGATTGTGAATCCATCAAGGAAGGATTGGTCCATGAAGCTCGACGATGCACTTTGGGCATATATGATCGCCTACAAGATACCCATCGGCATGTCACCCTATCGGTTAGTATATGGCAAGGCTTGCCAACTTCCTGTGGAGTTTGATCACAAAGGATAATAGGAAATCAAGAAGTTGAATTTCGATCTCTCGGCTGCAGCCGAAAAGAGGCGTTTATAGCTTAATGAACTTGATGAATTCCTCCTACAAGCCTATGAGAATTCAAAATTGTACAAAGAGAAAGTAAAAAGGTGGCATGACCAAAAGATCATCAAAATGAAGTTTGAACCGGGTCAAGCTGTTTTATTATTAAACTCCAAACTTAGATTATTCTCAGGTAAACTCAAGTCTCGATGGTCAGGCCCTTTTGTGGTAAAGACTGTATACCCTCATGGCGCTATTGAAATAATGGGTAAGGATCCAAGAACATCCATTCAAGGCCAATGTCCAGCATTTGAAGCAGTAATGGGGAGGCGAGTTTGATCACCAAAAGTCCTCAATTGTTTTATCCAACCCATGATGAACCAAGAGATAGGCAAGCTAGACGACTATAAATCAAGCGCTCGATGGGAGGCATCCCATTCACTCTCTTATTCCCCTTGTTTAATTCTTGCTTTATATCTAAATCTTTCTCCCTTATGTTTAATTTTTGGCGCTTTAATCATTAAAGTTCATTTATGATAAGATTAGTAGATTTCAGTAGTGCATTTTTGATAGAGTTAAGTTAAGTTTCATAATTCATTTTTGGTTACTTTCAGGTATAATCAAGTTATTAACACTGTGCAAGGTCAGAACAAATAGAAAATTAAAGGTTGCCTGGGTGCAGGGTGGCACAGCTGCGCCCATATTTAACTTCCATGGAGCTTGATTAAGCCCTTGAAGAAATTTCAACTAAAAAGTCCAAGGAGCTAGCCTACGCCTATTCAAGCAAAATGAAGCAATGCGCCCAAGCGCCAGTTAAGTTTTTAAAGATAAAACACACACTAACACTTCACCCTCATTCAAACACAGCTTCTAATTTTCCTACTCTCTCAAAATAGAGTTGAGAAGCCCTATTCCTACTCAACTTCAAACACTCCAAATCATAATCCCTATACGAATTCACACCAAATCAGATCCCACCCTATCTCTCTCTCCCCTATATAAAAACCCTAGTTCTTTTCTGTCATTCCACAGATAGTAAACACGTAGAGAAAATAAGAGAAGTTTGAGCCGTTCACCAAGTGTTTGATAAAATATTTGAGAGAGACTTGTGGGTATTTTCATTTAGTTTGGGGGTTATTCATCTTCGGCAAACACATTCATCAAGCTCTTGCTTTGTAATCATGCTGAAACGCATCCGAACATCATAGCTATCTTTTTCCAACAGTAGTGAAGTTGACTAGGGAAGTAGCAGGGATACTTTAGACCCATCTAAGTTTGTCAACCTCTCTACACAACATTACAAATGGGGTGTTCTAGTTGGAAAGTCATTTGTGCCAGAGAGCAGTCTTAAGCCCAATCAGGGCGATGGTAAGATTCTTGAACAGATTAGGCAGCATGGTTGGTTATCATTTGTATGCACACTTTGCCCAGCTCCTATGGAAATTGTGAGGGAGTTTTATGCTAACGCCTATGAGACTTAGAACGTGATATCTTTTGTTAAGGGCAAGCAAGTTTGCTACACACCACAGGCAATTACTGAATTGTTTAGATTGCCAACACCATCCCAAGTAGCCACATATTGGGTGCAATCATAGCGTTTCGAGACAAATTTGGACAAATTGATGGAAGACATGTGCAAGCCTGGGACTCGTTGGAAGACAAAAATAGGCACTAACCAGAAGATTCATTTTCCATAGACTGCTTTAAATAGGTATGCCAAAGCTTTGTATAGCTTTATTTATGCGAGCATGCTCCCTACAAGCCATTATCAGGATGTTACTACTGATCGAGCTATGGTTTTACATCGAATTTTGAAAGGGAAAAGCTTGGACGTCGGGTATCTCATCAACCTGTCCATGCTTCAGTTTATGCTAGCCGGTACGTCCTGTGGGATTCCCCATGCCTCAATTATCACTCATCTCTGTCATGTTGTAAATGTGGAATGGGGTAAAAAAACACTTTAGTTGCCGATGCGTGACATAGATAGCACTACCGTTAAAAAATACACTATTTGGAATGGAGGAAAGCCTCACCGGCAGGGTTTGGGGTTCATTCTGCCTGAAGAGGATTCAGAGAGTGAAGAAGATAAAGATGAGAATGTGCCAGCTTGTGCTCCACCATCAGTAGGACCACCTCCAGAGTACCTTGTTAGGTAACTGTAACGCCCCAAAATCTGGTCTATCTTAACTCCCAGATTCCGTACGTCATGAGTACATCATCATCTAACATACATCATTATATACTGAAATATAACGACATACACTCTCAAATCCCAGGTTCTAAAAACCTTATAACCTTATTCATTATAAATAATAATAAATACATTATTCATTTCGTCTTACAAGAGTGACTTTTATCCACCACCAAGGATACATAATAGTTCATTAGACTAGTCTATTGTTCAATTTCATCTTTTTACATTACAAGTCTTCACTTAATCTTCTCGCACATTCACCTTCTGAATGGTACTTCATCTGGATACCGCCAGCTTGATCTTTACGGGATCTTTAAGTTCTTCTAACCTTGTTCATTTGAAAATTATTTTTCATTTAAAGCAAGTGTGAGCATTCAATTGCCCTTGAGAAGTCATATGATTGAACAAACAACTTGAATTAAAACATTTCTTTAGAACTTCTATAACCGAACAAAGGTTATGAAACGGCTTGAATAATAGGAATAGTCTTGATTCCTATCATCTTAAAACATCAGTCATTTTCACTTTGAAATACTTTCATTCTTCTACCTTTTTCATACACATCCTATCTAGCTAGAATTATTAGCACAAACTTAACAATAACGGTTCATGTATAAACAGAACATACTTGTATTGAACAGCTCAATCACAGAATAATGCATATCATAGAAACACTGAAGTGTTCAAATTGTGGCTCAAGGCCTCATACGTTCTACCACATTATACAAATATCGCACATTCGCACATAGACAGAACTTCTCAAGTACAATATCTGAGAAGTTTTAAGAAACTAGCATTCATGTAATATGAATGAAGTTAGGAAACTTGCCTTACGCACAGCTACAGCTTACATTGAACTGCTCATCCCAATTCCTATATAACACATAAGGAAAAACATAAACACCAATTAGTCATATATTGAACTTATACATTGGTTTACTTAACTTTACTTCTTAGGGTTCGCGTTCTTGCAATATAAGTTTACGCGACTAACTTCCTTTACTAGTTTACGTCTTTGTGACATACGGAGATGTCTTACTCAAAACGTTCATCATCTTTGATGATTTATATTCTCATCTTCTTCTTATAACTTCTCTAGCACTCAGCACACATCGCATCTCTGCTAGTAGTCCATATGGTACTCTGAGTGGTTTCCCACAAACAACCAACAAATAAGTTCCCGTCTCATCTACACTGCCATCACAGTGAGTTAGATCGGTTGCCAGTTTCGTATATACCTTCTCTCTCTGAAGGAATTGTTTAGCCTAGCTCCCATATGTCAACCATCAAAGTTAAGATTGTACCACAACCTAACTTATCTTAACTTATACGAACTATTAAACTATAATGTTCGATTAAGTCAATTTCTTATTCCTTACGGCTTTCTGACAACTAAATGTCATCCCTCCAGATTCATTCTTTATCGACTCACATTCGGCTTTCATTAATCTTATTACCGTTTGTTACGGCTTTCTTGATAATTCATACACTATTTAATACTTTCATTATCCATTACTTGAACCTTAGGTTCATTATCCTCGTCGCTCAACCTCTAAGGAATCACAACCATAGCAATCCATCACGTTCGTTCATCGCGACTACGGTCCCCGGATATCGGTTACGTAACCCGCGTTTATATTCTTTGTCATTTAATCTTGTTTAATCTATACGTTCAACCTTTAATAAAGGTTTACATCACTTGATTAAGTGTTATATTAGTTGAATATTATATTCTTTATCTTCCCGTACATTTCCCCCAAGAGCTGAGCAGTTAAAAGCTCATCTCTGGCTTTTTCCCAACACTGGCGCTACGGCGCCACTCCCTTATTTATCTCTCACGCTGTGGCGCGAGTTGGCAGTAATCGACCCCTGGTCTGGCGCTTCCGTGCCACTCTACAAGGCATGACTGGCACCGCAGCGCCAAGCCCTAACCCTAGAAAATTTCTTTAAGTGTTAAATCAATTTCGAGATGCTTACTTCGCGATCTCATAACTCCTTCGTTATAACTCGGAACGAGGTCGTTCCAAAGCCATTCTCTTCCTTATCCTACGTACTTTAATACCCATTAGTAGAAATTCATTATAAATCCATTAACGTGCCATTCGATTGGCTTGATCTTCACCCTTTGTTCATTTTACGTTTTTAACGTTCTTCGTTCGTTCGTCCGTAATTCGGTCATCCAAACTCGGAACTCGTTCGTTCTTGAGTCCACGACTAACGTTTTCTATGTTCTCTTACTTTATTATGAAACCCTACCCACTCGGGTTCATTAACTAACTTTCTAATTCTCGTTTGTCTTTTATAAAATTTTCGCCATAACTTCGTTATTGCTAAGTTTTAATATGTTCTTCATGAATGTTGCTACCATTCCTAACCAAGCAATACACATCTAACTTATACGCGATGGTTTTAAACTTGTCCATCAACAACAATTATCCTACGATGGTTTTAAATTTGTCCATCAATAACGTTCTTCGTGTTCTTCGCGTGTTCTTCGTGTGTTCTTCGTTCGTTCTTCATTTTAATCGATATTTTGGATTATGATTTCACTTTTTATTGGAATTTGATGTTATAGAACATCATTCCTTACTTATTTCACCTACTTATTCATATAATCCACTCGGATCGTTCTAATTCATTATGAATCTTATACTTCCTTAAGAAATTTATTTACTAAACTTTAAATTCTTATTTCTTCATTTTCTTGTGATTTCAACCATATGAACTCATATCTCACCTTATCTACTTCTTATCTTCATTAAGTTATGTTTTTAAACATAAAAACTTAAAGAAAAATTATAAGAGATTAGGTTCCGGATTACCGTTCTCCTTTAATCTTCTCCCGTCGGACAAAGTTTGCACATGAGCAAGCTCTTCCTCCTCCTTCTCCTTCCCATCCAACCTCTCTCTCTCTCTCTCTATGTTGTAGGATTTTCAAAATCCCAAAACAATTGAATTTAGCTTCCTATTTATAGAATTTCCAAGCTAGAGGTATTTTAGTCATTTCGTCCCCAACCTCCTTACTATTCACACCTCCTTACTATTCCCACCTTCTTACTACACCTCCTTACTATTCACGTATCTTCCCTTGGAAGCTTCGTGCTTTCTTCTTTCGGTTTTCGTCCGACAGTTCGAAAACTGCGATTCCCGGAATCCAAATATTTTTGGATATTTTGTCTTTCCTTTACCGACCAATTTTTACGTATTCTTCGGATCTTCAAAAAATTGAAAAACACTTTTCGACGTTGAGCATTTTCCTTCATGTTTTACCCTAACGTAGCTAAACGAGTGAAAAGTACATAGCAGTACTTTTCGTCATTTTTATTTCGTCCGATTTCTGTATATTTTTCGAGAAAAACTTTTATGGGCTTACTGAACTTTTCACAACATATTATCGTCAAATCTTTCGACGGAATGTCATTTTGACATACCGAACTCTCAGAATGGCCTAAGTTATTCAAACCCTAACCCTTAAGGTTTTGTCGGGTGAATAGTGCATATTTCATCTTTTTCCCCGAAAATATTTTTTCCTGGAAAAATTTTATTTTTGTCTTTTAAATTCTTATTCGTTCAGTCTAGCTCGTAGCCAAAATTCTCCCAATTTATAATTATCCTAGGTTACAGAACGATTAAAAAACACATAGCACATAATAGTATTTATAAAATTCATTTTATTAATAACTAATTCTTTAAACTTAAATTCTGAACAATTCGGATTCTCCGGGTTGTTACAGCAACAACAAGATATGTGGCGTTTATAGCGTCGCATGGTTTCCTTGTATGCTGGTTTCACTTCTTATACTATTGAGGTCGCCGGGGCACTATCTTATACTTTTGAGCAATTAGGCGCTCATGCTTAGTTCCCAGTATTCGGCGTTGGCAGCCCATATCCTCCTCCTGACACACCTCCAGAGCAAATTGAGGAGGGAAGCGATAATGATGCCACTTAGGGGAGTTTTTATTAACCTTTATCTCTAATGAGAACATTGTAGTTCATAAGTTTGGGGGTATTGGGTTCATTGTAGTTTAGTTGAATTCATAGTATTTAGTTGCATTTTAGTTCACCTCATTTAGTTTATATAATTGAATGATAGTTTAGTTTAATTTAGTTATGTTTCCGTTATTTCCTTAGTAATGACCCCTAAATTTCAATAATTCACCTTGCGACTTCGGTCGTTAACAATACATTGCTATAGTCTTACAAGCAATACAAGGCTCAATAAGGCGCGTTTATCGGCTCCTATTGCAAAGTGTATTGTTGTCTAAAGGGCTACTAGTTTAAAACATCTAATTTTACATCATTAATTGATAATACAATCATTAAAATTTATGAAATAAGTAAAATTTTCTATTACAAATCATTCTGGTTCCCAAAAATTTCAACCTTTACACTTAAATATCTTAGAATCATGTTAATATAATGATTCGCCTTGCCAAACTTACTATATAAGTTCATATCTCAAAACAATATCCATATCTATTGGATAACTCTAACTTTACAATTGAACATTAATATAACGTCATAAACCATTAAGTACACTTCCAGAACCTTAAATATGGTTTACAGGAATAACAACTTTAGCTAAAATATTTAATCTTAATGCATCAAATCTAATCCACATCATTCAAGTAGCACATAGCATTACCTTGAATCATTAACCTGCAAAAATGGTTATTTGCAATATTAAGCTCGACATCTCCGCAAATCTAACAGTTTTCATGCATCACGTAACACATAATAACATGCTCAACATACATCTCATAAAATTTTTAGTATCCATACCATACATGCATTGGTACTCTAAATATTGCCAGTTAATATCATATATCACATACTTATTGGGTACCATAACCTAATCAATTTAGTCATATATTAACTTTTATCGCTCATAAAGAATAACACAAACTTTAGCATACTTAAGAACATTTCATATGACATCAAGATATAAGATCACGGAACACAAAGGAACTATAATACTTACATGACTCATAGATTACCAATGTAAGACCCCGAATTTTATAAAATGAAATTATTCAATTTCTTATAATTATTATTCTATTTAGTAAATGGTTAACTTAAAAAAAAATTAAAGTTAAGGGTGATATGTGAAAATTTTACAAAGTAAGCAAGTTGTCATAAAATATTCGTTTGGTCAGGGAATATCCGTACGACGGCACAATCACTGGTGGACCCCACAACAGAATAATTGTCAGATTTAGAAAGCGATGGAAATAACTTTTTTATAAAAATAATGGCAAGACTTTTACCGTTAACTGTTGAAATACTCGGTGATAAAAGTATAGTAATACATGTGGTTGCATAGTAGCACACGGTATTGTACAATATCTTTGATTATTGATGCTTACGTGAAAAGTCACTTAGTTTTACACAATTATTGCAACAGTAGTTGTTACATAGTATCTCACATTATTGATTCAATTATTGTCACAGTATCATCTGCATAATATTTTATATTATTAAATCAATAATTAAGACGACAAAGTTATTCATATTATTATTTGTATTATTGACAATGTCTAGAAAGTTATGTTGAGGAAAGGAGTTTGGTCAACTAATTGCGCGCCAATAAGGAGAAGTCCTTATTGGAAAGCCCCTTCTTTCCTAGGAATGATCTGGTTATTAATATTGCAAGTTATAATATTAATGATGAATAAATGTTATTAAAAATGTGTTTAGTGAAACCAAGTGAATTGATATAAATAGAGGGGGTTTTTATGAAGTATTTGTTATAAATTTTGCTTATTACATGGACCCCTACTTACTCATTTTTCAAAATAATTGGTAGAAAGTTATTTAGTATTATATATATATATATATATATATATATATATATATATATATAAGTATTATATATATATAATATGTGTGTGTGGGTGCTGTAGCGTCCCTAAATCCGGGTACCAGTCACCACGAACCTGGTACATCAATTATATAACTATTGCGGAAGATATAAACATAAATTATTTATACATTAAACATTTTCAACATAATCCCCAAGGTCGATAACCTTAAGTTAATACACGCATTCATATACTACAGGACTTACAATGTTATTTGCCTTTAATACTATTACAATTTTAACTATACACTAATCCATTCCTGGAACTTGTCTTTGCATTTGCCTGTATCCGAAGTTTTTGTCTTAATCTGAAATGTTTATCATGATATAGCAAGGGTGAGCAACAAGTTTGCCCAGCAAGTTTAAGTTCAAAGAAAGATATATCATGATTGAAAGAATGAACAATAAGCTGGCTGACATTCCAACAATATATTAATTGTGAAATAGCATTAATCAATTTTCATAATTGAACGACCGAGACAATAAAATGAATGGCCAATAATGAACATGAATAAATCAACTAGACCAAATGGTAATGAAAGTGATCAGCCTTTCATACCTGATGAACATATGCAACATGCATAACGTGTGAATCAACAAATCATAGATGTGATGTAATCAGTAATGATTAATCACTAGCATATTTTACAAAAATATAACTCGAGTTCGAGTTAGGAAACTTGCTCAATAAAAGAGTATAGTTAAGGAACTTGTCTTTATCGCCGACTACTGCTACGCAATCTATTTAGCTTCATCTGAAGACCTAATATTAATAATATCGATCTCCAAATTAGAATAATATCATCACAATACTATTGCATATTGCTAATTACAGTTATAAAATAACCTAAACACATTATCACATATTCCTAACGGTCACTAAAACACGTAGGACCTAGCATCAAGTCAAACTATTTCAGTTTGAGTTGAGTTCGGTACTATTTCGACATCCCGATTACCTAATCGGATAATTATCGAGCCTAAATCCAACAAGACTCTGCCTAAACGCTTTACTTAGATAATTTATTTTTATCAGTCAAAATATTTTTCAACAGTTGATAAGTAGGTTTTATACCTACTTATCTGGTATCTATTACTTGAATTATTTGCTTAATCTCATGTTTCTTAGCTACTTTTCATGCATTTTGTGTTCATTTTTTAGATTATATGCTTGGGAGTTGAAATCACAAAGAATTGGTATGAAATCTCAAAGAAAAGCAATTCGGGCATCGTTTGGGCTTTCATGTTCATTTCATGTTCTTGGCATTGAACTTGGATTAAATTTGTAGAGCTTCTTCTTAGCTTTCCAAAATATCTTGAATCATTCCAATCGGAGTTCGGATGCAAGAGTTATGATCTTTGTACCAACGGACGTCGAACGTCACTGTTTTGGGTGGCCATTTGCATAGCAGTCACTTCCAGCCCTATTTTGACATTCATGTTTTCATTATTTCTCACATCTCAAAGAATGAAAGTTGTATAGCTCGTCGATATCTTCGATTTGATACGTGGCAGGCCTCGTAACTCTTCCCGGATCAAATGTTATGGTCGATTTCCCAAAGGACGTCAGAGTAAAAAATATTCCTTTACAAAACCCCCGCCGGGGTGGGCATACATGCTACAAAATAGGCCCCTAGCCCGCCGGGGCGGGCCCTTTACAAGCCTAGACCACCGCCGGGGTGGGGGTATGCAAAGAAAATATGAATTTTGGTCAAATTTGAATCCGGGAAGGATTGTTTCGATCCGATTGACTCAAGGACTTCCAAGAGGACTTAAAGACATGTAAAGAGACTTATAAAAGGAGGAGAATCATAAGGATTAGAGGAGATTAGACTAGAAAGAGGATTCCATTAGATTATATTAAAGTATATTAGATCAAAAACATTAGTTCTTGTTAGATTTGGAGATCGAAGCAACTTGGAGACCATTGAAGATTCAAAGTAGGAGCGAGGAGGGAGCATCAAATCGACAGACAATAGATTCTATCTTCTCTTCTTCTTCTATCTTTGTCTTTTATTGTTTATTCAATTGTGGATTCTTATTTTTAATTCAATAATAATGAACTAATTCTTTGTTTGAGATTACGATGAATCTTATTGTGTAGTTTATTTTAATATGCTTCGCTATTAATTATTATGTTCTATTGTGAGGATTGTCTATTATGATTTGGACTTAATTGATTAATTGTCTAGCTAACAATTACTGTGATAATCTATATGAACTCGAGAGATGAAGTATTGATTTAGATCTTATCATGATAGCATGTGTTTATGATTTCTACATAGATGGAATTCATGATTCGTGTTTAGGATAGAGATATGTCTTTACGCTATATGTAATCTTATAGAGAACTTGTGCTTTAAATCCTTTTTAATTATAATTCACATAGAGATATAGTGGATTAGTTAATTAGGGTGTCTTGCTTAATTCTATCATCTGTGGATTTAAGTGAGTATGGGTATTATGCATCGAGAGGTGATTTTATCTGTTGTAGTGTTCTTGATTAACAATTCGGGATAGAAAATAATTGATGAGGAGTGTGTTAACTTAAATGAAGCAATAAGTGAAGTTGTGATCTTAAATCTCCGTAATCTGATTTTTAATTAGTGGTAATTAGAATTAGTGTAATTAAATAATTTAATTTATATAATTTGAAATTTATTCGTTTAAATAAGATTGAGTTGGTTACGGGTTAGTACTTGGTGATTTTTATTAAACAATTCCTCGTGGGAACGATACTCTACTTTCACTTTATTACTTGTTGACCACGTATACTTGCGTGTTGTGTGTAACTAGAATTTACCCAACAAGTTTTTGGCACCGTTGCCGGGGAATTAATTTAGTAATTATTTACTAATATTAATTTCAATCAAATTAGTCTTAGTTTAAACATTTTTATTTTTATTTTTAATTCTCTTCTTATATTTCTCTCTTTTCAGGTACCATGGATGACTTTGCGTATCAATGGTCATACACAAACATGACTCAACCAAAGGGAAACAGAGATTGATGGACTTAATGCAATTTCCGCTGAGCCAATACAAATTGAAGCAAATTCGAAGATGTTGGAGGTTATCGCAGCCCAACGGAGTCGAAGGATGGCAGTTACGTGTGACTATTGTGCTGGCAACCATCAAAGTCATCAATGCATCGTCAGTGTTGAACCAGTACAATATAGTGGTGATTACCTCAATAACTATGTTGATCCTAACTATCACCAAGATATGGGGTATCACCCGGATTTTTCATGGAGCTATAACTATGATGACCAACATTACGCTCTAAATCCATCATACACGCCGAAATTTTCATGTCCACCTCTAGTGTCACAAGAGACAGAAAATTCAAGGTTGGAGGAATTGTTGTCCAAGTTCGTAGCAGCAAATGAGGAGAAGATGAGTAATCAAGAGAGGTCAATTCAAAATCTTACGGATCAGATAGAGCAAATGACCAAAGTCATAAGAAACCTTCCTCCAAACACTTGGCTTTATGACATGGATGACAAAATTGACGGAGAACCCGAACCAAATATGAGACTAGATGAGCCACAAAATATTGAAAGTGTGGAGACAATTGGGGATAATGAAATAGAGGTCGACGAAGATCTAAATGGGTCTCCACTAAAGATCAAAGAGTCAATCAAATTTGCAAAGGCATGCCCACTTGGTAGTCATGTTGTCGACGAAGCTCTTAATGACATAAGAGCAAGTACAATTTTGAATCCATGGTGGGACGAGAAGGAGAAGATAGACAAAGAGCCCATTGTGTTTGACAAGCTTCCATGCCCCAACGTGATCACATACACAATGGAGAAAACACCTAGCTATGGAATGTTCATGATTGAGATCATACCAAATCAGAGCATGTTAGATGACTTTAATGCAATGGCTATCACAAATGGGAACCTACCAAAAGCTACATTATTTCTGATGGATGGAGGGTTCCTAAATTTTTGAAGAGAAATTGGATAGCGTTGACCAAACAAAGTCAGGCTGAAAGACTATAATTCAAGCGCTAACTGGAAGGCAACCTAGGAATTTTTATATTTATATGATTTACTAGTTTATTTAGTAGATAGGAATTAATTTTATTAATTTCTCTTACCAATCCAAGTGTTATTCTAATCCATGTTGTCTCTCTTCATTGCAGGTATTGGAGGTTCAATGGATAGGAAAAAGATCGTTGCCGCCATCGCCACCATCACCTCACGCTTAGTTGATTACAGGGAAGTTCTCTTCTACTTAATGCTTTATTTTATAATGAGGACATTGTAATTGTTAAGTTTGGGGGAGTTAATTAGTTTAGTTTTGCATGTTTAATGTAGTTGTTTTAGTTTTGCATAAGTTGTCATGTTTGTTTAGTTTAGGATTATTATATGTTTGCATTCATGTAGTTTAAGTGCATAATAGTTTGCATAGTAGAGTAGTTGTAAATAATTTTTATTTATGTTCGAAAAAAAAAATCAAAAATATTAGTTAGTTACTATGTTCATTTGCATGAATCCAGTTGTTAGATAATTTAAGTTTATTTTGGCCAATGATGAGATTGGAATTGGGTAGACAAGTATAGTACTAATTATTAGAGCTTTGACGTGATTTTTTTGTTACAAATTGGATCTTTTCCTGTTTGAAACTATTATAATCAAGGTTAGCACATTAGAGACAACTTTGTTGACTGATTACGTTTAAATTGATACATAAGTGACTTCTTAAGGATAATACTAGTTTGAATGAATGAAAGACATGAAAAGGCTGAGATGGCTAAATTTAGACAAAAACTTAAGTTTGGGGAATAAATTTGGGATATATAAGCTTTAAAAAGAAAAAAAAAATAATAAAAAAAGAAAAAAAATAAAGAAAAAAATGAACAAAAAATATCGTGGCTAGTTTTGTTTCGGGGCCTTTGTTACTTGAGCAAGTACGCCGGAGGGAGTGTCTTTACACCTAGCGCCCTAAGGTCTTATATGGTCTGGGAGTCATTGGTCGAAAGCTTTCTAAGGGGTAGCACTGTTAGCCTAATGGAATGAGACATTGCACAGCCATGGTTAAAAAAAATAATAAACGGGAAAAGAGCAAAAAGCCCCCGTAATGAAAAGTAAAGCATAAGTATCCTGGATTGGTCTCTTGAATTTGGTGGATGTTTGAATTTTGTTGGATTTAACTTGTTCGTGAATTTTGTTAGTTTTCACTGTATGATGCCTTTAAAGAGATCTATTATGTGTTGTATTTAGCATTATATCAGTTAACATGGATGTTGAGCACACACGCACTATATCAGTAATACCCGTTTAAGATTTGATGATTGATTGAGAAATTACTGATGAGTTTTGATATGATGTATTATCATGTTTACTTGAATTTACTAAGGCCAGTTGAATAGACTTTTTCTGTCATTACTGCTGGATTCGTAGGCATGTAGATAAGCTGCATTGCATAGCATTATTGTTTTGTGTTTTTGCTTGAGGACAAGCAAAGGTTTAAGTTTGGGGGTATTTGATAAGTAGGTTTTATACCTATTTATCCGGTATCTATTACTTGAATTAATTGCTTAATCTCATATTTCTTAGTTACTTTTCATGCATTTTGTGTTCATTTTGTAGATTATATGCTTGGGAGTTGAAATCGCAAAGAATTGGTATGAAATCGCAAAGAAAAGAAATTCGGACATTGTTTGGGCTTTCTTGTTCATTTCACTTTCTTAGCTTGGAACTTGGATTACATTGTAGAGCTTCTTCTTAGCTTTCCGGAACATCTTGAATCATTCCAATCGGAGTTCGGATGCAAGAGTTATGATCTTTGTACCAACGGACGTCGAACGTCACTGTTTTGGGTGGCCATTTGCATAGCAGTCACTTCCAGCCCCCAATTTCAACATTCATCTGTTCGTTATTTCTCAAATCTCAAAGAATGAAAGTTGTAGAACTCGTCGATATCTTCGATTTGATAGGTCGAAGGCCTCGTAACTCTTCCCGGATCAAAGGTTATGGCCGATTTCCCAAAGGACGTCAGAGCAGAAAATATTCCTTCACAAAACCCCCGCCGGGGTGGGCATACATGCTATAAAACATGCCCCAAGCCCATCGGGGCGGGCCCTTTACAAGCCTAGACCCCAGTCGGGGCGGGGGTATGCCAAGAAAATACGAATTTTGGTCAAATTGGAGTCCAGGAAGGATTGTTTCGATCCGATTGACTCAAGGACTTCCAAGAGGACTTCCAAGTGGAGTTAAAGACATGTAAAAAGACTTATAAAAGGAGGAGAATCATAAGGATTAGAGGAGATTAGACTAGAAAGAGGATTCCATTAGATTAGATTAGAATAAATTAGATCAAAACATTAGTTCTTGTTAGATTTGGAGATCGAAGCAACTTGGAGACCATTGAAGATTCAAAGTAGGAGCGAGGAGAGAGCATCAAATCTACAGACAATAGATTCTATCTTCTCATATTCTTCTATCTTTGTCTTTTATTATTTATTCAATTGTGGATTCTTAGTTTTAATTCAATAATCATGAACTAATTCTTTGTTTGAGATTACGATGGATCTTATTGTGTAGTTTATTTTAATATGCTTCGCTATCAATTATTATGCTCTATTGTGAGGATTATCTATTGTGATTTGGACTTAATTACTTAATTGCCTAGCTAACAATTACCGTGATACTCTATATGAACTCGAGAGATGAAGTATTGATTTAGATCTTATCATGATAGCATGTGTTTATGATTTCTACATAGATGGAATTCATGATTCGTGTTTTGGATAGAGATATGTCTTTACACCTAATCTTATAGAGAACTTGTGCTTTAAATCCTTTTTAATTGTAATTCACATAGAGATATAGTGGATTAGTTAATTAGGGTGTCTTGCTTAATTCTATTATATGTGGATTAAAGTGAGTATGGGTATTATGCATCAAGAGGTGATTTTATCTGCTGTAGTGTTCTTGATTAACAATTCGGGATAGAAAGTAATTGATGAGGAGTGTGTTAACTTAAATGAAGCAATAAGTGAAGTTGTGATCTTAAATCTCCGTAATCTAATTTTTAATTAGTGATAATTAGAATTAGTGTAATTAAATAATTTAATTTATATAATTTGAAATTTATTCGTTTAAATAAGATTGAGTTGGTTACGGGTTAGTACTTGGTGATTTTTATTAATCAATTTTTCGTGGGAACGATACTCTACTTTCACTTTATTACTTGTTGACCACGTATACTGGCGTGTTGTGCGTAACTAGAATTTACCCAACAACAGCTCATAATAATTTTCAAATAATTATTATCATTTATCGTGATTTTTCAATCATTAATATCATATTTATATAATTTAAATACCACAATATTCAATTATCATTAATATTTATTTAATTTCAAATATTAATGAAATACATAACATAATATTATAAATTATTTATAATATCTCAAAGTATTTTTAATACCTTAATATCACATTTAAATGATTTTAAAATATTTAAAACCATTAATAAATAACTTCCATTAATATTTAAAATATTAATGTATTCCATGACAAAATATATAAAAAGTTATATTTTATAACTTAAAATTTTTGTATAACCTTTAAATCATTTTTATATGATTTGTAAAACATTAATACTATTTTTCCACAATTTATTTAATAAATATATTAAATAAATTAATTATCATCAATATTAATTAATTAATGAAATTCATCATAAAATATTAAAAGACATTAAAAATAACTTCAAATATTTTCTAACGCCTTTAATATAATTTCAAATGATTTTTAAAGTAGTAAAATCATTTTAAAGCAATTTATTTAATATAATAATTAAATAAATTAAATACCATTAATATTCAAAAATATTAAAATATTAAAATATTAATGAAATATATTCCAAATTATTAAAAACCCATTTTTAGGCTTTAAAATAATTTTTAGAAATTAATTATGAATTTTTCATAATTAAAAATTATTTTTCTCTAATTACTTAATAAAAATAATTAATTTATAATTAATTTGTCGCTAAATGTGTCTATAGCGACAAAACTGTCGCTATAGGTGTTCTTGAGCAACGAAGAACATGCTAAGTCAGTGTGCAAGGTGCTATGTTTGACCACTCATAGATTCTGGATCATGATGTTTCTGGGCTTCAAAGTGCACTAATGTTGTAGTATTGATGTAATACTACAACCATAATTAAGTTTCATGGCCAAAACATATCACAACAGAGAGATATAATATCTCAAAAACCTTGTCAGAGACTGTTCTTCATTTTTGGGTTACCCAGAAACGAAGAACAGTTCAAGTTGCCACTTTTGGAACTTCATATCTTGCATTCTGGTTCTTGTTTGTGTGATTTAAGAGTTCACACTTGTAGTCCTTATGTCAAGGAACAATTCTATAACGTTAGATTAGTCTAACTACATTACAAACTCAAGATTTGAGACGATCAAACCTTCTCAAAAAACATGTTCTTGAAGAATCTGGGTTCTCCAGAATTGTTCTTCAGGCAATTGGTCAACCCATGTTTGACCATGATTATCTTTCATTCTGTTGTTAATCTAGGTGTTCTAATTGTATGGATGTGTAGTCTACATGTCAGTCTACACAAATCAAACACTAACATGGCCTAACTATCAAACAGTTGCAAGATCAAAGGCCTTAAAGATGCTTGTCAGACTTTCTGGGTTTCTGGGTTTTGCCCAGATTTCCAGTTTTCATGGTTGGTCAACCATGTTTGACCACTTATATCTTGAGATCTAGACATGGTATGGAGTTGATTTCACTTCCAGTCTACTCTCCTCATGGCATAGAACATGTCTATAATATCAAACACACATAACATCTAACAGATAGAGATCTATGGGCCCTGACATATGGTTGTCAGACCATATTTTAGGGTTCTTGGTCAGTTGCTAAAAACCTTATTTTCTTGCATCTATATGTTATGGATCCTTGATGTAACATCTTAGATCACTAAATAATATCCTTAAACATAACTCTAAATAGTAAATCAAATAGATTAACATGAATCATAAGGATTAACAAGATTAGTGTTTATACCTCTTTAAAGCACAATTTTTGATTTCTGATCTTGATGATTTGATATAGGAGAGCTAAGGGATGTTCTTGTATTTCCTTAACACCTAGTTTCTCACAAAATTTTCGGATGTGAGAGAGAAAATGGCTTGGCTAACTTGAAAAGTAAAGTAAGTTACTTTTCTTACTTTTTAATCTTTTAAATTTTTGATCCATGGCCACAAATGTTGCTAAGTGTCCAAGATATCTGATTTGGTAGGATTTTACACACATAGGATAAGCTTGAGTGATGACTCATAAGACTTGATAATATCTTTTACTTAAGTTTTAAGTAAAAGGGTATTTTAGTTATTTCGCACCTACTAAGGGCAATTTTGGTAATTTCTCCTACAATTTGAAGGGTATTTTAGTCTTTTCACATATATCCCATAAATATTACCCCTTAGGATTTTATACTTAGCTTTTGAGCTCCAAATTTAGGGTTTTAATATTCTCGGTTAGGGTTTCGGATTCCCAGAATTGGAATTAGGGTTTCCGATCAATTCGTTAGGGTTCCTAACTGTCAGTTAGGGTTTACTAACTTATCAACCATATTCTTAACATAACTTTAGGGTTTGATAAAGTTACACTTATCTGATCAATCCCTAATCCTAAACCACAATTTTTTACACATATAACCACTGTACACAGATTCATATACACTTATTCACTTAACCCTACAAGTCTTCTCCAAAAAATTAAAATCTTCTTCACATAAATCTATAAATTCATATCTTATTCCAGTCTAGGTCTTATCTTTGAACCTTTAATCCATCATTTAAGATTCTAATAAATTGTCTAAATTATCGGGTTGTCAAAGGTGTCATGTGGTGGTGGTAGTATATATATAAAGTTTTATTTTTTATGTAAAATATAATATATTTTATTTTATTTTATTACATAATCTTTGCGTGAGTGGTTGCATAATCTTTGGATAGTGCAACATAATCTTTGCATAGTCTTGATATAGTCTTTGAATAGTAAAAATCATGTGAAATTTGAAAATTCGCCCGTGAAGAATTCTTCCGTGATTTTCTTTACTGTGCACCTGTGATTTTCCTAAATAGTATCCTGCCATTCTCCTATAAATAGGATGTTTAGTTTAGAATTGACAAACACACCAGAATTAGAGAATTCTTCTTCTATAATATTGAGCGTATTTCTTTTGAGTTAAGGAAACTTTGAGTGTTGCAAATAGTGCAAGTTTTCTTCAAGAATATCTCCGCTATACCAGTCGGAAGTACTCTCATTTTAAGGTAAGGGATATCATTATTATGGTAAGGGGTATTATTTATTTCATATTCGCTTACGATATTATTTTTCGTATTCATAAGGAATTTTATTTTCGTTCAATATTTGTAAGGAATATTATCTTCGTTCAATATTCGTAAGGAATATTATTTTCGTTCAACAGTTGTAAGGGATATTATTTTTGTTCAATATTCGGAAGAAATAATATTTTCTTCCATACTCAGTAGTATGTAAGTAATATTATTTCATTTCATATTCCTAATTCTACACTCATTTTGATAAGTATTGCTTCTATACTCCTTGAAATTAGTAGAATATCCTTGAAATTTGCGCTTCATCTAGTATCGTTTCACAAGAATATTTTTCTAAACATTCTTGTTAAATTTTAATCTTTTCATGTCGGAGTACTATTCATGGGTACTATTCATACATACGGCACTATTCATGAAGTACTATTCATGGGGTATTATTCATGAGGTACTATTCACCTGGAGTACTATTCATGACAAAAAATGATTTCTTTTCTGTCCAAATTATTTTTGATACATGAATATTATTCTTGAATTTTACTCCACAAAGCAGTTATCATGTTGACAATTTGGACACTCTTAAACTATGGATAAATTGAATTATAAATCTTTAAAATTTATCCTTGATCTCACTTAATTGAATTCATATATCATTGTCATCATCTTCATGATTATATTGTAACAAAAGTCATCTCTGGCCCGTAGTGCATAGAAGGACTGTTGATTATTGGTTTTACAGTTGTATATCTTTGGCTTACGTGCAAAGACGAACTGTTGATTGATAGCTTTGGCCCGTAGTGCAAAGATGGACATATGTATGATATGAACATGACCACTGGTGATATTAACGAATATCCTTGGCCTGTAGTGCATGGATAATTCGATGATGTGTTTGACAGGATCATGACCATTAGTTTTATAGTTGAATGTCTTTGGTCGTAGTGCACTAACAAACAATTGATCTGTATGATCATGACCATTGGTTTTATAGTTGAATATCTTTGGCCTGTAGTGCAAAGATAAACAACTGATTGGTATGATCATTGTTATTACATTTGAATATATTTAGCCTTTAGGGTAAGGATATTGAGTAAACATTCTATTAAGCCTTTGTGGTAAGGAGAAACTGTTGATTTACATGATTATAAATATGAATTGTGAATTTAACTATAATCTTTAGTGGTTCAGGTGACGACATGTGATGAAAGTTCTCTTTGTCTTGGGTACAACAAAGAACTATTGATGGGTATTACAGTAATGAAATATTATGATGGACTTTTAATTTGGAGAGGATAGTTGACATTATGTTCTACTTGACTCTTCTAATGGATTGTTAATTCCGCTGCAATTATGGTTGAAAACTTTTATTATCTACCATATGTTCTAAATATTTGATTTAGTATAGATGAAGGCTATTGATAAATTAATTATCTTAATCATAATATTCTTTATTAGGCTATTTGTGCTCACCCTTTTGCTTCACAATTCCTTTCAGGTATTAAGAGTGTAGCTGGGTCGAGCGGGGATAACAGGGGAATGGTGTGATGGTCCGAGATTGTGGAAGTTTCTCAATACATTATAAAATTGTATGACATGCAATATTTAATTGTACTGAGGACCTAATATGCGTGTGTCGTATATTATACGTCACTTAATAATTGATTTTGGTGAACAACAATAGGGTGATGAGAACTCAACTTTGGAAGTGTCAAAAATGCACTCCATTAGAATGAGGAGGATATAAATCTTCTCGTGTCCCTTTGGAGACTTGAAATATTTGTTGTTGTACTTTATATGGCATGGTAATAATTTGAGTTTGGATACTGTCTACGAGACAATATTTGTATTAAAACTCACAACTTATGTGTTGTCGTATTTTGCATGACAGTTCAACAGTTGTATAAATGAAGTTTGTATTTGAATTCTGTAATGTGTATCTGGCGACTCAGAATGGGTTGTGTATACCTATTTTGGGGGCGTCACAACCAATTACCGAAAATAGTTTATAGTTATTTGCACTTCATGAATCCTACACAACATATTATCATACACATCAACTATTAGTCACATAGCAACGCTTAATAGTCATTTAAGTAACTCTACTTTACAACGTATGGTCACCTTCTTTAGGTTTGATACACAATGTTCAATTTATGTGTTTAAGGCTTTCTAGGACTTCTTATTGTCCATTTGGTTTAATTATGTTAAACCTTATCTTACGTCACATTATGTTCACTTTAAATTGACACCTAACATTCGGTTAAGTCGTCATAACTTATCATTATATCATATCAGATGTATAATGTTTGTTAACATTAATTAAATTAACCTTCACTTCATGACTTAAATATTTCTCTCAATTGTTACTTAACATTTAGTTATGTTCTTAAAGCTTTACATTGATGACTGGGTTTTATACCTACAAATTGGCCTCTAATTCGAGCTTAGACTGTGTTAACTCGTTATTTTTGTGATTTGTTTTACTTGTTTAGTGTTATTTTATGTTTAGGTATGGTGGTGTATCGTGTGTGGCTTTAAAGGTGGTTTCGTGGCGAAACTTGGCAAGTAAATGAGCAAAAGTTGGACTGCTGCAGAATGGACCCCCGCTGGGGCGGACATTATACATACAAAACCTGTGACACCCCCAAATCCGGATACTGCAATTCCACAGATTTGGTGTTCACTGTCCAAATAAATTATAACTAACTACCCATAAACAAAAGATATAATTAAACTCAAAAGCTTACATAATAAATCTCCCATCAAGGGTTACATAATCTCAAGATAAATCCCAGGTCATCTAACCTTTAATACAATCATCAGCGGAAATTAAAACATGATCATAATTACATCTAGTACACAAGCCTCATAAATAAAAGATAACTTAAACGTTGTCGTCTAATTAAGCACTTTTTCCTTGCCCTCTCTTTTAGAAAGCTCTTCAAACTTCTTAATTTCATCTGCATTATTTTCTGCAAGAGTGAGCAAACAATTTCCCACAAGAAGGATAATATACAATAACGGTTTATGAATGATAATTCACTGAGTTTTCAATGGTAAAGTATTCTTACCGGAACAATAACATTTAATTCAACAACTATGAGTTCAAAGGAATAATGAACATTAAATTAACAATAGATATCAACATCAAAGAATACACTAAGGGTCACAAGACCACAAACTATACTCTAGGTTTTCAAGTATTTCTACTTTAACCTTTAACAGTCTAAAAGACTATAATCATCATCTTTGTCCTAGTTAACGGTGTTTTCATCTTGTAACCTTTAATGATCCTAAACGACTATATGGATCATCATTAGTACTCGGGTTATATCACCCTTTGTACTATGTATTGCGCAAACATTTTAACGCTATTTCGTATTTCTAAAATAATCCCCTAACAATAGGGTTGTTCATCTCAGCTTAGATCATCAGGTTCCGAACCAAATAAAGTTTGGTTGGGAATTAGCTTTCAAGGAATTCTAGATCTTTAGAATGCTCATCAACCAAGTACTGGTTGAATCAGATAGAAACAAATAACTATTCAAGAGTTTGATTATAATATCTTCATGAACAAGGTATATCGATGAATCAATAAGAACTAGAGCATTAACAATTTCAAAATTGAACAAATGTTATCATCGACAACATGCTTTCAAAATTTGTGTGAGTACATATGCAAACCAAAGGAAGTTTGGTTTGGGTTGACTTCAAGGGAAATTTAGAGTTTAGAACATTCATCAACTAAGGATTAGTTGAATTGGTAAAAATCGCTAGACAACTTAGAGTTCGGTACAACAATATAAGATAGTACAATGATATTGGAGAACGAAGATCAAACAACGATTATTAATGGCTCGAATAAACAACATTCTGAGACTTTGAATAAACAAGGTAATCTCGTTTGAAATAAAGAAATAAAGATTAACTAACTTGTTCAATAATAAAATGAGAGTTAGAGAATTCGCATGACAATAAATCGTTAAACAAGAGGTTAGGATTAGAGAATTTGCGTAATAGTGAAAAGTAACATTGCTGAATAATAAAGTAGCAAAGGTTAGGGAACTTGCCTCTTTCGTAAGCTATACAATTACAACTCACGTACTCCAATAACCTAAACATAGGTTTAGAACCACAATACCTATTAGATATGCTAACATACCGTAACATGTACATTTCTTGCTAAACTTATCATGTTAGCACACGTCTATGCTACTATACAAATATCAAAAATTTCAAGTGTTAACCTTCACAACACTCGTTTACTATTCATTCTATACACTAAGTTCTAACATATCACGCTCATAGCTTATAATTCATTTTACAAAGTTGAAATTATCAATGACATGACACGGTACTGAATGGACCTCTTTGATACATGGTTGACACCTTAACACAACCTTAGACAAGCTATAGTGGTATTTCAAGGTCTGCGATGGCGAACACAACTAATCGTCTCAGATTGGGGTATGGGCAATTGCGCCCGCCATACACTACTCGGGACCGTACAAGCGATTGCGCCATTTAAAGCAACACTGCCGTGGCGTGTAATTGCGCTTGATTCTGCCATAAACATGACGTAACCGAAAGGCTATGAACAGTAGCCGACTTTAGCCCAACTAACACGAATTTCACCCATCAAACAGTGAAATTAACACATAAAATAAGTATACAACTATCATAAACATGTTTACTAACATTTACAACCAATTAGAACAAATTAACAACAACTTGCACTAGTTTAATTTCTCAAATTCTATATTTTCATACAAAAACACCATTTTTGACATTCTTTACAAAAATCATCACTATGATTACAATTCTACACCGAATCACTTCGTTCAAACTACATTCTCTTTGTTTCTTAACGAACTAGCATAATCAAGTCTCAATTCACAAATTAACATACAAATTGACCACTAAAATTGGTACTTTTACAAGCCACATGCAAATATATACTGTAATTTACTTTTCTTCCTTTTTAACAGTAATTAGTATATGAATTCTTTGTTTAAACATAAATTCAACCATGACCAACACATATACTCACAATTACCAGTTATACATCAATAATTCAACAAATTAAAATCATAGAGCATGAAATTTTATGCCGTAAACACCCATATATAAATATATATACATACATAATATTAAGGTTAAAGAAAATACCTTCAATTGGCTTGTTAATTCTTGTTAAACACTGAAGTTGCTTGGTAATCCTTAGGTTTCCTCTCAATTCTCCCAACTCTCTCTATAATCCCAACTCTCTCTGTAATCTTATGCTTAACAAAACCCAAGCCAGCATGCGTAAAACATAAAAACTGATATGGCCATAACCCCTATACTAAATATATCAGTTACAACTAATAAACGTATATGTTATAATTATATTTTATTTATTATTTAATATATTTTATTTATTTTATTTATAATTCAAATATTAAAAGAAATCCAAAAGCCATAAGGCTTTGTTTGGCAAAAAGTCTTTAAAATAAAGACTTAATATATTTAAGTCTTGTTTGGTAAAAACTAATTAAACTCCTTTAATTTATTTTAATAAACAACTTAGTTTATAATTTATAACCACATATGACTTATTTGGATTTTCATATCCAACATTAATTAAATAAAATAATTATACATACTATATTTTAAATAAATACTCCACTTAAACAAACATCACAAAATTATAACTTTATTATAATTTTATTTAATAATTTAATATACCATCTTAATTTATCACATCACAACAACAATATAACATCTCATGTTATCTCACAACATAATAAGTATAAATCAAATTAATTTAGAATATTATCTAATAAATATAATTTATAAATATTTTCTAACAAAATCACATATTCATTTAATTTAAGAAACATTTTAAATTACAAAACAACAACTTCATCAATAAAACATTTATTTAATTTAATATATATTTTAAATTACAAATAAAATCTTGGATTGTTACATCATTCCCTCCTTACAAGGATTTTGTCCCCAGAATCACAACTCAAACAATCAAATCGTCACATTCTTTACTCCTTAAAAAGATTCTGTCCCCAGAATTGAAGGCACAAACAAAACAAATAACTCATGGTACTTCTTTATCATTTCAGTTTCAAGTTCCCACGTAGCATCTTCGACGCTGTGGTTCCTCCATATCACCTTCACAAAAGGTTTTAAGTCATTCATGTACACATGATCTTTCTAGTCGACTATCTGGATAAAAAAATTCCTAGTAGCACAACCATAATGGTTCGTACTTTGTCACATGATTACAGTCGAGCTTGTTCGATCATCTCACCACAAAATGAAAAAAACATTACGAATGCGCTCTAACTATAGAGGTAAGGCTACCTCAAAACCATCTAAATTAATCTTAAAAACCTCTAACTATCAAATATATACATGAGAAAAGAATCACCTTTCCACCACATATACCTTGATAGCGCGATACCGATATTCCAATGATTTCAATGTGATAAACCAAGTATATGCACAAAACCTCTACCCATACAAAGGTTTGTACGACTTAGTCACCAAATGAGTCCTCAGTTAAAAAAAACCCACCTAACATTACCTTACTCCTAAATTATTTCTAACTTATCCATAACTTGCACAATGCGGATTCCTCATATGACATTATCGAAACTTCTAAATGCGCGCTTAGCGACGCTCCGAAATATCTGGATTTCTTATTAGTTTGGCAATCAATTTGCAAACGATATGACATACTTACTTCTAATTGCGTTCCACACGTTCTTACAAACCCTTTTGAAAATTCGATGTAAATCGTAATTCTCAGTTCGACACAATTGACACGAATGTAACAATCCAGGAAATTCAAATTGTAATATTAAATATTTATTGAATTATATAAATATTTATTTGATGTGTTTATTATTGAAATTGATGAAATAAATTTTTTTTATTATTGATGTGGTTATTATTATTAAATATTTATGAATTAAATTTATTAGATAATATTCTAAAATTAAATTAATTTATAATTTAGAGAGTTGTAATATAACATGAGATGTTATATTGTTGTTTTAATTTAATAATTATAGTGATATATTAATTTATTAAATGAAATTATAATTTTGTGATATTTGGATTAAGTGGGAAAATTTGTTTAATATGTTGTAATTGATTATTTAACTAATGTTGAATATGGAGGTATAAATATGAGATTTTAAACTATAGTGTAAGTGGTTTATTAAAATAAAAATTAAAGTAATTTTTAATTGATTTAACCAAACAAGGCTTAAAATATTAAGTCTTTATTTTAAAGACTTTTTGCCAAACAAGCCTTATGGCTTTTAGATTTCTAATTTTTGAAATTAAATAAAATAATCAAATAATAAATAAAATATATTTATAATCTATAACGTTATATTTTTTTGTAACCGATATTAGTTATTAGGCTTATTATGGCCATATCGCTTTTTTTATTTTACGCTTGATTATGTTTATTTATTCTAGACATTTCGCTTAAGCCTAAGAAAAGAAAAGAAAGAAAGGTTTTCAGAGAGAAAGTTGAGAGAGACTAGAGTGAGTTGAGAGGAGAAAAGGGTCTGTGAAGTTGCAATTCTCAGAGGTTAGCAAGGATTTCAAAGCTAATTCAGTGGTGTTTGCAAGGAATTATTACGCTAATCAAGGTATTTTCCTAATTATATATGAATATGCATATATGAGCCTACGACAAAATTTTATATACTCTGTGATTTCAAATTTGTTGAATTGTTGTTATACAATGGGTTACTTGTGATTATATGAGTTTATGATGATTAGAGGTAGTGCTTAAACGAGAATTGCATGCTAAATTCATTTGACAGTAGGAAGAAATAATGTCAGTATATGTATTTCTTATGTAGCTTATGTAAGTAACAATTATGATGATCAATTTAGTGTGTGAAATTGAACTGTGACTATGTTAGTTAGTTTGTTAAGAATTACAGAGAACTTAGTTCAAAAGAATCAAATTGGTGTATCATTGTGATTACAATGTTCACTGTGTCAAGAAATATCAAAAATAGAGTTTTGGTTTTAAAATATGCTATTCCAGTATTTAATTTTTCTAGAATTATGGTTTAAGTTGTGTTAATATAGTATTTGTATGCTTGGTGAAGTTTATGTGTAATTTGCATAAGTTATAGATGTTAATTGGTGTTAGAAATTAAGACAAAGCTTTGTTCTGTGTTTTATTTTGGGGTGTTCTCAGAAATTGAGCCTCAAGCGTTAAGTTTCAAATTTCAAATACCAAAAAATCATACCAAAATGGCCCAAACGTTCATGCCCAAAGATCGAATTCGCCCCCACCACATCGACTCGACGCCCAAAATTATAGAAAAGTGGTCTGGTCTGATACGCTTTTGACCTCTCTGTAGTAAAATGGCCATAACGTTTGCATACTTAACTCGATTGAGGTAATTCAAGATGATTCTAAAGAGGACGAATAGGCCTATAACTTTTATTCTTTAAGGTTTTCAATTTGAAATCGTTATGAAGGGTCAAAATGGTCATCTTTAGGAATATTGTGTATTTGGAGCCAATCTGAGAGGCGCGGATGCGCGAATGCAAGTGCAACCCTTTGTGTATTAGTATAACTTAATGATAACATGTTGGACATGTAATAGGATGTTGTATCAAGTTGTTAATGTGTATGTGGTGCAATGACATGATCACTTAAGTAGTTGTAATAAAGCTAAAAAGTAATGTTCAGGAAAAGATGTAGTGTTATTTAAACTTAAACTTAGTTAGTAGCTATACTAAAAGTAAGAAAGCAACTCATGAAGGTAATGTTAGTGTAACTAATGTGTATATGTCAATACATATGGTATGTGTAGGACTTGGGGTGAACGTGAGTAGTGATTGTTTAACCTACGACGAGGTAAAGTTCCCTAACCTTTGCTACTTTATTATTCAAAGAAGGTTACTTTTCACGTTATGTTATACTTATGCAAATTCTCTATTTCTAATCTCTTGTTTAACGATTTATTGTCATGCAAGTTCTTTAACACTCATTTATTGTTGAGCAAGTTAGTTAATCTTTATCTCTTTATTCAAAGTCTGTATTATTATTGTAAGAAGTGTGTTTATTCAGCTACTAATAACTGTTGTTTGACCTTCATTCTTCAATATCATTGTACTATCTTACGTTATTGTACCGAACTCTAAGTTGCTTAGCAATTCTTTACCAATTCAACTAATCCTTAGTTGATGAATGTTCCAAACTCTAAATTACCCTTGAAGTTCACCCAAACCAAACTTCCTTTGGTTTGTTTATGTACTCACACAACTTTGAAAGCATGTTGTCAATGATAACATTTGTTCAACTTAGAAATTGTTAATACTCTAGCCTTATTGATTCATTGATATACCTTGTTCATGAAGATATTATAATAAAACCCTTGAATAGTTATTGGTTCCTATCGATTCAACCAATACTTAGTTGATGAGCGCTCTAAAAATCTAGACTTCCTTTGAAGTTAATTCCCAACCAAACTTCCTTTGGTTCTGAACCCGATAATCTAAGTCGAGATGAACAACCCTATATCGGGGATTATTTTAGAGCTACGTAATAAGCGTTAAAATGTTTCATGTAATACATAGTACAAAGGGTCGATCACACCGAGTACTTTAATGATGGTCCATATAGTCGTTTAGACTGTTAAAGGTTCTGAGAGAAACACACGTGAACCTAGGACATAGATGATGATTATAGTCTTTTTAGATCGTTAAAGGTTAAAGTAGAAATACTTGAAAACCTAGAATAGAGTTCGTGGTCTTGTGACCCTCAAAGGTATTCTTTGATGTTGATATCTATTGTTAACTTAAACGTTCATTATTCCTTTGAACTCATAGTCGTTGAATTAAAGTTTATTGTTAAGTAAGAATATTTTTTACCATTGAAAGCTCTGCTAATTGTCATTCATAAAATGTTATTGTATATTATCCTTCTTGTGGGCAATTGTTTGCTCACTCTTGCACAAAACAATGCAGATGAAGTTACTTAAGTTTGAAAAGCTTTCTACAAGCAAGGGCAAGGACAAAGTGCTTGATTAGACAACAACGTTTAATTTATATTTTATTTATGAAGCTTATGTAATAGATTTAATTATGATTATGTTTTAGTTTTCCACTGATGATTGTAATAAAGGTTAGATGACCTGGGATTTATTTGAGATTATGTAACCCTTTGGTGGGAGATTTATTGTTTAAGCTTTTGAGTTTAATTATATCCTTTGTTTATGGGTAGTTAGTTATGATTTAATTGGATAGTGAACACCAAATCTGTGGGATTGAGGTGCCCGGATTTGGGGGTGTCACAAGTTGGTATCAAAGCTTTAGGTTATGAACCTTAGGTGGGGAAACCTTAGGCTATAACCTTCTAGGAGATCAAAAATATAGAGGTGATAAACTCTTATCGAGTTCTAAGGAATGAGTTAAGAAAATTCATTGAAGATAAAATGATAAAAGACTTTATGTGCTTATGTGTTAATGACTTATGTGCTCGTGAGTACTTAGGAGTAACAAGTATTATACATATCAAGTTGTGGAGTTATTAAAATTTTGTTGTTAAAGAGATTGATGAAGGAAGATAGGGATTAGGAACCCTGAGAAGTTATATAGTTTGAGTATGGTTGGTATTGGGAAAGCCATACCCGTGGATTTTTGTTGTAGAACTTGGGTATGAGCTTGAGTTTGATCCGAAAGATGAATTTTAGAAGGTAAATATGAAGTATGAGTAAGAAGAGTTAGGAAAGCCATAGAGCTAGCGTAAAAAGATGTCGTGACTCAAGACTTTACCGCACAACTTGCAGATGTAGAGTAGAGATTATCTCGCTTAAAGTATTAAAGAGGATAGTTATTAGTTATTAATCTAGATCAAGGCAGAATGGCTAGGGAAAGGAGTCAAGAAAAGCAAAGTAAAAGTCGAGGACGATGGATGAAGGCTTCTAAACGCAAAAAATCGTGTTGAAGACAAGTTGAAGAGTGCCAAACGAATGATGGAACTTAGCATTTAATCTTCCCCTCTCCTAATGATTCGTATCGTGGAGCAAGAGAAAAATGAAGCTGTACAACGTAGACTGTTCTTGTAGATTGCAAGAAAAACAATAAGATGATATATAAAACATAAAAAAAGTTTAAAAAAATATGTTAATAGATGTAAATCCTAACTTTTGAATTAAATAGAGAGATGTGATGAAGTAATCCTAGAATTTTATTATTTTGGGATAAATAATATTAATAGCAGTGTGGCTATTTTGTGATGAGGTGATGTAATAAATGAATAAAGGTATTATCATTTTTTTTATTAAGAAATATTATGTGTTATCTATAAGTTGTTAAGATAAGTTTGAAAATGTTAATGTGTGGATGAACGATGATCTAATAGTTCAAGTTTTAAACAGTAAGATGCCGCCTAGAAGAAGACAAAGAACATCAATAGAGTCCCAAGGAAAATGCATACAATAGGAAGCTAACGCAAATCCAAAGGCTATAGTTGGTGAATTTGCCGATGGGAGCACCGCAAATCAATCAATTTCGGGTCAGATAATCAAATCTCGATGTTCCAACCAAATTTTTACAACAGGTTGGAAAGAACGATTGATATAGACGGGAAGGTAATACCGCATACAATCAAGAGCAGAGAGGGAAAGAAGAGTGAAGATGATAAGGTGGGTGATAGTCATACCCCAGAACGCGCCTAAAAAAAGAAAGCGGATAATAATATTAATGCTTGAAAATCGCAAGAAGGAAGGAAAAGAAGAAGGTGGAGGCGTAGCATCGCTGGAAAGAAACATGTAGGTGTTTGTTTGAGGGGAAAAGGGTGTGCTTTAATTGTGGATCAAGGATCACATTGCACCAAAATGTTCAAGACCGAGGAAGAGAGCTCGCTTCACGTGTGGATCGAATGAGCACTGGCTCGAGGTTGTCCAAAGAAAGCGGTAGAGAAAAGAAAGTGGAAGCAAAAGGGGCAAGTGGCAAACCGGTTATCAGAGAGTCAACTCCGCCAGGGTCGACCAACCGAACAATCATCCAACATGAAGATCCGTAATGCAATGCAAGGTATGGCTTCGATCAGTTATCTATACTACCATGAAAGTTAATTAATTCATGTGCCACTAATTTTGCCTGATGAATTCGTTTAGAAACTAGATTCGCTTCAAGAAAAGTTAGACTATTCCCTAAATATGGAAAGTGTGAATATTGATTCTTTTAAGTTAATGTGTAGAATTTCTGTATTAGAATTAATATGACATCTATGATGTCTCTACCAGATAATACAGGAATGTTGTATTGTATAGCAACGCATCCTATAATATACTAGGCTGTGTGTTTAAGCAGATGATTGTGGTCATTTCTTATGTATCGCGCCATTTAAATTTTTTTTTATGTGAAAGGGTATTTGACTCATTTATCTTGAGTAGAGGTATTACCGATTGCCCTGAGGATTTAACGATGTTATTTTTGAGTAGTAGGGTGAGATATAGAAAAAAAAAGAAAAAAAAAAGGTAGTAGTTATTTTTGTTAACTGTGCAAAATGGGTTCATAATAGAAATGACTAAGTGGTGGTAGGAGGTAAGATATATGAAAAGGCAGAGGAGAAGCTTTTCAGATGAAAAATAGTACAACTTTGTTGGATAGAGTTAAGGAAGACTATTCAGATGAAGGTAGTGTCAATTCAAAAATCGATACTGAAGGATAGTTGAAGTTAGAAGGAAGAAACTAGGTTTCGCTTAATACCAGAATTGAAAATGAAGTTTTGCATAAAATTTATATATGAATCAACTAGGAAGCACGAAATTATATATTGCTTCGATATTACTATTGGTGGCAAGACATGGAGGTATATTTTTGGTCATCAAAGTTATCGATTACATATCGAAAGCAAAGGTGTGAAGTTATGAAATCGTTTCAAGACACAATGTTTCTTGTGTCAATTGTGTCGAATCGAGATTCACGATTTACATCGAATTTTCAAAAGGGGTTTACAAGAATGTGTGAACGCAATTAGAAATAGGTATGTCATATCGCTTGCAAATCGATTGCCAAACTAAAAGGAAGTCCAAACATCTAAGGCGTATAAGTAAGCGCATGAGAAGTTTTGATAATGTCATACGAGGAATCCGTGCATTGAGCAAGTTATGGGTAAGTTAAAATAATTTAAGAGTAAGGTAATGTTAGGTGGGTTTTCACCTAGGGACTCTTTTGTGACTAAGTCGTACAAACATTTGTGTGGGCAGAGGTTTTGTGCATATACTTAGTTTATCACATTGATAATCATTGGAATATCGGTATCGTGCTATCCATGTACATGTGGTGGAAAGGTGATTCTTTTCTCATGTACATTTTTGATAGTTAGATGATATTAGGGTTAGGTTCGGTTCTTAAAACTAAAGCATATGGTAAGTTCGTGACTCATAATCATATGGTATGTTTTGAACCCCTCAGCGAATGGACGCCTATGGTCTGACTAGGATAAGTTCCTAAACTCATATGATTATGGCAAGTTACTGAATTTCCAAAGTGTGGTAAGTTTGATGAATTAACTATATTGGATATAATACGGTTATGGTGTAGGAAGCATTGATGAAGCTGAAAAGATGGTTTTGAGGTAGTTTACCTCTATAGTTAGAGCGCATTCGTAATGTTTTTCATGTTTTGGTGATATGATCGAACAAGCTCGACTGCAATCATGTGACCAAGTACGAACCATTATGGTTGTTCTACTAGGAAATTTCTATCCAGATAATTAACAGAAAAGAACAAATGCTTAGGGATAAGGTAATACCTTCCGTGAAGGTGATATGGAGGAACCACAACGTCGAAGATGCTACATGGGAACTCAAAACTGAGATGATGAAGAATTATCCCGAGTTATTTGTTTAATCTATGTCTTCGATTTGGGGGAAGAAATTTTTTTAAGGAGGAAAGAATGTGACGAACAAATTGTTTGAGTTATGATTCGGGGACAGAATCCTTGTAAGGAGGGAAGGATGTAACAATCCGGAAATTCAAATTGTAATATTAAATATTTATTGAATTATATAAATATTTATTTGATGTGTTTATTATTGAAATTGATGAAATAATTTTTTTTTTATTATTGATGTGGTTATTATTATTAAATATTTATGAATTAAATTTATTAGATAATATTCTAAAATTAAATTAATTTATAATTTAGAGAGTTGTAATATAACATGAGATGTTATATTGTTGTTTTAATTTAATAATTATAGTGATATATTAATTTATTAAATGAAATTATAATTTTGTGATATTTGGATTAAGTGGGAAAATTTGTTTAATATGTTGTAATTGATTATTTAACTAATGTTGAATATGGAGGTATAAATATGAGATTTTAAACTATAGTGTAAGTGGTTTATTAAAATAAAAATTAAAGTAATTTTTAATTGATTTAACCAAACAAGGCTTTAAAATATTAAGTCTTTATTTTAAAGACTTTTTTGCCAAACAAGCCTTATGGCTTTTAGATTTTCTAATTTTGAAATTAAATAAAATAATCAAATAATAAATAAAATATATTTATAATCTATATGTTATATTTTTTTGTAACCGATATTAGTTATTAGGCTTATTATGGCATATATCGCTTTTTTTATTTTACGCTTGATTATGTTTACGTATTCTAGACATTTCGCTTAAGCCTAAGAAAAGAAAAGAAAGAAAGGTTTTCAGAGAGAAAGTTGAGAGAGACTAGAGTGAGTTGAGAGGAGAAAAGGGTCCGTGAAGTTGCAATTTCGAGGAGGTTAGCAAGGATTTCAAAGCTAATTCAAGTGGTGTTTGCAAGGAATTATTACGCTAATCAAGGTATTTTCCCTAATTATATATTAATATGCATATATGAGCTTCACGACAAAATTTTATATATACTGTGATTTCAAATTTGTTGAATTGTTGTTATACAATGGGTTACTTGTGATTATATGAGTTTATGATGATTAGAGGTAGTGCTTAAACGAGAATTGCATGCTAAATTGTTTGACAAGTAGGGAAGAAATAATGTCAAGATATGTATTTCTTATGTAGCTTATGTAAGTAATAATTATGATGATCAATTTAGTGTGTGAAATTGAACTGTGACTATGTTAGTTAGTTTGTTAAGAATTACAGAGAACTTAGTTCAAAAGAATCAAATTGGTGTATCATTGTGATTACAATGTTCATCGTGTCAAGAAATATCAAAAATAGAGTTTTGGTTTTAAAATATGCTATTCAAAGATTTAATTTTTCTAGAATTATGGTTTAAGTTGTGTTAATATAGTATTTGTATGCTTGGTGAAGTTTATGTGTAATTTGCATAAGTTATAGATGTTAATTGGTGTTAGAAATTAAGACAAAGCTTTGTTCTGTGTTTTATTTTGGGGTGTTCTCAGAATTTTGAGCCTCAACACCAAGTTTTCGCTCAATTTCAAATTTCTACCAAATACCAAAAATCAGGCTCCAAACGCCAAAATGGCCAAAAGTTCATACCAAATATTGAATTCATAAAATTGGCACACATCGACTCACTCAAAGCTTAGAAAAGTGGTCTGGCCTGACAGCTTTTGACCTCTCAGTAGTAAAATGGCCATAACGTTTGCATACGAACTCCGATTGAGGTAATTCAAGATGATTCGGAAAGAGGACGAATAGGCCTATAACTTTTATTCTTTAAGGTTTTCAATTTGAAATCGTTATGAAGGGTCAAAATGGTCATCTTTAGGACTATTGTGTATTTGGAGCCAATCGGAGGGCGTCGGGATGCGCGAATGCAAGTGCAACCCTTTGTGTATTAGTATAACTTAATGATAACATGTTGGACATGTAATAGGATGTTGTATCAAGTTGTTAATGTGTATGTGGTGCAATGACATGATCACTTAAGTAGTTGTAATAAAGCTAAAAAGTAATGTTCAGGAAAAGATGTAGTGTTATTTAAACTTAAACTTAGTTAGTAGCTATACTAAAAGTAAGAAAGCAACTCATGAAGGTAATGTTAGTGTAACTAATGTGTATTGTCAATACATATGGTATGTGTAGGACTTGGGGTGAACGTGAGTAGTGATTGTTTAAACCACACGACGAGGCAAGTTCCCTAACCTTTGCTACTTTATTATTCAAAGAAGGTTACTTTTCACCGTTATGTTATACTTATGCAAATTCTCTATTTCTAATCTCTTGTTTAACGATTTATTGTCATGCAAGTTCTTTAACCTCATTTATTGTTGAGCAAGTTAGTTAATCTTTATCTCTTTATTCAAAGTCTCGATTATTATTATTGTAAGAAGTGTGTTTATTCAAACTATTAATAATCGTTGTTTTGACCTTTCTTCTTCAATATCATTGTACTATCTTACGTTATTGTACCGAACTCTAAGTTGCTTAGCAATTCTTTACCAATTCAACTAATCCTTAGTTGATGAATGTTCCAAACTCTAAATTACCCTTGAAGTCTACCCAAACCAAACTTCCTTTGGTTTGTTTATGTACTCACACAACTTTGAAAGCATGTTGTCAATGATAACATTTGTTCAACTTAGAAATTGTTAATACTCTAGCCTTATTGATTCATCGATATACCTTGTTCATGAAGATATTATAATCAAACCCTTGAATAGTTATTGGTTCCTATCTGATTCAACCAATACTTAGTTGATGAGCGTTCTAAAAATCTAGACTTCCTTTGAAGTTAATTCCCAACCAAACTTCCTTTGGTTCGGAACCTGATAATCTAAGCTGAGATGAACAACCCTATATCAGGGGATTATTTTAGAGCTACGCAATAGCGTTAAAATGTTTGCGCAATACATAGTACAAAGGGCTGATCACCTGGAGTACGGAATGATGGTCCATATAGTCGTTTAGACTGTTAAAGGTTACAGTAGAAACACATGTGAACCTAGGACATAGATGATGATTATAGTCTTTTAGACTGTTAAAGGTTAAAGTAGAAATACTTGAAAACCTAGAATAGAGTTCGTGGTCTTGTGACCCTCAGTGTATTCTTTGATGTTGATATCTATTGTTAACTTAAACGTTCATTATTCCTTTGAACTCATAGCTGTTGAATTAAAGTTTATTGTTCCGATAAGAATACTTTACCATTGAAAGCTCGGTTAATTGTCATTCATAAAATGTTATTGTATATTATCCTTCTTGTGGGCAATTGTTTGCTCACTCTTGCACAAAACAATGCGAGATGAAGTTACTGAAGTTTGAAAAGCTTTCACAAGCAAGGGCAAGGACAAAAGTGCTTGATTAGACAACAACGTTTAATTTATATTTTATTTATGAAGTTTATGTAATAGATTTAATTATGATTATGTTTTAGTTTTCCGCTGATGATTGTAATAAAGGTTAGATGACATGGGATTTATTTGAGATTATGTAACCCTTTGGTGGGAGATATATTGTTTAAGCTTTTGAGTTTAATTATATCCTTTGTTTATGTGTAGTTAGTTATGATTTAATTGGACAGTGAACACCAAATCTGTGGGATTGAGGTGCCCGGATTTGGGGGTGTCACCTATTTTTCATCTGAAAAGCTTTTCCTCTGCCTTTTCATATATCTTACCTCCTACCACCACTTAGTCATTTCTATTATGAACCCATTTAGCACGGTTAACAAAAATATCTACTACCCTTTTTTTTCTATATCTCACCCTACTACTCAAAAATAACATCGTTAAATCCTCAAGGCAATCACTAATACCTCTACTCTGAATCGTGAGTCGAATACCCTTTCACATAAAAATTTTAACTGACACGATGCATAAGAAAAGACCATGTCATTCTGCCTAAACACACCGCCTAATACTTTGTATGATGCGTTGCTATACAACACAAAGTTTTATGTACTGTCTGGTAGAGACAACATAGGTGCCATACTAAATTCTTTTTTAATTCTTGAAAATTCAATTCATAATTTCCTGCCCATATAAATTCCACCGATTTTTTTTCGTCACTTAGCTAACTAAGTAACTATCTTGATCTTCACACAACCCACAGATTTATTTTCTTAATAACTTCTTGTTTTGTAACATCGATAAATAACTCTACCGTACAGACGTCTTGCAACTGAAAGAACAAAATACTACCTTTGACTTCCTCAGAGTCTTAAGGTTTATGCACTTTCTTTGACAATAACTTATCACCACCTGGTATAACCACTTTAGAGGTCCATAAATCAAATCAGAAATAAATCCATTACGTGGCCTTTAATACCAACACGTCAATTCTACACATCAACTTAAAAGGAATCACTATACACACTTTCTATTTTTTTTATTTTTTTTTATTTTTAGGGAATAGTCTAATTATTCCCGAAGAGAATCTAGTTTCTAAATAAATTCATCAGGCATAAATTAACAAATGGCGATTAAATTAAATAACACGCAGCCGTATAGATAACTGATCGGAACCATACCTTGCACTGTGATATGGATCTTCATGTTGGATTGTGACACCCCCAAATCACGGTACTTCATTATCTCAAGATTTGGTGTTCACGTAATCAAAACATTCATATATAACTACCCAATCATAATAAATTGAATAATAAAAACACGCTTATATCTGAGGATTACTTAAATAAAAACATTATCTCCCAGGTTCTCTAACCTTTAATACAATCATTCAAGTGCGGAAATAAAATTATTACATCACATCATTATTAAAAGTCTATCATCAATGATAAAACAAAATTACAAGTCTTCATCCCTTGTACATTTTTTTCCTTTCCTTTGCTAGTTGTAGGTTTATCTACCTTCTCATTCATAGCTGCAATAAATGTATAAGTATGCAAGAGTGAGCAAACAAAGCTCACTTGAAATAAGAATAAATATCTTTACATCATTTGCCAAATAATAGGCTAAATAGAACTGAATGATATGTTCTATTAACTTTACAACATTTGCCAAATAATAAGCTCAATGGAACTGAATGATATGTTCTATTAACATTTCAACATTTTCCAACTCATAGGCTCAATAGAACTGGATAATTTGTTCTATTAACATTCTTAAATAAACTACTGAGGGTCAAATGACCATGAACCATGTCCACAGTTATAACTAATCTTTCAACTTTAACAGTCATATGACTATAAGGACTCCACGTACTTATGGGGATCAATCCTTCGTACAATGTATTGTGCACAACCATTTCAACGCTAAGCGTAAACCCCTAAACATAGGGTTGTTCATCTCAGTATTTAGAGTACAAGTTCGCACCAAAGAAAGTTTGGTTTGGATAAGCTTTCAAGGGTAATTGAAGTTTAATGATCATCAACTAGGGAACTAGTTGAATCCACAATGCTTGATAATACAACAGTTGTTTAATAACAACATAAATTAGAACATTTGAGAATCATAACTAAACTGATTCTACATATCTAACTCATGCTTAAAATAACTATAGAGCATAAGTATTCAATTGAATGAATAAAATGTTTAACCTTTGCTTGAACAGTAAAATAAGCTAGGTTCAAGTTTTATAATATTAGAAATGAAATTCCTGAACTTTAAGAAACTTGCTTAACTGTAAACAAGTTGGAATGAATCAACAAATGGAGAATTTCCAATAACATTAGAGTTTGAGTTTGCTCAAATGGATTTTAGGAACACTTTACTTATTCAATAACAGTTGAGATAAAAACTTGCTCAATCAAAAGCATGCATTTATAATAATAGAACTAACTCAACGAAAATGTAGAGTTAAAACTTGTACAATGTAATAAACGAACTAGCTCAACGAAAGTGTAGAGTTAGAAAACTTGCCTTGAGCGTAAGCTATAAAATTAAAATCACGATCACCTACACATAATTTTAGAGCCACAATACCTATTAGACATGCTAACATATCATAACATGTTCATTACCATTCACATTTCAGAAACTCTAAGTGTTTTACTTCACAACACTTGTCTAACTTTCATTATGTATACTAATTACCACATAACGCATTTTCGATTTACTAATCACTTTTGCAACTTTGATCGTACTAACCACAACTCACTATGTTATGTTAACCTTAACATTACACATTTAACACGCTAACACAATTTCAGACCATGTTGTGCCACTTTCCCAAGTCTGCTATAATAGTAGAAGTTAGAATCTCAAACTGTGGTATGTATGCTAATTTGCACCATACAAAGGCTTGGAACCGCGTATTGCAACGCCATTTTTGCCTTGGCATGGCGTACACACTAAAAAAAATGGGCCTTTAGCAACGATTTTTCGGACAACGACTTTATAAGTCGTTGCTAAAAGTATATGTTTAGCAACGAAATTTGTCCTTCGTTGCAAATTGTGTCGCTTTCACTTTTTGCAACAAAATTCATAAGTCGTTGCAAAATTTCGATTGGTAATTCATCAAGGGAAAAAATTTCGTTAGAAATTGTTGCAAAATTTTGGCCACTTGATTTCCCGTCATCGTGGGCAACGAAAGTTTTTTTGTTGCTAAAAATGGGGCTTTAGCAACGATTTTTCAAGCAACAACTTTATAAGTCGTTGCTAAAAGTGTATGTTTAGCAACGAAACTTGTCCTTCGTTGCAGATTGTGTCAGGCTTTCACTTTTTGCAACGAAATTCATAAGTCGTTGCAAATTTTGAAAACAAAATTCGTTAGAAATTCGTTGCAAAATTACTAACCACTTGATTTCTCCTCATCGTGGGCAACGAAAATTTTTTTGTTGCTATATTTTGTTGCCTAATATGGACCACATTCATTGGCAACAATTTTTATTTTCGTTGCATATCTTATACAACTTTTTGCAACGACTATTAAAATGTTGCCTTAAATTAAGATAATCCCAATAAACATGTTTTTGTAAGACCATATTCGGTATTCGGAGAATTGCCAAAAAATATTCATATTTAGTATTTAAAAATTATATCCAAATGCAAAACATATTCGAACCTGTGACTTATCATTTGGAACTTTGGTCATTTGACCTCTGGAGCAACATAAGTTATCTGTTAATATCTTGCAATGATTATTATTTATATCAAAACATGAGATTTCTCCCATATATTCATTTCTTCTCCTTCACTACATACCATTAATATAATCTCAAGAAGTTATATACTACAATAATAATAATAATAATAATAATAATAATAATAATAATAATAATAATAATAATAATAATAATAACAATAATAATAATAATAATAATAATAATAATACTAATAATAATAATAATAATAGTACTAATAACAATAATAATAAAAATAATAATAATAACAATAACAATAATAATAAAGTTGCACAAATGATGTGTAATTTTTTTTTAACTCCCATTTTTCAAATTCTCTTTTTTCTTGACTTGTAATTTTTTTTTATAATCAAATCCTTTATATCTTGTATTAGAGGGTGTTTGGCAATGACTTATAAGTTGGTTAAACTAAGTTATAAATCATTTGTTATTATTTAGTGTTGACAATAACTTAAATTTTAACTTTGTTTTACTTATAAGTCATTATTAAATTTTTTTCATGCTTCATGTGCTATATTTTTTATTATTACTACTATTACTATTACTATTATTATAATTATTATTATATTTACTATTACTATTATTATTAATTTTTATTATTATTAGAATAATTATTACTAATCTTATAATTATTATTTTTATTATTATAATAATTATAATTATTACTATTATTATAATTTCTATTATTATTATTGTTGTTGTTATTATTATTATTTTATTATTATTATTACTATTATTATTGTTATTATTATTATTATTATTATTACTATAATAATATCAATAATAATAATAATAATAATAATAATAATATTATTATTATTATTATTATTATTATTATTATTATTATTATTATTATTACAATTGTTAGTATTAATTATAATTATTATTACTATTATTATAACTACTACTATTATTATTATTGTTATTATTAATCATTATTATAATTACTATTATTATTCCTATTACTATTATTATTATTAATTATTATTATTATTATTATAATTATATAATAATTATTACAATAATTATAATAGTACTAATAATAAAAAAAGCCTGGCCCGACCCGTGGGCTTTTTAAAAAATAAAATAAAATAATGCTCTCCTTGAGAATTGAACTCTAGACCTCCCACTCTCCTTAAATAAATGCTCAAACCAACTAAGCTATAAGGATTTTTTATTATAAAAATAATTACCCGACACTAAAATACTAAAAATACTAATTACATATTTACATCAAATATGTAAGACCCCAACTTATTATAAATAAAATCAAATTTCCTCTAATTATTATTGTGAATAATAAGGTATTAATTTGATATAATTCTCTGGTTATGGGTGAAATGTGAAAATTTTGCAAAATATGCAAGTGGTTATAAAATAATCATTGTTGACGGGAATATTCATTTGGTCGTGGAATATTCTTGTTGTTGGGAATATTTATGCGACAGTAGCGATCAATTGTGGGCCCCATAATGTAAGAATAATTGTCGGATGAAGAAAGCGACAAGTTTGAGTTTTTATAAATAATCGGCGTAGTTATTACAATTAACACTTTGTTGGAATACCCGATGGTTAAAATACGATGTCTGGCGTGGATGCACAGTATTGATGAATTATTGATCCTTACGAAAAGAAGGCTTTACTCGATAATTGTTACGATGAATTCTTGTTCAATATTTTATTTTATTGATTCAATAATTCTTTGCGTTGATATTTTATATTATTGTTGTTTCAATAATTGTCATTTTGATGATATTTCCCATTATCGGATCAATAATTCATATTATTAAATAATATTATTAGATAGCATTATTGGAAATGTCTAGAAAGTTCTATCAAGGAGAGGTTTGGTCACCTAATCATGTGCAAGAAGGAGAAATTCTTATTGAAAGCCCCCTCTTTCACAGGAGCTACCGGTTGTCATAAATGTGATTCGTAATATTATTTGTGAATAATTAATTATTGATTCATATGATAAGGTAATATTTATTTTATGTGGATATAAATGTTGGATATATTTATTGTGGTTAAAAATGAAAGAGTTAATGTTGAGGTGTTTTATTAGTATTTTTGTCAGAATGAAGGTATTAAAAAATTAAACCGTGTTTTTGAGATATATTACGTAAGTTATAATTTTTTAATCCACTTTGTTGGATCGTTGTAATTTTGGATATGTTATACATATATAAGTTGAGTATATGTCCACAGATTTTTAAACCGTTAAAATGAGCGTATGATTTGTTATGAATTTTAAGAGGTGGTGGTTGAAATTGTTGAAGTATCCGAATTTAGCATTTTGGTGGAAAATTCTAGAATTGAGTGGGCCCCACTTGTGGTTGGTGAAGAAATGTGCTGAATTTTATTTCAAATGTGGTGGGTGGGAATAGTAGCGAGTAAAAGCCATCAAGTTGCGAGTCAAGTGCGCTAACATTTTCCTATAAATAGAGGGCTAAGTTAGAATTGAAAATCACACCAGAAACATAAGCTTTCTCTCTTTCTCTCTCTAGATTATTGAGTGTATTTGGTGAGTATTTAGATACTTTGTGAGTTTCTATTCATCAGTGCAAGTTTCCTTGACCTTATCCGATATTCGATCGGAAATGCGATATTTTGAGGTAAGGGATGTTATTTTCTTCATATATGATATTACTTCTTCAATATCATTATGTCGAAGTATTGATCTGAAATTTTTTATCAAATTTGGAAATTTTTGTGTCGGGTCACTATTCACGTATACGGCACTATTCACGAATACGGCACTACTCACCGAAAAATGAAATTTTCTTATTTTTGTCCAAGATGTCTATTATGGTTACTATCTTTGATTGTATCCATGTTTTGATCTTTATTCTTGAATTTTGCTTCAAAATTGGTTATTATGGAGTATTATTGATCTTGGATAAACCGTTATACTGAATCCTTACTATTTGTCCTTACGTCTCCTTTGGATTCGTTTTCTTTAAAATATTTTCATCATCCTTAGTCCTAAATGATGATATTACTGAATATCTTTGGCATGTAGTTCAAAGATGAATGATTAACTGATGAATATCTTTGGCCCGTAGTGCGAAGATGAACAGGTGTTGAGATGAACATGACCAACTGGTGATACAAATGAATATCTTTGGCTGTGAGTGTAAAGATGAATATTGATTAAAGATGTATATTTATTGTTGTTGTTGAGGGGATAAAATTGATGATGGACTTTTTAAATCTTAGAAGATAGTAGAACTCATTCTCTACTTGACTCTTCTAATGGATTGTTGTTTCATTGCAGATTGTTGATCTAAAACTTGTTATCTATTATATTTTATCAGATTTTTCCCTGTTGAAGACTAACGATAATTTGTTGTATATTATCTTAGTCATAATATTCTTTACTGGGCTAGTTGAGCTCACCCTTTTCCTTTTTGTTCCATTTTTCTCAGGAGGTGAGAACATAGCAGGAACTAGTCGGGGTACGGAGTGATGGTTCTAGAAAGATGTTTTAGCAGTCCTCACTATTTCTATAAAATAGTGTTTGAATAATTGTAATAAGGACTTATTTGAGTGTGGATATTGTCTAGAAGACAATATTTGTATTTAAACTCATAGTATGTGTTGTCGTATTTTGCACGACAATTGTATTATTGAAGTTGTAGTTTTCTTTCTGTACCATGTATTTGGCGACTCAGAATGGGTGTTGTATACCTATTTTGGGGGTGTCACAGTTGGTATCAAAGCTTAGGGATATGGTCTCTGGCAGAGATCGGGGAATAGAACTAGGAGGGTAGAGATGAGTAAATCCTTCGCTAGTGTGTCCTATCTAAGCTTATTTGTTGGTCAGTCATAATATAGGGATATTATGTGATATGTTAATTTGTTTAATTAACCCTTGTTTTATGGCAGTATTTAAGAATGGCTGCTGAGAACGTTAACAATGGAGTGTATGAGACTGTGGAACAACCTTTAGTTACAAACCAGGAGAACATGCAACAGGAAGGAAATAATCCTCCTGTAAACAACACTACCGAACAAATGATGAATGATGGGATGTTCAGAAGTTTTTTGCATTTTATGCAAAACCAGACGAGGGAAACTCGTACACAGAATATGGGTGGAAATGCTATCAATGCGCGGCTTATCACAGCCAAACAGTTCAAAGACTTGGGACCACCAGAATTTAAGGGAAAGCCGGATCCGATCATGGCGGAAACGTGGGTGAAGCAAATTACCAAGATATTCGATGTCTTGGGATGCACGGAGGAACAGAAGGTTCCATTCGCCACCTTTATGTTCAGCGGTGAGGCGACATTGGTGGGAGTCTCGTGAAGCGTACTCCACCAAACCAACCGCACTCAAGTATGTCATGGGAAACATTTCAGAAACTATTCAATGACAAGTACTTTCCTGAAAGTATTCATCATATGAAGGAGGTGGAGTTTATCAGACTGGAACAAAACAACATAACGGTGTCCCAGTACGAGGTGAAGTTTGCAGAGTTATCCAGGTTTGCACCTCATTTGATCGAAAATGAGGAACGAATGACAAGGATGTTTCTGAGAGGTCTAAAGCTCGACATTCGGCAATATCTTATATCTCATAAATTTTCTTTATATTCAGATGTTGTAAACAGGGCTCAATTATTAGAGCGAGATAATGAATATGTGCAACCGAGGGACCACAACTGTGGTCATCTGGGTGATGATGCAGATCATCGAGCTTAAGATAACCAACGAGGATGGAAAAATACGATCAAAGGCGGTAACCACTCGGGTGGTCATACGAATTCAAACAACTAAACCACTAAAATCAGTCACTATCATATCAAGCCATAAAGCTATTCGTTTATTAAAAAATGGATGTCAAGCTTTCTTAGCCCATGTTATGGATTTGAACAAAGACAAGTCAGATTTGAATAATATTTCTGTTGTTAGAGAATTTCCTGATGTATTTCCTGAAGAACTTCCCGGTCTACCCCCAGAACATGATGTTGAATTCTTTATTGACCTTGAGCCGGGTACAAAACCCATTTCTAAAACTCCATATTGAATGGCTCCTATTGAACTTCATGAGTTAAAAGTCCAACTACAAGAATTGTTAGACATAAGTTTCATTTGTCCTAGTACATCTCCTTGGGGTGCTCTGTTTTTTATAAAAGAAGAAGAAAGACCTGGAGTATGCGACTTTTGTATTGACTATGAGAATTAAACCATGTCACCATCAAGAATAGGTATCCGCTACCTCGCATTGATGACACATTCGACCGATTGTAAGGAGCACAATTCTTTTTCAAAGATCGATCTTCGATCCGGATATCATCACCAAGATTAAAACTAAGGATATTCCAAAGGCGCCTTGTAACTCTAAGACGGGCATTATGAATTCTTAGTCATGTCTTTTAGACAAAATCTTCATCAAATTTGGCCAGCCACCCTACCCTATACCTAGCTAGGAGCTACACCACCAGCACATGATCAGCCATTACAAGTCATTGCATACATGTTTTATATAGAATTCAAGAGAGAGAAAGTACAATTGATGGCCTAAATTGTTCACAAATGCATAGTCATATTCTCTCAACTCAAAACCCACGAAAATATAAGCTAGATCAGTCACATAATCAAGCCCTACGAAATCCAACAACAAATCAGCAGCCTAAGATCAAGATTGATTAAAGTAAAGGTATAAACCCTAGCTTGAATTCTGACCTTTGATGATGTGTTAGATGTTGTTTTTTTATGTTAAATGTGTTGTTAGTAGTGTCTAATGATGATCTGGGTTGCTAGATGTTGAATCCATAACATCTAGAGGCTCGGATTTGAAGATTTACAAAATTTGAAAAATTTTTGTTTTGATTTCTGACAACGAATGTCAGGCCCTATATCTCTGCGATCTTTAATGATTTTTGTGTTTTGAACGTTTATAGTTGTAGTCTGATATGAGATATGTACTCTGTATCAAAAAGCAGGCCTAGATAAGTTTTATATTGCACGTTATTCGTGGTCAACCACGTGATTGGCATCGATCGGTGGAAATCTGGAAATGACCATGAACTTGCCCGTAAAGCTCGACGCTAAAGTTCATGGGCCCAAATCTTTCTCTGTTGTTAGTTGTTTGGTTTCTTTTTGTTGTAATAAGTTTGTTGTTTGTTGTTTATTCTATATATTTAAGCTTATAGAACATCTAAATGAATAATGAGGATTCATGTAGTATGCGATCAAACCATGTAAGATGATCACGATTTACATTTTTCGGGTAACCCGAAAAAGCGTATGATCGTGATTTACTATATGGGTTGACCAATTAATATTTGATGGCGTTAATGGTTGTTATGGTGCTTATATGTGATATATTTCTTCATGTATATGTTGGTTAGCTACTGCAAAGATTAAATCACAGAAAAAATACTGGGATCATAAGTTATGGGAGACCAAAAGTGAGCAAATGAATGTTATTCATTTCAGGTAACCTGAAATGAAGAAACGACTTCGACAACTTGTTCATGAGCCTATATCTTGCAATTATATTATGTTATGAACTTTTGTTGGTGGGTGGATCGTGTAGTCTTGCATGAGTACTACAAGCTCGAGAAAGATAATGCCCGAATAATCATTTATAAACTATTGTTGGTCAAACTAATTTATCTCATCAACTCGACATGGGTTTCTGCGTTTAGCCAAAACGATTTCAAGAACACCTAAATGACGGTTTACGCTAAAAGGCTTTAATAACAGACAAGTATATATTTAATTTCCAAAAATTAATTAATTTAATTAAATAAATAGAAAAAATAGTTTTTAATTATTAAAAATACAAAATAAATTACTAAAAATTATTCTAAAGTCTGAAAATTAGTTTTTAATTATTTTAAGTATATTTCATGAATATTTAATATTTTTGGGATATAAAAAGTATTTAATTTATTTAAGTATAATATTAAATAAATTATTTAAAAATGATTTTAATACATGAAAAATCATTTAAAAATAAAGTTATGATATAAAAAGATATTTTAAGTTATTTTCTATAATTTTTAGAATTTGTGATGATTTTCATTATTAATTAGATATTAATGATGATTAAGTTATTTAATAAAGATATTAAATAAATGATGAAAAATAGAATTCTTGATTTAAAATTTATATGAAAATGATTTAGAAATTATAAAAATATTTAAGTTATAAAATATAACTTTTGATATTTTGTTATGAAAAATATTAATATTTTAATATTAAGGATATTAGATTCATTTAATAATTATATTAGATAAAGTAATGTAAAATGATTTTAATATTAGAAAAATCATTTTTAAAGGAAAATAAAGTGTTTAAAGATATTTTAAGTTATAAAACATAACTTTTAATATTTAAAGGATAATTTCATTAATAAATCAATATTATCGATAATAATTTAATATTAATGATATTAAGTTTATTTAATAATTATATTAAATAAATAGTTTTAAAATGGTTTTATTGATTTAAAAATTATTTAAAGGTAATATTAATACTTTAAAATATTTTGAGTTATTATAAATAACTTTAATATTTTGGCAATACTTTCATTAATAGTTTAATATTAATTAAATATTAATGATAATAGAATTAGTTAATATTTAAATCGATTAATAATGATTTCAATGTTTGAAAAATTCATGATAAAGTATAATAATTATTTAAAAATTATTATAAGGCTATGAAAAATAATATGACTGATATTTAAAATATCTAAACGACTATTGAACGGCATGATAGAGTCTTAGACTCGATATTTACCCGATAAAGCCGTCTATACCGAAATATTTCAGAAATTGATCTGGACTTAGATAAACTGACTAGATATGTGTTTGTTAGTGAATCAATAATTGTTAGATATATGTGACAAAGTGATTAGGTTATGTGCTGGCTGTAATTAGCAGTACTATGTGTTACGATATATTATTCTAATCGAACGAATGATCTTATTACTGATAAAGATTAATCTAAGTTGCGTTATTGTAAGCAGCAGCACAGGCAAGTATCTAAACCTTATGCACTACTTTTATTTCGTGCAAACAGGTATATCATGTTATGCAAGTTTCCTAAACTTACTCCAATTATTATTGAGCAAGTATCTGATCTATTATTTACATTGTGCAAGTATCCTACCTTTGCAAAGAAAGTTTCAGAATCATATTATTGTACTAGTTTATTAACTCTATTATTATTGATTATGTATCCAATCTTTGTATTCATATAAGTTCTTACATTATCCAATCATTGTATTATTGTATAATTCAGATATTTATTCTGTTCGTTAATTCGTATATAGGGTTAGACAAGTGTCCCCACTTGGATAACCATTGTATTTAATCATATGTTGATACATACTTATTTATTTCAAGTATGTATACGTTGACTTAAAAGTTGTCTATGCTATTTGATTCAGCTAGACATAAAAATATTGTTGAACAAGATAGAACGTTATTATATCCAACCAGATTGTTTTAGTTCGGATTCCCGACTAAGTATGAACATCCCGAATATGGGAAAACTTTTGTGCACCTAAGGTGGATAGAGTGAACGATAATATCGTTCTTGCATGTAGTATTGATCAATCACAGGGCACATTGGGTGAGATCACCCTCGTCCGTAGTAAGTTATGATGGTTTGCAGATGAAGTTCGCTAAACCCTAGCGAAAATAAAAAACAATGTTCATAGTCGTCAATTGATCTCCAATTATAGTCTATATCGTAGTTTCAAAGATTTTATATGGAAGTGATATGTTGTTATTATTGGTTCAATTTTACTTCACAAATGTTGATTCGTTGTAGAAGTGTCTTTCAAAGAAAACATTTAATTCTTTCACTAATATATATTGTTGTTATTATCATTGGGGAATCCAATGCTCATTCTTGCTTTAAATTTAAATATTTTCGATTAAGTATGATCATCCGGAAGGTTCAAAAAGAACAAAGGAAATGAAAGTCGCTTTTGAATGAGATTTATATTATGTTGTGTAATAGTTATAGTTTATTAAGAAAATGATACTTATTATCTATGATGTAATGAATGTTTAAAGGTCTCATACCTGGGAGTAAACTTTGATGCATATGTAAATTAATTTTGAATTTTATATTATTGTTATTATTATTAGTATTATTCAGACTTATAGAAATGGTATCGTGAAGCACCGAGTTCGGGTTTGGTACCGAATTTAGAAGCGCATGCACAAACACCTCATTTGATCGAAAATGAGGAGCGAATGACAAGGATGTTTCGAGAGGTCTAAAGCCCGAGATTGGCAATATCTTATATCTCATAAATTTTCTTTTTATATTCGAGATGTTGTAAATGTGGCTCAATTATTAGAGCGAGATAATGAGTATGTGTAACCTGAGGACCACAACCGAGGTCATCTGGGGTGAAGCGATCATCGTGGAGCGATGATAACCAACGAGGATGGGAAAATCGAACAAAGGCGGTAACCACTCGGGTGGTCATCGTGGCCATGATAATAGGAGAGGTGAGTCAAGTGGAAATTTTCGGAAAGAGGAGATTTAACAATGACGGGAAGACATCAAAGAAGAAAGACCAAAGAAGAACAACAAATTCTAGGGGAGGAGAACGATTGCGCGGTTAGATGTTACAAATGCGGGAAAGAGGGACATATCAACCCAAACTGTCCACAACAATCCAAGGTATGTTACAACTGTGGAAAGGAAGGCCACATAGCTCGGGATTGTTCTGTAGCAAAACCAAGTTCAACGGGATGGTAACTCCAAGGGCTGTCCCGGATAAGTCGAAATCAGCGGTTCCTGGAAGAGCGTTTTGTCGATCGGCCAAAATGCGAGGAACCCGAACGAGGTGATTACCAGAAGATAATCTTGAACTCTTGCAAAGTTTATACCTTACTAGAATCTAGGTTCTACCCATTCTTTATATCGTCTCTGCTTGTGCTCGGCCGTTTAAACTTGACTCTAGGAGAAATTAGACTTTGATTTATCGGTGGAGACTCAGATTGGGTGAAACTTTCGTTACATCCACAGTTTATAAATCTTGCATGATCCAAGTTGGCACTATCACATTACCTGTTGATCTTATCTCTTTAAAGATACTTGCTTTTGATGTGATTTTAAGAATTGATTGGTTAACCACTCATCATGCCAAAATTGATTTTTTTCGTAAGGTTGTTAGTTTTCATATTCCTAACCAACTTTGTCATACTTAATTCAAACAACTAAACCACTAAAAATCACCACTATCATATCAAGCCATAAAGCTATTCGTTTATTGAAAAGCGGATGTCAAGCTTTCTTAGCCCATGTTATGGATTTGAACAAAGACAAGTTAGATTTGAATAATATTTACATTGTTAGAGAATTTCCGATGTATTTCTGAAGAACTTCCGGCCTACCCCTTTAACGTGATGTTGAATTCTTTATTGACCTTGAGCCGGGTACAAAACCCATTTCTAAAACCCCATATCGAATGGCTCCTATTGAACTTCATGAGTTAAAAGTCCAACTACAGGAATTGTTAGACATAGGTTTCATTCATCCTAGTACATCTCCTTGGGGTGCTCCTGTTTTATTCATAAAGAAGAAATACGGGAGTATGCGACTTTGTATTGACTACCGAGAATTAAACCATGTCACCATCAAGAATAGGTATCCGCTACCTCGCATTGATGACCTGTTCGACCAGTTGCAAGGAGCACAATTCTTTTCAAAGATCGATCTTCGATCTGGATATCATCAGCTGAAGATTAAAACTAAGGATATTCCAAAGACTGCCTTCAGAACTCGGTACGGGCATTATGAATTCTTAGTCATGTCTTTTGGATTGACTAATGCTCCTGCTGCTTTCATGGATATGATGAACCGTGTATTCAAGGAATATTTGGATCAGTTTGTTGTTGTCTTTATTGATGACATCCTCATCTATTCCAAAAGCCGTGAAGATCATGAGCACCATTTGAAGCTGATACTTGAAAGGCTTCGTGAAAACAAGCTTTATGCCAAGCTGAAGAAATGTGAGTTCTGGCTTGAGGAAGTAGCATTCCTTGGGCACGTGGTGTCAAAACATGGAGTATCTGTTGACCCTGAAAAGATTGAAGTAGTACAAAGTTGGGAGCAACCAAAGTCGGTGACCGAAGTGCGTAGCTTCTACGGGCATATTTGGTTATTATCGAAAATTCGTGGAAGGATTTTTTGAATCGCTTCTCGATTAACTCAATTTGACTCGGAAAGATACAAAATTTGTATGGAGCGAGGAATGCGAGAAGAGTTTCCAAGAGCTCAAGAGGAGACTCATTTCGGCACCTGTTCTGCCAATACCATCTGGTACGGATGGATTTGTTATATACAGCGATGCTTCAGGCAAAGGGTTAGGATGCGTTCTCATGCAACATGGTAAAGTCATAGCCTATGCCTCACGAAAACTCAAAGAATATGAGAGGAATTATCCTACTCATGATCTATAGTTGGCAGCAGTCGTATTCGCGTTGAAAATTTGGAGACACTACTTGTATGTAGAGAAAGTGGAGATTTATACGGACCATAAAAGCCTCAAATATTTCTTCACCCAAAAAGAACTCAACATGAGGCAACGACGTTCGCTTGAACTATTGAAAGATTACGATCACACTACTCAATATCATCCTGGAAAAGCGAACGTCGCATTGAGTAGAAGATCATATGCGAGTACGAGTGCGATATTGTCAATGCAAAGGCCAATTCTGTATGACTTGTAAAGGATGGAGGTAGAATTAAAGACTCCAGGGACCCACATAATGATGGCGAATATACGAGTAGAACTGACTTTAATCGATAAAGTTAAAGCTGCTCAAGCTACGAACCTGGAGCTGATACGTATGAAGAAGAAAGTGCAAGAAGGAGCTATTCCAGAAGCGAGAATCGATGAAGAAGGAATACTTAGATTCAACTCCAGACTTTGTGTTCCTAACGATTCTGACTTGAAGCATAGAATCATGATGGAGGCATACAACACCCCGTTTGCAATCCATCCTGGGAGTACCAAAATGTATCATGATATTCGACATACATTTTGGTGGAACAATATGAAGAGAGAGATCGCGGAGTTTATCTCGAGGTCTTTAAATAGTCAACGTGTAAAGGCGGAGCATCAAGTGCCAAAGGGTCCATTACAACCACTTGAGATTCCGAAATGGAAGTGGGAGCACATTACTATAGATTTCGTTACAGGTCTTCCTAAAGTTTCTCAAGGCATAGATGCTATTTGGGTTATTATTGATAGATTAACCAAGTCTGCCCATTTCTTGCCGATACATGAGATTTATTCCCTTGAACGTCTTGCTAGTATGTACGTGAATGAGATTGTGAGATTGCATGGCATGCCAGTATCCATAGTTTCGGATCATGACCCAAGATTCACTTCACGATTTTGGGTTAGCTTACAGAAAGCTATGGAGCGCGGATTTGATTCTGATTCGGCATACCATCCTCAAACGGACGGACAATCAGAGAGGATTATTCAAACCCTTGAAGATCTATTAAGACTTTGTGTCCTAGATTTTAAAGGAAGTTGGGATAAGTACTTGCCACTGGTGAAATTCTCCTACAACAACAGTTATCAAGCAAGTATAGGCATGGCTCCATTTGAGGCGCTAGTATGGATGAAAGTGTCGTTCTCCGTTATCTTTGGGGACGAGGTGGGAGAAGCAACGTTGTTGGGACCAGAATTAGTACGCATGACTACAGAAAAGATCCAAATGATTCGACAACGTATTCAAACCTCACAAGATCGACAAAAGAGTTATGATGATCTTCATAAAAAGGACGTGGAGTTTAATATTGGAGATCATGTATTGTTACGTGTTGCTCCATGGAAGGGAGTTACAAGATTTGGAAAGAGAGGAAAGCTCAATCCACGATTTGTTGGTCCATTTGAGATTCTCTACCGAATAGGAAATGTGGCCTATAGACTCGCATTACCTCCAAGTATGTCTCGTGTTCATAATGTTTTTCACATATCCATGCTTCGTAAATATGTGAAAGACCCGAACCATATTTTTGCGTTAGAACCAGACGAGATAGCCGAAGATTTAACGTACGAAGAAGTACCTGTTAAGATCTTGGATAGGAAAGAACATGTCCTACGCACCAAGGTTATACCATAAGTTAAGGTTTTATGGAGAAACCATGCTATTGAAGAAATGACCTGGGAGTTGGAATCAGAAATGAAAGCGAGGTATCCTCACCTTTTCGAAACACCGGGTACGTATGTCAATTTCGAGGACGAAATTTCATAAGGAGGGGAGGTTGTAAGACCCAAACTTATTATAAATAAAATCGAATTTCCTCTAATTATTATTGTGAATAATAAGGTATTAATTTGATATAATTTCTACGGTTATGGGTGAAATGTGCAAATTTTGCAAAATATGCAAGTGGTTATAAAATAATCATTGTTGTGGGAATATTCATTTGGTCGTGGAATATTCTTGTTGTTGGGAATATTAAATGCGGCCAGTAGCGATCAATTATGGGCCCCATAATGTAATAATTGTCGGATGAAGAAAACGACAAGTTTGAGTTTTTTTATAAATAACTGGCGTAGTTGTTACCGTTCTTAATCGTTGGAATACCGGTGGTTAAAATACGATGAATACGGCGTGGATGCAAAGATTGATGAATTATTGATCCTTACGAAAGAAGGCACTACTCAATAATTATTTACAGTGATTCTTGCTCAATATTTTATTTTATTGATTCAATAATTGTTGCGTTGATATTTTATATTATTGTTGTTTCAATAATTGTCAACTGCATGAGATTTCCATTATCGGATCAATAATTCATATTATTTAAATAATATTATTAGATAGCATTATTGGAAATGTCTAGAAAGTTCTATCAAGGAGAGGTTTGGTCACCTAATTGCGTGCCAGTAAGGAGAAATTCTTATTGGAAAGCCCCCTCTTTCCTGGGAACGGCCTAGTTGTCATAAATGTGATTCTGTAATATTATTTGTGAATAATTAATTATTGATTCATATGATAAGGTAATATTTATTTTATGTGGATATAAATGTTGGATATATTTATTGTGGTTAAAAATGAAAGAGTTAATGTTGAGGTGTTTTATTAGTATTTTTGTTGGAATGAAGGTATTAAAAAATTAAACCAGTGTTTTTAAGATATATTACGTAAGTTATAATTTTTAATTCGCCCGTTGGATCATTGTAATTTTTGGATATGTTATACATATATAAGTTGAGTATATGTCCACAAATTTTGAACCGTTAAAAATGAACGTATGATTTGTTATGAATTTTAAGAGGTGACTGGTTCAGAAATTGTTGAAGTATCCGAATTTAGCATTTTGGTGGAAAATTCTAGAATTGAGTAGGCATCACTTGTGGTTGGTGAAGAAATGTGCTGAATTTTATTTCAAATGTGGTGGGTGGGAATAGTAGCAGGTAAAGCCATCAAGTTGCAGGTCAAGTTTGCTAACATTTTCCTATAAATAGAGGGCTAAGTTAGAATTAAAAATCACACCAGAAACATAAGCTTTCTCTCTTTCTCTCTCTAGATTATTGAGTGTATTTGGTGAGTATTTAGATACTTTGTGAGTTTCTATTCATCAGTGCAAGTTTCCTTCAGCCTTATACCGATATTCCGATCAGAAGTACTAATATTTTGAGGTAAGGGATGTTATTTTCTTCATATATGATATTACTGCTTCAATATCATTATGTCGAAGTATTGATCTGAAATTTTTTATCAAATTTGGAACTTTTTGTGTCGGGAGCACTATTCACGTATACGGCACTATTCACCAAAAAATGAAATTTTCTTATTTTTGTCCAAGATGTCTATTATGGTTAATATCTTTGATTGTATCCATGTTTTGATCTTTATTCTTGAATTTTGCTTCAAAATTGGTTATTATGGAGTATTATTGATCTTGGATAAACTGTTATACGAATCCTTACTATTTGTCATTCTGTCTCACTGGATTCATTTTCTTTAAAATATTTTTCATCATCCTCAGTCCTAAATGATGATATTACTGAATATCTTTGGCCTGTAGTTCAAAGATGAATGATTAACTGATGAATATCTTTGGCCCGTAGTGCGAAGATGAACAGGTGTTGAGATGAACATGACCAACTGGTGATACAAATGAATATCTTTGGCCTGTAGTGTAAAGATGAATATTGATTAAAGATGTATATTTATTGTTGTTACAGGGATAAAATTGATGATGGACTTTTAAATCTTAGAAGATAGTAGAACTCATTCTCTACTTGACTCTTCTAATGGATTGTTGTTTCCGCTGCAGTTGTTGATCTAAAACTTGTTATCTATTATATTTTATCAGATTTTTCCCTGTTGAAGACTAACGATAATTTGTTGTATATTATCTTAGTCATAATATTCTTTACTGGGCTAGTTGAGCTCACCCTTTTCCTTTTTGTTCCATTTTTCTCAGGAGGTGAGAACACAAGCAGTACTAGTCTTAAAACGGAGTGATGGTTCTAGAAAGATGTTTTAGTAGTGCTCACTATTTCTGTAAAATAGTGTTTGAATAATTGTAATAAGGACTTATTTGAGTGTGGATATTCTCTAGAAGACAATATTTATATTTAAACTCACAGTATGTGTTGTCGTATTTTGCACGACAATTGTATTATTGAAGTTGTAGTTTGCTTTCTGTACCATGTATTTGGTGACTCGGAATGGGTGTTGTATACCTATTTTGGGGGCGTCACAAAATACTAAAAATACTAATTAAAAAAATACTAAAATACTAAAAAAAATCAAATTAAAAAATAATAAAATTCAAAAAATACTAAAATTCAAATTATTTTGTTAATTAATCAAAAGAATAAAAATTCAAATTACATCATTAAAATACTAAAATCATATTTACATCACAACATATTTATATCATTTAATCAAAATACTAAAATTCAAATACTAAAATACTAAAATTTTACTCAAATACTAAAATTTTACCATAGTTGTATAACATCAAAATACTAAAATTTTACCATTGTTGTATAACATATCAAAATACTAAAAGTCACCTACCCGGCACTAAAATACTAATTACATATTTACATCAAATACTAAAAATACTAATTAAAAAAATACTAAAAAATCAAATTAAAAAATACTAAAATCCAAAAAAATATTAAAATTCAAATTATTTTGTTAATTAATCAAAAGAACAAAAATTCAAATTACATCATTAAAATACTAAAATCATAATATATTTACATCATAACATAACATATTATCATATTTACATATTTACATCCTAACATATTTACATCATTTAATCAAAATACTAAAATTCAAATACTAAAATTTTACTCAAATACTAAAATTTTACCATAGTTGTATAACATATCAAAATACTAAAAGTCACTTACCCAACGGTAAAATACTAATTACATATTTACATCAAATACTAAAATACTAATTAAAAAATACTAATTAAAAAAAATACTAATTACGTCATTAAAATACTAAAATCATAACATATTTATATCATTCACATCATAACATAACATATTATCATATTTACATATTTACATCATTTAGTATAATTGATATAATATATGCGTTATGATGTAAATATGATGTAAATATTTAAATATGATAATATGATAATTATTATTATTATTATTATTATTATTATTATTATTATTATTATTATTATTATTATTATTATTATTATTATTATTATTATTATTATTATTATTATTATTATTATTATTATTATTATTATTAGTAGTAGTAGTAGTAGTAGTAGTAGTAGTAGTAGTAGTAGTAGTAGTAGTAGTAGTAGTATTATTATTATTATTATTATTATTATTATTATTATTATTATTATTATTATTATAATAATAATAATAATAATAATAATAATAATAATAATAATAATAATAATAATAATAATATAATAATAATAATAATAATATAATAATAATAATAATAATAATAATAATAATAATAAGAATAATAATAATAATAATAATAATAGTAATAAAGATAATAATAATAATATTAGAACTAATAATAATAATAATAATAGTACTAATAATAATAACAATAATATTTTAATAATAATAATAATAATAATAATAATAATTTTACAAAAATATAAGTAAAATATATTTAATATTTTAATATTAAATATATTTTAATGAATATATTTAATATTTTAATTAATGATTAATTAAAATATATTTTAGGTAAATTAAAAAAAATATTTATCAGAAATTATGTAATATTTTAGGTAATATATTATTATTATTATTATTGCTATAGGAATAACTTGGGATGTGTTGTCTTTTAATTTGGTGATTTAATTGTTTAGTTATAAATATAAATCCTTGCAAAATAATAACAATAACTCATGTTGCTCAGTTGGTCATTGGTCCAATGTTCCAAATTAGAGGTTTTATGTTCGAATCTGAGCATCTACATAATTTTGGGAAAAATTTCAAAAATGACCACGTCAGCTCGTCCACTTGTAAAATAAAATGAAAAATATCCATATCAGATCTGCCACATAGGCGCCACGTCAGCAGGTCAACGCACATGTGGCGCTTGGGGCTCAAAGTCCAAATTTTGGAATAGAAATGGTAATAGAATTTATCTAATACACATAAAATATAACATAAGAAGCAAAAATATCACAGCTAGGTTTCGAACATAAGACCTATGGGTTATTTGGCCATTAAGCTACCACTGAGCCATTCTAATTTATTAGTTAACTAAACTACCGCCATAACTTGTAGCGGTAGACAGTGTAGCACATGAGCAAATGAGTGGCAAATGAGTAATTTTCATGTATACAACCTACAACTTTTTGTGGGGGAAATCCATTTCAATCCGTGTTATCCAATGTTGCGATCAACGGTATAGATTGTGGTTGTTGAAATAGTATCTGTGACAACCGATTGCCAAACATTTTAGTTCCGGGCCTCCGACCCAAATAAACTCAACCTCATTAAACCTGATTATTATATCTATGCTTCCCAATGTTTCCTATTTCTAGATAGAAGTAGGATATACTTACAAGTACTCCCTCACTTCGAGAATGAAAGTAATGATTGATTTTATGGGAATTTAAAAAAAAATGTCAAATGATAAAATTATTCATATTTAAATTCTCATCTAATTGCATATTTTTCTTTACATGACTAGTGATATTATATAAATATTTATAAATAATAAAAATATGATATTTAATACTAAGGATATTACGCATAAATTATTATAAAAAAAATAGATTATTTAATATATGTAAATATTTAACTTGAGATTACATAAAATAATAAGAACTTTTATTCTTAGACGGAGGGAGTAACTTAAATCATGAACATATTTTGAAGTCTAAAAATAAAACATAAAAAGAAGAATAGTAATGGTATACCCCTAGCTATTCCTAGTTCTCCTTTTACCTTTTTCCAAATATATTATAAAATTAAATTATAATACTATCAGTTAGGACTAACCAAAAAACAGGTATAACCGAATTATCGAACCGAACCGAAATAATTTAACCAAAATTTTCTGATAATTTAACCTAATTGATAAACGAATTCGGATACCCGAATAATTGAATAATATGTTCGTTCGAATAAAATAAATAGAAATAGATATTCTCCATAATCGGATATTATTTCGAATACTAAATACGGATAGTATTTTTAAAATTAGTCGAATATATAATACGAATACAGATATTATATTATGACTTGAACCTGTTTTTTTTAAATATTAGTTTTTACATAATCATAGTTAATATATTGATATATACATTAGTTTACTAGAAATATTTTTAAATAACAAAGGTATATAATTTTCTTTATAAAATATTATATTATATGCTATAATAAATTATATAAATATATGTACGTGTTATACTAATTAAATATTACAGTACAAAGATAATAGTTGGTAAAATAATTAATTATACAAATAAATTAAAAGTTAGTTTTAAAATATTATCTTAATTTTTCAAATTAAAATTTATATTACTTATGCTTAAAATAAATATGGGCCTTTATAGGTAAAAACATAAATTGATCGAAGAAAAGTTGGTTGATGACAACTATCTAGAATTGAGCAAAAAACTGGTATAACTGAATTACCGAACCGAACCGAACCAAAATAATTTAACCGAATTTTTTTGATAATTCGAATATTTCGGTTATATTCGAATTTTTTTACGATTTACAATTAATTTGTTCGGTTTCACTTTTGGGTTAAAACAAAGTTTTGCAAAGTTCAAATAATAATATAACCGAACATAACACTTGAGTTAAAATAATAAGCCCCAGACTCTCAACTGAAGTCTCAAATCTCGAATTCTCTCAAACCCTGAGACCCAGATCTCGAACTCTCTCTCAAACTCAGATCCGTCACACCTCCTCTCTTCTGGCACGACCCTCTCTCTCTCCTTTGTATAAACCCTAGAAATTATATCGGCATCAAAGCAAGCCCTAACGTTTCCTTTACAATCCGATCATCTTCGAGCTTACAAGTACCTCTAGATGAAGTTTCATCGGAGGAGAGAGAAAAGTTTAGTTCGGAGCTGAGAGATTGCCCTTTTTCGACGATTAAGGCGACGAAGAGGATCGTCTTTGGTGAAGGCGCAGGAAGAGCACGTGGAACGAGGAAGGGAGATTCAAGGAAGTTCTAATTTCTCTGTGCTCACTCAGAAAGGGGAGTCTCGGGCCAAAACTTCTCGACAAATGCTTATTGATGATTCCTTTGATATCTGCTTCTCAAGGTTCGATTTTCTTGTTCAATTTCATTTTCCTGAAACTATGTTTTGTTGTGTTGGGGTCTTAATTTTGAATTGCAGAGTTTTCACTAGTTTTAACGTGGTCTTGTGTGTAATGTAAAAGTATAATTCCACTAAATAAATGCTCCTTCATTCAGAGATGGAAGTCCATATAGCAATTTTGTACATCCCATCCTGGTGATCACATCTTCAATTTGGTTTGGCTTATGTTTGACCAATTTTTTTCTTCTAGTCATTCCTCATTGGCTTCTCTCCTCTTTAGTCTTACCACAATTTCACCTGTTTATACTCTTGATAAAGTTGAACAACATTACAGACAATTATTTTCCCTGATTACTGAATCTTGTATGCCAAAAAACATTTTTCAGACTGAGGCTGTCATCAGCAGAAAGAAGAAATTCATACACCTTGCACAATTCTAGTATCAATGTATTTACATACAACCATTTAACATTTTGTCAATGTGTCAATATTACATATATTACACAACAAATTTATTGTATTGTCTATCTCCCTTGTCTGTTTCCTTATTCAAATGTTGCCCATCAGGCATGATTTTAAATTCATTGAAATGTAATTTCTCTCAATCCAGATTCTGTTTGGTTGCTGATGGATTGCGATCTGATATATTCCGGATTTAGGGTATAATATTATTTATTCTTCTGCATCGTGAACACTTAGATGTGTTCCTTCAACATATAATTTTCTAAGCTGAAAAGATTCAACTTTGGCAGGTACCTATATAAGTCTGCTTATTTTGGCAAGGTGTCGATGCTTCGTCTTTGGTTTTACAAGCATTTGTTTCTGTTTGTATGAGCTCATGATGATAGTGAACAACTTGCTTGTAAGGTTACTTTTCCCATCTGATGTGGCATAACTTTGGATTATCATAATATTAGTTGCTCTATTATGTGCCATACAGTATTTGTGATAGATTTTGCTTTTCTTGAACCACTAATGATAGGTTTTACTTTTCTTGAACCACTAATGACTTTGACGCTTAGCAGTTGCACATGGGTTAAGGGTAGAAAAAATTATTCATTTCATAATTTGCTTTCCTTTGATATATGGTGGGGAATGGGATGACAAAATTTTCTTTATCATTTGTTAATAGGGTAATCTAGCCTACCTTTATTTCTGTAAAGTAGCAACATTTTTGGACATCTGAAAATAAAAAGTTGACATTGTACAAAAATTCATCCTAAATAATTTTGTAAATGAGATTCTTTATGTGGGATGGAGGAGTACTATTTTTCTAATTAGCTTGTTACTATTCTATATATTTGTGGGTATATATCTTTTTCATACGTGTATGTTATTATTTAATCAAAGATTTCTTCTTTAACATGGTTGGTAAAACAAGGACAGCGGACCAAATAAAAATATTAATGAGGCTACTCATATTGTTGTGCCTTGTTTATCCACCTCTCTTTTGTTATCTTTTTGTGCCTTGTTGAAGTAGTCATAACTTTTGTGCCTTGGGACTACCTTTGTTTCAGTAACTTCAATTCTTACTATAGAATTCTAGTTGATATACAATATATTATTGCACGCACATTTCTAAAACTTCGTTCACTTTATAACCTTTTTGGTTCTTGAGATTTGGAAGAATTACATGGTACGGAGATGCTATACAAGTTGGACGTCTTAATAGTTGTATTTTTATTAATGAAAGAACAACGTTACTTTTACTTGTGCAACATATATGCAGGTTTTTGAATGTACATATATGCAAGTTAAGTTAGAAAGAGTTCATTAGTTTATCAATCTATTTCCTTCTAAAACAGATTCTTGGACCCACTCCTGATTTGTCAGAGCCGTTCAGAAAAAGAGAATTGATGTAGGAGTTGAATAAGTTAGAATTTCAAATCCCTAGAAAAAAGTATGAGCTGGTCTCATAAGACTTTAATGTCCTTTGGCCCACAAGATGTCCTTGGTAGGTTAAATTAAGTTATTGGTATTTCTAATTTTATTATTAAGTTTCGTAGTCCTAGTTGGTTAAGTCATCATATGCTCATAGCTGTTTTGTTATTTGGAATTATCTTTTGTTATAGTTAGAAGAGTTTAGTCTTTTAAATAGAGTTAAAATCTCGAATTTTGTTAATTGAATAACAGAAAGTGTGTTAAAAGCTTTGTGCTTTTTGTGTTTCTACCGATCTTTTGCAATGGTAGGTTTGTCCTTCATGTTTTCTTTTTCCTCTTTATCTTCTAATACTTATTGTTCTCTTAGAGCTCCATAACATTTTAATTTTTGACTTGGACTCAAGCATGTTATTCCCTTATGAATTCTTCTCTTATTAACTTACTATTTTAATTTCTTACAATTCATCTTAACTAGATTTTTTTTGTATAACTATAGGTCATCTCTTTAGCTATGCGTTTAACTCCTCATATTAAATTCCAAGGGTACCTTGTAGTCAACTGTTGTACACCTTCCCATTATTCTGACTTTGGTTAAAAATACATTCATTCTCTAAATTTTGTAGTATTATTATCATCTCATTGTAAGCTTCTTTACTCGGTTAAGCACATAGTACACTTGAATTAGAATTATTGATTTTGAGTATATTTTCTCCTGTATTTGTAATATCTAATATTACTTCATTTCCTACTTTATTGCTTCAGAGGAAGAAAAAGAATTTGGTGTCTTCTCACCTTTGATTTGACAATTATTTATCCGAATCAAATTCCGATAAAGAGTTCAATACCACAGGAGGCACTTCTCGTATTACATCACCACTTCACACACCAAGAATCCTTCATCCAAAAATTCATCAGAAGTTAATGATAAAAATCTTATTACAACTACTCCTGCAACTTCAAGTAGTGTAGGTAGTATAAGTGCGGTCTTGCATGAAAAGTGTGTTTAAAAATAGACTTGTCAATGGATGTTGCAGTCAGGTGCTTATGACTGATTTACTCTGTGTTGTATGCAAGCAACTGCTCTATCGACCTGTGGTTCTTAATTGTGGCCATGGTAATGAACTAAATCTTCAACCTTTCTCAGTTGACGTACTGAAAGTTGTTTAGTAGGGATTAATTCAGTATCATTCATGCCTCAATTTTTATTTTTTCCTATGTTGTAGTATATTGTGAAGCTTGTATCATCTACCCAAACAATAAATTATGTGAATGCCCAGTTTGCCAGTCTACACATCCAAATGGGTTTCCAAAAGTTTGTTTAGTTCTAGAGCATTTCTTGGAGGAACATTTTTCTGAAGAATATGTAGCACGAGAGCTTTATGTACTTGAGCATGCTGATCGTCAGTATGGAAGTCCATCAACATGTATGTCCAATTTAATCATTATTTATTTCTTTGTTGGACAGGATGAAGCAAACCCACGGGTTTCTTATAACCTATGGTGCTGCTTATTGAATCACTTTGAATTTGTCTAATTTTATCTTTCTCATCTTTCAATTCATACTTCTGCATTATCTTGTTTCGGGTTGCCAAGGAAGCTCCGACATGGTTTTAGCAGATGATAATTTCAAAGACAATTGTTCTTTCTTTGTTGGCGAAAGGTGTGTCTATCTACAACAATATGAAGGCCTTCATCAGGTCCATTTATCTTCCTCTTTGCTTTTGTAGCTTTTAGATCAGCCAGCTTTAGATCAAAATAGATATTTGCTTCATTTTCCTAACTTTGCTATTATTTTTAAATATGTGCAGGAAGACTACTTCTACGACTTACCTTACAATACTGGGTATCAAATTTTCGTGTTACGTTTACGTAAGACAGGGGATGAAATTATGAAGTGTACTCTGTAGATATATACTTTGATTGAAGAACCGTGGTAGCTTTAGATGGTTAATTGTAAAGATAATGAAAGATTATGTAGTGGATGATTTTATTAAGTTAATAATATTTTAATTTTTGTATTTTTTCCATTATTTGCTATGGGGACATTGAGCCAGTCATGTACACAAAAAGAAAGTCAAATTTTGATTTGGCTACAATATAATTTGTTTCTAAAGCATTGAACACGTTTTAATATAGCAACAATTTTTTATACATTTAGCAACAAATTTTCGTTGCTAATGGCATTAAAAATATAATATTTGGCAACAAAAAATCAACCTAATAACAACGGAGAGAATATTGTTGCTAATACTAAAATAATAGGCAACATTTTTTATCATTGCAAATCATATCAACTTTCGTTGCACATAAAAAGAAACGGAAACATATAATGTCGTTGCTAATCGACGACTTTCGTTGCTATTGAAAAATAACCAGCAACAAACATTTTTGTTGCTGATTCAGCATAATGTCGTTTCCAAATAATATAATCAGCAATGAAAATCATTGCTAAAAAGTTTACATTCCGCAACGAAAACAAGCTTAGGCAAAAATTTTTATAATTTACTGAAACGAAAAATGTCGTTGCAAAATGGTGTCAATTGCAACAAAAATGCATGGTCGTTGCAAAAAAAAAGAGTTCATTTTGTTGCCAATTAGCATGCTTTTGCAACGAAATGGGGTTTTTAGCAACGACATTTTAATTATTCTGCAACAATACATTTTGTTGCTAAAGGATCGATGTCTCTGTACGAAAGCCAAATTTCGTTGCAAAATATATTACTTTTGGCAACGAAAAAAATGTGTTCGTTGTGGAACAATTAGCAACGCTCATTGCGCAACGAAAGACGCAACAACAGTAAAGTCGTTGTCAAAACCCTTTAGCAATGAAATTTGGCACCTTTAGCAACGAAAATTGGTTGTTGCTGAAGCCCCATTTTTTTGAAGTGGCGATATTGGCATTGTTCAAGCAGCAGCAGAGTCGGCTATGAGCGATGGCAAACTTTAGCCTAACAAACACGCTAATTTCACCCACCAAACGGTTGAAATTAACACGTAGAATAAATAGAACAATATCATAAACATGATTGCTCACATTTACAACCAATTAGCACACAATTTAACACTAACTAAAACTATTTTAATTTCTCCAAATTCAAGTTTTCAAACAAAAACTCCATTTTCGAGTTCCTTCACAAAATTGAACATTGTGATTTCAATTCTTGTTCAAATTACCTCATTCAAATTACGTTATACTCATATCTAACATATGCAAGCCTCAATTTACAGTTTAACATAAGAATTGGTCACTAAAATTGTTACTTTTACTCAAGCCATATGAAGAACACAAACACTGTTAAAATTTCTTCCACTGTCAAACGAATTTAGCATGCGATTTCTTGTTTGAACATAAACAAGAAATCGCATTGTGGTTTCACCATATCACCTTCACAGAAGGTATCACTTTATTTCTGAGCACTTGTTCTTTCATGTCGACTATCTGGATAGGAACTTCTTCATAAGACAAATCTTTATCGAATTGTAATGGTTCGTAGTCGATCATGTGTTTGTAATCGGGTTTATACGGTCGTAACACCGAAATGTGAAAAACATTATGAATGTTTTCCAAATCTGGAGGTAGAGCTACCTCATAAGCCACTTCCCCCACTCTTCGTAGTATTTTAAACGGTCTAATAAATCTTGGGCTGAGCTTTCCTTTCTTGCCAAAATGAATCTTCCCCTTCCAAGGAGAAACTTTTAGGAAAACGAAATTTCCTACTTCAAATTCGTGATTCTGCCTGTGTTGATCGGCATACTTTTTCTGTCGGTCTTGGGCTGCTACCAATCTTGTCCTGATGAGTTTGACAACTTCAGCAGTTTGTTATACTAGTTCTAGTCCTAACAGTTGGCGTTCATCGACTTCATCCCAGCACAGTGGAGTTCTGCACTTTCTACCGTACAATGCCTCGTAAGGTGGCATACTGATGCTCGCGTGGTAACTGTTGTTGTAGGCAAATTCTACCAGCGATAAATGTTCATCCCAGCTTCCTTTGAAATCCATGATGCATGCTCTCAGCATATCTTCCAACGTTTGGATTGTTCGTTCACTTTGTAAAGTCGGTTTTGCGGATGGTATGTTGTCTTTCATTTGCAAGCTGTGTGTTCCCATACATTCTTGTAGTCTCTTCCCAGACGTTTGATGTGAACCTTGGATCTCTATCTCGATATAATTCACTGGAACTCCATGTCTTGACACGATCTCTTTAACATAGCTTTTGCTAGCTGATCAAGATTAAATCTAATCTTTATTGGCAAAAAGTGTGCAGATTTTGTCAATCTGTCCACTATTACCCATATCGCATCGTATCCTTTCTGAGTCGTTGGAAGTCCTACAACAAAATCCATTGTGACATGCTCTCATTTCCATTCCGGTATTTCCAACGGTTGAAGTAACCCGCTTGGTCTTTGATGTTCAACTTTCACTTTCTGACACGTCAAACATTTTGCAACGCATTCTGCAACGTCTCTTTTCATATTCGGCCACCAAAAATGTCGTTGCAAATCTTGATACATCTTTGTACTTCATGGATGAATCGAATATCTTGTGTTGTGTGCTTCGGTCAAGATTTCTTCTTTAAGCTCTGGTACTGCTGGAACCCAAATTCTTTCCTCGAATCGTAGTAGTCCTTCGGTGTTGATCTTGTATTTTACATCGCTACCCTCAACCACTTTCTCTTTGATCGTTTCGCATTCTTTATCTAGTAGTTGAGCACTCTTCACTTTGTCCACCAAAGTTGGACTGGTATCTATCTGGAATAGTCGTTCATCAGATTCCTTTGGAAATTTGATTTCCAACTCTAGCTTTGTCATTGCTGAAATAAGCTCCTCCTGAGTAGTTATCAGCATCAACTTCTCCCGACCTTTCCTTCTCAAAGCATCTGCAACCATATTCGCTTTGCCCGGGTGATAAAAGATCTCAAAATCGTAATCCTTTATCAATTCCATCCATCTCCTTCGCCGCATATTCAGGTCCTTCTGTGTGAAAATATACTTCAGACGTTTATAATCTGTGTAGATTTCACATTTCTCTCCATAGAGATAGTGTCTCCATATCTTGAGAGTAAACACTACTGCAGCCAATTCCAAATCATGAGTCGGATAACCTTTCTCATAATCCTTCAGTTGTCTTGATGTATACGCAATAACTTTGTCGTTCTGCATAAGAACACATCCCAACCCTTTATATGAGGCATCACTATACACCACAAAGTTACCTGTACTATCTGGTAATGACAACACAGGTGCCATGCTTAATTTCTTCTTCAAATCCTGGAAACTTTCTTCACATTTCTCCGTCCAAACAAATTTCACAGCTTTCCTGGTCAAATTTGTTAATGGAGTAGTTATCTTAGAAAAATCTTGAATAAATCGTCTGTAATAACCGGCCAATCCCAAGAAACTCCTCACTTCTGACGGTGTTCTTGGTTGTTCCCAATTTATTACAGCTTCCACTTTTGATGGATCCACGGAAATCCCATCTTTGTCAATCACGTGCCCAAGAAATTGCACACGGTCTAGCCAAAATTTGCACTTAGAGAATTTCGCGTACAACTTTTCCTTTCTTAGTGTTTCCAATGTCAAACATAAGTGTTCCACATGTTCTTCTTGAGTTTTGGAATACACTAGAATGTCGTCGATGAATACCACTACAAACTTATCTAAGAATGGTTTAAACACCCTATTCATCAAATCCATGAATGCAGCAGGTGCATTGGTTAAACCAAAAGACATCACCAAAAACTCGTAATGTCCATATCGAGTTCTGAATGCCGTTCGTGGTATATACTCCTTCCTCACTTTCAACTGGTGATACCCACTTCTCAAATCTATTTTCGAAAAGTATTTAGCACCCTTCAACTGGTCAAACAAGTCATCTATTCTTGGTAATGGATATTTGTTTTTAATAGTGACTTTGTTTAATTCTCTATGATCAATGCAAAGACGCATTGACCCATCCTTCTTCTTCACAAATAACACTGGCGCTCCCCACGGTGATATGCTTGGTTGAATATACTTTTTTTCTAACAATTCTTGCAACTGTACCATCAGTTCCTTCATTTCTACTGGAGCCATTCTGTACGGGGCCTTCGATATCGGTGTTGTCCCCGGCACTAAGTCGATCACGAACTCAATTTCTCTGTCAGGCAGAAGTCCTGGCAAATCCTCTGAAAACACATCCTCAAATTCCCTCACCACTGGTATCTCTTCCAGTTTCACATTCTTTTTCTGAGTATCGACTATGTAAGCTAAATAGCCCCCTGACCTTGACTCAACAATTTCTTGGCACTCGCATAATCGCGGACATTTCATTTGTCTCAGGCAATTTGCTACCATAGAATACTACCTTTGACGGAGTCATAAAGGTTTTTACATTTCTTTTGGCAATCAATTACCGCTCCATATTTGAACTGCCAATCCATTCCCAAAATAACATCAAACTCTCCCAATCAAATCGGAATCAAATCTACCATTAGGATATTCTCCTTAATGTTCACCCTACAGTTCTTGTATACGAATCTAACAAGGATTATCTCTTTATTCGCAACCTCTATGTTCAAAGGGAAATTCAGTTCTTCTCTAGGCAATTCTAACCTCTTAGCAAATTCATCAGAGATAAACGAGCAAGTAGCACCCGAATACAATAATACATAAGCATCAATATCATTGATTGGGATAATACCTGACACAACATCCTTTGATTGCACAGCATCTTGCACAGTCATGTTGAAGGTTCTAGCTGTGGGTTTGTTTGATGTTGTAGCTCCATTGTTACCTCCATTGCTTCTGGTTGTCACTCCATCCTTCTTCTTAGGGCATTCACGAGCAAAGTGATCCTTGGATCCGCACGTGAAGCACACATTCTTCTTAGGTTGTGTGCAATTTGGGGTGATGTGACCCTCCTGGCCACAATTGAAGCATACTCGTTTCCCCATCAAGCACGCACCCTTGTGAAACTTACCGCATGTAGCACATGCTTCAAACTTCTTGATCTGCTGGTTACCCTGCTGGTTTCCAGCACCCACGTTTCCATTCCACTTCCTCTTCAAGTTGTTGTTGTTGTTGTTGTTGTTGTTGTTGTTGTTGTTGTTGTTGTTGTTGTTTCCACCACTACCACCTCCATTCTTGATTTCCACCTCGTTCTTCTTCTTCTTCTTCTTCTTCTTCTTCTTCTCCTGATTGAACTTTGTCACTGCCTCGCCTCCACCTTCAGCGAGTATTGCTTTCTCCATTACTGCTGCGAAAGTCTTCAATTGAAATAGGGAAACCCTCTTTGCATAAACTGTGGCTTGGTCCTGTTCAAACCTCTTCGTCTTGCATTCGTCCGTGCTGAATTGATAAGGCACAAACCTCGCCAACTCGTTGAATTTAGCGGCATACTCAGATACCGTCCTTCTCGAGTTTTATTGGCCTGCCAGCAATAACTAGCTTCTGCTTTCAACATGAATGTTGCGAAAGCAGTCTTCTGATCATCTCCTACCCTAGCAACGTCGAACACCTTCTCTATCTCCATAATCCAAGTTTGTGCCTCATTTGGATTCACTAACCCACGAAATTGTGTGGTCCAACCGCTTGAACTCCTTAAACGTTGTTCCTTGGTTCTGTGGTTGATTCTGCAACGCTCCTGTCAGTAACATCACTAATTGTTAAACTGGGTTAACATCAACATTATCGTTATTGTTGGTTCCTTCGTTGGTTCTATGTCGTGGTGGTTGACGTCTGGGAGGCATTTTCTGTTTAAAAATACACCCATTAGATTATTACTCAACTCTTTTAAGTAATTTTTGCTTAACTTTCTTCTACAAAAGAAATAACCACAAATCACATAGTACTTTGAATAAAATAATAACTTTTATTTATTCATAACCTCTTTGAAAACATAAAACAATATCATTACTGCTATTTACATTACTTTCCTGAACTACAAAAGTTTTAGGACAACATCATCCTCATATCCCATAGGTTTTATAACACTTGGGATTTACAATTTATTTAACATTTTATTCATCGTACAACAACTACGATGTTCTACTAAGATACTGCTTAGCCTTACTACGTTCTTCCTCCATGACTCGGAACATTGTTCTACGATCTAATACGTACGATGGCAGCATCTCGAACTGAATAGGATATCCCATGTCCCTATCCTGAGCTCGATTAACCATGGTGTTGAATACTCTATTCATCTCTTCCATCTTCATTCTCTTTGCCTGTGCGTCTTTCACTGCTATCCCGACTCGTTGAAACATTCCCTCATATGCGTCTTCGGCTCTTGCCCTCTTCGTAGCTTCTTCCCATATCTTATTCTTCAATTCAGCAACCTCTTCGATCAGTTGTTCTTTCTCTCCTTCGGTCTATTCTAGTTTCTCCTCGACATTAGTCGATTCGTTCCTCTCATGATCTTGCATTTCATCGTCTTTTCGTGTCATTCTGATCATGTTGTTCAACTACTATCTCTTGCAATTCCTCATTGTATCCACGAAGTTCCACGTTATGGTCGTAGACTTCATCGTACATTCGGAAAGCAAACTATCGAGGTTAGTGGAGTCTCCTCCTCCTCGTCCTCATCATCCTCATCTTCCTATGGCAACTCAACGGGATCCTCCTCATCTGTCTCCACATCATCATCCTCATCTTCAACCATTGTGACCAGCAGGGGTGACTCAAGTGTGATAGTTGTTCCCAACTAACATGAATGTCTCGAGGCTCCTCCTCTATAGGCATCTGAGGTCTATCCTCCCTAGCCTGACTAGATTCTCCGACATTAGTCATCCTGACAACAAAATTTTAAGTTTTAATCATTAATCATCACTACTCGACACTCACGAGCACATAAGTATAAACACATAATCGCACAAGTGTTTTATTATTTCTTCCTTAAAACTCGATAAGAGTTAATCACCACTATCTTTTCAAAGGTTATTTCCTAAGGCTTTTCCCCACCTAAGGTTCATAACCTTAAGCTCTGATACCAACATGTGACACCCCCAAATCCCGGTACTTCATTACCTCAAGATTTGGTGTTCACGTAATCAAAACATTCATATATAACTACCCAATCATAATAAATTGAATAATAAAAACCTGCCCATACAGGATTACTAAAATAAAAACATTATCTCCCAGGTTCTCTAACCTTTAATACAATCATTCAAGTGCGGAAATAAAATTATTACATCACATCATTATTAAAAGTCTATCATCAATGATAAAACAAAATTACAAGTCTTCATCACTTGTACATTTTTCCCTTTCCTTTGCTAGTTGTAGGTTTATCTACCTTCTCATTCATAGCTGCAATAAATGTATAAGTATGCAAGAGTGAGCAAACAAAGCTCACTTGAAATAAGAATAAATATTTTTACATCATTTGCCAAATAATAGGCTAAATAGAACTGAATGATATGTTCTATTAACTTTACAACATTTGCCAAATAATAGGCTCAATAGAACTGAATGATATGTTCTATTAACATTTCAACATTTGCCAACTCATAGGCTCAATAGAACTGGATAATTTGTTCTATTAACATTCTTAAATAAACTACTGAGGGTCAAATGACCATGAACCATGTCCACAGTTATAAGTAATCTTTCAACTTTAACTTTAACAGTCGTATGACTATAAGGACTCCACATGCACTTTAGGGGGATCAATCCTTCGTACAATGTATTGTGCACAACCATTTCAACGCTAAGCGTAAACCCCTAAACATAGGGTTGTTCATCTCAGTATTTAGAGTACAAGTCCGCACCAAAGAAAGTTTGGTTTGGATAAGCTTTCAAGGGTGATTGAAGTTTAATGATCATCAACTAAGGAACTAGTTGAATCCACAATGCTTGATATTACAACAGTTGTTTAATAACAACATAACTTAGAATATTTGAGAATCATAAATGAACTGATTCTACATATCTAACTCATGCTTGAAATAACTATAGAGCATAAGTATTCAATAGAATGAATAAAATGGTTAACCTATGCTTGAACAGTAAAATAAGCTAGGTTCAAGTTTTATAATATTAGAAATGAAATTCCTGAACTTTAAGAAACTTGCTTAACTGTAAACAAGTTGGAATGAATCAACAAATGGAGAATTTCCAATAACATTAGAGTTTGAGTTTGCTCAAATGGATTTTAGGAATAATTTACTTATTCAATAACAGTTGAGATAAAAACTTGCTCAATCAAAAGCATGCATTTATAATAATAGAACTAACTCAACGAAAATGTAGAGTTAAAACTTGTACAATGTAATAAACGAACTAGCTCAACGAAAGTGTAGAGTTAGAAAACTTGCCTTGAGCGTAAGCTATAAAATTAAACTCACGATCACCTACACATAATTTTAGAACCACAATACCTATTAGACATGCTAACATATCATAACATGTTCATTACCATTCACATTTCAGAAACTCTAAGTGTTTTACTTCACAACACTTGTCTAACTTTCATTATGTATACTAATTACCACATAACGCGTTTTCGATTTACTAATCATTTTTGCAACTTTGATTGTACTAACCACAACTCACTATGTTATGTTAACCTTAACATTACACATTTAACATGCTAACACAATTTCAGACCATGTTGTGACACTTTCCCAAGTCTGCTATAATAGCAGAAGTTAGAATCTCAAACGGTATGTATGGCAATTTGTGCCACACAAAGGCTTGGGGCCGTGGCAAGTACATTTGCGCCATTTTTGCCTTAACCTTTGGTAAGCGATTCGCGTCGGTGTTGAGATAAACGCAGAGTCGGCTATGAGCAATGAAATTTACTTTAGCCCAACAAACACGAAATTCACCCACTAACAGTGAAATTAACACGTAGAATAAATATAACAATATCATAAACATGATTGCTCACATTTACAACCAATTAGCACAATTTAACACTAACTAAAACTATTTTAATTTCTCCAAATTCAAGTTTTCAAACAAAAACTCCATTTTCGAGTTCCTTCACAAAATTGAACACTGTGATTTCAATTCTTGTTCAAATTACCTCATTCAAATTACGTTATACTCATATCTCATTGAACTAACATATGCAAGCCTCAATTTACAGTTTAACATAAGAATTGGCCACTAAAATTATTACTTTTACTCAAGCCATATGAAGAACACTAACACTGTCAAAATTTCTTCCACTGTCAAACGAATTTAGCATGCGATTTCTTGTTTGAACATAAACTCTAGCATTATAAACATGTACAACCACAATTACCAACTATATATCCACAATTCACCGATTTGATTCACAAAACATAAGCCAAAACTATGTCGTAAGTTCATATATGAATACATATATATATATATATATATATATATAATACAAAGTTGTGAACATACCTTTAATTTGTTAATATAATCTTTGCTAAATGCTAGAAATTTCTTGATTTCTCTCTCAATTCTCTATAATTTTTCTCTGTCAAGCTCTCACCTCTTCTGTCTTAGTATAGGCTCAATTGAACGTAAACTAATATTGATACTAATAGTAATACGTATATTTAACACAATATCAGTTATAACGCTTAGGTTATAAATATATTATATTTATTATTTGATTTTATTTTATTTATCTAGAAATCTCAAAAGCCATAAGGCTTGTTTGGCAAATCATTTAAATTTAAAGAATTAATATATTAAGCCTTGTTTGTTAAAAACTAAATTAAACTATTTTAATTTATTTTAATAACTCCTTATAATATAGTTATTTGTCGCACTATATTAATCAAGCTTTCATATTTATTTTAAATTAATTCAAATAACAATTAATTAAATAACTCCTTTAATCACATAACACAATACAAATAATTAATCATTTAAATTGAAATATCAATATAATAATCATTTCCTTAATTCATCAATTATTTATTTAACAAATAATTCTTCCAAATAATATTAAATCAATTAAACAAATATTCATTTACCGATAATCACATCCATTAAATATTTATATAACTCAATAAATATTTAAAATTACATTTAAAAAAAATCAATTTGCCACTGCCCCTTTTGCTTCCACTTGCTTTTCCTACTGCTTTCTTTGGGCAACCTCGAGCCAAGTGCTCCTTCGATCCACACGTAAAGCAGGCTCTCTTCCTCGGTCTTGAACATTTTGGTGCAATGTGATCCTTCGATCCATAATTAAAGCACACCCTTTTCCCCTCAAACAAACACCTTCATGTTTCTTTCCGCAGTTGGTACACGCCTCCACCTTCTTCTTTTCCTTCCCTTGTTGATTTTCAGCGTTAATATTATTGTCCCACTTTCTTTTTCGAGCGTTACCGGTATGACTATCACCCACCTTATCATCTTCACTCTTCTTTCCCTTCTACTCTTGATTGTATGTCAGCGTATTACCTTCCCGTCTACATCAATCGTCTCTCCAACTTCTGTTGTATCTGAATTTGGTTGAAACATCGAGATTTGATTATCTGACCAAAATTTGAGTTGATTTGTCAGTGCTCCCACTAGCAAATTCACCAATTGTGGCATCGAATTTGAGTTGGCTTCCCTATTGGTTGCATATTCCTTGGGGATCTGTTGACGTTGTTGTCTTCTTCTAGGCGGCATCTTACTGTTTAAAACTTGAACTATTAGATCATTGTTCATCCATACATTAACATTTTCAAACTTATCTTAACCACTTATAGATAACACATAATATATCTTAACAAACAATGATAATACTTTATTCATTTATTACATCACCACATCACAAAATAGCCACACTGCTATTTATATTATTTATCCCGAAATAATAAAATTCTAGAATTACTTTATCACATCCCACTATTTAATTCAAAAGTTAGGATCCACATCTATTAATTTTCATTATAATTTATATATCATCTTATTATTTTTCTTGGAATCTACAAGAACATTTCACGTTGTACAACTGCATTGCGCTCTTGCTCCCTGTCACGAATCGTCAGGAGATTGGAAGATTGAATTCTAAGTTTCATCATTCGTTTCACGCTCTTTGACTTGTCTTCAACACGATCTATGCATTTAGAAGCCTTCACCCATGCGTCTTCAGCTCTCGCACGCTTTGCTGATTTCTTTCCCCAGTCATTCCTGCGCAATCTCATTCCTAGCTAATAACTATCCTCTTTAATATTCTGATCGTTCTGACTGAGGTAATATCCGCTCTACATCTGCAAATGGTGCAATAAGGTCTTGAGACGCCACATCTTCTTGTGCTAACATGACTTGGTGCTTTACGGCTACACCTTCTAATTTCTTGACCTTCTTTTATAACTCAATGTTATGACCACACACCTCATTGGAGGAATTCCCCCTCCTCGTTCTCATCCTTCACCTTTATCACCCCAACTTTATCCTCTCGTTCAAACTCAAGCATATACCCAAGGTCTACAACAGAAATCAACGAGTATGGCTTTCCCAATACCAACCATACTCAGACTATACAACTTCTAAGGCTCCTAATCCTTATCATCCTTCGTCAATCATTCCAACAACGAAGTTTTAACAACCCCAACACTTGATATGTATAACACATGCTACTCCTAAGTACTCACGAGCACATAAGTCATTAACACACAAGCACATAGAGTTTTTTTTTATCTTCAATGAATTTCCTTAATTCATTCCTTAGAACTCGATAAGAGTTTATCACCTCTATGTTTTCGATCTCCTAGAAGGTTATAGCCTAAGGTTTCCCCACCTAAGGTTCATAACCTAAATCTTTGATACCAACTTGTGACACCCCCAAATCCGGATACTTCAATTCCACAAATTTGGTGTTCACTGTCCAAATAAATTAAAACTAACTACCCATAAACAAAAGATATAATTAAACTCAAAAGCTTAAATAATAAATCTTCCATCAAGGGTTACATAATCTCAAGATAAATCCCAGGTCATCTAACCTTTAATACAATCATCAGCAGAAATTAAAACATGATCATAATTACATCTAGTACATAAGCTTCATAAATAAAAGATAACTTAAACGTTATCGTCTAATTAAGCACTTTGTCCTTGCCCTCGCTTGTAGAAAGCTCTTCAAACTTCTTAATTTCATATGTATTGTTTTGTGCAAGAGTGAGCAAACAATTGCCCACAAGAAGGATAATATACAATAACGGTTTATGAATGATAATTCACTGAGTTTTCAATGGTAATGTGACACCCCCAAATCCGGAAACTTCAATTCCACAGGATTTGGTGTTCACTTTACAAATATCATCTATCTATCTACCCATAATAAATGCAAGCCATGCAATAGATAGAATAAAAATCTTCCCCTTAAGGGTTACAACATCCGAATAATAATAATACAATCCCAAGTTAAGCTAACCTTAAACATCTATGCGGAAACATAAACAATAAGTCTTAAACAACATCATTAACTTAAGTCTTAAACAAATACATCATCATATAAAACAACAAGTCTTCATCACTTGCTAACTTTGCCCTTGCCTTTACTAGTGGAAGGTTCATCAGTTCTTTCGTTCTTAACTGCAATGTTATTATTAAGCAAGAGTGAGCATTATTTCCCACATGTATAACAATGAAATAACAGTATAATAACATGCGAGTGAATCAAAGACATCTGAATAAAAGTTCAACTTTTGAATCAAGAATGAATAACAAGAATCAAAAGATTTCTGAGGGTCATAAGACCTTAAACTATGTCCTAGGTTATCAAGGGTTATACTTGAAACCTTTAACAGTCATAAGACTATGGACCTTTCTTCTCGTACTTAGGGGATCAAAGCCCTTAGTACCATCATCATGCACAATATCTTAACGCTAACGCATAAGTAAATCCCTTCAGGTTGTTCATCTCGAGGTTTGACATTCGAGTCCGTACCAAAGAAAGTTTGGTTTGGATAATTCATCAAGGGTTCTGAAATTTAGAACGTTCATCAACTATGGACTAGTTGAATCAATAAGGTTCACTAGTCTAACAAGGTCAACAATAATGATATTCAAACTGAATAATAATCTCAAGAAGTATACAATAGAACGATTATTGTATAACAAAATTATACTTTGAAAAGATAATCAATCTTTAATATAATAATTTGAACTTGAATAATAGCAATGATAATTTACTCAAGGTAAATAATAAACTTGAACAATAATGACAAGTAGGGTTAGGAAACTTGCCTCGTACGTAGATTACACTTTAACTAAGCATGTTCTTTGAATTTAATCCTACATACTATTCACATTCACAATACCAGTTAATTATAACTGAACTAATCATCATAACTCATTCTCTTTGTCTAACTTCGGTTATGACTATACTTAGTCAAATTACTACATTCGTTATCCCTAAATAACACTTCATGAATAATAAGTTAATTACGTATTCAATAATTCAATTCACATGCAATTATGTTATTTACATGTTAAAAAACTATTTTACATCTCATTATACTTCAAACATATGTCCATGTTCATTACATTAAGTTGCTTTCACATTGCTAGACTTAATCAATTTAAAAATCTCATTTCTGAACTTTCTGGAGAGTGGCGTTGCGTATACACCTTTGTTATTACTGGTCTTGGTATTTGGCTGATAGTATTCTTCATGGTTGGACTCTTGGCGTTGCGGCTCGAGACTTGGCGCTTCTGGCCTTGCGGGAAATAAGCGAGTGGCCATGTACATTAATGTAGTATCAGAACTGAAATGGCGATTCACGAAAATCGCAGAACATGCCAATTTCTTCCAATTTCTTATTTTCTACTCGAAATTAGACATACCCATATGAAATAATTCATGCATAAACATAACCCAACATTTATATAATGACTTTAACCAATTTAAACACTTAATTACAGAATTAAAGCATGCAATTTCAACGACTTTGATGTTCTTGAAGGTTTTGAAAATAAAACATGAAAATTGTCACTACGGATTCGTTATAACACCGAATCCGTTCATTTAAACTTTGGTCTCTTCGTATCAACATGCATAATAAAATAAGAGTGTAAAATTTAGGGATAATATATGATCAACACATGAAATATCACGTATAAGGCCATATGGCCAATACCCAAACTCTGTAAGTTTTTGAAAAACATATACGACATGTGTTTTCATGAAACTGATGATATGATTTACATAATATATATAATTAAATACGATGTGATATGTCATAACACATACACAACTCATATCCCAATTACAGAGGTTAAACCAAAAACTTTGAAAGCCATGTTCATGGAATTTAAATGACGTAAAATAGAAATTGGGAAGGAGGAGATTACCCAAAGCGTAGTGTAGATTTTAATAAGAGATGAATATCAATTTCTCTCTGACTTCTCAACTAATACTATGTATCTCTCTCTGTGAAAGCTCTCTAGACTTAGCAATAATAGAATGAATGAAAAAGACGTCGATATAAGAACTGGCGCATTATGGTCAGTTAACCCAGTCATGGGTAACTGTCCATAACTCCCACTAAGGCCATGTTTGGCTAGTATAAAAGACTTATACCCAATTAATTTAATAAAACCTCTTATACTATAATTTAAATCATGTCACACCCACTTGCACAATAATTCATATATCTTATTTAATATAAATAAAATATAATAACTTCTCATAATTTCACATAGTCATATAATTAATTTCTCATTAATAAATAATGTCAAATTATTAACTCTCTAATTAATAATTAAATTAATTAAATAACATCATGCTTAATTAAATATTTCATTTAATTCAATAAGCTCACATAATTACATACTTGAATAATAATTATTCTCCACATTAATTTAATAAATGTAACACATATAATTAAATTAATCTACCACAATGCATCAAATAATTATTTAATCCAATAATTAAATCATCGAAAAATATTTATTTAATTCAATAAATATTAAAATTAATTTACAAAAATCTCGTTCATCACATCTTTTCCCCTTAAAAGGATTACTCCCCCGAATGACGACTCGATAAATTTGACGAGTTACATTCTCCACCCCCCTTATAAAGATTCTCTCCCCAGAATCGCTTACACATAATTAAGTAAATAAATGAGGGTAATTCTTCATCATATTCTCTTCAAGTTCCTACATAGCTTCTTCAGCGTTGTGGTTCCTCCAAATTACCTTAATGAAGGTATAACTTTATTTACGAGAACTTGTTCTTTTGATTCCGACAATTTGGATAGGAATTTCTTCGTAAGATAAGTCTTTCTCAAAATGCAGGGGTTCGTATTCAATTACATGCTTGTAATCGCCTTTGTAGGGTCGTAACACAGAAAAATGGAAGACGTTGTGGACATTTTCGAAAGTCTTTGGAGGTAAGGCTACCTAAGACGCGACTTCTCAGATTCTCGTAATACTTCAAATGGTCTAATGAATCTTGGGCTCAATTTTCCTTTCTTCCGAACTGATCTTCCCCTTCCAGGGAGAGACCTTCAAGAAAACATAACTACCTGATTCAAACTCGATATTTTTACGATGTGGATCAGTGTATTTCTTCTGTCGATCTTGAGCCGCTTACCGATCGTGCTCGGATCACTTTGACTATTTCTCTGCCGTCATTGCACCAATTCGGCCCTAGCAATTGCCTTTCACCAACTTCATCCCGAAGAAAGTGGAGTTACGCACTTTACGCCATATAACGCTTCATATATAAGATGCCTATACTAGCGTGGTAGCTGTTGTTGTGAGCCGAACTCTACTAACGGTGAGGTGATCATCCCAATTTCCTTTAAAGTCCATCACATAGGCTCTTAGCATATCTTCTAATGTACGAATCGTTCTTTCGCTCTGTCCGTCTGTTTGAGGGTGGTATGCTGTACTCATTCGCAATTGCGTACCCATGCATTCCTGAAGACGTTTCCAGAAATTCGATGTGAAGCGCGGATCTCTATCAGAAACAATTGACACCGGAACTCCATGCCTCGAAACAATCTCTTTTACGTATAACCTTGCCAACTGATCTAAGTTGAATCTGATTTTGATCGGAAGAAAGTGTGCGGATTTCGTCAGTCGGTCAACGATAACCTATACTGCGTCGTAGCCTTTCTGAGTCATCGGAAGGCCAACCACGAAGTCCATTGTAATATGTTCCCATTTCCATTCTGGGATCTCTAACGGTTGTAGCAATCCACTTAGTCTCTGATGTTCTGCCTTCACTTTCTGACAGGCCAGACACTTGGCAACATATTCTGCAACATCACATTTTAAATTCGGCCACCAGAAATGTTGTCGAAGATCTTGGTACATTTTGGTACTACCAGGGTGAATCGAATATCTTGAACTATGAGCCTCGCTCAAAATTTCTTCCTTAATCTCTTGTACTGGCGGTACCCAAATTCTACTCTCAAATCTCAGTATTCCTTCCTTATCCATCTTAAATCTCGGTTCATTTCCTTCAGATATCTTCTTTGTCACCTTTTTACATTCTTCGTCCTGAAGCTGAGCCTCCTTTACTTTTTCTAGTAGAGTTGTACCAGATTGCATCTGAAATATTTTCTCATCAATATCCATAGGATACTTCACTTCCAACTCCATTTTTCCATTTCTGCAATTAGCTTCTCCTGAGCAGTCAACATCATCAATTTCTCACGACCCTTTCTACTTAAGGCGTCGGCAACCACATTTTCTTTACCCGGATGGTATAAAATCTCACGGTCGTAATCCTTAATTAATTCCAACCATCTTCTTTGGCGATATTCAAATCATACGTGTAAAAAATATATTTGGACTCTTGTGGTCCAGTATATATTTCACACTTCTCCCCGTAGAGATAGTGCCTCCAAATTTTCAAAACAAAAACAAGCTGACTAACTCCAAATCATAGGTCGGATATCCCTTCTCGTAATCCTTCAATTGTCGTGATGCATACTGTGATGACTTTGCCATTTTGCATCGACACGCCAAGTCCTTTATGCGACGCATCACTATAAACAACAAAATTTCTGTATCATCCGGAAGAGATAACACGGGGTAGTACTCAACCTCTTCTTCAATTCTTGAAAACTTTCCTCACACTTATCGTCAAACAAATTTCACTGACTTTTCGAGTTAAATTCGTTAATGGAGTTGCGATCTTGGAAAAGTCTTGTATGAACCTTCTATAATATCCCGCCAATCCAAGAAAATTTCTTACTTCCGACGGCGTAATCGGTTGATCCCAGTTAATCACGGCTTCGACTTTAGATGGATCTACCGAGATTCCATTTTTATTGATCATGTGACCAAGAAATTGTACTCGTTCAATCAAAAATTCGCATTTTGAAAACTTGGCATACAGCTTTTCCCTTCTCAATACTTCCAATTTATTCTCAAATGCTCTTCGTGTTCTTCTTTGGTTTTCGAATATACCAAAATATCGTCTATAAATACCACCACGAATTTGTCCAAAAACGGCTTGAACACACCGTTCATTAGTCCCATAAATGTTGCAGGAGCATTCGTTAGACCAAACGACATTACTAAAAATTCGTAGTGACCGTATCGCGTTCTGAATGTTATATTTGGTACATCCTCTGGCCTCACCTTCAGTTGGTGATAACCACTCCTCAAGTCTATCTTGGAAAAATATCTTGCTCCCTTCAATTGATCAAACAGATCATCAATCCTTGGTAATGGATATTTGTTCTTAATCGTAGCCTTATTCAATTCTCTGTAGTCAATGAAGAGCCGCATCGATCCATCCTTCTTTTTCACAAACAACACCGGCGCTCCCCACGGTGATACGCTCGGTTGAATGTACTTCTTATCCAACAATTCTTGTAGTTGTACCATTAATTCCTTCATCTCTACTGGTGCCATTCGGTATGGTGCCTTCGATATTGGAGCAGTTCCGGGCGCCAAATCGATCATGAAATCTACCTCTCTATCTGGTGTAAGTCCTGGCAAATCATCTGGAAACACGTCGATGAAGTCCCTCACAATCGGTATCTCTTCTACCTTCGGATTCTTTTTTCGACTGTCGACTATGTAAGCTAAATATCCTACACAGCCTTGTCTTAATAACTTTCTGGCCTGAATCATCGTCAGATAACTCGCTTATCTAGGCGACTTGCTACCATAAAATACAACCTTTGACGGGGTCATAAGGTTAATTCGCTTCTTTTGGCAATCAATTCTGACTCGTAATTGAATAACCGATCCATTCCCAAAATAACGTCAAATTCCCCAAGTCGAATAGGATAAGATCTCGTTCATGATATTACCCTTAATATCCACTCTACAGTTCTTATATACGTATTTGAGGATTATTTCTCTATTTGCAATTTCTATGTTCATGGGATAATCCAATTCATCCTTAGGCAAATCTAAATTCTTGGCAGGTTGGGCCTCATCCATTGTGATGATTAAGTGTAGAGTATGTCTCTCCAAGCTTTTGCCTTCTTTTAATGCGACCATCCTCTTCTGCGAGATCAAGATAAAAGATCGACGTGACTCTCTTCACCCTTGAATAGCCTTGCACCCTCCTCTCGCTGAAGCGTGGATGGGGCATGGCAAGCCTCTACGAACTCTCTCGGATCCTTCTTCAACTTTTCTATCTCTGCGGTCTTATCTTCGGTTTGACCCTTCTCATGGACCAAATCCCATTCTACATTTCCCAGTCGTGAGTGAAGAGTCGAAATCTCCCTCTCCTTCTCCTCTAGAGTAATCTGCTGAATAATAGCCCGCTCAGTCAGATCATGCACCTCATCTCGTAACTCCACGTTACGGTCGTATAATGTGTCATACATCTCAGCATCAATGGAGTGCTGTGGAAACTCCTCTTCTTCCTCTTCTTCGTCAAATTCCTCCTCAGGATCAGTCTCAGGTTCATCCTCCTGACCAACAACGGTGATCAATGGAGATGACTCCCTCTGTACCAACTATTCCCTAATGACATGAATGTCTCTGGGCTCCTCCTCTGTAGGTACTATAGGTACTCGGGGTTCCTCCTCCCCTGCTCAACTAGTTCCTCCAACGTCAGACATCCTGACAACAAAAATTCGAGTTTTAGTTACTAAGCCATACTAGTGATCACATACTTTTAACACATAAGCACATAAAGTCTTTTATTATCTTCAATGAATTACAAAAATTCATTTCCTAGAACTCGATAAGAGTTTTCAATCACTATGTTCTTTCTATAAGGCTACTACCTAAGGTTATTCCCCCACCTAAGGTTCATAACCTACAGCTCTGATACCAACTTGTGACACCCCCAAATTCGGAAAGTTCAATTCCACAGGATTTGGTGTTCACTGCACAAATATCATCTATCTATCTACCCATAATAAATGCAAGCCATGCAATAGATTGAATAAAAATCTTCCCCATAAGGGTTACAACATCCGAATAATAATAATACAATCCCAGGTTAAGCTAACCTTAAACATCTGTGCGGGAACATAAATAATAAGTCTTAAACAACATCATTAACTTAAGTCTTAAACAAATACATCATCATATAAAACAACAAGTCTTCATCACTTGCTAACTTTGCCCTTGCCTTTACTAGTGGAAGGTTCATCAGTTCTTTCATTCTTAACTGCAATGTTATTATTAAGAAAGAGTGAGCACTATTGCCCACATGTATAACAATGAAATAACAGTATAATAACATGCGAGTGAATTAAAGACATCTGAATAAAAGCTCAACTTTTGAATCAAGAATGAATAACAAGAATCAAAAGATTTCTGAGGGTCATAAGACCTTGAACTATGTCCTAGGTTATCAAGGGTTATACTTGAAACCTTTAACAGTCATAAGACTATGGACCTTTCTTCTCGTACTTAGGGGGATCAGCCCTTAGTACCATACTGTGCACAATATCTTAACGCTTACGCGTAGATAAGTAAATCCTCGCGAGGTTGTTCATCTCGATTTGACATTCGAGTCCGCACCAAAGGAAGTTTGGTTTGGATAATTCATCAAGGGTTCTGAAATTTAGAACGTTCATCAACTATGGACTAGTTGAATCAATAAGGTTCACTAGTCTAACAAGGTTCAACAATAATGATATTCAATTTGAATAATAATCTCAAGAAGTATACAATAGAACGATTATTGTATAACAAAATCATACTTTGAAAAGATAATCAATCTTTAATATAATAATTCGAACTTAAATAATAGCAATGATAATTTACTCGAGGTAAATAATAAACTTGAACAATAATGACAAGTAGGGTTAGGAAACTTGCCTCGTGCGTAGATTACACTTTAACTAAGCACGTTCTTTGAATTTAATCCTACATACCATTCACATTCACAATACCAGTTAATTATAACTTAACTAATCATCATAACTCATTCTCTTTGTCTAACTTTGGTTATGACTATACTTAGTCAAATTACTACATTCGTTGTCCCAAAATAACACTTCATGAATAACAAGTTAATTACGTATTCAATAATTCAATTCACATGCAATTATGTTATTTACATGTTAAAAAACTATTTTACATCTCATTATACTTCTAACATATGTCCATGTTCATTACATTAAGTTGTTTTCACATTGCTAGACTTAATCAATTTAAAAATCTCATTTTCGAACTTTTACGGAGAGTATTTGCATGGCTACCATTCTTACACTTGTTCTTCACGCTACGATGTATGATGGTACTTCAATTTGGACTCTTGGCGTTGCGGCTCGAGACTTGGCGCTTCTGTGCGGAAATAAATAGAAATAGGCAGTAACTCATTACAACAAGCATACCAGATACTGAGAAAAGGCAGTTCGCGAAAATCGCAGAACATGCCAATTTCTTCCAATTTCTTATTTTCTACTCGAAATTAGACATACCCATATGATATAATTCATGCATAAACATAACCCAACATTTATATAATGACTTTAACCAATTTAAACACTTAATTACAGAATTAAAGCATGCAATTTCACTGACTTTGATGTTCTTGAAGGTTTTGAAAATAAAACATTAAAATTGTCACTACGGATTCGTTATAACACCGAATCCGTTCATTTAAACTTTGGTCTCTTTGTATCAACATGCATAATAAAATAAGAGTGTAAAATTTAGGGATAATATATGATCAACACATGAAATATCACGTATAAGGCCATATGGCCAAAACCCAAACTCTGTAAGTTTTTGAAAAACATATACGACATGTGTTTTCATGAAACTGATAATATGGTTTACATAATATATATAATTAAATACGATGTGATATGTCATAACACATACACAACTCATAATCATTACTCCTATCCCAATTACAGAGGTTAAACCAAAAACTTTGAAAGCCATGTTCATGGAATTTAAATGACGTAAAATAGAAATTGGTTAGGAGGAGATTACCCAAAGCGTAGTGTAGATTTTAATAAGAGATGAATATCAATTTCTCTCTGACTTCTCAACTAATACTATGTATCTCTCTCTGTGAAAGCTCTCTAGACTTAGCAATAATAGAATGAATGAAAAAAGACGCGTCGATATAAGAATCGGCGCATTATTATGGTGGATTAACCCGATCATGGGTAACTGTCCATAACTCCCACTAAGGCCATGTTTGGCTAGTATAAAAGACTTATACCCAATTAATTTAATAAAATCTCTTATACTATAGTTTAAATCATGTCACACCCACTTGCACAATAATTCATATATCTTATTTAATATAAATAAAATATAATAACTTCTCATAATTTCACATAGTCATATAATTAATATCTCATTAATAAATAATGTCAAATTATTAACTCTCTAATTAATAATTAAATTAATTAAATAACATCATGCTTAATTAAATATTTCATTTAATTCAATAAGCTCACATAATTACATACTTGAATAATAATTATTCTCCACATTAATTTAATAAATGTAACTCATATAATTAAATTAATCTACCACAATTGCATCAAATAATTGTTTAATCCAATAATTAAATCATCGAAAATATTTATTTAATTCAATAAATATTAAAAATTAATTTACAAAAATCTCGTTCGTCACAGGTAAAGTATTCTTACCGGAACAATAACATTTAATTCAATAACTATGAGTTCAAGGGAATAATGAACATTAAATTAACAATAGATATCAACATCAAAGAATACACTGAGGGTCACAAGACCACGAACTATACTCTAGGTTTTCAAGTATTTCTACTTTTACCTTTAACAGTCTAAAAGACTATAATCATCATATTTGTCCTAGGTTAACAGGTGTTTCTACTGTAACCTTTAACAGTCTGAACGAATATATGGATCATCATTCCATACTCCAGGTGATCAGTCCTTTGTACTATGTATTGCGCAAACATTTTAACGTTATTGTGTATTTCTAAAATAATCCCCTAACAATAAGGTTGTTCATCTCAGCTTAGATCATTAGGTTCTGAACCAAATGAAGTTTGGTTGGGAATTAGCTTTCAAGGAATTCTAGATCTTTAGAATGCTTATCAACCAAATACTGGTTGAATCAGATAGAAACAAATAACTATTCAAGAGTTTGATTATAATATCTTCATGAACAAGGTATATCGATGAATCAATAAGAACTAGAGCATTAACAATTTCAAAATTGAACAAATGTTATCATCGACAACATGCTTTCAAAATTTGTGTGAGTACATATGCAAACCAAAGGAAGTTTGGCTTGGGTTGACTTCAAGGGAAATTTAGAGTTTAGAACATTCATCAACTAAGGATTAGTTGAATTGGTAAAAAATCGCTAGACAACTTAGAGTTCTGAAGACAACAATATAAGATAGTACAATGATATTGGAGAAGCGAGGATCAAACAACAGTTATTAGTAACTGAATAAACAACATTACTGACTTTGAATAAACAAGGTAATCGCATTTGAAATAAAAAAAATAAAGATTAACTAACTTGTTCAATAATTAAATGAGAGTTAAAGAATTCGTATGACAATAAATCGTTAAACAAGTGGTTAGGGTTAGAGAATTTGCATAATAGTGAAAAGTAACATTGCTGAATAATAAAGTAGCAAAGGTTAGGGAACTTGCCTCTTGCGTAAGCTATACAATTACAACTCACATACTCAAATAACATACACATAGGTTTAGAACCACAATACCTATTAGATATGTTAATATACCATAACATGTACATTTCTTGCTAAACTTATCATTTTAGCACACGTCTATGCTACTATACAAATATCAGAAATTTCAAGTGTTAACCTTCACAACACTCGTTTATTATTCATTCTATACACTAAGTTCTAACATATCACGCTCATAGCTTATAATTCATTTTATAATGTTGAAATTATCAATGACATGACACGGTACTGAATGGACCTCTTTGATACATGTTTGCCACCTTAACACAACCTTAGACCAAGCTTATAGTGGAATTTCAAGGTTTGCGAGTAGTAGAGAACTAATCGTCTCAGATTGGGGTATGGCAGCAATTGCGCCATACACAAGCCCTGGACCAATAGAATGCGCCATTTCGTTCGCAATTCAAGCAAAGAAATACCGCGCATGTACATAGACAGAACCGTAAAGGCTATGAACGATGGCTTTAATTTTAGCCCAACTAACACGAATTTCACCCACCAAACAATGAAATTAACACATAAAATAAGTATACAACTATCATAAACATGTTTTCTAACATTTACAACCAACTAGAATAAATTAACAACAGCTTGCACTAGTTTAATTTCTGAAATTCTATATTTTCATACAAAAACACCATTTTTGACATTCTTTACAAAAATCATCACTGTGATTACAATTCTACACCGAATCACTTCGTTCAAACTACGTTCTCTTTGTTTATTAACGAACTAGCATAATCAAGCCTCAATTCACAAATTAACATACAAATTGACCACTAAAATTGGTACTTTTACAAGCCACATGCAAATATATACTGTAATTTACTTTTCTTCCTTTTTAACTGTAATTAGTATATGAATTCTTTGTTTAAACATAAATTCAACCATGACCAACACATATACTCACAATTACCAATTATACATCAATAATTCAACAAATTAAAATCACAGAGCATGAAATTTTATGCCGTAAACACCCATATATAAACATATATACATACATAATATTAAGGTTAAAGAAAATACCTTCAATTGGCTTGTAATTCTTGTTAAACACTGAAGTTGCTTGGTAATCCTTAGGTTTCCTCTCAATTCTCCCAACTCTCTCTGTAATCCCAACTCTCTCTGTAATCTTATGCTTATTAAAACCCAAGCCAGTATGCGTAAAACATAAAAACCGATATGGTCATAACCCCTATACTAAATATATCAGTTACAACTAATAAACGTATATGTTATAATTATATTTTATTTATTATTTAATATATTTTATTTATAATTCAAATATTAAAAGAAATCCAAAAGCCATAAGGCTTTGTTTGGCAAAAAGTCTTTAAAATAAAGACTTAATATATTTAAGTCTTGTTTGGTAAAAACTAATTAAACTCCTTTAATTTATTTTAATAAACAACTTAGTTTATAATTTATAACCACATATGACTTATTTGGATTTCCATATCCAACATTAATTAAATAAAATAATTATACATACTATATTTTAAATAAATACTCCACTTAAACAAACATCACAAAATTATAACTTTATTATAATTTTATTTAATAATTTAATATACCATCTTAATTTATCACATCACAACAACAATATAATATCTCATGTTATCTCACAACATAATAACTATAAATCAAATTAATTTAGAATATTATCTAATAAATATAATTTATAAATATTTACTAACAAAATCACATATTCATTTAATTTAAGAAACATTTTAAATTACAAAACAACAACTTCATCAATAAAACATTTATTTAATTTAATAAATATTTTAAATTACAAATAAAATCTTGGATTGTTACAAAAACCAAAATGAAGGGTTGAGAGCAAAATAAAGCACCCCATTAGTATGCACCAAGAGAAAAAAACCCTAGCAGGGGTGGGGTGCGAGGAAAAGTCCAAGACTCTATTTGGTTGAAATGTTGTAACGACGTGAAGGAAGGAGGTTGGCATGGTTTGGAATTGTATTTGGTGTCTAGTTATGGTCAGAATACGTGTCTTATTTTGAGAATCGATTAACAATTTGAGGCCCTAATTTTGAGAAAATTCATTAGAGGAAGAATTGAAGGTCATAGTCACGATAATTGCAGATTGAAGCTGAAGAGAAGGGTGGTTTTGTATTCATTCTACTTCTTTAATTCAATTATGATAATTTCTTTGATGATTTCAGTTTTTATTTCATTTGGGATGAACTAATTTACTTGTTAGGCTTATAGCGGATCTTGATTGGTTTAACGATGATTATGTAGCCTTGAATTTCAGTTTAATAATCTATCATTCAGTTTATCTATTGTGATTTGTGTTTTAATTTATGAATTGCTTGATCACCAATTTTATGTGGATTTGTATGGATTAGAGAGATAATATATGAATCTAGACTTGAACACTTATAGCATGTGTTCTTGAATTACGTGTTTGAATAGAATCTTGATGAATGTTAGGGTAGAGATATGCCTAGCATCGCATGTAATCGGATAGAGAACTTGAACTTAAACCTTGTTTGATTGTAATTCACATAGAGATATAGTGAATTAATTGACTAAGGTGTTTAGCTTAATTCTATCTAATTTGTGGATTTAAGTTAATATGGTATTAGTGCATCGAGAGAGATGGCTAGTTCTATTTGAGAGTTCTTGATTAAAAAACTAGGATAGGGAATTGAACTGAAATAAGGTGTAATAATCAGAGTGCTACTTAAAGTGAAGTTGAAAGCTTAATTCTCCAATATTTTCTTGAAATTACAATTTTTAGGTTTGTTGATTGTTTGGTATTTTTAATATTTTTAGTTTTAATAGTTATAATTATTGAATTGGATAGTTTAATAAAATTTGGATTAATATAAAGTTGGTAATTGTTAGGATTAATTTCATACTATTCTCTGTGGAAACGATACTTGACTTATCATTATATTACTTGTTGACCACGTGCACTTGCGTGTGAGCGTAATTAGATTTCGACCAACAAGTTTTTGGCGCCCGGGGAATTAGTATAGATTTTAATATTTTGCAATATTAGTTTAATTAGTTCAGTTTTACTTTAACATTTTTTTCTTTTATTTTGTTCTTACTTGTTTCAGGTTCTTGGAGTCAGTTTATGCAAACTCGGTCTAAGAAGCCAGACTTGCTTCCTTTCGAGGACGATATCGAGAAACGATTTCAAAGGCTAAGTAAGTGGATTAAAGACGCATAGAAAAACTTTGAGAACTCTGAGAAAGAAGAAACAATGGTTGCAAAAGATCAAAAAGCACTAAGGGATTTTGCCACTCCCAAGGTGACTAAGCTACAGTCAAGTATCACCAAGCCGGGGATTGCTGCAAACATGTTTGAGATCAAGCCTGGGACCATATAGATGATTCAGAACTCAGTACAGTTTGAGGGATTAGCCAACGATGATCCTAACGAGCACTTGGTCATCTTTTTGGAGATATGTGACACCTTCATATACAATGGGGTGTCGGATGAAGCAGTCAGACTTCGCTTGTTCCCGTTCACCTTGCGGGATAAGGTGAAGAGTTGGTTACATCCTGGCTAAGTTCTTTCCACCAGCCAAAACTGCAAAGATTAGAAATGAGATCACCATGTTTGAGCAGCAACATGGGGAGTCTTTATATGAGGCATGGGAACGATACAAGGAATTGCTCAGAAAGTGCCCTCATCATGGACTACCCAAATGGCTGCAGATGAATACGTTTTACAATGGGTTGAATGGGAATCTCAGGACGAGCATAGATGCAACTTCGGGTGGAGCGTTTATGGCCAAGAGTTATGAGGAGGCATATGAGTTAATTGAAACTATGGCAGCTAATAACTACCAGTGGCCTACAGCGAGGATGACACAACCTAAGGTAGCTGGAGTATTAGAAGTAGACGGAGTAACAGCGTTGGTGGCACAGATTTTGGCTTTATCAAAAAAAATGGATGCTTTAACAAGTGCACAACCACAGCAGGTGGCATATATTTATGAGTTATGTACAGGAGAACATCCTACGAGCGATGTGCCATCAACCAAAGATCGATTCGGTTTGTGAAGGCGCTCATAATACGATTACACAAAACATGTATCAAAATGCCTACAACCTGGGAAATAGTAACCATCCTAACTTTTTGTGGAGTAATAATCAAAATCAGCAGGCTCCACGACCATCCTATCCCCCAGGGTTCCAAAATCAAAATCAACAATGACTCCACAAAGATAAGAAAAAGTCGATTTGGAAACTCGTTGTTGAAGTACATTATAGGCAATGAGGTGGCCATGAAAATGCATACGGTCGCAATTAAGAACTTAGAGAATCAGATGGGACATCTTGCATTGGCTTTGAACAACAGGCCTCAAGGGACGTTGTCGAGCTATACAAAAAAGAATCCAAGGGGAAATCACGAGCAGTGTAATGTTATTACACTTAGGAGTGGTAAGGAATTGGGTTCTAACTTAGATAGGAAAGTAAGTACAGATGATGATTGTAAGAGTGAAGGGAATGAATTAGACAAGAAATCTAAGGAGAACGTGGTGGAAAAGCCAAAGGAAGAAAAACATAATAAAGCTACACCACCTGTACCTTTTCCTCAAAGACTAGAAAGTCAAAAGTTAAAGGACCAGTTTTCAAGGTTTATGGATATCTTCAAATAATTGCACATCAATATTCCATTTGCCGAAGCACTTGAGAAGATGCCACGTTATGTCAAATTCATGATAAAAATACTTTCGAAGAAATAAAAGCTCAAACACTTTGAAATAGTGGCGTTAACTGAAGAATGTAGTGCAATACTGCAGAAAAAGCTTCTTCCTAAATTGAAAGATCCGGGAAGCTTCACAATTAAAATGCTTGTAATTAGCAATCAAGATGTGGGAGAGCTCTATGAGATCTAGGAGCGAGTATAAATCTTATACCACTATCCATTTACCAAAAGTTGGGGTTAAAGGAAGCAAAACCAACCAACATCAGTCTACAACTCGCAGATAGATCATTAACATATCCACTAGGAATAGTTGAAGACGTGTTGGTAAAGGTTGACTCATTGATCTTTCCAGCTGATTTTGTGGTGTTAGATTTTGAAGAAGATAAGAACGTCCCCTATCATCTTGGGACGATCATTCCTTCGTGGATGGACGAACAACGATTGGCGTGCCTAATGGAGGCGATTATAAAAGTGTTCGATCGGTAGTGAAGGTAAAAGTGTTCAAGGAAATCCCAATCTCATTGACGAGGAAGAGTGTGAGTTGCTCGAGGAATCTACACGTGCCAAATTCGGGATTTGTAGAGGGAGGTGGTCTTAAGTCACTAATTGAGGATTGTAAGTCAACTTCATTCTCAAACATGCAAGTGAATGGGCGTACAATACAACGATGTTGGTTATGTGCTATAAACAAATAGCATGTCGCGGAAAGCCCAAACGATCCAGGATAACACAGGGAACAGTCAGGCTGAAGGACTCAAAAACAAGCGCTAATTGCGAGGCAACCTAATTTTACTTTCATTTTTAGTATTTTTAAGCATGCTAATAAATCTGTAAGCTTTGTACAAGTTTAGTATAGAGTAAGTTTATTTTGATTCATTAGGTCGTTAGTTGAGTCATGATTTCTAGTAAATTCAACCTTCAAGTTCAATGTGCATGATGTTATCTTAAACTTATAATTTTATTATGTTTTAGGCACTTGGGAAACTCATGGATAGGTGTTGGATGCAAAGAATTGGAAAATTTGATCCCATCTGTGAAGCACCACCACGGGTTTATGATAATTTTCATAAGATACACCCGTCTAAGTATGGGTCTTGGACCGTAAATGAATACACCCCGGTTGGGCGGGCATCTAAAGCTTATTACCCCCACCAAAGTGGGATACGGAACCTGAAGGATTTCAATTTGGCAGTTACAACATTTTAGCCCATCTTCTCCATTTCCTTGAACCATAACTGATACTCATTATCTCCCACAACATACCCACGACTTCCTCAACTCTCACCAATCATTCCACATAATCCCCACTTACCCACTACATTAACCCACTAAACACCTACCCTATCTCCTCTCTATAAATTTAAACCCTAACTACACCACATCTCCATCTAAGTCCACAGTCTTACAAAAGTTAGGGTTCTTCAAGTGAGATTTTGGGCAGCAACAAGGCAAGGGAGAATCAACTAATTTGTCAATACATTGAGGGTAAGCGGGGTTTTTCTTGCAATTTCTAATCATATATCACCGCATTAGAAGTTTAATTACCAATTTTGGGGGTATTGTGAGTCGTACACACCACGTGTTCGACGAATTATTCAAGTGAAGTTTGGGGGAATTTTGGCTTGAGTTCATCCATTCGATTACCATGGCACCAAAACTAGCATCAAAGAGACAGCAAGGCGAGGAATCAAGGTCTACACCACCGACTCGGGCCTTCGACAAGAGAAAATTTGTGAGTACCAACGCCACCGATCAATATGATTATCTAGTGACTAAGGCACTAACTCCAGAGCGAGGCTTGGCAGCCGACAACGTAGATGGCCAAATGAAGAGACAGATATATGAAAAAGGATGGGATAGATTTACTGACAAACCAGAGCCATCAATCGTCAATGTGGTAAAGGAATTTTATACAAAAACACGGAGGATAAGGCCCCATTCATCGCATTCGTGAGGGGTAAACTGGTGCCTTTCAGTTCGGAAGCTATTAACGACTATTACCACCTGCAAGTTCCTGTGGAATATCGGTATGCATATTTGTGTGACCATGATCCTGACTATGAGGGGATTTTAACTGAAATAACAAAGCTGGGCACCACATAGGTTAAGGGACGAAAAGGGGGCACCATCTTCCTCAGGAACGACCTGAGCCATTATGGAAAAATATGGTACGCGTTCTTATGCGCCAAATTATTCCCGACAATACATACGACTGAAGTGACAAAGGAGAAGATACTTCTTTTGTATGCAATCGTGAAAGACTTTCACATCGATGTGGGGTCCATCATCAATTTCTCAATACGAATATGCCTACGAGGGCTATTTTTCGGTGGCCTACCACACCCATCCCTCATATGTGGGTTGTGCGGGTGAAGGCTAGAGTTAGAAAGTGGTCTGGCGATGAGACTACCCAGCAGTCGCTTCAGACTTTGGACTCACGGATGATACCACTTTACACAGTGTGGCCCGGGGGGTAGTCGCCTCCAAGAGGAGTAGGGTTTATATTTCCACCAGCCTTTGAGGAGGAGGCTGATGCTGAGGACACCTCTGACGATGACGAGTTCCCATCCGATGATGAGATGACGGAAGAGCAGGAGATCAAGAGATGCAATGACCTACAGAGATATATTTAGCCCTTAGTTTCGCAACCTCCGGAGACAAGTTGATGGGCACAACAAAGAAGCCAACAGACAGATAAGGAGACTCTCATGGCCAGCAGACCATATGTTCGAGGCCATGAACATGTCCTTCGCCTCATTAAACGCGACCTCCAAAGTTTTAACCCAAATGCTGGGTTTCCATATACCAAAGAAACTGCACTAATGCCGCGATTTCCACCTTGATTTAGACAATGTGAGCCACTGCCACCACCACCTCAAGCTTAGATGATTACAGGGGAGTCCTCATACACTTAATGCTTTATTTTTACAATCAGGACATTATAATTGTTAAGTTTGGGGGAGTTAGTATTTAGAGTTTTTGCATGTTTAATTTAGCATGTTAGTTTTGTATATGTTAGTTTCATGATAAGAGTTAGGTTCATGATATGTTGCATTCACTTAGTGTAATTGCATAGTAAGTGTAGTATTATAAATAGTTTTTAGTTTTTTTTAATCCTGTAATGTTTATTCCATATATAAAAATTAAAAAAAAATAGTTCGTATTTTTTTCTTCTAGTCATTCCTCATTGGCTTCTCTCCTCTTTAGTCTTACCACAATTTCACCTGTTTATACTCTTGATAAAGTTGAAGAACATTATGTATAATTATTTTCCCCGACATGAATCTTGTATGCAAAAAACATTTTTTCGGATCGAGGTCACATCAAGAAAAAGAAGAAATTCATACACCTTGCACAATTCTAGTATCAATGTATTTACATACAACCATTTAACATTTTGTCAATGTGTCAATATTAAATATATTACACAACAAATTTATTATATTGTCTATCTCCCTTGTCTGTTTCCTTATTCAAATGTTGCCCATCAGGCATGATTTTAAATTCATTGAAATGTAATTTCTCTCAATCCAGATTCTGTTTGGTTGCTGATCATGGAATTCCTGTTGGTTTCCAAATGCAGTTGTTGAGTTTTATCTTGCCCGAGTATGTAATATTTATGTTAAACGAGTTGCCAGGGAAACGAGGAGGGTCTGGACATTCTATAGAGGTGGCCAGATTAGTGAAATTGGATTGCGATCTGATATATTCCGGATTTAGGGTATAATATTATTTATTCTTCTGCATCGTGAACACTTAGATGTGTTCCTTCAACATATAATTTTCTAAGCTGAAAAGATTCAACTTTGGCGGTGTACCTATATAAGTCTCGCTTATTTTAAGGTGTCGATGCTTTCGTCTTTGGTTTTACAAGCATTTGTTTCATTTGTATGAGCTCATGATGATAGTGAACAACTTGCTTGTAAGGTTACTTTTCCCATCTGATGTGGCATAACTTTGGATTATCATAATATTAGTTGCTCTATTATGTGCCATACAGTATTTGTGATAGATTTTGCTTTTCTTGAACCACTAATGATAGGTTTTACTTTTCTTGAACCACTAATGACTTTGACGCTTAGCAGTTGCACATGGGTTAAGGGTAGAAAAAATTATTCATTTCATAATTTGCTTTCCTTTGATATATGGTGGGGAATGGGATGACAAATTTTCTTTATCATTTGTTAATAGGGTAATCTAGCCTACCTTTATTTCTGTAAAGTAGCAACATTTTTGGACATCTGAAAATAAAAAGTTGACATTGTACAAAAATTCATCCTAAATAATTTTGTAAATGAGATTCTTTATGTGGGATGGAGGGAGTACTATTTTTCTAATTAGCTTGTTACTATTCTATATATTTGTGGGTATATATCTTTTTCATACGTGTATGTTATTATTTAATCAAAGATTTCTTCTTTAACATGGTTGGTAAAACAAGGACAGCGGACCAAATAAAAATATTAATGAGGCTACTCATATTGTTGTGCCTTGTTTATCCACCTCTCTTTTGTTATCTTTTTGTGCCTTGTTGAAGTAGTCATAACTTTTGTGCTTGGGACTACCTTTGTTTCAGTAACTTCAATTCTTACTATAGAATTCTAGTTGATATACAATATATTATTGCACGCACATTTCTAAAACTTCGTTCACTTTATAACCTTTTTGGTTCTTGAGACTGGAAGAATTACATGGTAGAGATGCTATACAAGTTGGACGTGCTAATAGTTGTATTTTTATTAATGAAAGAACAACGTTACTTTTACTTGTGCAACATATATGCAGGTTTTTGAATGTACATATATGCAAGTTAAGTTAGAAAGAGTTCATTAGTTTATCAATCTATTTCCTTCTAAAACAGATTCTTGGACCCACTCCCCGATTTGTCGAGCTGATTCGTAAAAAAGAGAGTTGATGTAGGAGTTGAATAAGTTAGAATTTCAAATCCCTAGAAAAAAGTATGAGCTGGTCTCACAAGACTTTAATGTCCTTTGGCCCACAAGATGTCCTTGGTAGGTTAAATTAAGTTATTGGTATTTCTAATTTTATTATTAAGTTTCAGAGTCCTAGTTGGTTAAGTCATCATATGCTCATAGTGCTTTTGTTATTTGGAATTGTCTTTTGTTATAGTTAGAAGAGTTTAGTCTTTTAAATAGAGTTAAAATCTCGAATTTTGTTAATTGAATAACAGAAAGTGTGTTAAAAGCTTTGTGCTTTTTATGTTTCTACCGATCTTTTGCAATGGTAGGTTTGTCCTTCATGTTTTCTTTTTTCCTCTTTATCTTCTAATACTTATTGTTCTCTTAGAGCTCCATAACATTTAATTTTTGACTTGGACTCAAGCATGTTATTCCCTTATGAATTCTTCTCTTATTAACTTACTATTTTAATTTCTTACAATTCATCTTAACTAAATTTTTTTTGTATAACTATAGGTCATCTCTTTAGCTATGCGTTTAACTCCTCATATTAAATTCCAAGGGTACCTTGTAGTCAACTGTTGTACACCTTCCCATTGTTACAGCTTTGGTTAAAAATGCATTCTGTTCTAAATTTTGTAGTATTATTATCTGTCTCATTGTAACTGCTACTCTGGTTAAGCACATAGTACACTTGAATTAGAATTATTGATTTTGAGTATATTTTCTCCTGTATTTGTAATATCTAATATTACTTCATTTCCTACTTTATTGCTTCAGAGGAAGAAAAAGAATTTGGTGTCTTCTCACCCCAGTTTGACAATTATTTATCTGAATCAAATTCCAGTAAAGAGTTCAATACCCTGGGAGGCACTTCTCCGTATTCTGTCACCACTTCACACACCAAGAATCCTTCATCCAAAAATTCATCAGAAGTTAATGATAAAAATCTTATTACAACTACTCCTGCAACTTCAAGTAGTGTAGGTAGTATAAGTGCGGTCTTGCATGAAAAGTGTGTTTAAAAATAGACTTGTCAATGGATGTCATAATCAGTGCTTATGGTCGATTTACTCGTGTTGTATGCAAGCAAAGCGCTTCTATCGACCTGTGGTTCTTAATTGTGGCCATGGTAATGAACTAAATCTTCAACCTTTCTCGGTTGACGATCGAAAGTTGTTTAGTAGGGATTAATTCAAAGATCATTCATGCCTCAATTTTTATTGTTTCCTATGTTGTAGTATATTGTGAAGCTTGTATCATCTACCCAAACAATAAATTATGTGAATGCCCCGGTTTGCTATCCACACATCCAAATGGGTTTCCAAAAGTTTGTTTAGTTCTAGAGCATTTCTTGGAGGAACATTTTTCTGAAGAATATGTAGCACGAGAGCTTTATGTACTTGAGCATGCTGATCGTCAGTATGGAAGTCCATCAACATGTATGTCCAATTTAATCATTATTTATTTCTTTGTTGGACAGGATGAAGCAAACCCACGGGTTTCTTATTACCTATGGTGTCGCTTATTGAATCACTTTGAATTTGTCTAATTTTATCTTTCTCATCTTTCAATTCATACTTCGCATTATCTTGTTTCAGTTGCAAGGAAGCTTCCGACATGGTTTTAGCAGATGATAATTTCAAAGACAATTGTTGTTTCTTTGTTACATGAAAGCGTGTCTATCTACAACAATATGAAGGCCTCATCATCAGTCCATTTATCTTCCTCTTTGCTTTTGTAGCTTTTAGATCAATGATTTTAGATCAAAATAGATATTTGCTTCATTTTCCTAACTTTGCTATTATTTTTAAAATATGTGCGGAAGACTACTTCTACGACTTACCTTACAACATGGGTATCAAATTTTCGTGTTACGTTTACGTAAGATGTGGGATGAAATTATGAAGTGTACTCTGTAGATATATACTTTGATTCAAGAACCGTGGTAGCTTTAGATGGTTAATTGTAAAGATAATGAAAGATTATGTAGTGGATGATTTTATTAAGTTAATAATATTTTAATTTTTGTATTTTTCCATTATTTGCTATGGGGACATTGAGCTACCAGTACACAAAAAGAAAGTCAAATTTTGATTTGGCTACAATATAATTTGTTTCTAAAGCATTGAACACGCTTTTAATATATAGCAACAATTTTTATACATTTAGCAACAAATTTTCGTTTGCTAATGGCATTAAAAATATAATATTTGGCAACAAAAATCAACCTAATAACAACGGAGAGAATATTGTTGCTAATACTAAAATAATAGGCAACATTTTTTATCATTGCAAATCATATCAACTTTCGTTGCACATAAAAAGAAACGGAAACATATAATGTCGTTGCTAATCGACGACTTTCGTTGCTATTGAAAAATAACCAGCAACAAACATTTTTGTTGCTGATTCAGCATAATGTCGTTTCCAAATAATATAATCAGCAATGAAAATCATTGCTAAAAAGTTTACATTCCGCAACGAAAACAAGCTTAGGCAACAATTTTTATAATTTACTGAAACGAAAAAATGTCGTTGCAAAATGGTGTCAATTGCAACAAAAATGCATGGTCGTTGCAAAAAAAAAGAGTTCATTTTGTTGCCAATTAGCATGCTTTTGCAACGAAATGGGGTTTTTAGCAACGACATTTTAATTATTCTGCAACAATACATTTTGTTGCTAAAGGATCGATGTCTCTGTACGAAAGCCAAATTTCGTTGCAAAATATATTACTTTTGGCAACGAAAAAAATGTGTTCGTTAGGAACAATTAGCAACGCTATCATCAAGAACGAAAAGACGCAACAACAGTAAAGTCGTTGTCAAAACCCTTTAGCAATGAAATTTGGCACCTTTAGCAACGAAAATTGGTTGTTGCTGAAGCCCCATTTTTTTGAAGTGGCAGTTGCGCCGGTGTTCAAACAGACGCAGAGTCGGCTATGAACAGTAGCCGACTTTAGCCTAACAAACACGAATTTCACCCACCAAACAGTGAAATTAACACGTAGAATAAATAGAACAATATCATAAACATGATTGCTCACATTTACAACCAATTAGCACACAATTTAACACTAACTAAAACTATTTTAATTTCTCCAAATTCAAGTTTTCAAACAAAAACTCCATTTTCGAGTTCCTTCACAAAATTGAACATTGTGATTTCAATTCTTGTTCAAATTACCTCATTCAAATTACGTTATACTCATATCTAACATATGCAAGCCTCAATTTACAGTTTAACATAAAAATTGGTCACTAAAATTGTTACTTTTACTCAAGCCATATGAAGAACACAAACACTGTTAAAATTTCTTCCACTGTCAAACGAATTTAGCATGCGATTTCTTGTTTGAACATAAACTTTAGCATTACAAACATGTACAACCACAATTACCAACTATATATCCACAATTCACCAATTTGATTCACAGAACATAAGCCAAAACTATGTCGTAAGTTCATATATGAATACATATATATATATATATATATATATATATATATATATATATATATATAATACAAAGTTGTGAACATACCTTTAATTTGTTAATATAATCTTTGCTAAATACTGGAAATTTCTTGATTTCTCTATCAATTCTTTGTAATTTTTCTCTGTCAAGCTCTCACCTCTCCTTTCATAGTATAGGCTCAATTGAACGTAAACTAATATTGATACTAATAGTAATATGTATATTAAACACAATATCAGTTATAATGCTTAGGTTATAAATATATTATATTTATTATTTTATTTTATTTTATTTATCTAGAAATCTCAAAAGCCATAAGGCTTGTTTGGTAAATCATTTAAATTTAAAGAATTAATATATTAAGCTTTGTTTGTTAAAAACTAAATTAAACTATTTTAATTTATTGTAATAACTCTTTATAATATAGTTATCCGTCGCACTATATTAATCAAGCTTTCATATTTATTTTAAATTAATTCAAATAACAATTAATTAAATAACTCCTTTAATCACATAACACAATACAAATAATTAATCATTTAAATTGAAATATCAATATAATAATCATTTCCTTAATTCATCAATTATTTATTTAACAAATAATTCTCCCAAATAATATTAAATCAATTAAACAAATATTCATTTACCGATAATCACATCCATTAAATATTTATATAACTCAATAAATATTTAAAATTACATTTAAAAAAAATCTGGAATGTTACATCATTCCCTCCTTAAAAGGATTCTGTCCTCAGAATCACAATTCAAACAACCAAATCGTTACATTCTTCCCTACTTACAAAGATTTTGTCCCCAAAATCGAAGACATAGACTAAACAAATAACTCAGGGTAACTTTTCATCATTTCGGTTTCGAGTTCCCACGTTGCCTCTTCGACATTGTGGTTTCACCATATCACCTTCACAGAAGGTATCACTTTATTTCTGAGCACTTGTTCTTTCATGTCGACTATCTGGATAGGAACTTCTTCATAAGACAAATCTTTATCGAATTGTAATGGTTCGTAGTCGATCATGTGTTTGTAATCGGGTTTATACTCTGATTCAGAATATCAAATGTGAAAAACATTATGAATGTTTTTCCAAACTGGAGGTAGAGCTACCTCATAAGCCACTTCCCCACTCTTCGTAGTATTTTAAACGGTCTAATAAATCTTGGGCTGAGCTTTCCTTTCTTGCCAAAATGAATCTTCCCCTTCCAAGGAGAAACTTTTAGGAAAACGAAATTTCCTACTTCAAATTCGTGATTTCGCCTTTGTGTTGATCGCAAGATACTTTTTCTGGCTTGGTCTTGGGTCGCTACTAATCTTGTCCTCGATGAGTTTGACAACTTCAGTAGATTTGTTATACTAGTTCTAGTCCTAATAACATGCGTTCATCGACTTCATCCCAAAGACAAAGGAGTTCGCACTTTCACCGCATAATGCCTCGTAAGGTGGCATACCGATGCTTTCGTGGTAATCGTTGTTGTAGGCAAATTCTACCAAATGATAAATGTTCATCCCAAACCTTCCTTTGAAATCCATGATGCATGCTCTCAAAGATATCTTCCAACGCTTGGATTGTTCGTTCACTTTGTCTGTCGGCTTTGCTTATGATGGTGTTGTACTCATTTGCAACTGTGTTCCCATACATTCTTGTAGTCTCTTCCAGACGTTTGATGTGAACCTTGGATCTCTATCTGATATAATTCACACTGGAACTCCATGTCTTGACACGATCTCTTTAACGTACAGTTTTGCTAGCTGATCAAGATTAAATCTAATCTTTATTGGCAAAAAGTGTGCAGATTTTGTCAATCTGACACTATTACCCATATCGCATCGTATCCTTTCTGAGTCGTTGGAAGTCCTACAACAAAATCCATTGTGACATGCTCTCATTTCCATTCCGGTATTTCCAACGGTTGAAGTAACCCGCTTGGTCTTTGATGTTCAACTTTCACTTTCTGACACGTCAAACATTTTGCAACGCATTCTACAACGTCTCTTTTCATATTCGGCCACCAAAAATGTCGTCGCAAATCTTGATACATCTTTGTACTTCATGGATGAATCGAATATCTTGTGTTGTGTGCTTGGCCAAGATTTCTTCTTTAAGCTCGCATCTTCTTTGGAACCCAAATTCTTTCCTCGAATCGTAGTAGTCCTTCGGTGTCGATCTTGTATTTTACATCGCTACCCTCAACCACTTTCTCTTTGATCGTTTCGCATTCTTTATCTAGTAGTTGAGCACTCTTCACTTTGTCCACCAAAGTTGGACTGGTATCTATCTGGAATAGTCGTTCATCAGATTCCTTTAGAAATTTGATTTCCAACTCTAGCTTTGTCATTGCTGAAATAAGCTCCTCTTGAGTAGTTATCAGCATCAACTTCTCCCGACCTTTCCTTCTCAAAGCATCTGCAACCATATTCGCTTTGCCCGGGTGATAAAAGATCTCAAAATCGTAATCCTTTATCAATTCCATCCATCTCCTTCGCCGCATATTCAGGTCCTTCTGTGTGAAAATATACTTCAGACGTTTATAATCTGTGTAGATTTCACATTTCTCTCCATAGAGATAGTGTCTCCATATCTTGAGAGTAAACATTACTGCAGCCAATTCCAAATCATGAGTCGGATAACCTTTCTCATAATCCTTCAGTTGTCTTGATGCATACGCAATAACTTTGTCGTTCTGCATAAGAACACATCCCAACCCTTTATATGAGGCATCACTATACACCACAAAGTTACTCAGATTATCCGGTAATGACAACACAGTGCCATGCTTAATTTCTTCTTCAAATCTCGGAAACTTTCTTCACATTTCTCTCGCCCAAACAAATTTCACGGCTTTCTGGTCAAATTTGTTAATGGAGTAGTTATCTTAGAAAAATCTTGAATAAATCGTTCGTAATAACCTGGCCAATCCCAAGAAAATCCTCACTTCGATTTGTTCTTGGTTATTCCCAATTTATTACAAACTTCCACTTTTGATGGATCCACTGAAATCCCATCTTTGTCAATCACGTGCCCAAGAAATTGCATACGGCCCAGCCAAAATTTGCACTTAGAGAATTTCACAGACAACTTTTCCTTTCTTAGTGTTTCCAATGTCAAACGTAAGTGTTCCACGTGTTCTTCTTGAGTTTTGGAATACACTAGAATGTCGTCGATGAATACCACTACAAACTTATCTAAGAATGGTTTAAACACCCTATTCATCAAATCCATGAATGCAGCAGGTGCATTGGTTAAACCAAAAGACATCACCAAAAACTCGTAATGTCCATATCGAGTTCTGAATGCCGTTCGTGGTATATACTCCTTCCTCACTTTCAACTGGTGATACCCACTTCTCAAATCTATTTTTGAGAAGTATTTAGCACCCTTCAACTGGTCAAACAAGTCATCTATTCTTGGTAATGGATATTTGTTTTTAATAGTGACTTTGTTTAATTTCTATGATCAATGCAAAGACGCATCGACCCATCCTTCTTCTTCTTCACAAATAACATGGCGCTCCCCACGGTGATATGCTTGGTTGAATATACTTTTTTCTAACAATTCTTGCAACTGTACCATCGGTTCCTTCATTTCTCATCGAAGCCATTCTCAGACGGGGACTTCGATATCGGTGTTGTCCCCCTAAGACTAAGTCGATCACGAACTCAATTTCTCTCGTCAGTGTAAGTCCCGCAAATCCTCGAAAACACATCCTCAAATTCCTCACCAATTTGGTATCTCTTCCAGTTTCACATTCTTTTTCTGAGTATCGACTATGTAAGCTAAATAGCCCACACAGCCTTGACTCAACAATTTCTTGGCCTGCATAATCGTCAGACATTTCATTTGTCTAGGCAATTTGCTACCATAGAATACTACCTTTGACGGAGTCATAAGGTTTACACATTTCTTTTGGCAATCAATTACCGCTCCATATTTGAACTGCCAATCCATTCCCAAAATAACATCAAACTCTCCCAATCAAATCGGAATCAAATCTACCATTAGGATATTCTCCTTAATGTTCACCCTACAGTTCTTGTATACGAATCTAACAAGGATTATCTCTTTATTCGCAACCTCTATGTTCAAAGGGAAATTCAGTTCTTCTCTAGGCAATTCTAACCTCTTAGCAAATTCATCAGAGATAAACGAGCAAGTAGCACCCGAATACAATAATACATAAGCATCAATATCATTGATTGGGATAATACCTGACACAACATCCTTTGATTGCACAAAGATGTTGCATACCATGTTGAAGGTTCTAGCGTGGGTTTGTTTGATGTTGTAGCTCCATTGTTACCTCCAAAGGCTTCGGTTGTCACTCCATCCTTCTTCTTAGGGCATTCACGAGCAAAGTGATCCTTGGATCCGCACGTGAAGCACACATTCTTCTTAGGTTGTGTGCAATTTGGGGTGATGTGACCCTCCCGCCACAATTGAAGCATACTCGCTTCCCCATCAAGCACGCACCCTTGTGAAACTTACCGCATGTAGCACATGCTTCAAACTTCTTGATCTGCTTTGGTTACCCCGCCGGTTTCAAAGACCCACGCTTTCCATTCCACTTCCTCTTCAAGTTGTTGTTGTTGTTGTTGTTGTTGTTGTTGTTGTTGTTGTTGTTGTTGTTGTTTCCACCACTACCACCTCCATTCTTGATTTCCACCTCGTTCTTCTTCTTCTTCTTCTTCTTCTTCTTCTTCTATTCCCTGATTGAACTTTGTCACTGCCTCGCCACCACCTTCAGCGAGTATTGCTTTCTCCATTATCACGCGAAAGTCTTCAATTGAAATAGGAAACCTCTTTGCATAACCGTGGCTTCAAATTCCTGCTCAAACCTCTTCGTCTTGCATTCGTCCGTGCTGAATTGATAAGGCACAAACCTCGCCAACTCGTTGAATTTAGCGGCATACTCAGATACCGTCATCGTTCCCTGCCTTAGTTCCAGAAATTGTACTTCCATCTGACCCTTCAAAATCTCGGGAAAATAGGTCTCGAAGAATATCTCCTTAAACCTATTCAAAGTCATCATCCCTGGTCCTTCTCGAGTTTTATTGGCCTGCCAGCAATAACTAGCTTCTGCTTTCAACATGAATGTTGCGAAAGCAGTCTTCTGATCATCTCCTACCCTAGCAACGTCGAACACCTTCTCTATCTCCATAATCCAAGTTTGTGCCTCGACTGGATTCACTAACCCACGAAATTCAGGTGGTCCAACCGCCTTGAACTCCTTAAACGTTGTTCCTTGGTTCTGTGGTTGATTCTGCAACGCTCCTGTCAGTAACATCACTAATTGTTAAACTGGGTTAGCATCAACATTATCGTTATTGTTGGTTCCTTCGTTGGTTCTATGTCGTGGTGGTTGACGTCTGGGAGGCATTTTCTGTTTAAAAATACACCCATTAGATTATTACTCAACTCTTTTAAGTAATTTTTGCTTAACTTTCTTCTACAAAAGAAATAACCACAAATCACATAGTACTTTGAATAAAATAATAACTTTTATTTATTCATAACCTCTTTGAAAACATAAAACAATATCATTACTGCTATTTACATTACTTTCCTGAACTACAAAAGTTTTAGGACAACATCATCCTCATATCCCATAGGTTTTATAACACTTGGGATTTACAATTTATTTAACATTTTATTCATCGTGACAACAACTACGATGTTCTACTAAGATACTTCGCTTAGCCTTACTACGTTCTTCCTCCATGACTCGGAACATTGTTCTACGATCTAATACGTACGATGGCAGCATCTCGAACTGAATAGGATATCCCATGTCCCTATCCTGAGCTCGATTAACCATGGTGTTGAATACTCTATTCATCTCTTCCATCTTCATTCTCTTTGCCTGTGCGTCTTTCACTGCTATCCCGACTCGTTGAAACATTCCCTCATATGCGTCTTCGGCTCTTGCCCTCTTCGTAGCTTCTTCCCATATCTTATTCTTCAATTCAGCAACCTCTTCGATCAGTTGTTCTTTCTCTCCTTCGGTCTATTCTAGTTTCTCCTCGACATTAGTCAGTCGTTCCTCATGATCTTGCATTTCATCGTCTTTCTGTGTCATTACAGTCTGTTGTTCAACTACTATCTCTTGCAATTCCTCGACTGTATCCTGAAGTTCCACGTTATGGTCGTAGACTTCATCGTACATTCGAGCAGCTATCGAGGTTAGTGGAGTCTCCTCCTCCTCGTCCTCATCATCCTCATCTTCCTATGGCAACTCAACGGGATCCTCCTCATCTGTCTCCACATCATCATCATCATCTTCAACCACTGTGACCAACGGGGCTGACTCCCGTAGCAGTAGTTGTTCCCAACTAACATGAATGTCTCGAGGCTCCTCCTCTATAGGCATCTGAGGTCTATCCTCCCTAGCCTGACTAGATTCTCCGACATTAGTCATCCTGACAACAAAATTTTAAGTTTTAATCATTAATCATCACTACTCGACACTCACGAGCACATAAGTATAAACACATAATCGCACAAGTGTTTTATTATTTCTTCCTTAAAACTCGATAAGAGTTAATCACCACTATCTTTTCAAAGGTTATTTCCTAAGGCTTTTCCCCACCTAAGGTTCATAACCTTAAGCTCGATACCAACATGCTGACACCCCAAATCCTTGCAGATTTCATTACCTCAAGATTTGGTGTTCACGTAATCAAAACATTCATATATAACTACCCAATCATAATAAATTGAATAATAAAAACCTGCCCATACAGGATTACTAAAATAAAAACATTATCTCCCAGGTTCTCTAACCTTTAATACAATCATTCAAGTGCGGAAATAAAATTATTACATCACATCATTATTAAAAGTCTATCATCAATGATAAAACAAAATTACAAGTCTTCATCACTTGTACATTTTGGTGCAATGTGATCCTTTGATCCATAATTAAAGCACACCCTTTTCCCCTCAAACAAACACCTTCATGTTTCTTTCCGCAGTTGGTACACGCCTCCACCTTCTTCTTTTCCTTCCCTTGTTGATTTTCAGCGTTAATATTATTGTCCCACTTTCTTTTTCGAGCGTTACCGGTATGACTATCACCCACCTTATCATCTTCACTCTTCTTTCCCTTCTACTCTTGATTGTATGTCAGCGTATTACCTTCCCCGTCTACATCAATCGTTCTCTCCAACCCTGTTGTAAACGAATTTGGTTGAAACATCGAGATTTGATTATACAGCCAAAAATTCAGTTGATTTGCCAGTGCTCCCACTAGCAAATTCACCAATTGTGGCACCGAATTTGCGTTGGCTTCCCTATTGGTTGCATATTCCTTGGGGATCTGTTGACGTTGTTGTCTTCTTCTAGGCGGCATCTTACTGTTTAAAACTTGAACTATTAGATCATTGTTCATCCATACATTAACATTTTCAAACTTATCTTAACCACTTATAGATAACACATAATATATCTTAACAAACAATGATAATACTTTATTCATTTATTACATCACCACATCACAAAATAGCCATTAATCGCTATTTATATTATTTATCCCAAATAATAAAATTCTAGAATTACTTTATCACATCCCACTATTTAATTCAAAAGTTAGGATCCACATCTATTAATTTTCATTATAATTTATATATCATCTTATTATTTTTCTTGGAATCTACAAGAACATTTCACGTTGTACAACTGCATTGCGCTCTTGCTCCACAATACGAATCGTCAGGAGATTGGAAGATTGAATTCTAAGTTTCATCATTCGCTTCACGCTCTTTGACTTGTCTTCAACACGATCTATGCATTTAGAAGCCTTCACCCATGCGTCTTCAGCTCTCGCACGCTTTGCTGATTTCTTTCCCAAATCATTCCTGCGTAATCTCATTCCTAGCTAATAACTATCCTCTTTAATATTCTGATCGTTCTGACTGAGGTAATATCCGCTCTACATCTGCAAATGGTGCAATAAGGTCTTGAGACGCCACATCTTCTTGTGCTAACATGACTTGGTGCTTTACGGCTACACCTTCTAATTTCTTGACCTTCTTTTATAACTCAATGTTATGACCACACACCTCATTGGAGGAATTCCCCTCCTCGCTTCTCATCCTTCACCTTTATCACCCCAACTTTATCCTCTCGCTCAAACTCAAGCATATACCCAAGGTCTACAAGCAGAAATCAACGAGTATGGCTTTCCCAATACCAACCATACTCAGACTATACAACTTCTAAGGCTCCTAATCCTTATCATCCTTCGTCAATCATTCCAACAACGTAAGTTTTAACAACCCCAACACTTGATATGTATAACACATGCTACTCCTAAGTACTCACGAGCACATAAGTCATTAACACACAAGCACATAGAGTTTTTTTTTTGCAAACAACCCACAAGAATGATAAAATAATAACGGTTTATGAATGATAATTCACTTTGAGTTTTCAATGACACCCCAAATCCTAAAACTTCAATTCCACTGGATTTGGTGTTCATCAGACAAATATCATCTATCTATCTACCCATAATAAATGCAAGCCATGCAATAGATAGAATAAAATCTTCCCTTAAGGGTTACAACATCCTAATAATAATAATACAATCCCAAGTTAAACTAACCTTAAACATCTATAGGAAACATAAACAATAAGTCTTAAACAACATCATTAACTCAAGTCTTAAACAAATACATCATCATATAAAACAACAAGTCTTCATCACTTGCTAACTTTGCCCTCGCTTTTTACTAGTGGAAGGTTCATCATTCTTTTCGTTCTTAATCGCAATGTTATTATTAAGCAAGAGTGAGCATTATTGCCCACAAGTATAACAATGAAATAACAAATAATAATAACATGCGAAAGTGAATCAAAGACATCTCGAATAAAAGCTCAACTTTTGAATCAAGAATGAATAACAAGAATCAAAAGATTTTCGAGGGTCATAAGACCTTGAACTATGTCCTAGGTTATCAAGGGTTATACTTGAAACCTTTAATGTCATATAAGACTATGGACTTTTTCTTCTCGCATTTAGGGGATCAAATTTTAGTACATACATCGTGCAATAATATCTTAACGCTAACGATAAGTAAATCCCTTTCGCAGGTTGTTCATCTCATTGACATTCGAGTCCGCACTCAAAGGAAGTTTGGTTTGGATAATTCATCAAGGGTTCTCAAATTTAGAACGCTCATCAACTATGGACTAGTTGAATCAATAAAGTTCACTAGTCTAACAAGGTTCAACAATAATGATATTCAAATTGAATAATAATCTCAAGAAGTATACAATAGAACAATTATTGTATAACAAAAATCATACTTTGAAAAGATAATCAATCTTTAATATAATAATTTGAACTTGAATAATAGTAATGATAATTTACTCGAGGTAAATAATAAACTTGAACAATAATGACAAGTAGGTTAGGAAACTTGCCTCGCATGTAGATTACACTTTAACTAAGCATGTTCTTTGAATTTAATCCTACATACCATTCACATTCACAATACCGCTTAATTATAACTTAACTAATCATCATAACTCATTCTCTTTGTCTAACTTTGATTATATGACTATACTTAGTCAAATTTACCACTTTGTCCACATAAATAACACTTCATGAATAATAAGTTAATTATGTATTCAATAATTCAATTCACATGCAATTATGTTATTTACATGTTAAACAACTATTTTACATCTCATTATACTTCTAACATATGTCCATGTTCATTACATTAAGTTGCTAACACATTGCTAGACTTAATCAATTTAAAAAATCTCATTCTCAACTTTTCGAGAGAGAGTATCATGCACATCACATCGTTACACTTGGTCTTCTTCATGATGCAGGGCATAGTAGCATGCTTGGACTCTTAGCGTTCAATACGAGATGGGCATATGTAATGAAATAGTAAATAGTAATGCATGCACAAGTGCACAGTACGTACATCAGACATAGTAAATGGCAGTCATGAAAAATCGCAGAACATGCCAATTTCTTCCAATTTCTTATTTTCTACTCAAATTAGACATACCCATATGATATAATTCATGCATAAACATAACCCAACATTTATATAATGACTTTAACCAATTTAAACACTTAATTACGTAATTTAAAGCATGCAATTTCACCGACTTTTTGATGTTCTTGAAGGTTTTGAAAATAAAACATGAAAATTATCACTACTGATTCGTTATAACAATCAATCCGCTCATTTAAACTTTTGGTCTCTTCAGATCAACATGCATAATAAAATAAGAGTGTAAAATTTAGGATAATATATGATCAACACATGAAATATCACGATAAGGCCATATGGCCAAAACCCAAACTCAGAAGTTTTTGAAAAACATATACTATATATGTGTTTTCATGAAACCGATGATATGGTTTACATAATATATATAATTAAATACGATGTGATATGTCATAACACATACAAACCCATAATCATTACTCCTATCCCAATTATGAGAGGTTAAACCAAAAATTTTGAAAGCCATGTTCATGGAATTTAAATGACGTAAAATAGAAATTGGGAAGGAGGAGATTACCCAAAGCGTAGTGTAGATTTTAATAAGAGATGAATATCAATTTCTCTCGACTTCTCAACTAAATACTATGATCTCTCTCGTGAAAGCTCTCTAGACTTAGCAATAATAGAATGAATGAAAAGACGCCGATATAAGAAGAATCAAGATTATGGTCATTAACCCATCATGGGTAACTGTCCATAACTCCCACTAAGGCCATGTTTGGCTAGTATAAAAGACTTATACCCAATTAATTTAATAAAACCTCTTATACTATAGTTTAAATCATGTCACACCCACTTGCACAATAATTCATATATCTTATTTAATATAAATAAAATATAATAACTTCTCATAATTTCACATAGTCATATAATTAATTTTTCATTAATAAATAATGTCAAATTATTAACTCTCTAATTAATAATTAAATTAATTAAATAACATCATGCTGAATTAAATATTTCATTTAATTCAATAAGCTCACATAATTACATACTTGAATAATAATTATTCTCCACATTAATTTAATAAATGTAACACATATAATTAAATTAATCTACCACAATTGCATCAAATAATTATTTAATCCAATAATTAAATCATCAAAAATATTTATTTAATTCAATAAATATTAAAATTAAATTACAAAAATCTCGCTCATCACATCTTTCCCCTTAAAAGGATTCTGTCCCGTAATCACGACTCAATAAATTTGACTGCTACATTCTCCCCCCCCCTTATAAAGATTCTGTCCCGTAATCGCTATACATAATTAAGTAAATAAATGAGGGTAATTCTTCATCATATTCTCTTCAAGTTCCCACGTAGCTTCTTCTTCATTGTGGTTCCTCCAAATTACCTTAATGTAAGGTATAACTTTATTTTCGAGAACTTGTTCTTTTCACGACAATTTGGATAGGAATTTCTTCGTAAGATAAGTCTTTTTCAAAATATGGGGTTCATATTCAATTACATGCTTGTAATCGCCTTTGTAGGGTCGTGAATACGTAAAAATGGAAGACGCTAGGACATTTTCGAGTGATGGAGGTAAGGCTACCTCACACGCCGACTTTCTCCGATTCTACGTAATACTTCAAATGGTCCAATGAATCTTGGGCTCAATTTTCCTTTCTTTCCTAAACTCGATCTTTCCTTCCAGGAGAGACCTTCAAGAAAACATAACCACCGATTCAAACTCGATATTTTTACGATGTGGATCAACAGATTTTTTTGGTCGATCTTGAGCCGCTACCAAAGTCGTTCTCGGATCACTTTGACTATTTCGCCATCTCATTGTACCAATTTCGCCCTAGCAATTGTCTTTCACCAACTTCATCCCAAAGAAAGTGGAGTTTCGACTTTTTTCGCCATATAACGCTTCATAAGGCAAGATGCCTATACTAGTGTGGTAATCTGTTGTTGTAGCCGAACTCTACTAATGGTAGGTGATCATCCCAATTTCCTTTAAAGTCCATCACATGTGCTCTTAGCATATCTTCTAATGTCCTGAATCTTTTTTCGCCTCGTCTGTCATCCATTTGAGGGTGGTATGTTGTCAGACTCATTCGCAAATGCGTATCCATGCATTCCTCAAGACGCTTTCGTAAATTTGATGTGAAGCGCGGATCTCTATCTAAAACAATTGACAATTTAACTCCATGCTCTCAAACAATCTCTTTTACGATAACCTCGCCTAACCGATCTAAGTTGAATCTGATTTTGATCGGAAGAAAGTGTAAATGGATTTCGCTACCATTAACGATAACCCATATCACGTCGTAGCCTTTTTCGAAGTCGCCTAAGGCCAACCACGAAGTCCATTGTAATATGTTCCCATTTCCATTCTCGGGATCTCTAACGGTTGTAGCAATCCACTTGGTCTCTCGATGTTCGCTTTCACTTTTCGACAGTCGACACTTGGCAACACATTCGCAACATCACATTTTAAATTGGCCACCGTAAATGTTGTCAAAGATCTTGGTACATTTTGGTACTACCAGGTGAATCGAATATCGTGAACTATGAGCCTCGCTTTCAAAATTTCTTCCTTAATCTCTCAGATCAAGCAGTATCCAAATTCTACTCTCAAATCTCAAAGATTCCTTCCTTATCCATCTTAAATCTTGCTCATTTCCTTCAGATATCTTCTTTGTCACCTTTTTACATTCTTCGTCTCCCAAGTCGAGCCTCCTTTACTTTTTCTAAGAGAGTTGTACTGCATTGCATCCGAAATATTTTCTCATCAATATCCATAGGATACTTCACTTCCAACTCCAGTTTTTCCATTTCGCAATTAGCTCCTCCCGAGCAGTCAACATCATCAATTTCTCACGACCCTTTCTACTTAAGGCATCAAGAACCACATTTTCTTTTACCCGGATGGTATAAAATCTCACAAATGTAATCCTTAATTAATTCCAACCATCTTCTTTCGACGATATTCAAATCTTTCGTGTAAAAATATATTTCGCAATTTTGTGGTCCGTGATATATTTCACACTTCTCCCGAGAGATAGTGCCTCCAAATTTTCAAAGCAAAAACAATCGCAGCCTAACTCCAAATCATGGGTCGATATCCCTTCTCGTAATCCTTCAATTGTCGATGATGCATACGCAATGACTTTTTGCCATTTTGCATCAAGACACAACCAAGTCCTTTATGCGACGCATCACTATAAACAACAAAATTTCTCAGATCATCCGGAAGAGATAACACAAGGGTCAGACTCAACCTCTTCTTCAATTCTTGAAAACTTTCCTCACACTTATCTGTCCAAACAAATTTCACAGCTTTTCGAGTTAAATTCGTTAATGGAGTTGCGATCTTGGAAAAGTCTTGTATGAACCTTCTATAATATCCCGCCAATCCAAGAAAATTTCTTACTTCCGACGGCGTAATCGGCTGATCCCAGTTAATCACGGCTTCGACTTTAGATGGATCTACCGAGATTCCATTTTTATCGATCACGTGACCAAGAAATTGTACTCGTTCAATCCAAAATTCGCATTTTGAAAACTTGGCATACAACTTTTCCCTTCTCAATACTTCCAATGTTAATCTCAAATGCTCTTCATGTTCTTCTTTGGTTTTCGAATATACCAAAATATCGTCTATAAATACCACCACAAATTTGTCCAAAAACGGCTTGAACACACCGTTCATTAGTCCCATAAATGCTGCAGGAGCATTTGTTAAACCAAACGACATTACTAAAAATCAGAGTGACCTATATCGCGCTCGAATGTTATATTTGGTACATCCTCCGCCTCACCTTCAATTGATGATAACCGCTCCTCAAGTCTATCTTGGAAAAATATCTTGCTCCCTTCAATCGATCAAACAGATCATCGATCCTCAGTAATGGATATCTGTTCTTAATCGTGACCTTATTCAATTCTCTCGTAGTCAATGCAGAGCCAGATCGATCCATCCTTCTTTTTCATTAAACAACACCGCAAGGGCCCCCACTGTGATACGCTTCGATTGAATGTACTTCTTTATCCAACAATTTTGTAGTTGTACCATTAATTCTTTCATCTCATCGGTGCCATTCGCAGATGGTGCCTTCGATATGGAGCGATTCCGGCGCCAAATCGATCACGTAAATCTACTCTCTATCCGTGGAAGTCCCGCAAATCATCCGAAACACATCGATGAAGTCCCTCACAATCAGATTCTTCTACCTTCGGATTTTTTTCGATCGTCGACTATGTAAGCTAAATATCCTACACACCTTGTCTTAATAACTTTCCCGCCTACATCATCGTCGATAACTCGCTTGTCTAGGCGATTTGCTACTATAAAATACAACCTTCGACGAGTCATAAGGTTAATACGCTTCTTTTGGCAATCAATTACGTACCTCGTAATTGAATAACCAAACCATTCCCAAAATAACGTCAAATTTCCCAAGTCGAATAGGATAAGATCTACGCTCATGATATTACCCTTAATATCCACTCTACGCTTCTTATGTACGCATTTTAACAGGATTATTTTCTATTCGCAATTTCTATGTTCATGGGATAATCCAATTCATCCTTAGGCAAATCTAAATTTTGGCAAAGTCATCTGATATAAAGGAACAAAGTAGCACCCTAATCAAATAAAACATAAGCATTAATTTTATTGATCGGAATGATACCGAAACCACATCACGGATTGAATCGCATCTTGACCGCCATGTTGAAAGTCCGGCAAATTCATTACGATTTGTTGCGGTTGGTCCGGTGATGGTTAAGGCATTTCCACCGTTGTTTCCGGTTTCTCCCGATCCTCGACCCTCCCGATCCCTTTCTGGGACAATCTCTTGCCGATGGTCCTTCGAACCACAAGTGAAACAAGCACCCTTCTTTGGGTTTGGATATAGTTTGGTGTTATGTGGCCTTCCCGACCACAATTGTAAAGCACACTCTTTTCCTTTCATACAAACTCCCAAATGGGCTTTCCCGCAGGTCGCATGCTTCGATTCTTTTCTTCCGACTACCTTGCCGATTCCCCGATGATGAGTTGTCATTCCATCTTTTCTTCGATTAAAATTTCCACCTCCCGTGCCACTTCCACTAACCTTGTTATTTCCTTCACCTTCACTTCTTTCTTCTTCTTCCGATCTTGATTGTACTTGGTCACCGTGATCGCTTCCACCTTCAAATGAGGATGGCCTTTTCCAATACTCCAACAAATGTGTTTATCTCAAACATTGATACTTTGTTATACACCCAAGGTTTTAGTCCTTGTTCAAATCTTCTCGCTTTTCCTCTCATCCGTGGTGAACTTGATACGGGCGTAACCTCGCTAACTCGTTGAATTTAGCCGCATAATCAGTACGCCATATTTCCTCGCTTCAATTCTAGAAATTGAACCTCCATCCGGTTCTCGTGAAGTGGGTAGAAGTACATCTCAAAAAACATTTCTTTAAATCTCTCCCAAGTAATTACACCTTCACCTCCTCGAACTTTGTTTTTTTGCCACCAAATAGCTAGCCTCGACTTCAAAGATAAATGTTGCAAAAGCGGTCTTCTCGTCTTCTAACCCTAGCAACGTCGAAAACCTTCTCCATTTCCATAACCCACGTTTGAGCCTTGATCGGGTTCATGGAACTTTAAATTTTTGGCGGTCCCACCCTTTGAAATCTTTAAACGTAGTATTTGGTGGAGCTTGAGGTTGATTATTCATTGCTCCGGCCAAGAAGTTAACCAATCCGCCAACGGATTAGCATTGGCTTTATTGTTATTATTTGTAGACTCTTCCCGAAATTGGTTGACGTTGTTGTTTTCTTCTCTAAAGTGCATATTTTCGTTAAAATATATATGCTTATTAAATCTCTATTAAATTCTCTAAATAGTTAAGACTTAACTCAACAATTTAATATAATCATTTAACACATCATCTCAAACAACTTAATATATTTAATTCAAATCAAAAGTTTTACATCAAACGATAAAGATAATCGCTATTTACATCAACCATCCTCGAGATAAAGAATCCATGTGATTTAAATATTAAAATATTCCTTCGCTCATAAACATATCGTAATTTACATATAAAAAAACTAAGTCTTTCACATAATTAAACAAATTATATCACTATCTCATCAAGGCCGAATAGCCTTGCACACGCCCTCTTCTAAGATACGAGACATCGCCTCGCGATCCATCATGTACAATGGAAGTCCTTCGAATCGGATGGGGTACCTCAAAACTCGATCCTCGGGGGTCTCATCCATCGCTTTGTTAAGTGTAGAGTATGTCTCTCCAAGCTTTCGCTTCTTCTTTGCAGACGACCATCCTCTTCGCGAGATCGACGACGACGTGATTCTCTTTACCCATCCTTCCCTCTCGCTATGGCAAGCCTCTTCTCGAACTTTCTTTCAGATCCTTCTTCAACTTTTCTATCTCCTGGTCTTATCTTCTGGTTTGACCTTCTCATGGACCAAATCCCATTCTACATTTCCCAATCGTGAGTGAAGAGTCAAATCTCCTCTCCTTCTCCGAGAGAGTAGTAATCATCAATAATAGCTCGCCGCCACCAATCCTCAGACCTCATCTCAGAAACTCCCATGTTATTTATCAGATAATGTGTCATACATCTCAAAGATCAATGGAGTACCGTGGAACTCCTCTCTTCTCTTCTTCTTCTTCCTCACAAATTCCTCCTCCTAGGATCCTCCTCAGATCGGGCCTCGTGTTCATGCTCCCCGACCAACAACGGTGATCAATGGAGATGACTCCTCTCGTACTCAACTATTCTCCTAACGACATGAATGTCTCGGGTTCCTCCTCCTCAGTAGGTACTATAGGTACTCTGGTTCTTCCTCCCCCCCTCTCGACTAGTTCCTCCAACATTCGTACATCCCGACAACAAAATTTCGAAGTTTTAGTTACTAAGTCATACTAGTGATCACATACTTTTTAACACATAACACATAAAGTCTTTTATTATCTTCAATGAATTACAAAAATTCATTTCCTAGAACTCGATAAGAGTTTTCCATCACTATGTTCTTTCTATAAGGCTACTACCTAAGGTTATTCCCCACCTAAGGTTCATAACCCATGTACTTCGATACTAACTTGTGACACCCCCAAATTCGGAAACTTCAATTCCACGGATTTGGTGTTCATCGACAAATATCATCTATCTATCTACCCATAATAAATGCAAGCCATGCAATAGATTGAATAAAATCTTCCCTTAAGGGTTACAACATCCTAATAATAATAATAATACAATCCCAAAGTTAAACTAACCTTAAACATCCGTAATGTGAACATAAATAATAAGTCTTAAACAACATCATTAACTTAAGTCTTAAACATAAATACATCATCATATAAAACAACAAGTCTTCATCACTTGTTAACTTTTGCCTTGCCTTTACTAGTGGAAGGTTCATCGCTTCTTTCATTCTTAACGCAATGTTATTATTAAGAAAGAGTGAGCACTATTGCCCACAAGTATAATAACAAAAATAACAATGTATAATAACATGCGAGTGAATCAAAAAGACATCGAATAAAAGCTCAACTTTTGAATCAAGAATGAATAACAAGAATCAAAAGATTTTCGAGGGTCATAAGACTTGAACTATGTCCTAGGTTATCAAGGGTTATACTTGAAACCTTTAAATACTCATAAGACTATGGACCTTTCTTCTCGCATTTTAGGGGATCAACCCTTAGTACCATATATCGTGCACAATATCTTAACGCTAACGATAAGTAAATCCCTTTGCAGGTTGTTCATCTCATTGACATTCGAGTCCGCACTAAAGGAAGTTTGGTTTGGATAATTCATCAAGGGTTCAAATTTAGAACGTTTCATCAACTATGGACTAGTTGAATCAATAAGGTTCACTAGTCTAACAAGGTTCAACAATAATGATATTCAATTTGAATAATAATCTCAAGAAGTATACAATAAAACAATTATTGTATAACAAAATCATACTTTGAAAAGATAATCAATCTTTAATATAATAATTTGAACTTGAATAATAGTAATGATAATTTACTCGAGGTAAATAATAAACTTGAACAATAATGACAAGTAGGGTTAGGAAACTTGCCTCGTATGTGAGATTACACTTTAACTAAGCACGCTCTTTGAATTTAATCCTACATACCATTCACATTCACAATACCAAGCTTAATTATAACTTAACTAATCATCAAAAACTCATTCTCTTTGTCTAACTTTGGTTATGACTATACTTAGTCAAATTACTACATTCGTTGTCCCAAAATAACACTTCATGAATAACAAGTTAATTATGTATTCAATAATTCAATTCACATGCAATTATGTTATTTACATGTTAAACAACTATTTTACATCTCATTATACTTCTAACATATGTCCATGTTCATTACATTAAGTTACTTTCACATTGCTAGACTTAATCAATTTAAAATCTCATTTTTGAACTTTTCTAGAGAGAGCCATGCCATGGCACCATCGTTACACTGTTCTTGTTTTCACGCACAATGCACATGGCAATACATGCATGCATGGACTCTTATGGGCACGAGACATGGCAGGGCACATGGCGTTGCTATGATAAGGAAATATGCAGAAGTAACATGGTACACATGCACATGCATACATCAGACACAGTAAATGGCAATTCAAAAAAATCGCAGTAACATGCCAATTTCTTCCAATTTCTTATTTTCTACTCGAAATTAGACATACCCATATGATATAATTCATGCATAAACATAACCCAACATTTATATAATGACTTTAACCAATTTAAACACTTAATTACGTAATTAAAGCATGCAATTTCACCGATTTTGATGTTCTTGAAGGTTTTGAAAATAAAACATGAAAATTGTCACTACGGATTCGTTATAACAACCAATCCGCTCATTTAAACTTTGGTCTCTTCAGATCAACATGCATAATAAAATAAGAGTGTAAAATTTAGGGATAATATATGATCAACACATGAAATATCACGTATAAGGCCATATGGCCAAAACCCAAACTCGTAGAAGTTTTTGAAAAACATATACTATACATGTGTTTTCATGAAACCGATGATATGGTTTACATAATATATATAATTAAATACGATGTGATATGTCATAACACATACACAACCCATAATCATTACTCCTATCCCAATTACAGAGGTTAAACCAAAACTTTGAAAGCCATGTTCATGGAATTTAAATGACGTAAAATAGAAATTGGGAAGGAGGAGATTACCCAAAGTGTAGTAGTGTAGATTTTAATAAGAGATGAATATCAATTTCTCTCTCGACTTCTCAACTAATACTATGATCTCTCTCGTGAAAGCTCTCTAGACTTAGCAATAATAGAATGAATGAAAAAGACGCCGATATAAGAATCATGATTATGGTCGGGATTAACCCAATCATGGGTAATCGCCCATAACTCCCACTAAGGCCATGTTTGGCTAGTATAAAAGACTTATACCCAATTAATTTAATAAAATCTCTTATACTATAGTTTAAATCATGTCACACACCACAATAATTCATATATCTTATTTAAATAAATTCATATATCTTATTTAATATAAATAAAATATAATAACTTCTCATAAATTTCACATACATCATATAATTAAATAATTTAATTCATTAATAAATAATGTCAAATTATTAAATCTAATAATTAATAATTAAATTAATTAAATAACATCATGCTTAATTAAATATTTCATTTAATTCAATAAGCTTACATAATTACATACTTGAATAATAATTAATTTCTATGAGTTCAAGGAATAATGAACACATTAATTTAATAAATGTCACAAGACACATATAATTAAATTAATCTACCACTATAAATCATATTTGTCCAGCATCAAATAATTATTTAATCCAATAATTAAATCATATTGTGTATTTCTAAAATAAAAAATATTTATTTAATTCAATAAATATTAAAATTATCTTTTACAAAATCTCCAAATGTTATCATCGACAACATGCTTTCAAAATTTGTGTGAGTACATATGCAAACCAAAGGAAGTTTGGTTTGGGTTGACTTCAAGGGAAATTTAGAGTTTAGAACATTCATCAACTAAGGATTAGTTGAATTGGTAAAAATCGCTAGACAACTTAGAGTTCGGTACAACAATATAAGATAGTACAATGATATTGGAGAACGAGGATCAAACAACAGTTATTAGTAACTGAATAAACAACATTACTGACTTTGAATAAACAAGGTAATCGCATTTGAAATAAAAAAAATAAAGATTAACTAACTTGTTCAATAATTAAATGAGAGTTAAAGAATTCGTATGACAATAAATCGTTAAACAAGTGGTTAGGGTTAGAGAATTTGCATAATAGTGAATAGTAACCTTGCTGAATAATAAAGTAGCAAAGGTTAGGGAACTTGCCTCTTGCGTAAGCTATACAATTACAACTCACATACTCAAATAACATACACATAGGTTTAGAACCACAATACCTATTAGATATGTTAACATACCATAACATGTACATTTCTTGCTAAACTTATCATTTTAGCACACGTCTATGCTACTATACAAATATCAGAAATTTCAAGTGTTAACCTTCACAACACTCGTTTACTATTCATTCTATACACTAAGTTCTAACATATCACGCTCATAGCTTATAATTCATTTTATAATGTTGAAATTATCAATGACATGACACGGTACTGAATGGACCTCTTTGATACATATTTGCCACCTTAACACAACCTTAGACCAAGCTATAGTGGAATTTCAAGGTTTGCAGTAGTAGCAGAACTAATCGTCTCAGATTGTGGTATGGTAGCGAGCAAGGCCATACACAAGCCCTGGACCGGTAATAGAATAAGGCTGTTCTTGTCTTGCCAAGAAGAAAGGCCAAAGGCATAGACAGAACCAGAAAGGCTATGAACAGTAGCCGACTTTAGCCCAACTAACACGAATTTCACCCACCAAACAATGAAATTAACACATAAAATAAGTATACAACTATCATAAACATGTTTTCTAACATTTACAACCAACTAGAATAAATTAACAACAGCTTGCACTAGTTTAATTTCTGAAATTCTATATTTTCATAAAAAAACACCATTTTGACATTCTTTACAAAAATCATCTTTGTGATTACAATTCTACACCGAATCACTTCGTTCAAACTACGTTCTCTTTGTTTATTAACGAACTAGCATAATCAAGCCTCAATTCACAAATTAACATACAAATTGACCACTAAAATTGGTACTTTTACAAGCCACATGCAAATATATACTGTAATTTACTTTTCTTCCTTTTTAACTGTAATTAGTATATGAATTCTTTGTTTAAACATAAATTCAACCATGACCAACACATATACTAACAATTACCAATTATACATCAATAATTCAACAAATTAAAATCACAGAGCATGAAATTTTATGCCGTAAACACCCATATATAAACATATATACATACATAATATTAAGGTTAAAGAAAATACCTTCAATTGGCTTGTTAATTCTTGTTAAACACTGAAGTTGCTTGGTAATCCTTAGGTTTCCTCTCAATTCTCCCAACTCTCTCTGTAATCCCAACTCTCTCAGTAATCTTATGCTTATTAAAACCCAAGCCAGTGTGCGTAAAACATAAAAACCGATATGGTCATAACCCCTATACTAAATATATCAGTTACAACTAATAAACGTATATGTTATAATTATATTTTATTTATTATTTAATATATTTTATTTATAATTCAAATATTAAAAGAAATCCAAAAGTCATAAGGCTTTGTTTGGCAAAAAGTCTTTAAAATAAAGACTTAATATATTTAAGTCTTGTTTGGTAAAAACTAATTAAACTCCTTTAATTTATTTTAATAAACAACTTAGTTTATAATTTATAACCACATATGACTTATTTGGATTTCCATATCCAACATTAATTAAATAAAATAATTATACATACTATATTTTAAATAAATACTCCACTTAAACAAACATCACAAAATTATAACTTTATTATAATTTTATTTAATAATTTAATATACCATCTTAATTTATCACATCACAACAACAATATAATATCTCATGTTATCTCACAACATAATAACTATAAATCAAATTAATTTAGAATATTATCTAATAAATATAATTTATAAATATTTACTAACAAAATCACATATTCATTTAATTTAAGAAACATTTTAAATTACAAAACAACAACTTCATCAATAAAACATTTATTTAATTTAATAAATATTTTAAATTACAAATAAAATCTTGGATTGTTACAAAAACCCCGTCGGGGCGGGGGTACTGAGGCAAAAATAGAAGCACCCCCCGCTAGGGCGGGCACCAAGAGAAGAAAAACCCCTGCCGGGGTGGGGGTGCAGGAAAAGTCCAAGACTCCTATTTCAGTTGAAATGTTGTAACGACGTGAAGGAAGGAGGTTGGCATGGTTTGGAATTGGATTTGGTGTCTAGTTATGGTCAGAATACGTGTCTTATTTTGAGAATCGATTAACAATTTGAGGCCCTAATTTTGAGAAAATTCATTAGAGGAAGAATTGAAGGTCATAGTCACGATAATTGCAGATTGAAGCTGAAGAGAAGGGTGGTTTTGTATTCATTCTACTTCTTTAATTCAATTATTGTAATTGGGATGATAATTTCTTTGATGATTTCAGTTTTTATTTCATTTGGGATGAACTAATTTACTTGTTAGGCTTATGACGGATCTTGACGGTTTAACGATGATTATGTAGCCTTGAATTTCAGTTTAATAATCTATCATTCAGTTTATCTATTGTGATTTGTGTTTTAATTTATGAATTGCTTGATCACCAATTTTATGTGGATTTGTATGGATTCGAGAGATAATATATGAATCTAGACTTAGACACTATAGCATGTGTTCTTGAATTCTGTGTTTGAATAGAATCTTGATGAATGTTAGGGTAGAGATATGCCTAGCATCGCATGTAATCGGATAGAGAACTTGAACTTAAACCTTGTTTGATTTTAATTCACATAGAGATATAGTGAATTAATTGACTAAGGTGTTTAGCTTAATTCTATCTAATTTGTGGATTTAAGTTAATATGGTATTAGTGCATCGAGAGATGGCTAGTTCTATTTGAGAGTTCTTGATTAAAAAACTAGGATAGGGAATTGAACTGAAATAAGGTGTAATAATCAGAGTGCTACTTAAAGTGAAGTTGAAAGCTTAATTCTCCAATATTTTCTTGAAATTACAATTTTTAGGTTTGTTGATTGTTTGGTATTTTTAATATTTTTAGTTTTAATAGTTATAATTATTGAATTGGATAGTTTAATAAAATTTGGATTAATATAAAGTTGGTAATTGTTAGGATTAATTTCATACTATTCTCTGTGGAAACGATACTTGACTTATCATTATATTACTTGTTGACCACGTGCACTTGCGTGTGAGCGTAATTAGATTTCGACCAACAAGTTTTTGGCGCCACTGCCGGGGAATTAGTATAGATTTTAATATTTTGCAATATTAGTTTAATTAGTTCAGTTTTACTTTAACATTTTTTTCTTTTATTTTGTTCTTACTTGTTTCAGGTTCTTGGAGTCAGTTTATGCAAACTCGGTCTAAGAAGCCAGACTTGCTTCCTTTCGAGGACGATATCGAGAAACGATTTCAAAGGCTAAGTAAGTGGATTAAAGACGCATAGAAAAACTTTGAGAACTCTGAGAAAGAAGAAACAATGGTTGCAAAAGATCAAAAAGCACTAAGGGATTTTGCCACTCCCAAGGTGACTAAGCTACAGTCAAGTATCACCAAGCCGGGGATTGCTGCAAACATGATTGAGATCAAGCCTGGGACCATATAGATGATTCAGAACTCAGTACAGTTTGGGGGATTAGCCAACGATGATCCTAACGAGCACTTGGTCATCTTTTTGGAGATATGTGACACCTTCATATACAATGGGGTGTCGGATGAAGCGATCGAGATCGCTTGTTCCCGCTTCACCATGGGATAAGGTGAAGAGTTGGTTACATCCTGGCTAAGTTCTTTCCACCACCAAAACCGCAAAGATTAGAAATGAGATCACCGATGTTTGAGCAAAGAACATGGGGAGTCTTTATATGAGGCATGGGAACGATACAAGGAATTGCTCAGAAAGTGCCCTCATCATGGACTACCCAAATGGCTGCAGATGAATACGTTTTACAATGGGTTGAATGGGAATCTCAGGACGAGCATAGATGCAACTTCGGGTGGAGCGTTTATGGCCAAGAGTTATGAGGAGGCATATGAGTTAATTGAAACTATGGCAGCTAATAACTACCAGTGGCCTACAGCGAGGATGACACAACCTAAGGTAGCTGGAGTATTAGAAGTAGACGGAGTAACAGCGTTGGCGGCACAGATTTTGGCTTTATCAAAAAAAATGGATGCTTTGACAAGTGCACAACCACAGCAGGTGGCATATGTTTATGAGTTATGTACAGGAGAACATCCTACAGAACAGTGTGCCATCAACCCAGCATCAGTTCAGTTTGTGGGCAGCTACAATACGATTACACAAAACATGTATCAAAATGCCTACAACCTGGGAAATAGTAACCATCCTAACTTTTTGTGGAGTAATAATCAAAATCAGCAGGCTCCACGACCATCCTATCCCCCAGGGTTCCAAAATCAAAATCAACAGGCAGCTCCACAGTATAAGAAAAAGTCAGATTTGGAAGAGCTACTGTTGAAGTACATTATAGGCAATGAGGTGGCCATGAAAATGCATACGGTCGCAATTAAGAACTTAGAGAATCAGATGGGACATCTTGCATTGGCTTTGAACAACAGGCCTCAAGGGACGTTGTCGAGCGATACAAAAAAGAATCCAAGGGGAAATCACGAGCAGTGTAATGTTATTACACTTAGGAGTGGTAAGGAATTGGGTTCTAACTTAGATAGGAAAGTAAGTACAGATGATGATTGTAAGAGTGAAGGGAATGAATTAGACAAGAAATCTAAGGAGAACGTGGTGGAAAAGCCAAAGGAAGAAAAACATAATAAAGCTACACCACTTGTACCTTTTCCTCAAAGACTAGAAAGTCAAAAGTTAAAGGACCGAGCCAAGGTTTATGGATATCTTCAAATAATTGCACATCAATATTCCATTTGCCGAAGCACTTGAGAAGATGCCACGTTATGTCAAATTCATGATAAAAATACTTTCGAAGAAATAAAAGCTCAAACACTTTGAAATAGTGGCGTTAACTGAAGAATGTAGTGCAATACTGCAGAAAAAGCTTCTTCCTAAATTGAAAGATCCGGGAAGCTTCACAATTCCGTGCGCAATTAGCAATCAAGATGTGGGGAGAGCTCTATGAGATCTAGGAGCGAGTATAAATCTTATACCACTATCCATTTACCAAAAGTTGGGGTTAAAGGAAGCAAAACCAACCAACATCAGTCTACAACTCGCAGATAGATCATTAACATATCCACTAGGAATAGTTGAAGACGTGTTGGTAAAGGTTGACTCATTGATCTTTCCAGCTGATTTTGTGGTGTTAGATTTTGAAGAAGATAAGAACGTCCCTATCATCTTGGGACGATCATTCCTTGTGACTGGACGAACACTGATTGACGTGCCTAATGGAGAACTGATTATAAAAGTGTTCGATCAGGTAGTGAAGGTAAAAGTGTTCAAGGAAATCCCAATCTCGACTGACAAGGAAGAGTGTGAGTTGCTCGAGGAATCTACACGTGCCAAATTCGGGGATTTCAGAGAGGGAGGTGGTCTTAAGTCACTAATTGAGGATTGTAAGTCAACTTCATTCTCAAACATGCAAGTGAATGGGCGTGCAATACAACGATGTTGGTTATGTGCTATAAACAAATAGCATGTCGCGGAAAGCCCAAACGATCCAGGATAACACAGGGAGTAGTCAGGCTGAAGGACTCAAAAACAAGCGCTAATTGCGAGGCAACCCAATTTTACTTTCATTTTTAGTATTTTTAAGCATGCTAATAAATCTGTAAGCTTAGTACAAGTTTAGTATAGAGTAAGTTTATTTTGATTCATTAGGTCGTTAGTTGAGTCATGATTTCTAGTAAATTCAACCTTCAAGTTCAATGTGCATGATGTTATCTTAAACTTATAATTTTATTATGTTTTAGGCACTTGGGAAACTCATGGATAGGTGTTGGATGCAAAGAATTGGAAAATTTGATCCCATCTGCAGAAGCACCCCCCGCCGGGGCGGACAATTTTCATAAGATACACCCTGGTCAAATGGGTCTTGGACTGTAAACAGACACCCCCCCAAAAGTGCATCTAAAACTTATTACTTTTCAAAGTGGATACGGAACTCAAGGATTTCAATTTGGCAGTTACAACATTTTAGCCCATCTTCTCCATTTCCTTGAACCATAACTGATACTCATTATCTCCCACAACATACCCACGACTTCCTCAACTCTCACCAATCATTCCACATAATCCCCACTTACCCACTACATTAACCCACTAAACACCTACCCTATCTCCTCTCTATAAATTTAAACCCTAACTACACCACATCTCCATCTAAGTCCACGGCTCTTACAAAAGTTAGGGTTCTTCAAGTGAGATTTTGGGCAAAGAACAAGGCAAGGGAGAATCAACTAATTTGTCAATACATTGAGGGTAAGCGGGTTTTTCTTGCAATTTCTAATCATATATCACCGCATTAGAAGTTTAATTACCAATTTTGGGGGTATTGTGAGTCGTACACACCACGTGTTCGACGAATTATTCAAGTGAAGTTTGGGGGAATTTTGGCTTGAGTTCATCCATTCGATTACCATGGCACCAAAACTAGCATCAAAGAGACAGCAAGGCGAGGAATCAGGGTCTACACCACCGACTCGGGCCTTCGACAAGAGAAAATTCGTGAGTACCAACGCCACCGATCAATATGATTATCTAGTGACTAAGGCACTAACTCCAGAGCGAGGCTTGGCAGCCGACAACGTAGATGGCCAAATGAAGAGACAGATATATGAAAAAGGATGGGATAGATTTACTGACAAACCAGAGCCATCAATCGTCAATGTGGTAAAGGAATTTTATACAAATACGGAGGATAAGGCCCCATTCATCGCATTCGTGAGGGGTAAACTGGTGCCTTTCAGTTCGGAAGCTATTAACGACTATTACCACCTGCAAGTTCCTGTGGAATGTCGGTATGCATATTTGTGTGACCATGATCCTGACTATGAGGGGATTTTAACTGAAATAACAAAGCTGGGCACCACATAGGTTAAGGGACGAAAAGGGGGCACCATCTTCCTCAGGAACGACCTGAGCCATTATGGAAAAATATGGTACGCGTTCTTATGCGCCAAATTATTCCCGACAATACATACGACTGAAGTGACAAAGGAGAAGATACTTCTTTTGTATGCAATCGTGAAAGACTTTCACATCGATGTGGGGTCCATCATCAATTTCTCAATACGAAGATGCCTACGAGGGCCATTTTCTGGTGGCCTACCACACCCATCCCTCATATGTGGGTTGTGCAGGTAGGCTAGAGTTAGGTGGTCTGGCGATGAGACTACCCAGCAGTCGCTTCAGACTTTGGACTCACGGATGATACCACTTTACACAGTGTGGCCCGAGGGGTAGTCGCCTCCAAGAGGAGTAGGGTTTATATTTCCACCAGCCTTTGAGGAGGAGGCTGATGCTGAGGACACCTCTGACGATGACGAGTTCCATGCTGATGAGATGACGGAAGAGCAGGAGACTGAAGAGATGCAGCGGACCGGCAGAGATATATTTAGCCCTTAGTTTCGTAACCTCCGGAGACAAGTTGATGGGCACAACAAAGAAGCCAACAGACAGATAAGGAGACTCGCGGCCAGGCAGGACCATATGTTCGAGGCCATGAACATGTCCTTCGCCTCATTAAACGCGACCCTCCAAAGTTTTAACCCAAATGCTCAGTTTCCATACCAGCAGCCTGCACTAATGCCGCGATTTCCACCTTCAGATTTAGACAATGTGAGCCACAGCCACCACCACCTCAAGCTTAGATGATTACAGGGGAGTCCTCATACACTTAATGCTTTATTTTTACAATGAGGACATTATAATTGTTAAGTTTGGGGGAGTTAGTATTTAGAGTTTTTGCATGTTTAATTTAGCATGTTAGTTTTGCATATGTTAGTTTCATGATAAGAGTTAGGTTCATGATATGTTGCATTCACTTAGTGTAATTGCATAGTAAGTGTAGTATTATAAATAGTTTTTAGTTTTTTTTAATCCTGTTATGTTTATTCCATATATAAAAATTAAAAAAAATAGTTCGTATTGTGTTATCTTACATAAGTCCAGCTGTTTGATGTGTTATAGTCTATTTTGGCCAATGATGAGACTGGGATTGAGTAGACAAGTATAGTACCGACTATTAGAACTTTAACATGATTTTCTGTTAGGAATTGGATCTTTCCCTATTTAAAACTAGTATAATAAGGTTAGCACAGTAATAACAATTATGTTGATTGATATAGTTCAAATTGATAATAATGGACCTCTAAAGGATAATGCTAGTTTGAATGAGAGAAAGCCAAGGATAGTCAGTGAAGGCGAAAGTTAGGCAAGAGCCTAAGTTTGGGGGGAAATTTGGGGTATATAAGCTTCATAAAAAAAGAGAGAATAAACATCGTGGCATGCTTGTCTAGTTTTGTGGCCTTTGTTACTTGAGTAAGAAAGCCCGAGGGGATTGTCTTTACACCTAGCGGCCTAAGGTCATAATGGTCTGGGAGTCGTTGGTCGAAAGCTCGTTAAGGTAGCACTGAAAAGCCTAAGGGAATAAGACATTGTATATCCATGTGTATAAAAAAAATATGAATGAAACGGGAAATAAGAGCAAAAAGCCCCTGTAAATGAAAAATAAAGCATAAGTACCCTATTTGGACCCTTGATATTGGTAATTATTTGATTTTAGTTGGATCTTGACTGTTTTTAAAATTCTTGAATTTACACTGTATGATGCCTTCAAAGAGAATTGTTATGTATTAGATTTGAATTAGCATCAGTTAGCATAGGTGTTGAGCACACACGCACTATACCAGTAATAACAGTTTAAGATTTGATGATTGACTGGAAAATTATTGATTGGTTTTGATATGAAGTATTGTCATGTTTGCTTGATTTCTCTAAGGCCGGTTGAACAGACTTGTTTCTATCACTACTGCTGGATTCGTAGGCATATAGACTAGTCGCATTACATTCCATTGCATTACATTACATTACATTTTTATTTTGTTTTGTGCTCGAGGACTAACATGGGTTTAAGATTGGGGGAGTTTGATGAGTGGGTTTTATACCTACGAATCGGCCTCTAATTCGAGCTTAGATTGTGTTAATTCGTTATTTTTGTGATTCATTTTACTTGTTTAGTGTTATTTTATATTTAGGTGTGGTGGCGTATCGTGTGTGGCTTAAAAGGTGGTTTCGTGGCGAAACTTGGCAAGTAAATGAGCAAAAGCTGGTATGTTGCAGAATGGACCCCCGCTGGGGCGAGGGTACTGAGGCAAAAACAAAAGCACCCCCCGCTGGGGTGGGCACCAAGAGAAGAAAAAACCCCATCGGGGCGGGGGTGCGGGAAAAGTCCAAGACTCCTGTTTCAGTTGAAATGTTGAAGTGGCGTGAAGGAAGGAGGTTGGCATGGTTTGGAACTGTATTTGGCATCGAGTTATGGTCAAAATACGTGTCTTATGCTGGAGAAAACAAGGGACAACATAGTGAGATTAACAACAGACAATCGATTAACAATTTGAGGCCCTAATGTTGAGAAAATTCATTAGAGGAAGGATTGAAGGTCAGAGTCACGATAATTACAGATTGATGCTGAAGAGAAGGGTGGTTTTGTATTCATTCTACTTCTTTAATTCAATTATTGTAATTGGGATGATGATTTCAGTTTTAATTTCATTTGGAATGAACTAATTTACTTGCTAGGCTTATGACGGATCTTGATGGTTGAACTATGATTATGTTTCCTTGAATTTCAGTTTAATAATCTATCATTCAGTTTATCTATTATGATTTGTGTTTTAATTTATGAATTGCTTGATCACCAATTTTATGTGGATTTGTATGGATTCGAGAGATGATATATGAATCTAGACTTAGTCACTATAGCATGTGTTCTTGAATGGAAGCTTGATGAATGTTAGGGTAGAGATATGCCTAGCATCGCATGTAATGGGATAGAGAACTTGAACTTAAACCTTCTTTGATTGTAATTCACACAGAGATATAGTGAATTAGTTGGATAAGGTGTTGAGCTTAATTCTATCAAATTTGTGGATTTAAGTTAATATGGCATTAGTGCATCGAGAGATGGCTAGTTCTACTTGAGTGTTCTTGATTAATAAACTGGGATAAGGAATTGAACTGAAATAAGGTGTAATAATCAGAGTGATACTTAAAGTGAAGTTGTAAGCCTAATTCTCCAATAAATACTTGAAATTACAGTTTTAGGTTTGTTGATTGTTTGGTATTTTTAATATTTTTAGTTTTAATAGTTATAATTATTGAATTGGATAGTTTAATAAAATTTGGATTAATATAAAGCTTGTAATTGTTAGGATTAATTTCATACTATTCTCTGTGGGAATGATACTTGACTTATCATTATATTACTTGTTGACCACGTGCACTTGCGTGTGAGCGTAATTAGATTTTGACCAACATACATCGCGTTACATTATGTGACTTACATTCATTAAAATTAATTGAGTTAATATTCATCTCATGCTTCATAATGCCTTCCTTAATGGATTATTTTAACCTCATTACATATCTTATAATGTTTATTTTATTTGATCGAAAAGACTTTTTAAGTTCATTACCACTTTACATGGCGTTTCAACGTTAATATGTCACACATCCGATTCACCTCCCTTGCGTATGTGTAGAATGCTCGTACAACTTGACTAATACATCATTGATTAATGTTAAACATAATTATATTTTATAATTTTCAAGTCTTATAACTTAGAACAACATCTTTTTATCGTCAGAAGCACTTCACTTGCATACGTACATGTCTGACTCCCTCTGATTGCCTCCGAATACACATTATTCCCAAAGATGGCCATTTTGACCCCTGCTAACGACCTCAAAGCAAAAACTTAAAGAAAAAAGTTGTAGATCTACTCGTTATCTTTCCAAATCATTCTGAGTCGCCTCAATCAGGGTTTATATGAAAACGTTATGACCATTTTACTATATTAGGCCAAAATAGTCCCGCCTGACTACTATTTCGGTGCAGCTGTGCCCCAAATAGCCTCGGGGACAGCGCAGCTACGCCCAATAGCAGAATGCTATGCGATTTTCCCCAGCTTTGTTGTTCTTGCAAATTTTTTGACCATTTCCTCCTTATCTTCTTAACTCAAGTTATACACATCCAAATTAGTCCGTTTTTGATTCTATGGATTTGTAATTCATAGAACTACAACATACCAAAGATTCAAAAATTTACAGAAACATTAACTAACCCAAATATTGACCCAAAACTCATGTTCATACAAAATTATAACGTTTTAACACGTTTAGCGTAATCGTTCACCACGAATTCGATTCTTAACCAAATTAGTTAATTAAACCATTATTCTTTTCATTTTTCAACATATTAACAGCTTCCATTATCGATTTACATATTATAACTCGAATTCCGAACCAATTATGATCTCAAAATAGCCAAAACACGTATATTTACAACAAAGCTCTAATCTTCATCTTTCAACACATTTTCATGAATTTGATTACTCTAAAATCACTTTTAGATGATATAATATGGATTACAAAAACCCATAAACATATATATACAACATCTTTTCACATCATCCAACCAAAATAGCTTTTTATGTGAAAAAACTTAAAACTATAAATTAAAGTTTTAGAACTAGAGTAATACCTTTGATTCTTCTTAATCTTAGTTAGATGATGAAGAATAATTGCTTAATCCCCTCCTTACTTCTCCTTGATTCCTCAGTCTTCTTCTCAATTTCCACAGAGAACATATTTTCTTTCCCTTACCCTCTCTAACTTAGTTTTTTCTAAAACCGAAGCTTATGAGTTTTAACGTAACTCCTATTTGGCTTAATAAAACATTAAGAGAAAAGGTTCCAGCAGTTTTTGTTTCTCAAAGGTCACTAGGCAATGTTTGGCCAATTCAAATAGGTTCCAATCCATTTATTTTAATAACTCCCTTATTATATGATCCATTTATCACACCCATTAACTAATTCTCATACTTTAAACTAAACTTAATTAAATCATACTCTTTACTTAGCCCACACAATATTTACTTAGCTAATAAAATAATTTTATTTAATAAATCGTTAATCCTCTAATTTAATTGTTTAATTAAATAAGAATACTTCTATTCCATTAGCGTAATAAAACACACACCGATTATAAAATCATTCACATAAATTTAATCAATATTATCACACTCGAATAAATTATTCCATAAGAATTTCCATCGAATATTTATTTAATTCCATAAATATTCCAACGAAAATATCTATTTTATACAATAAATATTTTAACTATTTACGAAACTCGCAATCGTATTACGTTAACATATTAACATATTACATACATATGTAATATATATTACTTCCTCATCTTATTAAAAACAAATATATTTACATTAATTCACTATTTTAATTAAGTGAATTACTCACATAATTCAAATTATATAACAAATATATATTTACTTCAACTCAAAATATCTCATAATAAGAATTTTATTTATTAAATTCTATTTTAATAATTTCTGAAAATCTGGGTTGCCACATCCTTCTCCTTATAAGGAATTCGTCCTCGGATTCAGTGAAACCTCCCTACTAGATTTCATCAAATCTCTTTTCAAATTTTATCTTTGAATAACTTCAACACATTACCTTAATATATATTTTATATTTTCCTATTCCACACATTTTCCTCAACCAAATCTTATAGGTTTTATCTTCGTAACCTTTACTTAAACTTGAAACATTTCAAGTATTATATATTATTTAACCCATTCATTACTTTTTTTTCTAAGTATCATTGCCACATACTCAATTCTTAAACACTTGGGATATTACATTCACCCCTTCTTCTAAGAATTTCGTCCTCAAAATTTTAATTTACTAATCTTCATTCATTTAATTTATCGAAAATAATTTTTTACGTTAATCTTAATTTACTTGATTCTATAGCCAAATTATTTCTCTAAAGATCTTTCTAACATCGTCGCATTCTTCACATCTTTTGTAAGACCCCAACTTTTATGAAATAAAAGTCTAATTGAAATTTAACTAGGCACACTTAGAAGGGGGGGTTGAATAAATGTGGGAGCAATCTATGGCCAATTTTTAAACTTTAGATCAAGCTATTAACTTCAAGCTACTATTTTGATTAATTCAGTTTGCTGAATTAATATAGTCTACTGAAATAACTAAATATCCTACTGAATTTATAAAATACTTAGTGTTGAAGAATTATCTTAATATAATGCAAATATTCAAATTTTAATTATTCAGATAATTAAATGACTTACGGTAGTAATTAAAATAAAACAAGCAGTAATATCAACACCAAGATTTTTTACGTGGTTCGGCTATTACCATCTATAATAATAGTCTAGTCCACGTCCAATACCAACTAGTATTGGAGACTCACCTTATTTATATCTTTATAAATAAACACTAATTACAAAACAGATTCTTACACAAATTAATTAACAATTAATTTCTCTTGAGCACTCTTGCTCCTTGTGCACCTATGCACTCTTCAAGCACCTTTGCTTCCTTGAACCTGTTTGTAAACCTTTTCTCTAATCCACTAGGATTAACACCTTTAGACTACACTTAGTCTAAAACAGAAAAATTCAAAACAGATATAGAGGTCTATGATCAATGCAAGAATAATCAATTTAACAATTAAAGGCTCAACTATATGCAATGATCAATTAGCACAAAAAGATAAACAATTAATTCCTTACCAAATACCAGCTCAAAGATATTAGAAATAAATTGCTTAGCTGCTCAAAGGTTTGCACCAATAGAATAATGTTTGCTTGATATATCAGTAATTAGTGCAAATATACTTTCGTGAGTTGTATCTAAATTCAAGCATACCTTATAGATTTTATACTCAAATTAAAGTTACCATTTGTATAAAGATATGTACTGATTTTGTTCCAAAATTCAAATGGCATACAAATCCTTAATAACAAAGGTGATATTTATCCAAAAACAAATCAAGCTTTTATTAGTTACTGTTTGGATAAAATAAAAAGACCTTTTCAAATACAACCTACTAACAAGCTTTGACTTAGTCTTTCTTTATCATTTAACTTGGCTTAAAAAGTGGCGTATGTAAAACATACATCCTTTTCCAAGACTCAAGGTTTTCCAAGTTCCAAGATAATCATTATCATAACTCCTTGAAAACCGCATACTCTATCACAAAGTCATGTAGTTGTCGTCCTTTAAATTTTCTAGGAAATCATGATTACATGCATATATATCCATGTATATAAATAATTATAAAATATCCAAGAAATATCAATTAGCTTATAGGCATATGAACTAATGCATGAGATACACATGTGATATATATCAAATCACTTTTTGTATTTAATTAATCTGATCTTATTTTATTTTTAGAAAACCATTTTTCATAAGATTTTTTAAAAACATTTTTCATTTAAGACATATAACAAAATGCAAATAATATGTCCTAGAGCCTTTAAATGAAAAATCAATTTTTATGCAATTGACCTTACATTTGGTTTTTCCTAGTAAAGATAAATTCTTCACCCACTTGAATATTCCTTATCATCAGTTGCCTGAAATGCCATAAAACAATTTAGCATACAAATAATTCATTATCAAAACTTAAGGATAAAATATGACTAGGTCAACATTCTCCCCCTTTTTGATGATGACAACCAAAAACCTTTTAATTCCCATTAACTCCCCATATGTTCATGCATATCATATAATTAGCTCCCCCTAAATTCATGCATCAATATCATTTTAGGAATCTTATAATGAATAACTAAAATTCAAAACAATTTTAGTAAACTGAAATCTTTAACCCCTATTATCTGGCCATGTACCTGCAATCATGTTAGTTTAACATATATCAAATACCAAACTTCTAAGTTAAAATTAAAACTTTAAACAATCAGTCTGGTAAATCATAAATTCAAATTTTTCAATCTTAAAATAACCCCCAGTCCCAATAAACCCAAATTTCTCCCCCTTTGTCATCAAACAAAAAGGGAAAGAGTCATCACTCAAGTTCTACCACTGATGCACGTTGTTCATCCCTCTTGGTAAAGTAAGGACGATGATGGGCACGGTGAATCTGTTAAGCAAGAGTAAAGTTAGTAACAAACTAAGGAGGTCTTGGAATGAAAGTTCCAGGGGGTAAGGGCACGTCAAGGAATTCGCCAATGATATTTGGCTACCGACCATTATAATGAACCCATTCAAGAATCAGAGAATGTTTACGCCGTGATATGGAGCTTCGATCCCACATCATTGAAACGTGTAGACATAAACTCAGCCAATTCTCCTACCTGATTACTAACAAACTTGATCTCCTGACTTAACTGACAGGAATTCCAATTAAGCCTTCGCTGCATCACCTCTGCCAAAGCAGTGGTTTATAGTTCAAAACCTGTCTGTAAGTCAATAAACTCATCTTCAAGATTGTTATACATTTTGTTAATCTCGGGAGCACCCAAAGGCAATTTGCCTTTCTCCAACATAGACATACGGGTGTTAAGGCCACACATTTCAGCTTGCATTTTTTCTTGATTACTAAGCACCAGTTTCAACATATCAATAATTTCAGAAGAAGATTGAGTAGTAGGCAGAACAGGTGAAGATGGATTGGACACGGGAGGAGGAATAAGATTTTCAGAATTGACACGAACAAACATGCCATCAAGTAAAATAATACGCGACATTTTCAGGGACCCAACACTAATGGAATCAGTAATCGAAACAGAATTTTTATTTTCAAAAGAGACTTTAAAATGTTTGAACAAAATACTGAGAGTAGCACTGTAAGGTAAACATGTCTTGGTTTTTCGCAAATAGGTGGTCATGTGATGAAGCATCATTTGAGATAAATTAAATGAAACACCTCTTAAAATCATGGCAACAACTATCAAATCTTAATAGGTAAAATCTGCTCCTCCACCTAAATGAGGCAACAGATTGTATCTAACAAGTTGATGGAGGACACAAGAAATAAGAGACACATCTACTGTTTTAGGACTAAAAACATCATTCAATAAATTGTTGTTCATCACAATTTGTAACTGGTCCAGAGGAGTAAATGGAAAATGAACAGCACCTTTCTTTGTAAAAGGACACAACCCGAAGATGGAATATTCAAAATACTACCAAAATCTACGACTGTAAAATATAACGATTTTCCTTTGACAAAAGTAGTATAAAAATCACCATGACATTCTAGATTTGTGTAAAATTGTTGGACAAGCTAGGGTATGCCACAGATGGAGGAAAAAGCAGTGAAGAAATACCACAAGACTCAAACAGTGGTCTCAAAGGAGATTGTTGAAAACAGATCTGATCAACAGACTTTTCATAGACAAATTGTTTTGAAAAAATGACTGTTTTAAAATGTACCTCATACGCATTACTTCGAAAAAAGTTGTCAAGAAGATCAAATGAGAGGTTAGGGTTTACCAAAACCGATGGGGGTGTAACCTCTGGCTTAAAAAATGGAGTCGTTGTCTGACGTCGCCAAGAGGGTCCAGTGGATTTAGGCAAAGAGGGACTAAAAGTGGACTCTTTAGAAGACGAAGAGTCCACGTAATCTATCTATGACGACACAACCTTCTTCAGTTTCCTTTGCTTCATGTAGATGGTCCTAAGAGCGTGATTGATTGGGAGGAACCGATGTTTGATCGTCGTCGGAATCCATCATCGAGCGTTTATGTGTTTGAGTTCTCATGATTTGTGGGTTTTGTTAGTGAGAAAGATGAAAGTATAGAGTATGAGAGAAAAGAAGTCAGAAAAGATGTGAGATGTAAAGAGAATGGAGAGAGAGACAAAAAGTTTTATAAAAGGACGAATGCAAGTACATTATACACTTTTACACGTTTACGTCTTTCAACAAATCTCAGCCATTATGTCTTTTCAATTTTCAAAATCATTATGAGGGGCACCTAGAATCTTGCATCCATGATTTAAGTTAAAACCATAATTAGAAGAGAAAGATAAAATATCCAATGCATGTATCTCTACACACCTACGTCTCTCAAGAGACTCAATTGACTTGACTTTTCGAATTTCAAAAAATCATTATGGCAAATATTTGGAATATCGTGTCCTCAATTTAAGGACATTGAATGGGCAGCCGAAAAATCTCACTATTAATTATCCCAAATTTTAGCAGTTATCAAGATATGCATACATAACGATAACGCGGTAAAAAAAAAAATTTAAGAGATACACATCCCTAGTTCTCTTCGCAGCATGCAGAATCTATCTTCACTTAATGGTTTTGTAAAAATATCTGCAATTTGATTTTCAGTAGGAATAAAAATTAATTTTATAAAACCTTTGGACACATTATCACGTAAGAAATGATGTCTCACTTCAATGTGTTTTGTACGTGAATGTAGCACAAGATTTTTGGATATATCTATAGCACTAGAATTATCACAATAGATAGGCACACAATCACATAATATGTCAAAATCACATAGAGTTTGTCTCATCCATAAAATTTGTGAACAGCAACTTCCTACAGCTAGGTATTCACCCTCAGTAGTTGAAAGAGCCACTGAGGTTTGCTTTTTACTATGCCACGATACGAGACTTTGTCCCAAGAAAGTACAAGCACCACTCGTACTTTTTCTATCAATTTGACACCCTGCATAGTCGAAGATCCTGAATAACCTATTAGTTCAAAATGATTTGAAATTGGATAAAATAACCCTAAGTTAATTGTACCACTTAAATATTTCAAAATTCTTTTAACAAACATTTAAGTGTGATTCTTTGGGTTTAGCTCGAAATCTTGCACACAAATAAAAACACTATACATTATATCGGGTCTAGAAGCAATTAAGTATAGTAAGCATCCAATCATACCTCGATATTTTGTTATATCTACATCAATACCTTTCTCATCAGTGGTGAGCTTTATTGATGTGCTCATTGGTGTACCTTTCGAGTTAGATCCTTCAAAGCCAAATCTTTTGAGTAATTCTTTTTGTGTATTTGGTTTGATGGATATAAATTCCTTCCTTTGTTTGCTTGATTTGTAGTCCTAAGAAGTAATTAAGCTCTCTCATTAAGCTCATGTCAAATTCTTTATGCATGCACTTGGAAAACCACTCACAAAGGAAATCATTAGTAGCACCAAATATTATATCATCTACACATATTTGAAAAATAATGATATCTATATTTTTATGCTTAATAAATAATGTAGAATCTATTTTACCTCTAACAAACCCGTTTGATAAGAGATACTTACTCAACCTTTCGTACCAAGCTCTTGGAGCTTGTTTCAAGCCATAAAGAGCTTTCTTTAGCTTGTACACATGATTAGGATACTTTTCGTGCTCGAATCCAGGAGGCTGTTTGACATACACTTCTTCATTGATGTATCCATTAAGGAACGCGCTTTTTACATCCATTTGATGAAGCTTAAACTTTTTGTAGCAAGCAAAAGCTAACAGAATTCGGATTGATTCCAGCCTTGCTACTGGTGCATAAGTTTCTTCATAGTCGATCCCCTCCTGTTGATTGTATCCTTGAGCTACCAACCTTGCTTTGTTACGAATGATTGTCCCGTGCTCATCAAGCTTGTTCTTGAAGACCCATTTAGTACCAATGATGGAAACATCTTTTGGAGGAGACATAAGTTCCCACACTTGGCATCTCTCAAATTGTTGAAGTTCTTCTTGCATTGCCAATAGCCAGTTCTCATCAAGTATAGCATCCTTTGCATTCTTTGGCTCAACCTGTGACAAAAATGCAGAGAATGCACAGTGATTTTGTAAACCTCTTCGTGTGGTTATACCTTTATTGATATCTCCAATGATATTTTTTGGAGGATGATTCTTGATGTATCTAGTTGTTCTTGGCATTTGGATATTATGCATAACTTCCTCTTGATCATTAGACTCATCTTCATCATCCTGCAAATCTTCAGGTTCACGTTCATGCTGGTCATTCATTTTAGTTTGCTGAATTTGTTCATTCGGTCTCCTGGTTTGTTCATTTCGGTTTACTGAAATGTTGACTATCTCCAAATTTCCTGCATCATCTTCACTTTCTTTTGGAAGATCATTGTTAGTCTCATTGAAAGTGATATGAACAGATTCTTCTACACATGACTTTTTAATATTGAAAATGCGATAAGCCTTACTATTTTGAGAATAACCAATAAATATTCCTTCATATGACTTAGCATCAAATTTTCCCAAATTGTCACTTGTATTTAAAATGAAGCATTTAGAACCAAATATTTTGAAATAACTTATGTTGGGAATTTTATTATTTAAAAGCTCATATGGTGTTTTCAAAATAATAGGACGAATGAGTACTCTATTTAAAACATAACAAGATGTACTTACTGCTTCGGCCCAAAATTTCTTTGGAAGCTTACTTTCTTGTAATAGAGTTCTAGCTGTCTCTTGTAGAGTCATATTCTTCCTTTCCACCACCCCATTTTGTTGAGGAGTCCTTGGTGCTGAGAATTCATGGCTAATACCTCTTTGATCACAAAAGGTTATAAAATCTTTTTGAAATTCAGTGCCATGGTCACTTCTAATTCTAATGAGTTTGTAACTATATTTTGTTTCAAGTTTTCTTATTAATCTTTCAAACTCTTTAAATGCTTCATCCTTAGTTCTCAAGAATAATACCCATGTGTATCTAGAAAAATCATCAACTATTACAAATGCATAAAATTTACCATTAATACTAGAATGTCTTTCTGGTCCAAATAAATCAAGATGAAGTAATTGCAAGGGAGAGGAGGTTGATACCATATTCTTTGCCGTGAAAGAAGTTCTTACTTGTTTTCCCAGTTGACAAGGAATGCATATTCCTTTCTTTTCAAACCTTATTTTTGGCAATCCTCTTACAAGATTTCTTACAGATAACTTCTTGATTAGATCCATATGAACATGTCCCATCCTCTTATGCCATAGATAAGCCTCATCTTGTACTGAAGTAAGACATAGTTCTTCATCCTGTTGCTCAAAATCAATAGTATATATATTTCCTTCTCTTTGTGCAACTAGAGTAGTATTATTAGTACCATGAAATATTGTGCATTTATCTTTTTCAAAATTAACTTGATGACCATTATCCATTAATTGACTTATGCTTATTAAATTAAATTCAAGACCGTTAACAAGGTGAACATTATTTATACTTACCTTGCCATTTCCAATTTTACCTTTTTCGATGATTTCGCAAGTTCTATTATCTCCAAACGTGACCGTTCCATTCTTTTTCTTGATGTCTAGTTCCATGAACTTTGATTTATCACCTGTTATGTGATGAGAACATCCGCTATCAAGAATTCATTTTTGAGATGGAACTCTTGCCTTTAAACATACCTGTCAAGAAAAGATAATTCATCCTTTTGGTACCCATATCTTTTGGGTCCATTTATGTTAGTAGCAAGTAAATCACTCTTTTTAATCCATACCTTTTTAACCTTATTTCGTTTCTTAAAACAATTTATATCTAAATGACCTTTAATACCACAATGTTTACAAGTTGTGAAAGGAGAGTAATAATTTAAACTAAAGCGTGATTTTGATTTTAACATTTTCATATTAGTCTTTTTATGCATAGAATTAAAACCAATTCCTTGTCTTTCAAAACTAGGTCTTTGTTTACCTAATATGACATTTAGATTTTTTTCACCTTGAACACATTTAGCAAGAGATGATTTTAGTGAGTCTATTTCTTTTTGAAGTTCATTATTAGGAGGTGTTTTAAATAGGAGATTTATCACTAAATGCATCAATACACACATCTCTCATTTTTAGCTCATTAGTCAATTTTTGGACTTCATTATTTAAGAATTTTACCTTATTGAAAAGTATTTTATTATAATTGTCTAAATAATCAATTTTTGCAATCAAAACCTTTTTTCTTCTTTACATGTAGATTCCTTTTCAATTTCTTTCTTTTCATCTATTAGTGAATCTACTTCATCCATTAGTGTATTAACTAATCCTTTTAAGCTTGCATTCTTTTCTCTTAATTTCTTATTTTCTTGTTCTAAAGAGTTAAGTTCATTAAGAGATACCTGATTAGATTCACCTTCAATTCCCATGAAGCATACTTGTGCTATCTCATCTTTAGCATCGATCTCTACTTCGGATTCTTCATCACTCCAAGTAATAAAGGCTTTGTTCTTCTTGTTGTCTTTGAAGTTTGTCTTCCCTTTATTCTTTAATTGAAAACAGTCTTTCTTGAAGTGACCAGGACGTCCACATTCGAAGCACGTCTCTTCATTTTGCTTTCCTTTGAATTTATTTGAATTGAAGGTGTTTCTCCTCTTGTTTTTCCTTTGTAGTAACCCCTTGAGTTTCCTTGACATCATAGCTATTTCTTCATCGGAGTTATCATCAAGTTCCTCCTCATTATCTGCAGTAAGAGCTAAGACCTTTCTTCGAGGAGTTTCCTCCTCATCATCATATCTCTTTAACTGATGTTCATATTCTTCTAGTTCACCAAACAAGGTTAAAGTATCCATGGAAGAAATAGTAACAAAATCTTGAAGAGTAGTGATTTTAGAAGCAAACCTTTGGGCATATAGCCCAAGCAACTTACTAGTTGATCTCACTTTGAGGAATAGTCTTGTCCAGCAATTTCAAGGAGTTTATAAGGACTAGAAATCTTGCTTGAGCTAGCTTGATGGTTTCATCTTTTTTGAGCTTGAACATTTCATAATCGTGCATAAGCATGCTTAGCTTGACTTCTCGTACTTTTGAAGTACCTTCATGACTTACCACTAAAGTATCCCACATCTCTTTGGCAGTGTTGCATGAAGAGACTTTATCTATCTCGGATTGTACCATGCCGCTGAGAAGTGTGTTCATAGCCTTTGAATCATATGAGACCATGTAGATTTCGGTTGAATCCATTTCTAGCAGAATCTTTGGTGTCCCATCATCTCTTCGTGGAACAACTGGTCCGTTCTCCATAACCCACCATTCCCAAGGATCTCTTTTAAGATAGATCCTCATTCGGAATTTCCAGAAGTTGTAATTTTTACATGCTCCAAACAAAGAAAGGAGGTCTATTTGTTAATTGACCTTCTTGATTGTTGTTCCCGAACTGTGTCATGTTAGAATCTTTCCCTATAAGTCACCTTTAAGACCAAGATAAGTAGAGCCAAGCTTTAATACCAAATGAAATTTAACTAGGCACACTTAGAAGGGCGGGTTGAATAAGTGTGGGAGCAATCTATGACTAATTTTTAAACTTTAGATCAAGCTATTAACTTCAAGCTACTATTTTGATTAATTCAGTTTGCTGAATTAATATAGTCTACTGAAATAACTAAATATCCTCTTTGAATTTATAACTTAAATAAAATACTTGGTGTTAAAGAATTATCTTAATATAATGCAAATATTCAAATTTTAATTATTCAGATAATTAAATGACTTACGTTAGTAATTAAAATAAAACAAGCAGTAATATCAACACCAAGATTTTTTACGTGGTTCAGCTATTACCCTCTATAATAATAGCCTAGTCCACGTCCAATACCAACTAGTATTGGAGACTCACTTTATTTATATCTTTATAAATAAACACCGATTACAAAACAGATTCTTACACAAATTAATTAACAATTAATTTCTCTTGAGCACTCTTGCTCCTTGTGCACCAATGCACTCTTCAAGCACCTTTGCTTCCTTGTACCTATTTGTAAACCTTTTATCTAATCCACTAGGATTAACACCTTTAGACTACACTTAGTTTAAAACAGAAAAATTCAATACAGATATAGAGGTCTATGATCAATGCAAGAATAATCAATTTAACAATTAAAGGCTCAACTATATGCAATGATCAATTAGCAAAAAAAGATAAACAATTAATTCCTTACCAAATACCAACTCAAAGATATTAGAAATAAATTGCTTAGCTGCTCAAAGGTTTGCACCAATAGAATAACGTTTGCTTGATATATCAGTAATTAGTGCAAATATATTTTCGTGAGTTGTATCTAAATTCAAGCATACCTTACGGATTTTATAGTCAAATTAAAGTTACCGTTTGCATAAAGATATGTACTGATTTTGTTCCAAAATTCAAACGGCATACAAATCCTTAATAACAAAGGTGATATTTATCCAAAAACAAATCAAGCTTTTGTTAGTTACTATTTGGATAAAATAAAAAGACCTTTTCAAATACAACCTACTAACAAGCTTTGACTTAGTCTTTCTTTATCATGGCGTGTGACATCAAAAGGTGGCGTGAGTCAACATACTCCTTTTCCAAGACTCAAGGTTTTTCGAGTTCCAAGATAATCATTATCATAACTCCTTCAAAACTGCATACTCTATCACAAAGTCATGTAGCTGTCGTCCTTTAAATTTTCTAGGAAATCATGATTACATGCATATCCACGTGTAGCAGTAATTATAAAATGTCCAAGAAATATCAATTAGCTTCTAGGCATATGAACTAATGCATGAGATACACATGTGATATATATCAAATCACTTTTTGTATTTGATTAATCTGATCTTATTTTATTTTTAGAAAACCCTTTTTCATAAGATTTTTTAAAAACATTTTTCATTTAAGACATATAACAAAATGCAAATAATATGTCCTAGAGCCTTTAAATGAAAAATCAATTTTTATGCAATTGACCTTACATTTGGTTTTTCCTAGTAAAGATAAATTCTTCACCCACTTGAATATTCTTTATCATCAGATACCTGAAATGTCATAAAATAATTTAGCATGCAAATAATTCATCATCAAAACTTAAGGATAAAATATGACTAGGTCAACACTAATTTAATTTTTATTTATTATTTTAAAAACTAAAAATGTTAAATTAATAATTGATCAAACGGACAATTAATTGAATAAGTGAGTTAATAAAAGAGGAAAGGAAATAAATTTTTTGAAGAACAACCCGTGTGGGCGGCTGAGTGATGAATATTACGGGGGATAAGGAGATGTGGGAGGAATAGGAAAGGAAGAAAAGAAAGAAAAAGAATGAGAAAAGAGGGAGAGAGAAAAGGAAAAGGAGGAGGAAAGAGAAAGAAAAAAAAGGGAGGATACTCCCACCTTATTCCCACTCATTGGAGAAGATAAGAAAAAAAATAGAGAGAGAGAAAAAAAGAGAAGAGAAGAAGAAAATTAAAAGAAAAAGGTATGTTTAAAACCTTTGATTTATTTTTTCTATTTAAGTTTTCATGAATTTTATATGAAGATATTTTGTTTATACTTGATTTAGATGATTTAAACTTATATAAACAAGAATCAAATGAGAAAAATCAAGTGAAAAATGAAATCTGGAAATTTTTACAAAAATTAGTTTACTACTTGATTTTGAAAAATCCATAACTCTTTGTGTATAATGAGTTAGGAGATGAGCCATATATCAAAAGAAAGCCTTGGAAGTAAATTAGAAGAAGAAGAAGAAGGAGAACGAAATTAAAAGAAAAAGGTATGTTTAAAACATTTGATTTATTTTTTCTATTTAAGTTTTCATGAATTTTATATGAAGAGATTTTGTTTATATTTGATTTAGATGATTTAAACTTATATAAACAAGAATCAAATGAGAGAAATCAAGAAATCAAGTGAAAAATGAAATCTGAAAAATTTTCACAAAAATTAGTTTATTACTTGATTTTGTAAAATCCATAACTCTTTGTGTATAATGAGTTAGGAGATGAGCCATATATCAAAAAAAGCCCTGAAAGTGAGCTAAACGCATAAATTAGAATCACTCAAAAATTCGTTGTGGATTTTTTGTAGTGACTGTTTGAATGAAACTGGTCCGAAGAACTCATAGTCCGAAAAAGTCAGTTTTATTAAGCTCTATTGCGTGAGTTATAATTTTTAATCTGACTGTTGGATCGTGATAATTTTTGGATATGTTATACATATATAATTTGAGTATACGTCCACAAATTTTGAAACGTTAAAAATTAATGTATGATTTGTTATGAATTTTAAGATGTGACTGATTCATAATTTTTGTAGCAAAATTTTTGGTAAGCCTGTTTCTCTATGATAGAGGCGGAATTTGGAAAATCTTTCTTCTACAAAGTTGTCGAGAATTAAATTTCACATAAAAAAATACAAGATCCGTAATTTTCTGATAAAATGGCTAATTATTATGAATTATTGAAGTTTCTGAATATTAGATTTTATAATTAAATTATCAGAAAAATTATTTGGGTTGAAATATTTTTACAGAATTCTTATAATATCATCTTAGAATTTTTGATGAATTATTGAAAAGTAGAAGTAATTATTGTATTTTTAAACTATTTATAGTTAGTTTGAAAATAGAAGAATTCATTGAAAATTCTATAAATGATTAAAAATTATGAAACTTGGTGAAAAAACTTATAATATTATTTTATAATTTTGGATAGTTTTGAAAAATTATTTAATAACATAAATATTTATTGTATTTTTAAGCTATTTATAGTTAGTTTGAATATAGAAGAAATTCTTAGAAAATTCTATGAATAGTGGAAAATTATGAATTTGTTGAAAAATATTATAATAATATAAGATTAATATGGATGATGTTTTAAAGGTATAAAAGTATGTGGAGTTAGTATTTCTATTTTGAAGCTATTAAATGATAGTTTTTATAAATAGAAATAATTATAGAAAATTGTCGGATAATCAAAAAATGTGAAAAATATATGAATTAAGCAAGTTGTCATAAAATATTCGTTTGGTCGGGGAATATTCTTTTTGTCGGAAAATATTATTATGACTGGGAAATCATTGGTGGGCCCTATAATGGAATAACTGTCAGATATAGAAAGCCACATAAATAACCTTTTTTATAAAAAAAAATTACGGCAAAGCTTTTACCGTTAAACTGTTAAAATAGTCGATGATAAAAATATAGTAATACGCGTGATTCCATAGTAACACACGATATTGCACAGTGATTCATATTATTGATTTTTACGTAAGAAGTCACTCAGTCTTTCATTCAATAATTGTCACAGTAGTTATTACACAGTAACTCATATTATTTGATATGATATAATTATATCAGTTAGAAGTATTGTGAGTCTATATTAATAATTGTGAATAATTGTTGAAAGATTGAAAATGTGCAAATAATTGATGAATAAAACGTGTTGATAAAAGATAAGTATGATATACAGATGTTTGTTCAATTATTTTCTTTTTACAAAAATAAGTTTGGCAGGACTTGCCAACACTACTTTTTCTAAAGTAGTATGGACCACAACTCAATTATTGAACAAATTTTGTTAAAACGTGTACAAGTGGGTTTTATTTTCTCTGTTGGACCATAAATTCCACTACCATTATTTTATACAGCTCATTTGATTATTTTGTCAAAGCGTGTGTGCTAATTGTTACCTCAATTTTTAGTATAAATAGGTTGTCCGGTTGAGCAACTAAACACACACCATCACTACACTAAAAATATAAAATTCTTTTACTACAATATTGTGAGTATAATATTGTGAGTATTTCTGTTGAGTGTAAGGTTACTCCAAGTGTAGATAAGGAATGCAAGCGTTATTTAAGTTGATCAATTTCACAGAAAGCATAATCAAGTCGCATGTAAAGGTAAGGGATATCATTATTATGGTAAGGGGTATCATTTTTTTATGGTAAAAGGAATATCATTTTCTTTCGTACTCCATATTATGGTAAGATATTATTATTCATTTATTCAGTTTATCATTAAATGGTGAAAAGTCCTGAAATGATTAGAATATCCTTAATAGTTTATGTTTCATCTAATATCTTGACATGGATCTTTCTATTCAGTCTTAAGTTATTATTTTTGAGTCAGGAACTTTACATTACTTGAACTTTATATTTTATTAGGAATTCTAATCGATTTTCTGGATATCATGTTGGCAATTTGGACTAATGGTACAGACAAATGATGTGGTAAAAATTATCTTTGGCCCGTAGTACAAAGATGGACTAATGTTACAGACAAATGATGTGGTAAAAGTCATCTTTGGCCCGTAGTGCAAAGATGGACAAATGTTACAAACAAATGATGTGGTAAAAGTCATCTTTGGCCCGTAGTGCAAAGATGGACTAATGTTACAGAAAACTGATGTGGTAAAAGTCATCTTTGGCTCGTAGTGCAAAGATGGACCGTTGATTATTGATTTTACAGTTGTATATCTTTGGCTTACGGGCAAAGATGGATTGTTGATTATTGATTTTTTTTTTGTATATCTTTGGCTTACGTGCAAAGATGGACTGTTGATTATTGATTTTACAGTTGTATATCTTTAGCTTACGTGCAAAGATGGACTGTTGATTATTGACTTTATAGTTGAATATCTTTGGCCTGAAGGGCAAAGATGAATTTAATGGCATAATTATAAACATGAACTATGATTTGGTATAACCATGAGCGTTGTGTTTCAGGTAAAAACAGGTGGTAAAAGTTCTCTTTGTCTTAGGTACAACGAAGAACTTTTGATTAGTGTTACAGGAATAAAATATTGATGATGGAATTTTAATTTAGAGAAGATAGTAGACATTACGTTCTACTTGACTCTTCTAATGGATTGTTGATTCCGCTGCAATTATGGTTGAAAACTTTTATCATCTACCATATGTTCTAAATATCTGAATTATTACTGATGAAGGCTATTGATAATTTAATTATCTTAAGTCATGATATTCTTTACTGGGCTATTTATGCTCACCCTTTTACTTCACAATTCCTTTCAGATAATAAAAGTGTAGCTGGGACTAGTAGAGAGAACATGAGTATAAAGTGGTGTTACGAATTAGTCACAATCCTAATCAAATTATGAAACGGTGTGGCATAATAATTGTACTAAGAATTTAAAATGTGTGTGACATATTTTATACATTATTTAATATTTAATTTTCGTGAACAACAATAGTTGTAATTTGTTGCTATATTTTATATGGCATTGTAATAGTTTGAGTATGAATATTGTCGTATTATATACGTTTCAATATTTATATTCAAACTCACAGTATATGTGTCGTCGTATTTTGCACGACAGTTCTATAGTTGTAATAAAAAAGTTCATGTCAGTAGTGTTATTTCTGGCGACCCATCTCCGGGGTTGGAACTGAGTGCCTCGAGGTTTTCTCCGAGGTTGGAACTGACTTCTCCGGGGTTATCTCCGAAACTGGAACTGCATCCCTCGGGGTTATCTCCGAGGTTGGAACTGAATCTCCCGGGGTTGTCTCCAGGACTGCAACTGAGTATCTCGGGGTTGTCTTTGAGATTGAAAACTGAGTATCCCGGTGTTGTCTCTGGGATTGAGTTGATTTAACTCCCAAGGTTATCTCTGGAAGATGATTTTGCCCTCCTGCAAGGTTAGTAACAAGAATACAAAATTTCGAGTGTCTACAAATGTCACCTCTCTGGCTGCTCCGGGCCACAAGAAGTTCCTCGAACCGTCATTGAAAATAACACATAAATAATTGAAAAACATAGTATATTAAAAGAATACGAACGAATACATCAATATTTTAATTACATACTACATAAAATAATTAAATTACTTACAGCAATGCGCTCTACCTCAGGAGAGATATAACCACCTTCACCTTTCTTCTGGTGGGCGTGCCACCAAAACTCTAAGCGAGAAGGTGTGTGCTTAAGACTAGCCTCGAGTCTCTCCCTGTATAGGTCGTACGAGTGAGACCCCGAGCAGTGTGGAAGCCGAATCTGCTGTAGGGCAATTGTATGTTGTGCCGACATCTTCTAAAATGCAGCACCCTCCCAAATGTTTCACATCTGGTCCCACACTGCAGCACCAATGAAATCTGGTCGGAAATCTTTAAATGTATGTCCATCAGCCATCTTGGTATGGGCCTTTTTCTTCCAGTCGTAGACCCACTTGTGCCAATTCATCTCGAGATATTTCTATAAAACGGTCATGACATGGGCTTCCTGCTCATCCTTAAAGAAGAAATATCTCTGCACATTACACATTAAGAAGCTTATTAGACAACATAAATCAAAGCAGTAAAAAAATAATCAAATGGAATATAAAACTAACATATGAATGAATGACATCTTACCCTAAACTCAGCAATAATCAGCTGACATGTGCGGTCATCCACATACACCCACCTCATCCACGGGCTTGAGAATTGGTTGCGGACGATCCCAAGCAACGTATTCCTTGGCGTCGCGTCAAGGATACTACAATTGAAAATAATACAATTGCAAATTACAAATAATATATAAGAACTAAATAATTATGTAAAACAAATGTTAAATGCTACACACATATTATAAAATTACATGTTAGTCCCAACACAGCATATAAGCAATGTAACGACCGAGAAATTCGGATCTTATTGTAAAATGATTTTATTAAATTAAATAATAATAAAATCGTATTCCTTGTGTTATCAAGACGGTTGTCATTATATAACCTATTGATGTTAGAATGTCGTAGTATTTGAGCTACGTGAATGAATTAAAGTGTTTGAATTTCCAAGACGAAAATAAAAGTTTTTCGAGAAATTTTCCGAAAAATACTATTCATTGATATTTGCTCGGGATATAATTTTGAGTTTCCGAGAAATAAGTAATGATGAAATAACAAGGTAAAATGGATTATGTAATAAAAATCTAGTTATGGAAAATATAATAATTCGTTTGTGGACTTAATTTATAAACGTTAAGTAAAGCGAAGTGTTAAAGAATAAGTAATAATTGTATGATACTTGGTATTGTAAAAAGTAATGAAAAGGAGTATAATACGAAGTATTATACGAGTTTGTATGAAGGATGAAATATCGTATATAAATTCTATATGAATTAGAATACGAATATAATATATAAACTATATGTATATGTATTAAGAAATGTTAATGGACTTGGAAAGATTGATAAGAATTAATATAAGTACAAACAAGCTAGTGTTTATTAATGCAAAGCCCAAGGATTTATTTAATCCAAGCCCAAGCTAGAGTCCAATGAATTAATATACCCATGGGGCAAAACCATATTAATATGGTTAATGTGTGATGACAAATATAAGTGGTGATCAAGATAAGTAATAACCAAGTAATGTGGTGACCAAGACTTTGAATTAATGACCAAGTTAAATGAGTAATGACCAAGCAAAGGATGGGTTTTGTGTCTTGCAAGTAATGAATAGTAAGGAGGTGGCTTGAGGAGGTGGGATGGTTTAATGACTAAACTACCCTAGCTTTGCAATTTCTATACATAGAGGAAGCTTACAAGCCATTTGTTGGTTGTTCAAATAATCTAAGACATCACAAAGTGCTTAAGTGTTAGAGAGTTTAAGTCACAAATAAGTTACTTCCATAAGTAAGAAGAAGAAGAAAGCTACCTTACCAAGACTTCAAACGAGTAAGATTTCTTCTCAAGTATCTTCTATCTCTACCATGATAGGATGATAAGAAAAGTTGGATTAAGAAACATGAATGAGTAAGTAGTGAACTTAAGCCAATTAAGTTGGTAATAAGTCATTTAAGCTAGCATAATATGAACTTGTAAAGAGTTTATTAAGAGAAATGATATGAATATAAAAGAATTTATATGATCATATGTATCATGTATACCTAAGTTAAGTTATATGTTAAGAACATATAATAAATGATGTTTAAGAAACTTTAATTGTCATAAGTCATTAACAATGAAATCTTAAGTAGTTTATAATTTGACAAGTTATAAGCTCATGAAGAATAAGTTAAAATCCAACAATGAATATAATTTGTTGTATTAAGTATGTTAGTGTGTTAACATGATGAATGAAGTTCATTTGTAATGTTGAATAAATCATAAGAAGGAAGAATTGCCGGAATTTGCACGATTGGACGATAATCGTCGAATTCGTAAAATTCTCGGAATGGAAGTCAAATTTTGTGTTTGAACTCGTAACCATTGTTTTCCAATGGAGACAAGTCATATTTGGCATTTAAGAGTTGCGGACTCAAAAATGACCGGATTCCGACTTAGAACGAAGAAACGAGCGTTGAACGTTTACGAACGTTTATCGTTTTTGTTAAAAATGAACCAAAGGCTGAATTTTTAGCAAACAAAGTCAAATAGATAAAATTCTTGCATAAACGCATAGAGTACGTAATTTGTGAACCGCAGGCTTTTGAACGAGCCAATTCGAACTTATAACGAAGAAGTTATGCGTCCGAGAAGTTCACAAAATTTTAAAACTGAAATTGTTTTTTCGGTGCCGGCACAGAGTTAGCCATGGCAGGCCAACCCTAAACAAAATGACCCACGCCCGCATGTGGAAAAAGAATCAAGCACCTTCGCACGAGTTCGGCAAAGACAAACTATAGTACATATGGTGGCGCCGCAGCACCATGAACAGTACCAAAAACCTCTAGAGAGTGGCCAACACATGTACTAGCAATAATAAGGACTCAGACTCAGCAGCCAAGTCCGGGACAATGACATTAAGAGCTTCGCGCCAGTATGAGATGAGATGTAGATATAAAATTTGGCTGCCATGACTGATCTCAAAACAAAGATAGTAATGAAGGTTTTTAAGTACAAAGAGAAGAAAACCTAATTGATTTAAAAGTAAACATAACTTAAGGAAGGTAATGTAACATTGTTTAAACTTTGTTAAACCTTAAGGAATATAATGTAAAGGTTGGGATTACCTAGTCGAATATAAATGGAAGGGTAATGATAAATCAGAACGAATAGTAACTGAATCTAATACACAGTTAGATTGAAATGAAGGGTATGATATAGTCATATACATACTTGATTATATGTGACCTAATATAAGGCATTATGTGATCATGTATTTTAGAGACTTGAATGACTTGAACATAAAGTTAATTTACCATAGCAGACGCTAAAGGCAAGTATTCTAACTCTTGTCTCAGTTCAATCTGAACAAGTTTTTGAGGTTCATGTATTCTTTCGCATGAATTGAGGTATGTTGAAGTTGAAGCCAATTCCTTTGGCTAGACTTGATGTATTGATAATCTATTCATGTATTATCAAATGTTGCTATCTTTTGTCAACTACTTGATATGGTTTTCAAAAGAAGACTGAAATGTTAAAGAAATGTTTTGTCGATAAAAGCGCATTGTGCACGTGAGGTTGCTAAATGCTTAAACGTGCATACGTTTAATGGATGTAGTGTTGATCAACATAGAGTACAATAGGCTGATCACCTAGAAGTGCTCATAAGTGATATCGAGCCTACGGACTTGTTTCCGGGTTGTCCTTTTTCCAATAAAGAATGAATACTCGAGGTCTTTAACCGGAGTGAATGTTTTACTAAATATGGTTGTTATTGTAAAACATTTTGAAAGAAAAGATGAAGTGTTATTTTGAATTATCAATAGTACTTCATAACTATTGTTCAGTTATTGAAGATATACGATTTGTATGTGTCAGGCATGTTGTTATTAAATTGTTATACTTGCTGAGCTAGTTATGCTCACTCTTGCTTAAACCATATGAATGCAGCTAAGACTGAACGTCCCGAAGGATCGAAAAAGGATAAGGGAAAAGCTAAGGCAGATTACTAAGTTGTCTTGTAATAGTATAGATCTATTGTTGTAATGTAACTGATATTATGACAAAGAACCTTTATAACGGGTATAGAACTTGGAAAATGTAAATATTACTTTAAATATATAGAAGTTATGTTCGTTCTTTGAGACTTTTCAATTGAATGAATGTATGAATGTTATATAAGATATAGCACCATCTCGTCGGGTTGGAAGATACCCATTTGGGGCGCTACAAGTTGAGTATCAAAGCCTAGGTTATAAAACTTAAGGGGGAAAGTAGAACCTTAAGTCATAACCTTACGAAAGAATAAAGAAGTAAAAGATGGAAAGTAACCTTATAAAAATGCATTATATTATGTTATGTATTTGTATTATGTTCTTCGGCGATGTACTAATCAAACTATATTGTTTTATTGTAGATGTCGGGGAGAAAATGATATGTATAGAGATATACATGTAGTGAGCGAGATTGATTAATCGGGTAGAGATACTACCAAATCCCGTAGCAATAGAACCAGAGTTGGTGACCATCGAGTCGGGAGACTCAGACGATTTAGACTACATGTCTATATTTGATGGCATGCTAGAGGAGGAGGTGGACGTGATATCCTTTGACCAGGTTCCACCTACAGAGGAAATGTCTACGGGGGAATCAATGAAAGTATTATTTATGTCGGTATTGGATAGGAATGTCCATTATTGCCAAGAAGTTAAGGAGTTGAAAGAGGAACTCCAAGCTGTCCGTGAGGACAAGGCTAGTATGGAGGGAATGTGGAAAGAGGAGCATGATGATAGAGTTTTAGCTAAGGACAAGGTCCGAGAGCTGAAATGTGAAGTCTTTGAGCTCAAGCAGGAGCTACAGACTAAAAAGCGGAAGTTGGAGAGGATGTCATATATTCATAGGAGTTCTCACGTAGATTTCCAGCAGCAGGTAGCTGGATATCAGATAGAAGCAGGGCAGACCCGACACACTATCAGTAGAGATGTAATTGTCGGTCTGGCCAGCAAGGATTTCGAGAATGCCCTACGGCAGATGTAGTCTAGCAATAGCTAGAGTAGAATAGATATGTAAATATTATGTATCTAGTAGTGACGTAAAAACCTCTTTTGTATAACAAAGGGTAGTCTTTTGTAAATCCCAATTTTTGGAAAGTAATTGCGGGATGGTAATGTAATCAGCTAAGGCTAAGTAATGTAAACAATATAGTGTTATACTACACGTTATGAATCAATATAAGTCTTTTTAAGGAATATGTTGACCAATGAGTATGAGTTGTTGTTTTATTACAAATAATAACAAACCAACAAGAATAAAGTAATAATGATGTGTTGTTTTTTTAATGAAAGAAAATGCCGCCAAGAAGGAGACAACGAAATCAAGCGCTTAATGTTAACCAACCAGGAGGGTAGTGCAGTTAATCAATGCAAGAGTTTGTTAATCTTTTTAATTTGCATTTAATATAATGGGGGCTAATGTACCGTAATTCTGGAGTAGTACGAGCTAGCTACTACTTTTAAGGATTTCAAAAGTGTAGGTCCATGGGAGTTCAAAGGAACTACGAACCCTATAGAAGCCCAGACATGGGTAAAAGAAATTGAGAAAGCATTTGTAATAGCAAATGTTGAGGAGGATCAAAAGGTTGCCTTTGCAACCTATTTGACGAAAGGAGAGGCTAACTTCTGGTGGGAGGCAAACCAGGCTAGGGCCGATATAGGAAATCTAACGTGGGAGAGGTTCAAAGAGATTTTCTTCGAGAACTATTTTCCCATGAGTATGCAAGGGAGGATGGAGATGAGGTTCCTGGAATTGAGACAAGGGGATATGAGAGTTCCCCAGTATGCTGCCAAGTTTAATGAACTGGCACGATTCGCTCCACATCAAGTGGACACTGAAGTGAGAAAGGCTAGAAGGTTCGAGCAAGGCTTGAAACCCTGGCTCTATAGCCGAATCTCTGTGTTCCAAAGTACTTCCTTTGGAACCATACTAGAAAAGGCAATAATTGCCGAAGGTGGGAATGAGGCTCTCAGCCAGTACCACAAAGATAAGAAAAACAAGGGTAAGGTTGATGGAGGAACCAAGACCCAGGGAGCCAAAGTGGAAGTGGCAACGGTCGAAGAGGAAGAAGGTTTTAGCTGGGAATACTGGGAGTAAAACAAGGGGACTCTAAGAGGAGGATGGAGGCTCAGAAACTCTGGGAAGACTCACTTAGAGTCATGCCTCAAAGGAAAAGCGGTATGTTATAATTATGGATGGGAAGGGCACATTTCATTTAACCGTGTCCCAATCCAAGAAAAATCACGGATGCTTTGTATGTGGATCAATTGACCACATAGCAAAGAACTGCCCGAAGAAGGGGATAGAAGGAAATAAGGGAACTAATAGCGGGAAGTTAGCTATTAGTGGTCCATCTCAGCCGGGGAAATCAATGGCCCGCACTTTAATATGACGATCCAAGATGCGGTGGCATCAGGGGATGTAGTTGCAGGTATTATTCTGATCAACAATATAAATGCATACGTGCTATTTGATTCGGGTGCTACTTGTTCGTTTATAGCATGTGATTTTTCTAGACGACTAGAATTATTTCCCAAAAAATTGCCTATACCTTTAAACATTAAGGTAGCAAACGAAGAGATAATTCCTGTTGAAGATATTCATAAGAGTTATTGCGTAGATGTGCGTGGTTGTAAACTATCGATAGATTTGATATCGATAAAGTTAGGAGAATTCGATGTAATTCTCGAAATGGATTGGTTAATTAACCATGGAGCAATTATAGATTGCCAAAAGAAATGTGTGACCATCAGGACGTTGAAACAACCTCCTGTAGTATTTTACGGTAGTAAATTACCGGGACGTCCGTGTTGCCTTACGATGACACAAACTAGAAAACTTTTAAGGAAGGGTTGTGTAGGTTACCTATGCCATGTTGTTGATACCCGAGAGTGGGAGCAACCATGGAACAAATACCTATAGTAAAGCGAATTCATAGATGTATTTCCAAGTGAGTTCTGGGTTTTATCCGGGTAGGGAGATCGAATTTTGATAGACACCGTGCGAGAACAAAGACCTGGTCTCAAGGGCACCGCATCAGTATGGCGCTGTGGAAATAAAAGAACTAATGGTTCAAATCACAGTGAACTATTGGACAAGAAGTACATTCAACCAAGTGTTTCGCCATGGGGAGCAATCGGTGTTGTTTGTCGAAGAAGAAAGACGGATCGTTAAGGCTTTGTATCGACTATCGGGAGTTGAACAAGTTAACGATAAAGAATAAATACCCATTGCCCGGGATCAATGATCTCTTTGATCACATTGAAAGGGGCAAAGTATTTTTCTAAAATAGATTTCTGGACGGGGTATCATCGGTTGAAGGTTAGGAAGGAAGATGTACCAAAGATCGCATTCGAGGACTCGTTATGGTCATATTAGTTTACGGTGATGTCATTTGGGTTGTGAATGCACCAATTTTGCATTTATGGATATGATGAACAGAGTGTTCAAACTATATTTGGACAAGTTCATTTGTGGTGTTTATCGATGATATTCTAGTCTATTCTAAGACGCCAGAAGATCATGCCGAACACTTAAGATTAGTGTTGGAGACACTAAGGAAGGAGAAGTTATATGCGAAATTCACCAATTGTGAATTTTAGCTGGAAAAGGTGCAGTTTTTAGGTCATGTCATTGACCAAAAGGGGATTTTAGTGGATCCAGCGAAGGTGGAAGCAGTAATGAATTGGGAACAACCGAAAACGCCGACTAAGGTGCGGAGTTTCCTAGGGTTAGCAGGGTACTATCGAAGATTTATCCAAGATTTTTCGAAGATAGCTACCTCGTTGACTAATTTCACAAGGAAGACGGTGAAATACGTATGGACGGATAAATGTGAAGACAGTTTTCAAGAACTGAAGAAGAGATTAAGTGAAGCTCCTGTTTTGTCATTGCCAGATGACACAGGAAATTTTGTAGTGTATAGTGATGTTTCGCATAGAGGACTTGGTTGTGTGCTTATGCAAAGATGGCAAAGCAAATCATTGCGTATGCATCTCGGCGATTGAAGGATTATGAGAAAGTTTATCCTACTCATGATGGAACCGGCCATAGTAGTGTTGCCCCTAAAGATATGGAGACATTATCTTTATGGGGAAAATGTGAGATATATCTGGACCATAAAAGTCTAAAGTATATCTTCTCCGTAAGGAGTTGAATATGAGATAGAGAAGATGGTTGGAGTTGATAAAGGATTATGATTGTGAAATCCTGTATAACCCTGGAAAGGCCAATGTAGTTGCCGATGCCTTAAGCAGGAAGGTTCGGAAAAAGTTATCTATGTTAACGGCTCAAAATGAGTTAATAACAAAGATGGCTAGGATGGAAATAGAAGTGAAGATGCCGAGTGATTCGGGGCAGTTACTCTTTGCGACGGAGATGCAATCTACCATCGTAAAAAGAGTCAAGGAGGTACAACTCAAAATGGATGAGTGTAACCAAATGAAGAAGCGGTTATCTGAGAAGGAAGATGTTAAGTATAGTCTTGATAATAAGGGATTATTAAGATTTGAGGGAAGAATTTGGGTTCCGAATGAGACGGAATTAAAGGAGCAAGTGTTATAAGAAGCTCATAGTTCGAGGTACTCGATACATCCTGGTAGCACTAAGATGTATCAAGACCTTCGACAGAGTTTTTGGTGGCCAAACATGAAGAGAGAAATAGCAGAGTATGTGAGTAGGTGCTTAACTTGTCAAAACGTTAAGGCCGAACATCAACGACCCAGTGGTTTATTACAGTCATTGGAGATTCCAGAATGGAAGTGGGAGCATATCACGATGGACTTCGTGGTGGGACTTCCGACAACGCAAAAAGGGTACGATTCGATATGGGTAATAGTGGACCGGTTGACGAAGTCGGCTCACTTTTTTCCAATTAGGGTCAAGTATAACTTAGACCAGTTAGCTAAACTTTATGTTAAGGAAATCATTTCCAGACATGGAGTACCGGTATCGATTGTGTCAGATCGTGATCCACGATTCACATCGAACTTTTGGAGGAGTTTGCAAGAGTAGTTGGGAACACAGCTGAGGTTAAGCACAGCTTATCATCCACAAACCGATGGGCAGAGCGAAAGGACAATTCAGACGCTTGAAGACATGTTAAGGTCTTGCGTCATGGATTTCAAGGGTAGTTGGGATGATCACCTACCACTAGTAGAGTTTTCATATAACAACAGTTATCATGCAAGCATAGGCATGCCGCCGTATGAAGCTTTGTATGGAAGGAAATGCAGAACACCTTTGTGTTGGGATGAGGTGGGAGAACGCCGGATGCTAGGACCAGAATTGGTGCAGCAGACAGCGGATGTGATAAAGTTAATTAGGATGCGTCTCGTCACACTTCGTGATGCATGTAAGAAGTATGCTGGACTCACATAGACTAAGTCGAGAGTTTGAGGTGGGCTCAGATGTGTTTCTAAAGGTATCTCCACGAAAGGAAAGATACGCTTTGGAAAGAATGGAAAGTTAAGTCCAAGGTTTATAGGACCTTTTGAGGTGTTAAAACGGGTGGGAGAGGTAGCGTATATGATAGCATTACCTCCAGACCTAGAACGAATACATAACGTGTTTCACGTATCTGTATTACGTCCATATAAGCCGGACTATAAGCATGTAATCGAGTATGAGCCGATTCATATCGAGAAAGATTTAACGTATGAAGAGTCACCGATGCAGATCATTGATAGAAAGGAACAAGTTCTAAGGAACAAGGTAATACCATCAGTAAAGGTATTATGGAAGAACCACGATGCTAAAGAAGCAACGTGGGAACTAGAAGAAAAGATGAAGAAAAATTTTCCTCATCTATTTGATTAAAGTAAGATGAGATTCTGGGGACAGAATTTTTATAAGGGGGGAAGAATGTAACGACCGAGAAATTCGGATCTTATTGTAAAATGATTTTATTAAATTAAATAATAATAAAATCGTATTCCTTATGTTATCAAGACGGTTGTCATTATATAACCTATTGATGTTAGAATGTCGTAGTATTTGAACTACGTGGATGAATTAAAGTGTTTGAATTTCCAAGACGAAAATAAAAGTTTTTCGAGAAATTTTCCGAAAAATACTATTCATCGGTATTTGCTCGGGATATAATTTTGAGTTTTCGAGAAATACGTAATGATGAAATAACAAGGTAAGATGGATTATGTAATAAAAATCTAGTTATGGAAAATGTAATAATTCGCTTGTGGACTTAATTTATAAACGTTAAGTAAAGCGAAGTGTTAAGGAATAAGTAATAATTGTATGATACTTGGTATTGTAAAAAGTAATGAAAACGAGTATAATACGAAGTATTATACGAGTTTGTATGAAGGATGAAATATCGTATATAAATTCTATATGAATTAGAATACGAAAATAATATATAAACTATATGTATATGTATTAAGAAATGTTAATGGACTTGGAAAGACTGATAAGAATTAATATAAGTCCAAGTGAATTAAAGGAAGAGGCCCAATAATTGATTAATGAACAAGCTAATGTTTATTAATGCAAAGCCCAAGGATTTATTTAATCAAAGTCCAAGCTAGAGTCCAATGAATTAATATACCCATGGGGCAAAACCATATTAATATGGTTAATGTGTGATGACCAATATAAGTGGTGATCAAGATAAGTAATGACCAAGTAATGTGGTGACCAAGACTTTGAATTAATGACCAAGTTAAATGAGTAATGACCAAGCAAAGGATGGGTTTTGTGCCTTGCAAGTAATGAATAGTAAGGAGGTGGCTTGAGGAGGTGGGATGGTTTAATGACTAAACTACCCTAGCTTTGCAATTTCTATAAATAGAGGAAGCTTACAAGCCATTTGTTGGTTGTTCAAATAATCTAAGACATCACAAAGTGCTTAAGTGTTAGAGAGTTTAAGTCACAAATAAGTTACTTCCATAAGTAAGAAGAAGAAGAAAGCTACCTTACCAAGACTTCAAACGAGTAAGATTTCTTCTCAAGTATCTTCTATCTCTACCATGATAGGATGATAAGAAAAGTTGGATTAAGAAACATGAATGAGTAAGTAGTGAACTTAAGCCAATTAAGTTGGTAATAAATCATTTAAGCTAGCATAATATGAACTTGTAAAGAGTTTATTAAGAGAAATGATATGAATATAAAAGAATTTATATGATCATATGTATCATGTATACCTAAGTTAAGTTATATGTTAAGAACATATAAGAAATGATGTTTAAGAAACTTTAATTGTCATAAGTCATTAACAATGAAATCTTAAGTAGTTTATAATTTGACAAGTTATAAGCTCATTCAGAATAAGTCAAAATCCAACAATGAATATAATTTGTTGTATTAAGTATGTTAGTGTGTTAACATGATGAATGAAGTTCATTTGTAATGTTGAATAAATCATAAGAAAGAAGAATTGCCGGAATTTGCACGATTGGACGATAATCGTCGAATTCGTAAAATTCTCGGAATGGAAGTCAAATTTTGTGTTTGAACTCGGAACCATTGTTTTCCAATGGAGACAAGCCATATTTGGCATTTAAGAGTTGCGGACTTGAAAATGACCGGATTCCGACTTAGAACGAAGAAACGAGCGTTGAACGTTTACGAACGTTTATCGTTTTCGTTAAAAATGAGACAAAGGGTGAATTTTTACCAAACAAAGTCGTATAGATAAAATTCTTGCATAAACGCATAGAGTACATAATTTGTGAACCGTAGGCTTTTGAACGAGCCAATTCGGACTTATAACGAAGAAGTTATGCGTCCAGGAAGTTCACAAAATTTTAAAACTGAAATTGTTTTTGGTGCACAGAGTTCAGAAGCAGCCAGCCAACCCTAGTAAAATGACCCACGTGCATGATCTTGAAAAAAGAATCGCAAAGCACCTTTGCAAGAGTTCTGCATGTGGCAACCCAATAAGTAAGGACTCGCGCCGCAGTGCCAAGTCCTGGACAATGACATTAAGTGCTCGCGCCCATGCAGCGATGCGAGATGTAGGTAAAAAAAATGGCTATAGCAAATTTGAGCCTCATAACAAAGATAGTAATGAAGGTTTTTAAGTACAAAGAGAAGAAAATCTAATTGATTTAAAAGTAAACATAACTTAAGGAAGGTAATGTAACATTGTTTAAACTTTGTTAAACCTTAAGGAATGTAATGTAAAGGTTGGGATAACCTAGTCGAATATAAATGGAATGGTAATGATAAACTGGAATGAATAGTAACTGAATCTAATACACAGTTAGATTGAAATGAAGGGTATGATATAGTCATATACATACTTGATTATATGTGACCTAATGTAAGGCATTATGTGATCATGTATTGTAGAGACTTGAACGACTTGAACATAAAGTTAATTTCTTTGTAGCAGCACGCTAAAGGCAAGTATTCTAACTCTTGTCTCAGTTCAATCTGAACAAGTTTTTGAGGTTCATGTATTCTTTCGCATGAATTGAGGTATGTTGAAGTTGAAGCCAATTCCTTTGGCTAGACTTGATGTATTGATAATCTATTCATGTATTATCAAATGTTGTTATGTTTTGTCAACTACTTGATATGGTTTTCAAAAGAAGACTGAAATGTTAAACAAATGTTTTGTCAGTAAAATGACAGGCACGTGAGGTTGCCAAATGCTTAAATCTGCATACGTTTAATGGATGTAGTGTTGATCAACATAGAGTACAATAGGCTGATCACCTAGAAGTGCTCGTAAGTGATATCCAGGCTTCTGAACTTGTTTAAGGTTGTCCTTTTTCCAACAAAGAATGAATACTCGAGGTCTTTGTAGGAGTGAAGATTTTACTAAATATGGTTGTTATTGTAAAACATTTTGAAAGAAAAGATGAAGTGCTATTTTGAATTATCAATAGTACTTCATAACTATTGTTCGATTATTGAAGATATCGATTTGTATGTATCGGGCGCATGTTATTATTAAATTGTTATACTTGCTGAGCTAGTTATGCTCACTCTTGCTTGAACCATATGAATGCAGCTAAGACTGAACGTCCCAAAGGATCGAAAGGGGATAAGGGAAAAGCTAAGGCAGATTACTAAGTTGTCTTGTAATAGTATAGATCTATTGTTGTAATGTAACTGATATTATGACAAAGAACCTTTGTAACGGGTATAGAACTTGGGAAATGTAAATATTACTTTAAATATATATAAGTTATGTTCGTTCTTTGAGACTTTTCAATTGAATGAATGTATGAATGTTGTACAGTATAGCACCATCTATCGGGTTGCAAGATACCCGGATTTGGGGGCGGTACAAGCAACGCCTGGGGGGATTCCCTAGTAAGCCACGTACTAGTCCCCGCGGAGGCCTACGTCGATCACCTATGTAGTGAAATACATTAATATTTATATAAACAAATATAATGTCAATACTATATAAAATTAAAACAATAAGATGTATAACAACTTAACATGTAATTATACCCGATGATCCGGCCTGATCATCACCCCCACTACCTCCACGGCCCCCACGACATGTACTACCAGCACGCCCACCACGATCGCCTTGTGATGTACGTGCCATATATATATATATATATATATATATATATACTTTCAATCATCAACATAATATTATTACACATTATAACGCCCCCAAATCCGGGTATCCGTTACCTCGAACCTGGTGTGTCACGATACTACCTTCGTCTAACTATTAACAACTTTCTTTCATAATTTAATGAATACAACTTAACCTTGATACTGATTAATACATTCATTCCTTTCCATTTCCAGGATTTATGAATCGATCCCAAAACCTTCATAAATCAATTCCCAAACTTGATCACTAACTATTCTTGTTTTTACCTCATATTCGATGTTATACTTAATAAGATGTGGAATAATTAAAACATTTCTGAATTCTTTATTCATTTCCCTGGATCACAACCTTCATCATTTACATATCTCTAAATCAAATTTATCCTATGCTTCGATTCATAAGAGTTACATTAAGAAATTTACATCTTAGTTCGATGTTCTTTTTGTGTCGAATTGTATGACTTTACAGCTCTACAAGAGTTAGACAACTATCAAATACATCATCTAAAACCTAAATCATGGTTCAAAATCATATCTTCAGGTAAAAAAATCAATCTGCTTGTGATACTATTGAACTTTATTAATCAAGCAGCATATAACTTTATCGTGAGTCCTTAACCTGCAAAAGTGGTTATTTACAAGGGTGAACTCGACAACCCAGCAATTCTAACAGTTTTCATGCATCACATAACACATTATATTATGTGCATTTTATAAAATCATAATCATTTAAACTCGATACGCATGTTGCTCCTCACATAGCAAGTATAGAGATTATCTTCTAAAACACATAGTCATAGATTTATTTTTCAATCTCATACATATATCATAGACATTTCCACATTTCATGGCATAGAAAAATGCATTTCATACATATCTCATATGCATTTCATATGTAATTTAACATTCCATATCATAACATAAATTAATCAACAGTTATCAACATTATAGAGCAAATAAGAATTGAAAGACTTGTCTGGCTCGTAGATCACTACAACTTAACTGCTAATCATTATCTGCACTTCGTGTATTCCTACACAATCGTATAATCATGGATTCATACACATCAGTCATATACATTCATATATTCTCAATGTAATAATAAATTTTACATTGTTTCATTTCACTTCTTCAATATACTCTTAGGATAGCTATGTTGCTAGTTCATTCTACACTCATGCTTATTCTTTCGAAACAATCTTATTTCATCTTTTATGGTCTTAAAGTATATACATAGACATGCTCTAAATTATAGACAGTTAACAAACTATTTTTTGATCAGCTTTCTAAAGACTGGTAGCATGCCTATTGAAAAATAAACTTAGGAGTAGGCAGCGACACGCTACTCCCTACAAAAATCAGAATAGAGATTTTCAAAGTCCAGTCTCTTGAGAGCACACTAACATCCTCGAACACAATAAAGACAGTGTTTAAACTGGATTTGGTTTCCCACATTTGTTTACTTTGAGGTTAACTTTTAAAACTTTTAGTTTTCCTTTGAATTCAATTGCTCAACTAGGATCAACATGTTCAATAGTCTATGGACCAAGTTGAACACCATCTCAGGTATCTAAACACATGTTGAGATAATACTCAATTCAAGCTTAAATATTCCCTTTTCAAAACTCTTTAATCAAGACTAAATAGGTTTATTCAACAAAGGACTAGCAATGTTAATCATTAAACCACATAACGATACTAAACAATCCTTAATACGCATGCTCATGTGTATCAAACTCATTTACACATAGTTAGTATAGTCCTTTCTTTAAACATGCTTGAATAGCTTATGTCATGCTTAACTAATTGGATGCACATATCATTCATGCTTAAAGGCATAAAAGTACTAGTATGCTTGAACATAAGGTCAAAATACAAAGGACACCATGTTTATTGCTTTTCAAAACTTATAAGTTTTCTTTTCAAACTCATGTTAAACCCAACTAATGTGCAAAGTAATTTCGGATCACATTCTATATACCTAAGCCCTATATGCACGCTCACAATTATATAACTCATTTACATCTAGGTTGAATAGTTTAACACTTAAAATCTCATAATAAACCATGCTTGAAAAGTCTAAATCATGCTTAGCTAGATGGTGAACATATCTGTCATGTCTAGAGGTATAAAATACCCTAGCATACATGCTTGAAAGGTCAGAACTTAAAGGATATAAGGTTCGTCATGCTTTGCTTTTTAAAACATCAAGTTTTCCATTTTAAAATCATTATAAACCAAACTAATGCAACTCATTATTGCAAAGCAACTTTAAATCACATGTTAGATCCCTTTACATACTTAGTTAAGTCAAATTAACATGTTCAAAATAACAAGGGATAAACAAAATTGGAATTCAAGACTAGCATATAGCGCGGCCGCGCCACTTCGGTGCAAGCCCAGACATGGCCTCTACTTTGCAAATTCCAGTCCAAACAACCATTACACTTCCATTTATCTGCTCAAAACATTACATTGACACCATATCGAACATACAACTCTGATAATACCATGACATTCAATTTCCTAAGAAATTCATGCTAATTCTCAAGAATTTATCAACTTAAAATTAATAACATTCATAAATACATTACCTCCTTTGAAATTAAATTGGAAATCCTTGCTTCCAACTCAGATTACTCACACTAATAGCCACTCACTTATTAATTAGAACTTATCAGACAATTTCAACAAGTTCACTTAAGGAGGAGTCTCCATTTATAGAGAAATCATTGTCCATACAATACCTTTACCCATTGTTTTTTTATTTACCAAGAAGAAGAAGAAGAAACTAAAGGGTAGTGAAGAGTTGGTAACCTACTCCATCTTCCTCCATTCCACACGTTATTATCAGCTCTATCAACAGTAAATAGGACTTGGATAGGCCAATGGCCTATTACGGCTAATATAAGAAAAGGGACAATGATATTGGGATAAGCCACATCACTTCTTTACTTACTAGTAAAATGGTCTTCATTCTACCAAAGTAAATTCATTTTGGACTTATTAAATCAATTATAATGACTTAACATTAGTACATTAAATTAAGCTATGGGTACATACACACACTGCCATGTATGTACCCCCCACATATAAACAAGTATACTCATACTTAAATATACATAACACATTTAATCAAGTACCTCAGGTACACAGAGTTAGTCCAAATAATATTTTAATTGGGTTAAATATAATTCAGTTGGGTACTCTCAACCCATTATTTCCTATCACACATAAATATCACAATGATTAATATCAATCATTTATTCTGTTTCCATTAATTCTCTTTTAACAATTCCAGTTAAACTTTTAGTCTGGTTTAACTTTAATACTCATGCCACACAAGCTCATTTATCCCACTTACTTGAGTTATATAATTCAAGTTCATAATCCCAATAATAAAATATTAGGCGTTTAGGCCATGTTTGACTTTTTTCCAATTCCATGTTATTTTAATATTTATTAAATATAAGGTATGTGTGACACACTTTACTTTTATACTAAATTGTTTTAGCTACCTTGAATAATTATACAATTATAATGTGTATAACTATTCCACTAAACTTTATGAGATTATACTCATAACATCTCTAATTAAAATAACCACTTCTCTTAGAATAATTAGTATGTACTACACTAATTACTATATAATATGATTGTTCAATTCCCTTCCTTTTATAAAATGTCCCACGAAAACTTCTTCAATCTATACATTTAGCCACATCTTAAATATTAATCTAATATATAAATCTCTAACCAATATTCACTTATATATATATTGGTTTTCTTATATTATCCATCACTTATTTTCCATTAACATCTTTTGAATATTACACCCTTTCATATATTACCATACTATGTAATATATAAAAAATTTACAATCTTAATTAACATATTCCTTTCATCCTCTTTATGCAAAACACATATATTAATTCACCATCTTATGTAAGTGAATTAACCCTTTCGTTCAATTTACTATCACGCCACTGCCACACAAGGCTTTAGCATTATATTATAATATTACATAATATAACTTAATTAACCAATATTTATTTCGGGTTAATTAATTTCCATAATTAATTCTCATTCGATTCATGCTTTGCTATCTCAATCCATTCATGGACACTATGAATATCAAATATGACCCATATGATAACATATTAGCCACTAATATACAATTCCTATAGTTCAGATTACACAACTCATCATGAATCGTCTGCTGACCGACGCGATCGCGTTGGTCTTAGGCTTGAGAGTGGCGCGGTCGCGCCACCTCAAGTTCAAACGCAGACATGTTCTGCTTCAACAGAAACAGAAACTTTACTCACAAATTATTTACATGCTTCTTATATACTAACTTATTATACTAACTAAAATCAATCTCCTTTTTTGACTTTACAATATCAATTACTACATTCTTCAATAATTTAGAGATTAAACTTCAAGTTCAAACTCTTCTTTCTTTAATAGTTTAATTAACTATAAAATCTCATATATAATTTCTTCCCACATAATCCAAAATTCAAAATATATAATACATATATACATTCATATCTGAACCCGACATATCCTATAATAAGAACTTTATTTACTAACTCTTATTTTAATCATTTCTGAAATTTTGGGTTATCACACACATTCGTAATCACAGTAATTTTGAACAATAACAAAGATGATAACATAAGGATACAACTTAGAAAACATAAATAGTAACCTAAAACCACTAGCACCTTAATTAGCAGAATAATATAAGTTTCAGATAATGATTGCAGTACTACAAACTATTACATTTGAATACAACTAAAAGGACATAAAGAGTACATACTCTTAATCATTTATATCATCAAAGCCATCAATATCAGAATCGTCATCTTCAAGCAGTAGATCTTCAATATCGTTGTCATCACCATCTTCGTCATCCTCAACAATTTCTTCAATTATATCTTCCTCCTCAACAACAGCGACGACATCATCCTCGTCTTCACTAGACTCACTAATAATTGTCATATCAACAGGTGTGACACTAGTAGACTCGACTTGTAAAGGTTCATCTTCTGGACGAGGAGATGTACCTTGAAAACCACGCGCTTTGGTGGTTATAACAGCATACCATGAGCTTGCAGGAGTCTTAACACTCCGCGCGTAGCACACCTGCGTTGCTTGACTTGCTAAAATAAAAGGCTCGTTTAAGTTTAGTTTTGACTTAACATTAACCGTCACTAGTCCTGAATTTTTATCTACTTTTAACTTCATTCTCATCATCAAACCAATAACAATTGAAGTAAACTAACTCTTTGTGACCCCAATATTTGAGAACAACAACTTCTAGCAATAGTCCATACCAGTCATCCCAAAGATTATCATAGTAGCTACCTTTAACCACAACACCAGAATCAAATGAAGCGACTTCCCTAATATTGTAGCACTTAAATCTGTAATCAATGACAATGCAACATATATAAGTATCTAAAGATCTTTCAGGGCTGTCGGCTATAAGCTTTAGCCGAATGTCAGTTTTATCATCTGTGAGGACCTAATGTACATTAACACAACATATTCAAAAGTTAATTACGCCAAAAGATTATGTCTATAATGGTAGATACATTTAGTTGTTAATTAGTTAGACTTACATGATCTTTAAACCATTGCACAAATTCTCTATTTCTCAAATTTTGCATATCCCCGTCCGATATACTCTGATTCTCTTCACGTATTTCATCATCATATTGACTGCAGTACAGTTATATACTTAATGTGTATGCAAGGAACTTATAACAGTTACACCAGACATATATAATTACGCCTACTTACTTAATGTATGTCTCTACTTCATTCATGTTGACAAGTGCATACAATGTGGCAGCTGCATACTCACTATCGGTCAAGAATCGCCTTTTTTTTACCGCCGAATGGTTGAACAAGATGACTAAAGGCCGTTAATTCTCTATTTTCCTCAAGCGCAACAGCCTCATTCCGACGTAAGCGATTGTGCCTCGTCTGAACAATCGGCTCAAAGTACAACGAGCAGAAATTAATAAGTTCCTCCATAACATAACTTTTAGCAATTGAGCCCTCTACACGAGCTTTATTCTTCACATTTTGCTTTAGACGTCGCATATACCTATGTGTTATATATGCATGTATAGATTAGTAAACAAGAATGAACATTTTAGCGTATTAAAAATATTAATGTCATTACTTCTCGAATGAATACATCCATCTATATTGCAAAGGACTGCCAAACTTAGCTTCGTATAGCAAGTGAATAGACAAATGCTCCATTGAATTTGGAGGGAAAATCATTTCTAACTTGGACATTATTTCAACTATCTGCATCTCCATTTTATCTATGTCTTTGAACTGGAGCTCCGTCAAGCATAGATCTCTGAAGAAATTAAAAAGTTCTGTCAGTGCTTCAACCACACGTTTCGGTAACAAGTCGATAAATGCCACGGGGATCAACTTCTGCATGAATACATGACAATCATGACTTTTTAGACCCCGAAACTTCAGCTCTTCATTAAATCAGTCATTCATTAATTACACGGACGGTATAGATGCTATATGCCACTTAATGATCCATAGCAAATAGATGTTATGGATCATTCCCCTATATATATATTAATGAATGGCTGTGATTTGATATGGGAATACGCCCGTCCACTAGTATTATTAGCGGACACGTGGCTAGTATTATTAGCGGACACGTGGTTATGCTAAATTCAAAATAGTCTGTCCGCTAGTAAGACTAGCGGACGTGTACATATTAAACGTCCACTGCCTCAACCTGCCTTTACATATTAAACCACCTGTTTACAACCTGCCTTTAACAAATAAAAGGAGATCCTCTTTGTACATATTAAACTACCTGTTTACAACCTGCCTCCTGCAACATCACAGCAATACCTCCTAACGACATCACAGCAACATAAACCTCCTTCAACATCACAAACACAGCAAAATAAAATCACAGCAATATAAATGTTTCATTAACATAGATAAATGTTTCAAGCCATTTCATAAAGTTGGTTTAGGTAAACCCATATGATTACTTTGTTTCCTAATTAATTTCTCATTTCCTTAAAAATGTTCCTGGCAGAGTATGTGCTTGAAATTCAGGTGCATTTGAAGCAGTGTAATTTGTCAAAAACTCCCAAACTATTTAAAATGGAAAACGCTTAGTTGTTGTAAAATAAATGCAGAAGACGACATTTCCTTTGTCCTGGCTCCTGACATATATCTAAAGAAATTTCAGTAAGAGTGGGAAAAAAGAACTCAGTTTTGAAAAGACAGAGGTCAGGGCATATCACAATTCGCAAATAAACCAAAGCACACCACTTTGTTCTAATACCCAGCAAGATAAAAAGTACTAACAAAATATGCCTAATCTTTAATAAGTGGATCTAGTACTACAGGGAAAAAAATTTATTGTAAATTTGGGTAATGCCAATGTAACACACAATTCGTAAATAAAACATGTTATTGTTGATTGAAAAATCTGTAATTGCAATTTTGAATTAATTGTCAAAGTGGATACAACGATCAATCAGATTCTGGCTTTTATATGAAGAAAATTGTAGGGGGGATACAACAGTCAAATTCATAGATGTATGGTGAAAATCAAGGTTGTTAGGATTAGGATACTTAACATCTTGGTAATGATTGTAAGAAATAAAAGTTCATGCAGGAGCTAAAAGAGCTTTAAGAAAGAACCTCTAGAATTCCCACTATTTGAACCCCCAACTAATTATATTTGATTAGTAATTAGAGAGAGGATTTAGGTGCTGTTTGTTTACATCTGATTGCCTCTTAATGGACTGCTTCTTATTCGCTAAGAGGCATGATGTTGTTTGTTTTTGTTTTTGTTATCTCTGAATGCCTCTTAATCGGTAAGCAGAAAATGAAATCTTAATAATTAAGAGATGCCTCTTAATGAAATTTTTTGATATTTTTTATTATATAAATATATTCAACAATATTATGCACTCATTTTTATTAAATTGAATATTTAAAATTATTAAATAAAATTTTACCCTTTAAAATGGTAAAATAATTGTCATTAAGAGACAACTTACTTTTTAGTTATCAAACAATTTTTAGATTAGCACATCATGGCCATTCAGATGATCTAATTTATTAAGACATCATAATCATTCAGATCTTAATTCTCAGGTTTATCAAACACAACCTTACTCCTCAGACAGTAGAGACAGAAAGAGAAAGCAGGATTCTAGCAAATTATCGCCCGAAAATGGGAAATTCTCTAATGAAGCTCAAATTAGACAGGTCTGGTAAATAACTCAAATAAACACATAATTAATTAAGATCTAGAACCCAGCAACACAGAAATCATATGGGTTTACATAGATTTCATTAACATACCTCTAAAGGAAACAAACTTACCGATTAAATATGCCAAACTTGTTGCCGATTTGCTGTATTTTGCTTCTAGGGTTCTAACCAATTTACTCAATTCGCAGACTGTAGCGTATTACCTTGTATTTGAGTTAATATCCGTCCGCTAGTCTTACTAGCGGATGCTGGTTATTAGACTGATTTATTTGGCATAAATGAGGGCATAAGTGTCCAGAATTATTATTAATACGTCCGCTAGTAATTCTAGCGGACGGCGTCAGATCGCACCACATTAATTACACGGACGGTATAGATGCTATATATATATATATATACTGACTGGTAAAGTAAATTATTTTGTCTAGTCTAAGTATAAGTGTGAACATGTTGAATATATACTTTTTGGCATATTATACATCCAAGTATTTAATATGTTTTACACTTGAGGGGATAATACACTTTTTGGTCATTGTACTAGGGTCTGATTTTCATTGTGGTTATCGAAACTTTTTTTGTTACAATCGAATAATTGTACTCTAAAAAATTATAAAATGGTCATTACTTAAGATTTTCGTCCGAAAAAACGGACAAAATACTGACTGTGTTAATTGACCTCTCTTTTTTGCTTACGTGGAGCACAGTGAATAGTAATTTAAAACTTACTGTCATCTGTTATCTTAAAACAACAAGTCCTTAATGAGCCCATGTCATCTGTCATCTTAAACAAAGATTAGTAGTAAAATTTATTATCTTTAAATAATAATAATAATAATTTCAAAATAATTGTAATAGTAATAATAATAATTTTGAAATAATAATAATAATAATTTCAAATAATAATAATAATAATAATTTCAAAATAATAATAATAATAATAATAATAACAATAATAATAATTTTTAAAATTTAAAAAAGATTATATAAATTATAAAATATTTTATATGAAGTCGATGTGTATAAAATAATATTTTTATTAATTTATTAATTTATTAATTTAAATTATTTGAGCAATGGTAAATTTAACAAATCATTTTTTATTCTCCATTAAAATAAAAAAAAACAAATTTCATACAAATCAGAGGGAACAAAACCCCAAATACAATTATTTTTATAAAATTAAATTTTTATAAAATTTATTTAAAAATTATTATTATTATTTTGAAAATATTATTAATTATTATTATTATTAAAATTATTATTATTATTTTAAAATTATTATTATACAATACTATTAATTTTACTCCGAAGTTCTACATATTATTAATAGTATTTTATTATTATTAATAGTATTTTAATAATAATATAATATTAATAATAATAATTTTCTATTTGTATTATACAATACTATTAGTTTTCTATTTGTAACGTTGAATATTATTCATATAAGAATCCAACTGGTCCATATACGGAGTATATAATATATTAATTATGTAGAAAACTTTGCCTAACCTAATCTTATTTATCTGTTAAAGCGCCAAAGAAAAATCCCACAAGTATTAAATTACTTAATTCTGCCATGGAGACCTTCCTCGCACAACTATAATATAATATTAATAATTTTAATTTTAATAATATGTAAAATTTCGGAGTAAAATTAATAGTATTGAATAATAATAATTTTAAAATAATAATAATAATTTTTTATAATAATAGTATTACTAATAATTTCAAAATAAAAATAATAATTTTTAAATAATAATAATAAAAAGTAATTTTATAAAAATTTAATTTTATAAAATTAATTGTATTTAGGGGTTTGTTCCCTCTGATTTGTTTGAAATTTGTTTTTTATTTTAATGGAGAATAAAAATAATTTGTCAAATTTACTCTTGCTCAAATAATTTAAATTAATAAAATAATAAAAATATTATTTTTAAATACACATCGACTTCATATAAAAATATTTTTATAATTTATATAATCTTTTTTAAAATTTTTAAAAATTATTATTATTATTGTTATTATTATTATTTTGAAATTATTATTATTTAAAAATTATTATTATTATTATTATTATTACAATTATTTTGAAAATATTATTATTATTATTATTATTATTATTTAAAGATAATAAATTTTACTACTCCAGTTTATTTAAAGATAACAGATGACATGGGCTCATTAAGAACTTGTTGTTTAAAGATAACAGATGAGAGTAAGTTTTAAAGTACTATCCACTGTGCTCCACGTAAGCAAAAAAAAGAGGTCAATTTGCATAGTCAATATTTCGTCCGTTTTTTCGGACGGAAATTTTAAGTGATGACCATTTTGTAATTTTTGAGAGTACAGTTATTCGATTGTAACAAAAAAAAAATTTGGTAACCACAATGAAAATCGGACTCTAATACAATGATCAAAGTGTATTATCCCTACACTTGAGACACAAACAGGTCCCTGCTTCTTGCATCTTTTCAATACCAAACTGAATCAAGAAAATATGATTTCATGCGATAAAATTCTTACCACTTTTTCCGGTTCATTCTCTTTCTGCTCTTTATTTTGTTGGCCATGAACAATACCATATTTGGATTTACAAATGAGCCGATTATAGTTTTAAAATTTTATAATCTATAGTGGGTGCACAAGACACAAATCCAGGTGAATTCTTGTCATCTCAAGTTAAAAGTATTATACTAAATTAATTATTTATGTTAAAATTCTCAACACTAACACCAACCCGTTTGTTAACCGTGGTAGACGTACCCGCTTAGTACATAAATTAAAATTTAAAAAAAACAAAAAATAATTCACTAATTTATTGAATAAGAATGTAATTTTATCATTACAACAATTTATATTTAACAAAATACAAGATAACACGCTTAAAAAAATAACTAAGAAAACAAAAACTCAATCCTTAACGTAAGTCATAACGTTATATCATATTTATTTTCAAATTATTTTATATAAACATCTTTAATCATGTTTAACGTGTCAACGTTGATTGTGTTTAACCCATTTAAATTTCGAACATGTCAACCTATTTATGACACGAAAACTATTTATCCTCAACTCTAGCCCTCTTACTTTATATCGAATTCGTGTAAGGTTACCATGTCATGTTAAAAATTGTCACCCTCTTGAGGGACTGCTCTTATATTTTGTTGTTAGGGACTGCTCTTATATTTTGTTGTTAAATCAACTGTGCATATTAACCGAACAGTAACAATGTACAAAAATCTAGCACAAAATAGCATATCTTTGTCTACAATTTAGAAGCAAACCTGAGGACCCAAATCTTTAAGACAAAAAAAAATAATAAAATAAATTTAAAATCTTTTGACCATAGCTCAGCGTGATAGGATTTGATATATAGAGAAACTGCAGCAGCTACTAGCTTCTCAATTCGCCTTTGGGTGATATTGATTCGGTGTCAGCTTGGTTAGAAGCTGAGGCTTCCTCAGCTGCAGATGCAACTGACTTGACGGGTTTCTTAAACTGCACTAAAATCATAGTCATGTTATCACATCCCGCACCTCCAGCAGTTGATGGTGCTAAGCACCTATCAAATACTCTTTCACATATCGCCGAGAGCTTGCCTTCCTGCAGAGTAAAGAGATGTTAAGCAGGAATGCCTTGTGTCATGAATCAAGATTTGAGGACATTTAGATTTGATATTCATATTGATTGAAGCAACTGATTTTTAAACCTTTTTAAATTTTTAAGTCCAAATGATCTTTACGTGTGTGCGCAAAAATAATGGATGAGAAAAGACTATTTGTACTAATTTAATGCCATTTTGCTACGTTCGAATTGAGGAATGGAATGGAGGAAAGTGTATTTGGTGATTATTCCGACAGACGCACCATTCCGGTGGAATAAAAATTCATTCTACTATCTTGATTTTCATTCCACGGGAGGTTGTGGAACCGGATTCATTCCAATGGAATTGATGAATGTGCAATTAAGTCAACCTATCACACCACCCCACCGGCCACCACCAACAACCACCAAAGACGCAATTGAGATGCTAAAAAATCACTAAATAGCATTAGAGACTATTTTATTCCATGTTGGTCCCATGGACTATTTTTTTATCAATTCGAAGGTCATTTAATACATCAAAAGTGGGATTATATAATACCACATTTCCACTGAAATTACAATCCATCATCAAATGGTCTTATAAATCACATAACATAGTCCATGGATTAAATAACGGGCTAATGATGGGATAAATTAGTCTCTAATGATAACAAGTTAATACAAATAATCCTATCCCACTCTATCAATTATGTAAACAAACGTAGCCAGAGGTATGCTGAATAGATAGTTACACAACAAGATATACACAAGAAGAAAAAATGAAAAAAAAACATGCTTCAGCAATACAGCTACAGTCCTGTACAAACAAGTCCTACAGCAATGCGTGCTTTCTTATTGTATCAAATAAAACTATGATCTTTCTTCAAATTTAAAAAATAAAACTATTGATCTTTCATCAATGAATCTAAAAAATAATGTTCAGCCACAACCAATTTAGAACAAAGATATACCAACACTTACCGAATTCAACTGCTCATGTATAAAGTCTACTAGTTGCTGGCTAGTCATGCAATCCCTGAACAGAAATAAACAACAATCATCAAATGTGGTTTATTAGCAATCAGTCATCAACAGTTCCACTATTGTAAAGTTGATGGGGAAAAAATGTATATTGATGGTATCAGTTTCAGTTTGCATTATGAAGGACTGCATTACGAGGGTTTGTCACAGCCCTTTTTTTTAAAGTCCAAATAGCATCCAGTTGATGAGATTCATAATCCAGTGAAATCAGGGAGCAACAGTTAAGGATGCGGACAGCCTCTATACATCATGGTTACCAGGAATGCTAAATGACTGGGTACGCAAAGAGAAATCGAATACGAGGAATGCTATCTATATTAGAATGCACATGGCATTTAGTTCTCGTACCACGATTCAGAACAATAGTACCCAGTACGCGAAATGCAGGGCAATAAGGGCAATAAGAGTTCCCTGATATTTTACTCTGCATTCCAGACCCCCAATTAATCACTAATCAAATAAAAAGTCAACAACAGTAGTATAACAAGTGTGTCTGCAATACATGGAGCCAATAGATGCTGCATTTGTCTAGAAATGTCTGAGGAAAAGATTCTCTTTGGAAGAAAAAACCCATCTGCTAATAGAATGATATACCACTAATCGTAGAAGACCCGTTGTTTTAGTTAAACTTTTTATCTCCTAATCTTATTTTTACCAAAAAAGCAGGACAACCTTGCCAAAGGCAGGCTAGAATGAATGCTGACTAGAATTTTATGCTGTGAGATAGTTTGAAGTTATCGAGATATAAAGATAGGAACCATGTGAATTTAAGATCTGCCATCAATTAAATGCATAAAATTCACGTAGTTCTGGTGAAAACGTAGGAAAATTGCCCATATGGCCCAATTAACATGGTTGTTGGGGGAGGGATTGACAGGATATGACAATGTGGACCTAATCTCGAACTATATTTGCATAGAGTGGGAATTCACAAAAAAAAACTCATCTAAAGGTATGGTCGATCAAGCATAGCGAGAATGCGAGATATCATTTTGTTGTTGAAAAGTCAACTTGATAATTTTGTAATATGTGTTTTCTAGATGTCTCTATGTGTTGGTACATGTGTCTTATTAGCATATTTATGTGTTGGTGATGTATGTTAATAATCAGAGTGACTCTGGAAGTGCCCTATGAGTAGTTTTTTGTAACCAAGTCTCTTGTTTAAGATGGGATTAATGGGGTATTTGTTACATGTCATCTTAAATACCCGGTAATGTGAGTCATCTTTATAGATTGGTAATCTTACATTCCCGATAATCTTACATTCCCTGTAATCAAATACCCGTTAAAGTATCAAGATTCCCAGTCAAAAAATAGGTTGTAATCTGAGATTACGTAGTAGTCGTCTTGAAATATTTTTTTTAGACAAAAATATCTTTCTATTTAATAATTGGGACATAAATATCCTTTTTAGTCACATAATTTACATTTACTTTTAAATTTTTTGGTTTATTTTTTTGTCAACATATTTAATTTAACTAAAATACTCCCTCCAACCAAGTTTACTTGTCCTAATTTTCTTTTTAGTTTGTCCAAATCTATTTGTCCTCTCTTTTTAATACTCTCCCGGTTCTCAAAAAGATGAGCAAAATAGAAACTTCACACATTATTAAGAAAAGCAAAATTAGAGGAAAGAGAGTAAATAAAGTTCAAAATTTCTCCTTAATGGTCCCATAAGATTCATAGTGATGATTAATTTTATTTTTTTATACTAATGGACCCCACTAAATGACATACTTACCCTTCATTTTATGTACTATCTCATCCGTTTGGGCACAAATAATTGTACCTTTAGTCATTCTTCTGAGGACGAAGGGATTACTATTTTTTGACCTTAATTTTTCAATACTACCTTTAACTTTATAAAAAATTTCAAAGAAACTACATGACATACATTAAAAAGAGTAGCAATATTATCTTTGACATTAGAAGCACAACCATAATATTTTTTTCTCCTCTCTCCCCTCTATTTTATTATTCCAAGAAAGAGTTGGGAGATTAATTAAAACAAAAAAGATGATGACAGAGTAGTTAAGATGGGTAATTTGGAGATAAGAAAATATTCTTAATAGTCGTGTTACGTGTATTTTCAAACTAGGACAAGTAAATTTGGACGGAGGGAGTGACTCAATGTCTAAACAAAGTATGCGGTATTGTTTGTTATATATTATTAAAGTTTAATTTATTATTAACGATATAAAATTTGTTACTTAATAATTGAATAAATCATGAATCGTTATTTTATAAACATATTAAAATTTTAATACGATTTACTAAGTAATACAAAATTAAGTAGTTCGATATTACTTTGATGATTGTTGATTACATTTGAAAATAATAAAATGGGTGAATCATTCAACTAAATTTTTGTGCAAAGATATTATAGTAAAATATTAATATTAAAAAAAATATATCCAGTAATCACTCACAATAGTAATTACTGGTAATCACATATCTTCTACCAAACAAAAGTAACAATATGACCATTTTCTATTACCGATAATCAGATACCCAATAATCTGTATTTAGGCGGATACCCATAATGACTTGTAACAAACACCCCTTAAAGTTAAATCAAGTAATTGAATGTATTCTCCCACATATCTCACTTCCTCTTCTTAGCCTCCACTTAATTCTCTCAACGTGATATCAAAACCAAGGTGAAGACAAAATGGCTATGATAAGTGAGAGTAGACCGGATAGAAGTGATTTGGTGCTATCGAAATTTTTTGGGCAAGTGCAAAGTATTCGATGGAGCTCTAAAAGCTGAATCTAGCAAAAATGTTAGGTGAGAAGAACATTGGTGAATTTTTTCGTTAGTTGGAACACGTTACAGAGGTCATATTTATAGCGTTGGGAGGTAAAAACATACAACAATGTGTTTCTTATGTTTCATAAAAAATTAGTGTTCTACATTATAATATCTATATCTATATACCACCGAGGATTGAATCCAGAGATTGCATGTAGTTTTAGGTAAACTATTATTTGTGGATGATGTCGTTCAAGTTGCCACCCAAATAAAGGATTAGAGGGCAACTTCTACTAGGCCTCCACTTTCAGCCCAAACTAGGAGCAAGAGTACTTTTGTGGAGCCTATTAGAAGCAAACCAGTTGAGAAGTAATTAGCAAACCCTTTAGTTACTAGTAGACATAGTCACACTATTCTCATGCCAGTAACAATTCGACATCTAGGTATAATTGTCATTGATTCAATTACATATCTTTTGATTGTCCTTCCCCACAAATGAATCTTACCCTTCTCCTTTTGAGAGGTTACTATAGTTGAAAAGAAGCTTGAGAAAACATACTTGGACGAACAAGTTTGTAAGCTACATATATCGAATATGTCGATAAACAGGATTTTGATGTCGATGCTCATTTGGACAAATGCCTAGGTATTCTTCAACTTTTATTTATTGTTCATAAATGGAAGAATGATCCTAAAATCCATCGTGGGCAAATTTTTCAAACAAAAGTCATGTTCTCTCTTGGGATTGATACTAGGAGTTGCATGATTTATCTTTGAGTAAGCATAATTGTTCTTGTATTGATGCTCTTAACTCGGACGAGGTCGAGTTCTTTTCGATGGACAACTAATGCAAGACGAGCCCGCAAGACTTGGTTGGAGTAATATAAAAGGCTTTGGAAGCCTATGGAAATAACACAAGATTTTGGAATTTATATCAAATTCCAAATTAATTTACTTTATTTATAATTTTAGTAGTCATTAGTTATTAGAAACCAACTTGGGCAGGAAAGTAATTTAGAAATATTATAAATAGGGATGTAATCTATTATTTTTGACATAGTGAATTATAAGAATTTTTTGAGATTTGAGAAAAAATATAGTGTGAATTTACCTTTATTCCAAAACCCTTAACCCCATTACCCCAATAAAGCTAAATGTAGCAATAATGTTTAATAATAGCACATTATCTAAAGATACAAATTCATAAATCTTAAATCAAAAAAGAAAATTAAAAAAAAAAGTTTCATTTGTTGATCTTGCCTTGGGGTGAACCAAAACCTAGAATTTCTTTTCTATTTTAATTTGCGGTCCTTATAAATCTTAAAAGCTAAATGTAGTAACAATAATATTGTTGAAGATTATTTAATGAACATACAATGTGATGAATCTACCCTTTGAAAAAATATCAAGTTTACTTATTGGTCCTTCCTAGAAGTAAATAAAAAAAAATCAAATTTATTTTTATATTTTGTTTCATCTTTCATAGTTCTCCTCGCAGACATTGAAACAAACAAGAAAAAAAAGGGGTCAGATGTATACCAGATCCCATCACAGGCCAGCACAATAAATTCGTCGTCATCACAAAGCTCAACCTGATCAGAAGATGGATAAACATAAAAATTATCATCCAAATAATACAGTCAATACTCAACAGACAGTATTAAGATTTAAGAACAAAGAAAACAATGATGGTAGCTCAAACTTTGAAGGTTATAATTTGAGCCATAAATTGATGATGATCATGCACCATAAATATCTGATTTATACCACTTTCTTCGGGAAAAATAAAGAAAGCTTCTTGTTTTTTTTTTTTTTTTTTTTGGGGGGATGGGATTTTTGGCATTTCTATGAGTGTTTGGAAAGGAGAAAGCAACAAAATAAATATTTATACTTTCTCCTTCTTTATAAAAAAAAAAGAATTTCTAGACTAGGGACATAAATAATTAGTTTGAGCTTGACAAAATCATAAAAATCAAAATTTTATAAGGAAAAAGGAAACTCAAATTATACATACTGGTGTAGAAGAGTCGAGTAAACATGAGTTTTTACAAATGTATTCACTAGAGTCTGTTTGGAATTCAGAAACCCAAAGAACAGAAAAAAGATCATATGCAGATCAGTTTTCCTGGCCTGGCCATGTAAGGGGTAAAACAAATTTGAGGGAACAATATATGAGAAAGGGAAAATGCCATTTTTCTTTGGCAGAAAAAAAAAAACAAATGTCCCCGTATAACCCAGATAATGTGAATCAATTATTTAGGATAAAAAATCCCCAAATATAAATACTTGTGCACTAAAAGTTGAGCGAAATTTGATGTCAGAAGCACTACTTAGAAAGTCCACACGATTGTTTGAAATGATAGTAGATATATCTAGAAGGATCAGCTAAGATTCTTTTTGGAACTTAGAAACTCGGAAGTAAAAGGTCAAATAACGAATTCAGTTTCCTAGCTTGACTGTGCCGCAAGGGGCGGGGCGCTGGGGGTGGTTGGAATTAGATAGAAAAAAGAGGATTTATTTATAAAAGATAACAACTTACTAATAGGGGGAGATATGTCCCCAAAAAATTAGACAAACAGTTGGAAAGATAAAAGTCATAAAACATTTTATTAAAATCTAAACAGATACCATGTTCAGCTTTTTATGAACACTTCTAAACTTGGTTCTGCAGAGATGGTTACAAAGGTTACAGTCATACCCCTTTTGTAGATATAGTTACAAATTAGAAGAGTAAACTGGCACCATGTTCAGTTTTCTTATAACAATAGTCAGTTCTTTTAGATTAAACGCTTTTCATCCTGTTTGGTACTCAAAAACAATGAAGCAAAAGAAAGCAGAATCGAGTTCTTGTATGATGTAGCCAACTCAAATTGTTGGGTACAAGGCTTCATTAAGTGGGTAGTAATACTTTGTTTCAAATATGAAACAAGTAGGTAAGTACACATCTATTTAACAACCAATTTTCTCAGAGTTTGAATTGCATAAGAAAGAAGACACATACGATATTTATTTCCGGATTGGCAGTAACAATTTGCTTTTCTGCAGGCAAAAACTTGTTCTGCTTGAATTCCATGTCACCTGTAACAAATATGAACTAGAAATGAAGCGTGGAAAATACAACCTTTACCGTCTTCTAGAATTCTAACATCCATGCATGTGCACTATATATGTTAAACTTATATGGGAAACCAAGCACATTGAACTACACCCAGTAATCAACTGCATCTTATGGCATAAGGAAGAAGTTGGCAGATGGGTCAAGTTGCTGAAAGGCTAACATAGTGAAAATAAAAACATTAAGATAGTCAAGAGAAGCACCGTCAAGGAAGTATAGTACCTATAGCTCTTGCAAGATTTAGACTGCCATTAACTCGTCCTGCATGGATGAAACCACCAGCTTTTAAAATCCTCTCTCTCTCAACTTCAAGCTCAGGTTTATGGTCTCGGGAAAGATTGTATGCCTGCATAAAGAAGAGCCTCATGAAAGCTATCGATGTTTTGAGTTGATTCAAAGTTTTAATATATTTTGCTTAACAGGACACATGTTTGACCTCCTTCTAATTTTAAATACCATGCGCATCTGTTCATTTCTAATCCAAATCGGAATCTTAGACTGCTAGTGGTGTATTAGTCAAAATTCAACTACATACATAAATCTAAGAGCACTAATTATTTCCCTTGAACCATCTGGAGGAAAAAAACATGCAAACATTTCTCAAAACTTACAAAATTACCTGACCCTTCCTAGATATTACACACCGCGAATCACCAGCATTTGCAACAACAACCTGGTTGTTTCTAATAATTGCAACACAAGCTGTACTCCCAGATGTTGGTCCAGAAAAATCAGAGTGAGGTCCCTGATTGCGATACAGAGAGTAAACAAATCAGAATACTGAGCAACAAAAAGAATATAACCCCAAAAGTAAATTAATCACATATATATGACACCAATAATAGTAGAGCAGGAAAAAAGAATGAATAACTGAAAGCCCATGAAACTAGATGTTTATAAATCTTCATATGGAAAATCGGAAACAATCAGTGAGAGGTTACAAGAACACATTGAGCAAATTTTATTATCAGCGGTGGAACCATAGTACCTTAGAAGAAATCTTGTTAATTTCAAATTACTTAATTTATGATCGAAGCATTTAAAACTGTATTTTGTCCCATTTTAATTGTTCCCATTCGTTTTATGACAGCCTCAAAACTAAACTCCTTCAACTTTTTGTTTTTTGGGACACATGTTTGACATATGACTATGGTTTATTATACAATTTAATTTTCGACAAAATTGATAAATTAAAAGCAGATCTGCTTTTCGTCTTAAATTACAAGAAGTAGAATACAATTATTTTTTGAAGCATGTACCTCTTCAAAAGCCCAATCATCAACTTTGTCATTTCCCTCACCACCTCTTGGAGACCATATCAAACCCTCTATCATACCAGTGAACTTGTTCATTTTATCACCCAAAACAGCTAGCTCCCTCCACCCTCTTTGTCCACGCATCATTTCATCCATTCTGAACCACATGTTGAAATTATTTTAAGAGCATAGAAAAAAAACTTGGGGAAAACTTAATCATTGAAGAACTACCTATACAGATAGATTGATTCAATTGTTTCAATCACCATAGAATGACATTTCTTGCAAGAATACTGGCAATTCTCAACGTCTAATGCTTGCTATTTGTCAAAACTATTAGGCTCTCTTAAATTAGAATATAGGTTAAGGTGTAAGAACAGCATCTTTGTGAAGATAATGTCAAAGGTTATATACATGTCATTTGTGCAAATAATGTCAAGTTAGGTACATCCGTACATATACAGTATACCAAATCTACCACCATAATTGGCAGGACCCCCCAATAACAGATAATGCATTCATATATCTGGTACCACATATAACAACATCAAGAAATCCTAGAAAAGCTTATAACCATTAAATCAACAAGCAGCACTAGAAAACAGTTCAAGACCATGAGAACATAAATTGATCTATACACAACAGTAAGCAAGTGTGCATAGAAAGGGAAGATTATATATATATATATATATGGAGAATGATCCATATCCAAAGTTGGATGGGGACTCTTATCTTTCCAACGCACATCCAGTCATTCATTATACCATCCAAAGGCTAAAAAACAAGCAATCCGCATAATTTTTTTAGGAATCCGCATAACTATTATGCGGTAGGTGGACCCACAAAATTAATTTTTTTTTAAAAAGAGCGCACAATAATTGTGCGGTAGGAGAGTAAAGGATAAGTGCAAAGTTGCTTCCGGATCGTCGCCAAATCTACCGTAACTACGCCATTCACACCAAGGAACTCCACAACGCCGTTTTCAAGGTCTCTCAAATCTCAAATTGCAAGTTATATACTAATTCTCAACAATCACCAATTCACCAGACTTCAATTTCATGCCAATCTTTAGAAAACATCGCTCCTTTTTCAAATCATTGGACTTCTTTGGCTGGGGAATATGATTATTATTTTGAAACCATAATCGAATTATTTCTAAACTCATAAATATCCATAATTTTAAAACTCCGAAACAGTGTAAATCGGAAAGTCTAGCAAGCTTCTTTAATTTGGTAAGCATTAGCCAGCGAATTGCCGTTGAGTTTGTCTTCTCTTCGAATCTAATAAAAAAATTCCCCTACCGCGCAATAGTTATTCAGTGCCTCTATATTTTGAGCGGGTTCAGGCTCTGCATAATTGTTTGTTAGTGTCCTTAATAACAATTATGCAAATTGATCAATCCTTAGCAGTCAGATGAACGATTTGTGTTGGAAGGATAAGGAATCACATCCAACTGTGACTAAGGATCACTCCCTATATATATACACTATATGTGTCCCGTGCCTCCGGCACTGTATGGATGGTGAAATTTATTCCAAACTTTGGACGGCCCAAATAATTTATTGAGTGAACGGGAAATTCAAAATCATTTGTATTTTATTAGATAGATGGATGGTGAGATTTATCCCAAACTTTGGACGGCCCAGATGATTTATTGAGTGAGCGAGAAATTCAAAATCATTTGTATTTTATTAGATATATATATATATATATATATATATATATATTGGTGCAGATTTAAGTATTATAATGATACAAATACATGCATGGCAGGGAACACACTGTTGTCATGACGGTAAAAGAGTGAACGCTATACTGATGAATTTGGTGATCTTATTCCCATTGTTACTAACTCGTTAATATTAGATTAAACCTTCTTACATATGTTTGGACAATAGGCATATATAATATCTTGAGTCCATTCAGAGATTCAAGCTAAATTAGGATTTATTTATCTATCAGCATACATAAAAGCATATAACATTTCCACACATGCCAACATAGAGCTTTCCAACTTTACATCAATTTATAAAAAAAGTATTTAATAGGTGTCTCAAGCATCACACACCTCATTTTCTCATTTATGAACATCAAAGAAGGGACGAAAATTGTTGAACATATAATTAATTGGAAAAGGCAAAATCAAAAAAGAAGATTAAAAGAATTGAGGGTGATTCAACCGCAGGAGAACCACTATCCCTAGGGTTTCCCAACCTCAGTAAGGAGGAAAAATATTGATTGCAACCAATAATCAAATAATTTCAATATCAAAGTGTAAAGAATGACATGACTTACAAGTATATTTATAAGAAAATAAACTCTAATGACCCTAAGCCAAGTAACAATTGGGCCTCTAAATAAATGATCCAATACTAAAATAAACCAATAAATAAGAAATCCAACAAACTAAATAAATAGACAATTGATAAATAAATAACTAAATAGCGAATCACCCACGACGACGACCCCTATCAACTCTCATCGGTTGTGAAAACGAAGCCTCTGACAAAATGAAAGCCTCATATCTCTCCAAAATGCATGGATCAAGTCGACGGAACTCCTCAGCGTACAATCATTCGGAGGCTTGTTGTGCCACTTTACCAAAAATTGACGATAACCACCCTGCCTGGTCAACACAATTCGCTCATCAAAAAATCCTCAATAAACTCTGTTGTCTGTTGTGTAGGAACAATAGGAAGTGCAGGTGAAACAGGTAAAGGAAGAACAAGTATAGGCTCATCAGGTTAGCAAGTGTAGGCGAAGTGGGTGAAAAAGTAGAAGAAGAAATGGAAAAGAGGGTGGAATCATTAGAAGGCCCATGATAAGGAGTAAGGTCTTCCGCATTGAATACATACCAATACCCATATCACTCAGAAGATTCAATTCATATGCATTAGCTCTAACCTTCTTTCGAACTCGAAATGGACCCATCCTCTTAGCATGCACTTTCTTCAATGTGCCAGGAGGTAACACGGTGTTGTAGCATCACTCGATCATTCTCATTAAACTCTTGATACATGCGATGAACATCTGCAGCATACTTATAATTTCATTGCTCAAATTAATTTTCTTCTTATCTCAACAAGATGCAAATCGTGAATGTGATATTAATCGAAATCATTATATGCAAACTCAACCAAAGACCTCATCCATGCAGACATAATCACATATCAAATCACTAGACTCCTATTAAATACTTGCGACCATCGATCACCGAGATGATGGCGAGAAAACTTAAGAGGAGCTAAATCAACAAGTTTCCAAAAATAACTCGAAAATTTAACATATTTATTAGAGTCAATAATCTCACGGTGTATGGCAAATATGAGGCATTATCGCTTTTTGTGGCAAGGAATAAAAATGAAACTCACAACAAAAATCGAATCCTCTCGATTAATTGGTAATGGTCTTATCTCGCCTAAATGTAACTCCCACAACAAAACTCACGACCATTGGTAGAATACACTACATCCCTTAAAAAGATACCCACATGATCACGAAAATCATTATGTGGGGAACTAAGATCATGTAAGTAGAAACTACAACTAAAGTCTCTGCAAGAAGTACCCATTGGATAAACCAAATCACAACCATATTCTTAAAGATAGAAAGGAGTTTACCCAACAAACCAAATCACTCCATATTCTTAATAAAAAGGAGTTTGAGTTTTGATTGTGTTGGAGGAGAAGGTTGTGTATGTGTAGTAGCTAGAGAGGTGAGAGATGTTCTAAAGAGAGTACTAGAGAGATTCCTAGTTATGTTAAGTATGATTCTACATGAGTTTGTTGATATTATGCCAAGTGAGTTACCCGATGGTTACCACCTCTTAGGGACATCCAAGATACCATTAACCTTGTTCCGGTCTTCTTTACCTCACTTACACTCTTAGGATGCAGAACAAACCGAGATGAGATACCATTGAAGAGCTTTGTTAGAGAGAGTCTTAACCCTTCGAGGTTCCAATCTTATTCTTTAATCCTCGATGGGGAGTTTGAGTATGTTGCTATAGCCGAGCCAAAAAATAAGGTCAGTATAGTTTCCCATACCTAAGCTTGATGACATGCTAAATATGATGATCGAGGCTCACAAGTAGGTGAGTTGTTGAGGAAGGGCTTTGTTAGAGAGAGTTTTAACCGTGCCCCAAATCCAAAGTTCCTTTCGATCTTATTAATATCTTTTATTCATAACTTAATGAATATAACTTTACTTATTACAATTTAGAATATAAATTCTTTCCATTGGACCCCAAACTTTGATAAGTTTCTAATCTTGGTCATTTACTATTCTCAGATTACATCACATTCGATATTATATAAATATGCAGAATAATTTAAACTTTTTCAATCTTCTTTGAAAAATAATCTTTTATTGATTTCTTAACTTGAATCAATTACAATTCCCTGAATCAAATTATGTTATGATTCATTCTATTCGAATTACTGTAAAATATTTACATCTCCATTTGAATTTCACTATGTACCGCTTAGTACAACTTTATAACTTAGCATGGATTACAAGTAAATACTATTATATACATCTATTAGAACTAAACATGGTTCAAGAGCATCTAGTTAAATAATAAATGACGATACTATGAACTTTATCAATCAAATAGCACGATGTATCCTTAACCTACAAAAGTGGTTATTTGCAAGGGTGAGCTCGACAACCCAACAATCACTCAAAGACATAGCATATAATAGCATATTAGGTTACGATTCATAATCAATTATTATTTACTACGCATGTTACTTCTCACATAACAAGCATAGAGATTTACTTCATAAGCATATCATCAAAGATCAACTTTCAACTTTCATAACGTATCTCATATGCATTTCATATATATACATCAACATTTGCAAAACATAATATAACTCAACTAATGCTTATAGAATTCATATATCAAATAGAACTCGAAAGACTTGCTCGATTCGTAGCTTATCAACTACGACTTAACCGCTTATAGTTATCCGCACTTCGTGTATTCCTACACGCTTATATAATCATGGATTCACCTCCATTAGTCATATATTCATAAATTCTTAATGTAATAAAAAATTTACATTGTTTCTATCTGGTTTTTAAGACCTTCCCTTTGCTTTCTTAATAAACTCTTAGAATAGCTATGTATATATAGCACATCTTAGCTACACATGCCTCATATCAACATCCAAAAATCTTTATCACACACTCGACTTGCTATGTGTTTGACACATATTTAAAGTCTATAGATACTGTGATCTACATCGTTTTACATTTTGCAAATTTTAGCAAATTTAACAAATTTGGGTTTTATATAACCATTACATGCTCTTATGCTTAAAACATCACCTATGTCAAGTATTATAGCTTTAGACATTCATTACACTATTCTCAGAATCTTGAAGCGCAATTGCCTTGGCTAGCTAGATTTAGCCAGGAAAGCGCAATTACCGGCCCCGCCGCACTAGATTTGAATATTTAGTTCTTCGTTCACACTTCATTTAACATACACATAATATTTACACACGTTAAGAGGTCATTTGTCAAAGTTTAGAATCTCTTGTGTTTATTCAAAGTTGTTTTCACACTTTAAGGCTTAATGACTTTCTTTAACAAGATTCGATGTTTACAAGATTTTAAACCATATATTGGTACTAATAAGCCTCTAGTAGCATGCCTTCATATATATATATCTTATCTACATATGACTAGCATAGTTTATCAGAACTTTACTTCCAAAACATGCTTTAATGACTTCTATTGTCAAACTAGATAAGTGTACTTATAGGTCAAGTTTAAAGACAAATAGTACTAGCATGCCATATTACAAGTTCAGAGGTTAGACAAAACAATGCTCATGAATATTGGTTTCAAAACTTGTAAGTTTTCTTTTCTTCAAATCCATGTCATGCCAACCTAATCATGCAAGGCAACTTCGAATCATAAGTCATATTCATTTGTGCATATTTCTACACATACTTACAAGGTAGAAATGTAGGCGACACATTACTCATGATTATTAGTTTTCAAAACTTGAATTTCTCTTTGAAAACACATACTATCCAAGCTAAACAAGTTATCTTATACAAAGTAACTTAAAATCACATTTTTGCTGCTCGTACGACTCCACCATATGATTAGAATCAAACGACTTAAAGTTGAGGTTTGTTTTCGAAATCTTCAAGTTTCATTTTAGAACACATCCAAACTTTAAAGCATTCCATTATGAGTATTGTTATATGACATGTCTAATATCATGCATTTTGTTACATCACTTAGAATAACATATTCCATCGCTGGGAGCACTATACTAGCGTATGTGCTCGCTCGACGCCTCCGATCACCTCCTATTACGTACAAATCACAAAGATGATTGTTTTGACCTTTCCCAAACCCAAATTCAAAACCTTAAAGAACAAAAGTAGGTCTACTATTCGGATCATCTGAATCACCTCAATCGGAGTTATGAAAAAATTATGCCTAATTTACTTTAAAAAGGCAAGAAATTTTACCCGACATGTTCATAACTATGCCCCAAGTCGCAGAATCACCCCTCGTGCTCTGCTCTTCACGATTTTGCGCATCCATACTCCTTATGATCATTAGTTATACTCATCCAAATTAGTTCATTTTCGATTCATGGGTTTGTAACTCATAAAACTACAAACATACCAAAAACCCATCAACTAACATAAACATTAACTAACCCAAATATGGATTTAGAACTCATGTTCATACTAAATGTTCATGTTTTTAATTTAGCGAATTTTTCCTTATTTAATTCGTTTCTCAACCAAATTCGTTCGTTTAACTTTTGTTGTTTTCAGATTGACTATGTTAACAACATCTAACAACAATTCATGGATTACAACAACACTTAGCCATCAAATTTGTGACTCAAAAGTGACTTTTTCTTGTTATTTCTAAGGAATTGAAGAACTTGAATTCAAGAACATATATGTTAGAATCATTACCTCTTGATGGTTTCAATTTGTTATCTATAGCACTCCAACCCTCTGTTAGCTCTCAATACTACTGAACTTCCAAGTTCTTAGAACACTTGTATGCTCTCAACCTCACACTTAACAAATCTCAGCAATGACAATTGGAGAAGGAGAGTCCATATATATAGAAAACCCAATATACAGATTTTGTAATTTCCCATTGAATCAAACCCACGGATTTAAGTATTGTATGAAGGTTAACAAGGAGTTGGTAAATGGTTGTTGATTTGCATCATTATGCCCACTCCCTCCATAATCATCATCTAGAAAAGCTTGGAAGAAGAAAGAGACAATAGGCCTTAGCCTTTTGGTGATTCACGCGGATCGAGAAAATGAGAGCAAATGGGACACTAGTTTTGGGACAAGCCAATTATCTCAGCAACGTGTTCCCATTTTGATCAGTTAGTTATTTTTACTCCCAAATGTAATTTTAATGTACAATTGTTACCATATTAGGAAAATTTAAGGATTATTTATGTACTTACATCATATAATCCATGTACATTAAATAAATGTAATAAAATATCGATCGGTATTATTATCCTAGAGTAGTTCCATAATTATTTCTACAACTCACATAATCACATTATACCTTATTTAATATTAATGTTTATTTAAACATTTAATTTCTTTCTCAGTTTCTAGAATACACAGATATTTAATCATTTATGTATTAAAGTTACATATAACTTCACCGTACTACTTGGTACCTTATATCATTAGTCCCAATTAAATGTCACACTTCATGTATTCTTAGGCCATAGATATTTTATATCACTACTACCAACATTTTCCATATTACACATAGTAATACTCTTTAACGATAATGTCCACATTAATATTTTAATTGGGCTAAGTTTAATTCAATTGGGTATTCCCAACCCATAATCACATTTTAATATCACAGCGATTAATTAGTATTAATCATTTATTATCTTACAATAATTAGTATGTACAACACTAATTAATAGAATATAATATTCTATAATATCACTTAATTAACCAATATTTATTTAGGGTTAATTAATAAAGTCATGTTTTGCTAACTAAATTTCTTCATGAACACTTGGTCACCATTCATGACCTTTATAAGAGTTATTAGTATACATGGCTTGCAAATCACATTTTATAAACCCGACTCGTAGTTTTCTATAGGCACAAGAATCGCTACTGTCATCGTAAACTTAGTAATGTAGCAATTGCGCCATACCAAATTTCAGTGCACAAGTTCGCATTAGCGTAATCGAAACCTTACACTTCTAAACACTTTACACATCCTCCATAAGCGTTAACTCGACTAACATCAATCCTCTATTTGATTTCGCATCATCGATTACTATTTTTCTTAACAATTCAAGGATTACGCTTCGAGTTTTAAAACTCTGACTCCCTTATTAGTTTAACCAACTATACATCTCCTTTACGGTTTCATACCACCAATAACACCACACTCAAATATAACACATACATGCATCACTTCTCGCCGTGTATCAATTTACTCAAGAATTCTCTAACCACTTCAAAGGTATATCGATTCTCTTCTCTCGTCAACAACGTACATATATACAAGTCCAAACCTAACACACATAGAGTCTTTAATAGTATTCAATATAGTACACTGAGCGGTTTCCCACAAACAACCAACAAATTAGTTTCCGTCTCGTCTACACTGTTTTCACAGTGAGTTAGATCGGTTACCAATTCGTATATACCTCCGCTCTCTGAAGGAATTGTTTAGCCCAGCTACTATACATCAACCATTAAAGAGTATGATTGCACTACCTTAGACTTGATATTCAACAGACAAATACTCAAGAAATTGGTGATTATCAAAGATATTTTAATGTCACCAACTTACCATAATAAAATAATTTCACATAAATTATTTAATATCAATAGATAAATCTTATCCATCTTCTTACTAATTCATCTCTACAATTCATAATAAATATATAATAATGATATATATTTATTAAACACAACCTCAATTATTACATAATAAGATAATACCATATGTAACACAATACCACATACCTCGTAACACATTATACATTTTATTTGAACCCTTCACATGCCTTAAGAATTTTATTCACTAAATTCTTATTTTAATATTTTACGAAAATCGGGTTCTTACACATAATGAGTCACATCATGGTCATATAGCCAATGTCGCCCTAGTAGACTATGTGCAACATCCATAGGAAGGACATAACACAAAATACTATTCTCATAGCCCTGAAGGTGGATCGGCACTAGACATCTCTTTGACACAGTCACACAGGAATGGATATCTTGTTAACCCAGGCGACACTATAAGGTTGGGGATGTAATTATGTCTTCAGCTTCATCCGTGGTAAGGCAGACTCAGCAACCACATTTAAGCAACTACCTTCATCGATGATCAACTTAGAAGAGACACCACCTAATTTGTTGTAGGTCTAAAATATGATGATTCTCCTCCAATTATTCTCTCTCCTATAACTCGTGAAAACGCACCTCGTGACACCTAACTGATTACATATCTCCTCTAGGTGCTCATCAGCATCCTCATCCTACGAGTCATACTCACCCCTCGACTTTATCCCCAACAATATTCCCCCTCTTTTGAAGTTTCCTCTACTATTGTAACCCGCTGGCGATTGAGATTGAGGCACTCAAAAGACTTGTGCTCTAATCCCTGGCACTTAAAGCACCTCTCCTGGGTAGTAGATTGAGAGAGTGCAACTACACCCTCCCTTTGTCACGTGATGGCCAAGTTACGATGTTACTAGCCTTAGAAGACGCCTGAGAAGTGGGGAAATGTCTACTTTGCAAGAAATTTCAGCCACTGGGCTAATTTGAGTAAGAATAACAATACCCTATAACTTATACTCATTATATAGAGCTAACTGGAAAAGGTCATCTAGGATAGCGATATGTGTGATTGAAGTTCAAGTCGTAACCCATTCTTGAACTTCATAATGGTTAATCTATCACTCTCACTGATCCTACATCTTTGAGTCAACTCCCTAAATCTGCAAATGTAATCAGCAACAGACATTATTACCTTGACGAAAGTTGTTATACTGCTCCATTAACAAATCAATATGTCCTAGGGTAAATAATATTACTTTAAGCAAGTTTTCTTCTTCCCGTCAATGCCTGATAGGTGGCTCACCTAGACACTCTAAGTCTCTCTCAACCCCTGACCATAATAAACTGGCCAATTTCACCAACTTCATTTTGGCGAATCCATCTTCTTATCCAAACATTTCATACAACTCAAAATACTTCTCCATATTAGACAATCAATCAAGGAATGCATTAGGATCAAATCTACCATCAAACTCGGGTGCATCTACCCTGATTTTCCTATAGTCATCATCATAAGGATCATGCCTGGGATGTTCATGGTGCCTAAAATGTGAGTTTTCGACATGTCCATTCCCATTATTCCCATGAGGTTCCACTACATGCCGTCTTTGTTTAATGTGCGTGATCCTATCATTCATTTGACCCAGTAATGCAATTATGGCCACTAATTGGTCCTGGATTTCTTCTAAAGCAGCTTGAGTACATGTAGTCATGATGCAAATGCAAGTGCAACACTAAGACAATACAAATATTTATTTGAAGTAAATTAAAATTACAAGTCTAAGCCTATGCAATCGCAATCGCAATCGCAATCGCAATCGCAATCGCAATCGCAATTGATAATAACCGAATAATATGCAACTAGATGGAATAATATAGAATTTTAAAAGAACAAATCTAAAACAAGCTTTCAAAAATTTTAGAACTAATGAACGAAGGGAATGCAAGTGATTAAATATTGAAAATCCGAATATTCAAAATGGAATATTTACTTTTTTTCTTACTTTTTTTTAATGGACCTACCTAATCATAAAGTATGAGATTGGGGTGAAAAGTGCTAAAATTAAAAGTTTAGGGCGGTGAAAAATGTAAACTAATAAATTGTGGAAAAATATTTAAATACAGAGCAGAAATTTAGGGTACTAAAAGGTAATTTGCAAGGCTTTTTAATTTAAATTAGAAAAGTTAGGGTTACCTCCCTATTTCCAAAACAACACAGCAGCAACAATGGAAGAAACAAGCAGCAGTGCTTTTTTTTTAACAGTGAATCGCGATGAACAAGAATAACGATGAACAAAGAATGAACAATAACTTTATTTTGTGAAAATCCAAGTCCAAAAATTAAGAAATTGATAGGAGAAACCAAGCTCTGATGCCAATATGATGTACGACAAAAATTGTTGAACACATAATTAATTGAAAAAGGTAAAATCAACAAACAAAATTAAAAAAACTAGGGTGATTCAACCGCAGGAGAACCACTACCCCTAGGGTTTCCCAACCACAATAAAGAGAAGTGTAAAGAGTCTAACGTGACTTACAAGCATATTTATAAGAAAATAAACAACAATAACCCTAAACCCGATAACAATTGAGCCTCTAAATAAATAACCCAAATACTTAAGAAGTCCAACAAGCTAAATAAATAAACTGATAAATAAATAACTAAATAGCGGATCATCACAACGACGACATCTCACGGAACAATCCTGTCACAATATAACACAATTATCCTAAATTGTGTGCACATAATAGGATCTCACGTATTCACGTCTTGACAAGTTAGCTGCAGAAGGTAGCAAAGCATAAGAAACCCAAGTATATGAAATTATCATATCCTAATCTAGTAACAAAAGCATATTGTAAGAAACAAAAGCCTAAGCAGGACAGATATCTAAAAGAAAATTCAAACAGATTAATATCAAAGAAAGAAGATTAAAAAAAGCTTCCTCTGAGCGAATGGACAATCAAGCAAATCACCTGAAAAAGGCCTTCTGGACTGAAGTCCCTATATCTCCAGCAGAATATGCTTCATGCTTGAGCACTTGTTGATGAAGAAACTTGGCACAAAATTTAGCAACTACCTTACCTACATGTTGCAGCAACTAAGAGTATAAATAATCTTCACTTGTTTATTATCAACCGCACCTCATAAATATATATAGGTGGAAGCCGAACACTAGCAATTCAAGTATGAAAAAAAGTTCTCCAACTCGCATTCACTTGTAAAACCATCTTTACTCGTACAAATATTACCAACATGAGTATTAGCACCACATGCTATTCTTTAGTAGAGATCCTTGGTACATAGTCCAATAATAAAATTTTTCCCCCAAAACTATCGACTAAAACTAGGAGTTTAGCAGGCTGAAACAACTTAAAAATCTGCTGGAATCATATAGTTCCATTCCATTAGACAGTAAAGTAGCAGCCAAGCTAAGACTAAGAGGGAACAGAAACTATAAATGTAGTGGAGAATAAACAGCAAAACGTACTGGGACAGAGGACAGAGGCAAAAAGATGATAAAAAGTACTATAACCTGATGAAAGAATGCTTAGCTGGACCATTAAAAAATGTTGACAAATAAAATTTGATATTGTATGCATCTGTTTTGTTTTTGTTTGTTTGTTTTTGAGAAATAGAAAAGATGTGCTTTGTGTGTGTATACAGACTCCATTTATTTACCAATGGTTGTAGAAATTATTTAGAATACAAAAATGAGTTAAAAGAGAGAATTGAAATCTCGTTGGTAATTCGGCAGAATTTTGCAAATCTGCCTGGTCAATATTGTACTCATTTAACATCCGAAAGCTTGAGATATGTCAAAGCTTAAATGACATCTTGCTGGTAATTCAGCAGAATTAACATCCGAAAGCTTGAGATATGTCAAGGCCTAAATGAATAAAACTACCCCAACAAAACTCAAACTCACACGGCACCTTTATCCCAAAAAAGTTTGGGAGGCTAAAGATACAAAACTGGTTGAGCTTAAATTCAACCAATTGACCATCGTATAAGAGATTTGGAAAAAGTACCCTCACAAGGGATTCATTAGTCAGCAGAGTGTTGATCATATGCTCTTGCACATTATTAAGAATGGGAGATTCCATAACTTAGGTGCTAATGGACCACCTAAATAGCTTCAAGGCAATTAATTAGCCTCCTAAATCAACCTTTCTTCTCCTTGTGTAGACTATCAAAACTATAGTTTCATTTCCTGAATTCATATAAGTACCTGCTTTTCTGAACTTATATTAAACTAATGGGCTCTAAAAAGCCTAAATTATTTCAAATTGTCACTACAGTCAATAACTGCAAGAAGTATTCAGCGCCATTATTCTTATTCACTATACAAATATTTTGAAGGAAATTATAAGTGGAAAAAAGAAGAAAAGAAAAGAACGTATCCAAAAGAATAGTGGATAAAGAACCCTCAATTGGCAGTGTTTAAATCAAAGAGTGAAATACAATAATTCTTTCCAAAACGCAGTGATATAAAGAAAAATCTGCTAGCCCAATTACGTGAAACAAAGAATCATAAGCATAAATATTTGCAAGAAAAATAAACAAGTAAACTGTTGGCAGAATCCTATCTGAATTATATTTCTATAGATAATTACAACAACCTGAAATTCCTTGAATTGAATCACTTGCATATAACTTGTACTGATATATATATATATATATATATATATATATATATATACATATACATATACATATACATATACATATCTCGGTTCTTCATATAAAGAAATGTTCTTGGTCAAAAAAAAATTACATATATAATAGATGGTATGTTAGGTACTCACCTCCATGGCCATCATAGACACCAAAGAAGGAAGTGGAAGCATCCAGATCAGTGAGTGCTGCATGCTAAAAGCAAGAATACCATTGTAAATGACAACTTAAATTCAAGTAATGAAGTTCTTAACCTACCTAACACATACTACCATGCACTTTTTGCCAAAAAAAATGACTAAAGATATTGGCCACTAAAACATGAATCTGCAAGGCACGTGTCAATCTCTAAATTTGAAATTATGCAAGTCCATTCAATATTCTGAGAAAATTAAGCAAGAAAAAATATTTACATTCATTTCAAGCTATCAAAACTACTTTAAATTACTTCCTTCGTCCCCCAAAGATGACTCAAGACAAAAAACTGAAAGTGTCTTCTAGTCTTTTATTTCAGTCATTAAATGTGGGCTCTGGTCAACAGTCGCATCTTAGTAGTTTAATCTTTAGACCGAGTAATTATATGTGCAGTCAACTTCAGTTTCAATATTTTATTAGTCGAAGTCATGAGAAATATGAAATATTTCAAAAGGATTTCTTGTACAATTTTGAAAATAAAAGGAATGAAATTCCAGCATTCATAGATTAATTTTCTAGGATTTGATCAAGTATAAGATATGTTCAAGAAGGTGGATTCCTCCAACATTCACTTCTTCCACCAAAATCATCTTATCTGTTTTTTTACGGGTATAAATCCCTGGGATACATCAGATCAGCTTGCCTTTTAAGTATAAAACTATTCTGATCAGTCTGCCAAAGGCAAAAACAACAACATGGCCAAGTAACTTTGTCAACCATGCGAAAAATAGAATTACAAAAATATATTCATAGCCCTTTTTATCTTGATAAAATCCACTATGACTTGCAATTTGTCAAAGGAAACATCCAAGCGTGCAAGTATCGTCTTTTACAAAATCAGTTGATTAGTATCAGATGCCGGCACTAATAGACTAAACAGAAAATATAACTGCCCAATTTTACTCACCGCGAACTTTATCCATAAGTCCAATATAAGCCATCACTGATCACATACATACATCATATTCAAATTCTAACCACCTAAGTAGATTTGCCGATATCAAACTTATGCATGCAGATGCATTATGCTTAATAAAAACAGAAAATTGCATCGAATACTCACAGCATCTTCCATTGTCGCGCGCCACCCTTGCATTGACGATAAACCGTATTTAAGAACATCATTCTCGCCATCTTCAGAGAACTTATCAGTTTTCGGAGTACTGAGGTATACACCCATCTCTAGCAGAAACCGAAACTACTCTCAATTACAAATCATTGAAACCAAATGTTTTACCAAAAGTTTTAAAATGTAGAAAACATGGAATCACGAGCATTCACTAGCTGCAAACTAACTCACCCAGTCAATATATCATTTTCATTTTTTAATTTTTCTTTCTCCTTCTGAGTTCTGAACTCGTAAAAAAGAAAAACGGATCAAACTTGCTGACTTCTTTATTTTCAAACAACAGCTAACACAAATCGGAAGACTCCCCACTAGAAAGACAATAGAAACCAATAATACCCATTTGACCTGTTCAGATAAATTATACTAAAACCAAACTCCATATAATAATTGCTTAGTAAATACATGCATCTAAATCAACTTAGTTCGGGTCAATCCAATTCTTTTCTAATTTTAATTTCATATTTACTGTCCTTCATTTCAAAAGTTCAGATCAAATCAAGCTCTACAGAAACCTAATTGGAAGATTGAAGAAACATCAAGGCACCCAATTTAACACCGAACAAGAATCAAAGTAGACCCAATCAAAATTCAGGGCTTCTAAGTTCTACTATCAAGATCAAATTAGATAAACAAAATAAAAAAAAAACCCAGATGATAATTCAATAAATAGTTTGATTGAACAGCAATAGAATTTACAAGAAAAAAAAGCATGAAACTGGTAAGAAAAAAAATTATGATGCACCACTTACCAGCCCACTTAACTTGGGCGTTCAAAAATGTTGTTAATCAGAGCCAAAGTGAGAAAACAACAAGTGTATCTGAATCTTTACCAGAAAAAACAAAAACCCAGAAAATTTATAATGAAACAAGAAACTACAAAGGGAAAACCGAAAAGTAAAAGGAAATAAAGATAACATACAAAGGTAAGAATAGAGAGACAAAGTAGGGAGAAATGATTCGGGTGTTGATTTTTTTGGACTATATGAGATTTGCTGAAGACTTGTTCGGTGGTTGTGATTGTGAGATTTTAGAAAGGGGAGAAAATAAAGGAAGAGAAAATGAAAGGATTTTACACTATTGTTGTTACTTATGAGTTATATAATAAGAAAAGAAATATGGTAATTGAATTTCTTCTCTCTCTATATTGGGAGTTTTTTCTTTTTTTCTTTTTTTTTTTGAATGCTTAATATTGTGAACTTGAGTTCTCAAAGAAAATAAATAGTTTAAAATTTATGAAAGAAAATAAAGTAAAAGAAAGTGAGTAAAATTGTTTTTCTTTGTTTTACGAAGTTTGGTAGGAAAATTTAACTTATCATACATTTTTATTTATTTTTATGAAATTATTTTTCATAAATCTAGTTCTCATTCTGAGTCGTTAACGGTTCCCCAGCCCCCTTTCCAAATTCCCCTATGCCTTAGGTAGAGTTTGGTTTCCCCGAATAGTAATTTGGTATAAATGTAAGTTTATGTAATACATTAGTTGTAATATAGAGTTTGTAGACATTCAAAATTTTGCTTTTTTTTATTAATCATGTAAGAGGGTAAAAGCGTCTTTTACATCCCAGAGACAGTCCCGGAAGACTACAACATCAAATCAAACCCCAGAAACAGCCTGGGGATATCAAATCAAATCCCAAAGACAACTCCGAGGAAAGACAAAGTCACAACTTCAACCCCGAAGACAACTCCGAGGGAAGACAATATCAAACTAGAAGACAATTCTGGAAGGGCAAAAATGTAATTTTGCCAACACAACATGAACAACAGTCATCCAGCTGAGGATAGGGTCACAAAGAGTCACCGCAGCAATCCCGAGTGCAAATTATGCAAGACAGATCAACGGGCAACCATATGAAACTTGAAGATGCTATTTTAGTCATTGACCCATCTTCTCGAATTTAAAAATGGTCAAACCCGATGTCATTGCATAGCTCTCAGAAAGAGCTTTCCGAAATGGTATGACACATCTCCCAAAGATTCCTAGATTGTGAGATAAAGACATTTCAGCAGACAATGCAACAATCGAGAGAACAGACTTCGAGACGGTGGGACCCACTGGGAACCAGCTGTGGCTGTCGCAGGTATACCTGTGGCTGACCCGGGATCCATAAATGAGCAGCAACTCATTTTTAAAGAGAGTTCTCATTTTCCTAAATTTTTAGAGAGAGAAAACTGAAAGCTAGAGAGCTCAGATCTTTCTTCTAAACACTGTAAATCTCATTTCTATATACTTCTATACATACAAACTTTGTTTTAACAACTTTTTACCGGTTGAAATCAAGTTTTGGAAGAGATTAGCCATCTTTGTGCAGATCTCGTGTGAATACGTAAGATCTTCTCAAATCTGTGTGTATTTATTTCTCTAATATATATGTGTGTGTGTTATATACTGTTTGGATGTACATAGATATAGTTTCTACTGATTATTTGTTGTAAATAGTTAGTATTTGCAATGTTTGACTAGATTTATACTAGATCGGGCTTTAAAACGGTATCCGAATTTAAGGCCCCATAATATTGAAATCATGGATGTGGGTGTTCAGACTTGTTTCGATGGCTTACATGCCCACAAGGAGCCCCGCCCTTGTAGATAATAATTTTTAATTTCGCTATTAAGTAGGATGCTTCGCATCTCAATAAAATCCAATAAAGCCGCTTCTAGAATAAAATTGGAAGTATCAAATGGCCTTAATTCCTATTTGGCGAAAGGGTTTGAAAAATCTTTTCAAAACATCATTTTCATATACTTTGTCTAAAAAATGGACTTTTCTATAAAACATACCCTTTGTACATAGGTCCAAAGAGGCACAGTACTACTTTTGAAATAAAGCACTGAAGCACCTTGTCAAAACTCAAATCACACACACATCATGTATAGGAAATGAAAAAGTCGCAGTAACTGTGTTTCGCGGAAGTCGGCTTAACACCTTCCCCTCACTTAAGTAAGCCCCCGAACTTTATGAATCTCGAGTTCCAGACCAAATTAAACGGAGTCACATATTGGGTCATATTGCAAAAACCTTTCAAAATCCAGGGTAGTTGGTACATCCTTTTGAATTCATACAAACTGGCGACTCTGTTTGATTCGACCCAATTATTAAAATCAATCTTTTCAAATCTTCGACATATATGTTGGTCTTATTCCAAAATCTCACCTTTAAGTAAAAAAATCAACTTAGCTAAAATAATAAAGGTCAGAAACAAATCAGGAAAAGAGGAAGGAATCTTAAAACCCCAGCGTCGACAGGTGGAGACTCTGGTGGGGACTATAAAGGGCTTAAGCAGTTTTTCAATTTTTTTAATTCCCTTTTATCTGCATGTGTATGATGAATGCTTTCTTTGCAATGCTTGTACGTGATGAATGCTTCTTTACAAATGCTTTATATTAGTGTTTCGCACAATGTCATCATTTGCATGCGGTAAGGCGCGATGAATGTATGTTATGTGATTCCTCCACCTGGAGGCGAATCCGTCGGTGGCTGATTACTGGACTCAAGAGGAGAATAATCCTGCGAGGCTCAGGAAAGGCGCCACTCATATATACTCCAATTGAAAGATCAGATTCATTCTCATCAAGTAGATTGCGAAGATCTGGGAACCTTCATGCCGAAAAGCTCGTGAGAGTAATCCTAAGATAGGTCGGCTTATGATAAACCCAAAGCGAATGGAAGTCTCTCCATGCCTTATATATTTTAATTCATGTCCAATATCAAATGTAAATTCCTATCAAATATCAAATGTCATACTTATCATGTATCCTGTCATCAAAATAACTAACCTTTGTTTTACAAGAAAAGATTAAAAAATCCAAAAGTAATGCACTGCATGACATGCAGTCCTACCATATAGGTTTATCAAGACTAAAGTACCTATCTTTTTGTAGGCAAGATTGGTCCAATTACCCGATCAAAAGCTAGGAAGGCACAACTCGTATCTAGCAGCATGGCTGAAAGTTCCCCACCTGAATCTGTCCTCGTATCCCGGAAGAAATTCGAGGAACTCAAAAAGCAGATGGTCGAAATGGTTAACCTACTAAAAGAACAATGTAAAAACACTTAAAGTCCAAAAACACAACCAAAATCCTCTACACAAGGAGGTAGTCAAAGTTCTGGCAATAAGGTGGAAACCTAGGTACCTGAACCTCAATCCAATGAGGCAGTAACCAACAAAACCTCTGAAATCACCAATCTCAAGGATGATCAAGAAATTAGTGACATAAGAAAGAAGGTCCAACAAATGGAAGAGACTATCCGGTCGATATAAGGGACATGAATTTAGGGGAATGTCAACTGTTCAGATCTTTACATATTCCCAAGAGTTCGATATCCAGACAAATTCTAAGTCCCAGATTTTGAGAAGTACAGTGGGTTTGGAGATCCTTATACCCATCTGAAGGTATACATTGGAGAAGTCGGATCCTATGCGAAAGACGAGAAATTAAGAATGCAGCTATTCTAGAAAAGTCTAACTGAAGAGGTTAGGGCATGGTACGCCTGACTTGACAATTCCAAAATCTACAGCTGAGAAGAGCTAGCTCATGTCTTCTTGAATTAGTACAGTTTTCAGTCACAAATGGCACCTATAGCGCCCCTAAATCCAGGTCCCTTGAACCTCGGACCTAGTGCGTCATGATACATCATCTTCATACATATTTTATAAACTAATGCAGAATTATATAAACATACATTGATTATTACCCAATGATTGTATAACATTTCCCAAGGTCCACAACCTTAACTCAATACATACCTTAATAATTCAAAAGGTTTACATTATCATTTTATATAATTGTAATAGTTAAACGTTCATATGGAACTATTCTCTAACTTTGTCTTGGACTTTATCCTTCTTCGAACACTTGGGCTTAACTGAAATATTATCATGATATAGCAAAGATAAGCAACTACTTTACTCAGCAAGTTTAAATGCAATAAAGATATATCATTATTGAAGAAAAGAATATACCTTTCTGAATTTTCAACAATATATAACAATTGTGAAAAATTGAGAATTAAATTTCAATAAATGAATAACTGAATCAATAACGCTGAGTGGCCAACAATGACCATGAAAAAATACTTTGGTAATCAAGGTGATCAACCTTTCATATCTGATAAACATATGAGACTTGCACTAAGTGCGAATAACAATAATCATAGATGTGGAATAATTTTCAACAATTAAACCACTAGCATGTTTGAAACATAATAACTCGAGTTTGAGTTAGGAAACTTGTCTTGCTTAACGACTACTGCTACGCAATTTAATATAAGCTCTTATGGAAAGACCTATCATTTTATAAGATTGATCGTTCAATCAGCATACCATGTCATATCTCATAATACTATTTCTATATAAATAAATTATCTAACATTCAGTCACAAAATCAAACATCAGATAATTCCTTAGAAATATTATAGTCCTTTGATAACATTTCTATCATTTAATCATCATCTTAAAACTTTCGTCTAATTTTATTAATCACTTAATAATATCTTAACTGTTTACAAATATTATTAACCTTTTAATAATATTTTAATCATTTACTAACATCTTAATCATTTCCAAATATTATTAATCCTTTAATAATATTTTAATCACTTATTAATACTCCCTCCTATTCAGATTAAATTACGTTTTAGGGAGTTTAATTTTATTCTATATAAGTGTCGTTTTGGAATCTCTATGCAATATTACACTATTTTTTCCTAATTTACCCCTCTATTTAATATGCTTAGTAAATGCAATTGTGAAGAGAGAAATAATTAATTAGGGACAATTGTGGAGAATGAAAAGAGACAATTGTGGAGAGAGAAATAATTAATTAGGGACACAAAAGACATTTTGTGTTATTAATAAGTGTGATTAACTCTAAATGACATTTAATTTGAATAGGAGGGAGTATTATTAATCATTTAATAATATTTATTCATACTTTAATATTATTAATTATTTAATAATATCTTAATCATTTATAAATATTATTAATCATTTAATAATAGTTTAATCACATTCTAATATTATTAATCATTAAGTAATATTTTAATCATTTACAAATATTATTAATCATTTCATAATATTTTAATCACCTTATAATATTATTAATCATTTAATAATACTTTAATCATTCACAAATATTATTAATTCTTTAATAATATTTTAATCATATACTAATATTATTAATCATTTAATAATATTTTAACCATTTACTAATATTATTAATCATTTAATAATATTTTAATTATTTACTAATATTATTAATCATTAAAGCTTTCTTTCACATATGGTCATTAACGTTAATTAAGTTAACTCTCATATTATTCTTTTAAATTACTTCCTTTAAATAACCACTCAATATCTAACTAAGTCCCTTAAGCTTTCCATATTTATCACAATATGTGAATAATATTATTTAGGATTGATTAACCTAATCTTCATTATCATACCTCCAATCATTCCTTTCAATTAATACTTAACATTAAATTAAGTATTTAAAGCTTTCCATAATACCTTATTAAGTGTATTACATTACTTAAAATAATTTATTTTACTTGGGTCATGCTTAAAATCTTTCTACTCTGGGCCTGGCAAACTATTGGCGTTGCAACGTCGGTTTTGTTCTTCCTCACGGCGCTATGGCGCCATCCCAATATTTTCTTAGACGCCACGTGTCCGGTGACAATGGCGCCCGGATTGCCTTTTGTGATTCGGCTCGACGCTACCGCGATCGGAATTCATTGACCAATATGTCATTGTGGATAACCCTTGAGTTTCAATAATTCAAATTGTATGAATAATTTTTTTTATATTTAATATTGATATCGACTTTCAATATTGTGTTGAGTATCGTGATAATAGTTCTAAGAGAAGTGGTCAATTTGTGTATTGACCGAGAAATAAGAGTAGAGTTGTGCTTAACAGAGAATAAAAACCTTAACCCTAATTAGGATAGGATTCGATAGAAATCACAGTTATAATAAAAGTAACTGTGAGTATGTGTGACGCCCCCAAATTTCGACCTCCACTTGGTCACCCAAATTCGGTTCATTACTTTCTCAAAGTATTACCATAATAACTAAAATCATACATTTGCAACGAAAGATCTAATTTAGAATAATATACAATGTTTTATTATAATTATTCCCCCAAGTCTCGCAACATACAGTACTTAATAGATTACATAATAATATCGAATAAATAAATTATCTAACATTCAGTCACAAAATCAAACATCAGATAATTCCTTAGAAATATTATAGTCCTTTGATAACATTTCTATCATTTAATCATCATCTAAAAACTTTCGTCTAATTTTATTAATCACTTAATAATATCTTAACTGTTTACAAATATTATTAACCTTTTAATAATATTTTAATCATTTACTAACATCTTAATCATTTCCAAATATTATTAATCCTTTAATAATATTTTAATCACTTATTAATACTCCCCCCTATTCAGATTAAATTACGTTTTAGGGAGTTTAATTTTATTTTATATAAGTGTCGTTTTGGAATCTCTATGCAATATTACACTATTTTTTCCTAATTTACCCCTCTATTTAATATGCTTAGTAAATGCAATTGTGAAGAGAGAAATAATTAATTAGGGACAATTGTGGAGAATGAAAAGAGACAATTGTGGAGAGAGAAATAATTAATTAGGGACACAAAAGACATTTTGTGTTATTAATAAGTGTGATTAACTCTAAAATGACATTTAATCTGAATAGGAGGGAGTATTATTAATCATTTAATAATATTTATTCATACTTTAATATTATTAATTATTTAATAATATCTTAATCATTTATAAATATTATTAATCATTTAATAATAGTTTAATCACATTCTAATATTATTAATCATTAAGTAATATTTTAATCATTTACAAATATTATTAATCATTTCATAATATTTTAATCACCTTATAATATTATTAATCATTTAATAATACTTTAATCATTCACAAATATTATTAATTCTTTAATAATATTTTAATCATATACTAATATTATTAATCATTTAATAATATTTTAACCATTTACTAATATTATTAATCATTTAATAATATTTTAATTATTTACTAATATTATTAATCATTAAAGCTTTCTTTCACATATGGTCATTAACGTTAATTAAGTTAACTCTCATATTATTCTTTTAAATTACTTCCTTTAAATAACCACTCAATATCTAACTAAGTCCCTTAAGCTTTCCATATTTATCACAATATGTGAATAATATTATTTAGGATTGATTAACTTAATCTTCATTATCATACCTCCAATCATTCCTTTCAATTAATACTTAACATTAAATTAAGTATTTAAAGCTTTCCATAATACCTTATTAAGTGTATTACATTACTTAAAATAATTTATTTTACTTGGGTCATGCTTAAAATCTTTCTACTCTGGGCCTGGCAGACTATCAAAGCGTTCTGTAACTTGGTTTTGTTCTTCTCCTCATTGCATGGCGCCATCCCAATATTTTTTAGACGCTTACGTGTCCGGTAATTAGCTACCGGATTGCCTTTTGTGATCGGCTCCGACGCGGCATGCATGACCGGAATTCATTGACCAATATGTCAAGCATTTTGTGATAACCTTTGAGTTTCGAATAATTCAAATTGTACGAATAATTTTTTTTATATTTAATATTGATATCGACTTTCAATATTGTGTTGAGTATCTGTGATACGAGTCTAAGAGAAGTGGTCAATTTGTGTATTGACTGAGAAATAAGAGTAGAGTTGTGCTTAACAGAGAATAAAAACCTTAACCCTAATTCCGGATAGGGATTCGATAGAAATCACAGTTATAATAAAAGTAACTGTGAGTATGTGTGACGCCCCCAAATTCTGACCTCCACTTGGTCACCCAAATTCGGTTCATCACTTTCTCAAAGTATTACCATAATAACTAAAATCATACATTTGCAACGAAAGATCTAATTTAGAATAATATACAATGTTTTATTATAATTATTCCCCCAAGTCTCGCAACCTACAGTACTTAATAGATTACATAATAATATCGAATAAAGACCTATTACATAATTCTACTTAAGTTTAAACATAGTCTGCAAATAGTCTTAATACAACATGATTAATTTAAACATAAAGGGACAAGCTAGTCGGTTGCCTTGCCCTTGCCCTTGCCCTTGTCTTTCCCAGATACACCTCCCTGTTCCGCCTTTACTGAAAGGTTTTAAATAAGCAAGGATGAGCACAAATTGTCCAGCAAGTAATATACAACAAGGGTGTAGGATATATATCACAAGGTGTGAAATATCAAAGTGTCATTTCTGGGATAGTTCAAAGTGTCAGAAATAATATCATGGATGAGAAATATCAACAATTATTGGAATAAGAACGACAATTCAGTATAAATCAACAGATATATATGGATTCAACGACTACCAAGGTGTCCAACTGAATAAACAATTTATACTGAGTAGTCACTAAGGACTATTGAACTTCCACTAGAGTTACCAATATTAAACTGATAACCCAAAAATATCAAGTACTATAGATGATCAATCTACAATACTATACGTTATGCATAACACCACAATAATATTCATTCATGTGTTGGGGTTTCCAACGACATACACTCCCCTTACCAAAAGGGTTGTTCAACTCAGTTTTCAAGATTTCCGCAACAATCAATTGGTTTGGACGGTTTTTATAAACATGCATATAGTCTAGCCAAATCAAATGGCATCGACTCTTTCACTATATTCAAGGAAAATACCAGTTTCAACATGAATAAAAGCTTTCACCGGGGTTTAACATACTAGCTTATGGGAACGAGAAAGTAATATAACTTGTATTCAAAGGGATAAGCTTACGGTATTTGTCGAATAAAATAATGCAATGATATTGCACAAGAATAATAGTAGGGTTCAGATACTTGCTCAATATAAATTTGAGTAAGGTTAGAGAAACTTGCCTTAAGCGTAGTTTATCCACGTTAATAAATCAACACTTTAGAACCCTAGAATAGAGTATTATAAATATACAGTGTTCATTAGCTAACACAGTCCTTAATCAAGCTTGACACGATACAAGTACGCACATATGGTACAAAAATTAGTTTATAAGTCATCATGAATCAAATACTTAGTTACTTTATAAACAAATGAAGAATGCTCAAGCACTACACCAAAAATGGCCTCTAGCGAAGGAAATTTTGTGAAGAAATTTATTCCTTCACATGAGAAATTGTTTAGCGAAGGAACAGTGAAGGAAAAAAGTATAGTGACAATATAGTTATTAGTGAAAGAAATATCCTTCACAATTTATATTTTTTTCCTCACAAAATTGGGGCGATAGAAAGATTTTTGGAGCCAATTTATGATTTAAAATTTATGAGAGGAAAAATCTATTTAGTGAAAAGAATTATTACTCACTATATATCATTATTCGAGTTTTTTATGAGGATAAAATTGGTCGCTATCTTGTTCTAAATAATTTTTTAATTAATTGTGGTGAATAAAAATACCTTAAATATTTTACAATAGTAAATTTAATTTTAATAACACTTTTTAAGTAACTTACAATATCAACTATTTATTTTAATAAACTATAAAATAAATAACTTTACACTATGTTAAACTTTAAAATTTCTCCATAAAAGTTTATTTTTATGATCATAATTAAATAAATTTAAAGTTAAATAAAAATAAAATTAAATAATCCAAAAGACTTTAAATTTTATTTTAAGTATATAATATTAATCCAAAAAGTTTTTTAGAGCTTAATTTAAAGTAATTTTATTTTTTGGTATTGTATTTAATATTCAGTTAAATAATAATTTAGGAGGGCTTTAATTAAGAAAGGCTTTTAGATTATTTAATTTTATTTTTAATTAGTTTAGTACTAAATCATAAGAAAAAATAAAAAAATATTTACTTTATTTATTTGAAGTACACTACTATGCTTGATTCAAAAAAAAGAAAGAAAGAAAAAAGTAGTAGTGTGCGTGACTCATACGAGAAATGGAAGCAAGCGAGAATGGAAGCAAGCCAGATCAAGGTTTCGCTCAATCCTTTCCCTCTGTGTTGTTATTTTCCCATTAACTCTGATTATTTTCCTTCCATTTTTCATAAGCGCACACAAGCAGAAGCACAATTACACAAACACCTATTCATCTCTGTCACACACATTCACACACTAAAAACTAAACCCTAATAGCTGCGACTTTTTTTGCTCATCGTTCTCGATACTAATTTTAATCTTTGGCTACTTAGGCGGCTCTCTGCAATTGACCATATATGCTGTCTACCTTTCCAATTTCGGCTTATAAATGATTGATTAGGGTTTCGGAGCTTCTTTTCTTTGTTTTTGATTTGTTTTATGAATTTACAATGATTACAAAATATGTAATTTTCTGTTTTATGGAATACTGATTTTTTGTTTTCCATTGTGAGCACTTTTAAGTCTCTTTTCTTTAATTCAAGTTTCTTGACTCAACACTGATCATGTTAAGCCAAATTGTTGATTGGCACATTATAATGGTAGTTATTGAAGTTACTCCATAGCAGGGTCTATCCTGTAATGTGTTTTTTTACGTGTTAAAGCGTGTGAATATAAGACCTGGATTTAATATAACCATCTTTCCCCATTCTATGTTTGATTTTCTCTGTTTGAGTGCCTTAAATTGTTTGCAACTCTAACTTGAAGACCGATTGCTTTATTTCTATTTGAACGCCGTCCAATCAAATGATTTATCACAGTTGCCTTGGATTGGTCCAGGAAACTTCCTGGAAGTTGAGGCTTACTGTAGAATCTTTAAAGCTGCTGAACGACTTCATAATGTATCAATGGACACAATATGCAATTTACTGGCAGGAGAATGTAGTGTTTCATATGGTCTTTTAGAGGATAAACCGTAATTGGTAAAATATTTTCTATTCTTGTTTATATGCATACAATGTGTTTATGCACAAACTACAAAGTCTACAATGGGTATACCATCCCAGGTGGATTATGCCAATAGCCAGAAGAAACGTGTCGATCTTTGCAATTGAAAGACAGAAGAAACTCTGTTCTAGTTTCTAGGTTGTCTTTAGCTTCAGAAGGTGTAAACAAAACTGTATAGTTTCAGACATGGCATAATTACAGCCCCCTTTTCAGTGTAGATTTATACAGTTAAGCTACACTTGGATGAGACACGAAATTCATGGTATGATGTGAGCATGAACCTTAAGGAATGTAAGAGAATCTGCTTAAAGAATTTTCTCCTACTACTAGCTATATTTAATTAGATGGCTGTTTTGTTTTAAATTTGACGTTAAAAAATAGACTGCGCAGCTTCACTTTCAAACGTTGTTTGTTTTGTTGTGAATCCCTGACCTAAACAATCAAAAACCAGGAAAATAAAGGAGGAGCTACCCAAATTTGACTTGTTTTGTTGTGAATCCTTGACCTAAACAATCAAAAAGGATTTTCTGAGTAGTAATCCTACTGCTGCAGGCAGAAGTGGGAAAAGGGAGGGAAGAGAAGCTGCAGAAGCTTTAAAGCAGGAACAAGAGCTCCGTGAAACAAAGAGGCAACAACAAAGGCTCAATTTTTTGTTGTCACAAACAGAAATTTACAGTCACTTCATGCAGAACAAGCCGGCTTCACAACCCTCAGAGGTTTTGACTGCGGTTGATGATAAATTAGATGACCAAGAAGTGCTATTGAGTTCTTCAGAAGTGGGGCCTGTAGAGGAAGAATATCCAATGGAAGCTGAGCTGAAAATGGAGTCTTTGAAAGCTGCTCAGGATGCAGTTTCCAAACAGAAAAAGATAACAAGTGCATTTGATAATGAATGTTTGAAGCTGCGGCAAGCTTCTAAACCACCGTGTCTCAGGAAGATGCTTCAATTTCAGGATCCAGTAATATAGATTTATTGCATCCGTAAATTTCTAACTCTTTTCTCTATATTTCCCTGTACTTTTTCTATTTGAAAGTGTAAAGGTTTGTGGTGGTTTAAGTTTTAAGCCTGTTAAGCATATTTTGCCTTTCTAACCTATATACATTGATATATAGAGCTACATATCAGGCCATAGAAATATATGATATAGACATGTCTTGTTGGAATGAGTACATCAATGGAACGACAAAAAGCTGTTCTTCAGGAGCTAATGATTCTTGTGAAAGAAATGTTACGCAACACAGAGGTTGTTGTACGTTCCTTCATGATGTTACATCCGAGGTTTCTTCATCCTAATGCAGGTGCTGCTTTGAATGCCACATCATTATCTCAGGCTTCAGGAACAACATTGTCTCCAATTGCAAGTAGTCAATCAGTAGTGACAGGCATCGTGCCAGTTTTTGATTTCTATAGTGGGCTTCCCAGGAAACCCTCTCCATTTTTGCAGCAAATTAACTATTGCAACATTTGAAAAAAATATTGGTGAGTCTCGTCAGTGGATTCAAGAGTTAGAGCTGGTGCTTTGCTTAGATTTTTACACAAACTCTTTCAACTCCAGCTCCTCGGTATTGCAGTCACTTCCCAAAATTATGTCAAATGTGCATGACTTTTTTGTTCATACGGCAGCAAAGGTATAGGAAATTACCAACATTTCACATTACTTTGAGGTGTTATTCAATTTAATTTTCTTATCCTTCCTCTTTTGTAATTTGTGATTCAGGCTATATATGATTAATTAACGGTAATAGAATCGGCTGGCCTGTTTGCATTGCTACAGACTTTTTATCATTTTGGAATTGTTATCTCCATCTACCTTACGGAATTTCCAGTAAAATTCATTTTAAGACTAGCACATATGTCAATATCATCATTATACATAAAAAAAACTACTCATAGAAACTGTAATTTTGAATGTAAAACATTACATCTCAACTTATGTATTGATTGGAATCATTATTTGTTAAAATTTTATTTTTGAACTTTCAGGATGGTGTCAATTGTCTCTTTGAATACCCCCTTGGTAATTTTGAATGTCTCCAATGATCTCATCAGATCATAAGCTGATAATTTATCTTTCTTGTGCAGGGGATTGGTTGTTATTTTATATGGTCTGAATGAACACAGGTTTGTGATGTTTTCCTTCTATCATATTTAGCAGCATGTTGAGTTTTTTGTTTAACTCATATTGATTTGAGGTAAATGTTTCTTCTTTGTACAGCGGAAGATATGGTGATTTTGCGAAGCAGCTGAATGCGAATGGATACAAGGTTTATGGAATGGATTGGATCGGTATGTTAATGCACTTTTGTAAGATGATATTTAGCTTGATAAAACAAATATTTTTATATTCGTGAATGCAAGAATTATAAAATAAAAGAGTTAATGTCAATTTTAAATCTTATCTGTTATTGGGGGAAGAGGAAGGGAAGGAGAATGGACTATGGGATTAATTTTCTCAGTTTCTCTTTCTATGACAGGATCATTTTTGTTAGCATGTTTAGATTTTACATGTAGGGTAGCAACTTCTAGTCATTCACATACAATAGGAAGCAGAAAGAACTTTAACAACGATTGAATATAATTTTGATGCAGGACAAGCCCAAAGGACCCACCCAACTTGGTTGGATCAATATTATTTTTGGTGGAATAGGAATTCTAATAAATAGTCCAACAAGTGGATTATTTTAGAATAGCTTTATTTAATTCATTTGTTAAGTTTAGTAGATAATTATTAGAGTTTTATTTCCTTAACCAGTTCTAACCCTACCCTGTCCCCACCAAATTTCCCACCTTAAAAACTATGGGACAATAAATTTACTTGTTTAGCTAATCTGGGTTGCATAGGAATACTTTATCTTAGGATATATATAAACACTATAATATTACTTCAAACCTTATTAATTTTAAAGGTAAGCTGAACCTAGTCCATAGTGGCTGGTAGTATTCAGTTTTGACATTCCCGAGCTGCATTCATATGCTAGTTTTACAAGTAATATGACGATTGTCTTACTTGTACAAAAAAAAAGAAAAGAAGAAGAAGAATTTAGATCTTATACAAAATTTAGATCTGATATTTCTTCATAACCTATATAGAAGGATGTCTGAAATCTTCGAGTCACCATGTAATACTTTATCTTATTACTCAAGTTGCAGTATTTGTTCAATACAACTAATTAACCACTACTGAATCTAGTGATTTAAAGACCATTAGTTGGTCATTGTCCTTGGAAGAAAAGATGGATTTGATGCAATTGTGAAGAAAAGAATTCTTGAAATAGAAATGGTCTTCCACTCCTTTTACTACATTAATGGTCTTCCAGTCACATGGTCATATTACAGTCCATTGCACGAATAGACATTGGCTTACCTGTTGATTGATCCCACCTTCCCCACAGTATCTTCAAAAGGTTTCATTTTACACTCGAATGTTGCTATATATGACGACAAATTCGTGTCAATATCAAATGCCGTATGTGGATACATGAGATAGGAGGGTGTAAAAAAATGGATCCACATATTAGTGTTCTTTTTTATTGCTTATAGTTCCATGTTAGTCACAATCCACATTCGACATAAAAGTAGTTAATATATAAATCATTTTCCTTTAGTCAACAGATTTAATGTAATGTAAGAATGTCATGAACGACATTGTAACAAGAAAAGGGGGATATCTGAGAATTCACAAGTGTGCTTCAGACCCAATTAAAAGAGTTTGAATAAGTACTGCAGGTCAATTTTGTTTATGTTTAGTATTATTAAGTACTTTATGTATTTACATGCCTTACTAAACAAGGTGTAGTTGATTGGCTGCTAAACGTGTGATCTGCACTAATTGTAGGATGTTCTTAATGGAAATATACTGCGAGACTATAGAAAGATAATGTATATAATATTGTGTGTTGTGGTACATTTCTCTCATAGAAAGTGAGGGTAATTATGAGAGATTTCTGAAGATGTGTTTTTTTTGGGTTGGTTGCATTGCTAGAGCTGATTTTGTTAATGCCAGAGCAAGTGTTTTTTTTTTGGGGGGGGGTGGGTGTTGTGTTCAAATGGTTCACCTTGAGGTTACTTTTAAAATTATTGGTTGATTGCCCTTATATTTAGTTTTCTTGTACAAAATAATATAACTGATGTTACTACTTCCGTATAGCAGTTTCTTGTGACCTCAACTTTTCTTCCCCCAACCCACCCCCTAATTGGTCACAGAACCAACTTGACATGCTGCATCAAAACAACACTGGTAACTTTTCTCCTTGTTTCATGAAGCAAAACCTTTTTGTATGTGGCCTTGGGAAATTTAAATGGATTATATCTGTTGTATTCTTGTGCAGGATATATGTAATGTTGTATCATCCGGATGGATATTCCATGTAAAGGAGGGGTTGAATTCTTTCATAACTCCAACTGAGATCTTCCTCAAGTTCACCTGCATTTGCACCAGTGCTTGCATCGACGCCTGAGAAGAGTCATAAGGCAAAGCCTCCTGGCTGCCAGTATGGGCATAGAAACAGATTCCCCAAAAAGGGTAGCCATATCAAGGGTAGCATGATAAGAAAATCAGTATAGAAAAGGTTTTGAATTCGTCTTATCATGCATTTATTTTCATTGAATTATTCAGTAAATTAAGATAGATTATATATTGTTATGTGCTCTAGAAATTCATACAAATATAGTATATGTTTTTGTGGTGTGGATCAACCTCTCTCCTTTATCCTACCATTTCATGCATAACTCTTTTTTTAATTGAAGTTTGTCAATTTCATTTTTTCTTATTTCTCGTCTTATAGAAATTGATTTTTGGTATTTCTCTTGCAGCATGAAGTTTACATGCCTAACCTTGATTTTTTTTGAAGAAAATGATGATGAAGTGGATCCAACATGTCACACTTTATTCCTTCTAGTTCATTGTTATTCTTTCAATTTTCTTATGTTAGTTAATAAATTTTGTAGGTATTATGGTCCTTGGGAGACTAAGATACAATAACAAATTTTGTAGTTATTGTGACTCGACTATATTTATATGTGAAGTTTTAATTTTATTAGCTCTTTATGCATTAGCTTATCAATTAGTTTGAAAAAAGTATGGCAATATTTATATTTACTTGAAAAATATATTTAATATTTTCGTATAGAGATTAATAATAATAATAAATATGAAATCAGTGATTTAAAAATCAATTATAATTTTCAATGAATTTTGAATATTTAGTAATTAATTTTTTATTTACAAATTTATAATTTGTGAATGAATTTTTCTCTCACTAATTTGAAGAAAGATTTTTAATTTATAATTAGTGAGGAAAATATTCTCTCGTTAAATAAATTTTTTCTTCACAATATATTATTTGTGAGGGAATAAACACTAATTTTAAATAGTCTTTCTTAAAATATTATTTGTGAAGAAAATCAATCTTTCACTAAATAACAATATTTCATTACTAAATACAATTTGTGAAGGAATAAGTTATTCACAATATATCATTCACAAAAAATATTTAGTTACTACTTAGCGAAGAATACCCAATTGCGAGGAGGTCTAATGCGAGCACTCGTGTGAAGGAAATATTTCTTCGCAATAAATCACTTGTGAGAGATATAGGGCCTCTAGGGAAGGATTTGTCCTTCACTAGAGGCCATTTTTGGTGTAGTGAAGGTTAAGACCTCCTCTACTCATGAACTTTCCATTTCAATACAACACCAACTTAACAACTAAGCATCACACATATATATGTACATCAGTAGGTTTTAGATCACATTTAGCATCATAGGCATCATGCAAGTTGCTGTCCAAAAGTCAGAATTCACTAACTGTGATTCCAGATCAAGAATCGCATGCTTATGGTTAAGTTTTAGATCGGCAAGCAATGCTACTGGCCCTCCTGCCAAAACCAAGATGCATTTGCATTGCCTTGTGGTTTCGGGTCAAATTGACCAAAACAATCACACGAATATATATTTGTCATGTTTAGGGTCTTTTCATGCTCCTCAAGTCAATCTAGGTTCCCTTTTCTAATATATTTCTAATTTAAACACTTAAACCATTTGAGGCCATTCGAGGTTATGAATTCACAAGGTCTAGCATGCTTGCTTTCTAATCATACAAGATAGTTTTAAAACTCATATTAGGCATGTTTGTGTGTATTCACAACACATACGTGAAACTAACACCGCTTTAGTTGAAAATAGGCTTTGTTCATGCTTTTCTTGAAATGTGCTACCTAAGCATGGTATATATATGTTTATGCTACATGAGCGAGTCTAAGAGTGTCATAAAACATGCTCACTAATATCAGATTTTAGTTTTCAAGGTATCATGACCATACTCATATTCTAAGCTTGCTAATAGTTTCAAATGCTCATGTTTCCTTACTAATCAAATAAGCACAATCTAAAGGTTTGTTCATGCATTTATAATTCACACTAACATGCTCGCAAAGTCAGTATGTATACAGGGCATATATGCATATTAAGTTCGTTTTTAAAGCCATAAATCCATTTTACATCATACACCTTCTTTAATCATGCTAGTCTATTAAAACATGCTCCACTTAGCATACTATACTTAGCATACACCTTACACATGCTTGTATACTATTATAAGGCATAATATTTAACTAACATGGATCAGATTGCAAAACAGAGGCTTTAATGAAATCAAAGAATCATCATACTCAATACAAATGTGGCAAGCAAGGCCAGGTTCGGTTTAAGCGCGAGTAAACAAAGAATATCTAGAACTGTTTAGCCCAAACACAAAATTTACTCACGAAATCATTCTCAAACACTTATTTATCAGTTTAAACATGCTTGTAAGGTCATATAACAACTATATGAACATTACTCCACCATACTAACATCCATTTCCATGAATTCAAGAAATTGAATTTTTAACACTTATGAACTCTGTTAACAGAAACGGAAATGAAAGGCAAGAAATGGAATTATACCTTTGTAATATGCAATGCACTTGCTCTAACTGAACTCCTAAGCTCTTAGATTTCTTGTATGCTCTCAACTCCTACTTAGCAAAATCTCAAAAAATTTCCTAGCAACACCACTGATAACATGGCTGCCATTTATAGAAGGAGTGTGGACTGGACATTTGTGTTACACAGAACTTGAATTCATAGTGCAATGCCAAGAAACAATGGTTGCTCAAGGGTTGGCCAAACACCCTCAAGCTCAGGCATCATCACCTAGCTCTTAGCCTTTTTGGAGAATACGTATTATAGCATTGAGTGACTATTCATGTACTTGGTGACACTAAAATTGGGACAAGAAAAAATTCTTAGCAACACTTAGCTCTACACTTGTACACATTTAGTTACTTTATCATAAAAATGGTTTTAATGTCCAAGTGTTACCATATAAGGAGAATTTAGGGATTGATTATACACTCACATTATATAGTCCATGTACATTAAATATAAGCAATAAAATAATACAGTCATGTATTATTGTTCGGGTAGTTCCATAATTATCTCTACCATTCCTATAACCATATTATCACCTTATTATATTATTAACTTACTTATTTATGTCAATTAAAGAATTTAGTCACTTCCTTGATTAATTACCACTTAAAATACTATAGTTTAATATATAGTCACACAATGTCACACTACACTATATAGTATAGTTGTATTAGCACTCATATGCACATAACGGTGAATATAATATTATTATTATATTACTAACTTACTTATTCATGTTAAATAAATCACGCACTTCCTTAATTAATTAATACCAATTTTAATTAATCCAACAATTGATTAATGTAGTTATTGATTTCCATATTCATTAATTATATATTGCAAATAATAACAATCACATATTATTAATTAATTACAAAGAAGTCCATTTCCCATAATTAATTAATACTAATTAATGATTTAATAATTCCTTTGTCGGACATAACATTTTTCATTGCAACATACTCCTATCCTATGGTTTCACCCATGTTACACATATAACATTAATGTCCCCCAATTCAGTGGTATAGTAGAAAGTAACTAACTCAAACTGGCTGATGGCGCAATTGCTACGATTTGTACTTACTAGAGACCAAGAACAAGCATTGTTGCGTTACGACAATGCAAGATCAGTGTGCAGCTTCATAGTGCCGCTTTCGACGCTAACTCATTATACATGACGTGAATTGATCTCCACAAGAGTGTTACCACGAGTCTACGAGTGTATTGATTACCGATATAGAATCTCATGATCACACCCGATTAATCTTTCTAATTCCCGGGTTAACTTACTTAGTGAATTTTTTCGTTTCGCATTAGGCCACACAAGACATTTCACAAATCACTTTGTCACTTCACACATCTTAATACGCATCGATCAAATACAATCAGTTGTATTATCCAACTCATAAATCAATAACACTTATTTTCACATAAATAGTATTTCCATTAATATATTCATTTAATAATACGTGGAAATTCTCGGGTATTACAGTATGTGTTTGTACTATATAATACGTGGATCTTTTCTGTAGTCATGCGTACTAATTTTGGTCCCAACAACGTTGCTTCTCCCACCTCGTCCCAGCATACTAAAGAACGACACTTTCGTCCATACAACGCCTCAAATGAAGCCATGCCTATACTTGCTTGATAACTGTTGTTGTAGGAGACTTCCACCAGTGGCAAGTACTTATCCCAATTTCCTTTAAAATCTAGGACACAAAGTCTTAATAGATCTTCAAGGGTTTGAATAGTCCTCTCTGATTGTCCGTCCGTTTGAGGATGGTACGCCGAATCAATCAGAATCCGCGCCCATAGCTTCTGTAAGCTAACCCAAAATCGTGAAGTGAATCTTGGGTCATGATCCGAAACTATGGATACTGGCATGCCATGAAATCTCACAATCTCATTCACGTACATACTAGCAAGACGTTAAAGGGAATAAATCTCACGTATCAACAAGAAATGGGCAGACTTGGTTAATCTATCAACAATAACCCAAATAACATCTATGCCTTGAGAAACTTTGGGAAGACCTGTAACAAAATCCATAGTAATGTGTTCCCACTTCCATTTTGGAATCTCAAGTGGTTGTAATGGACCCTTTGGCACTTGATGCTCCGCCTTTACACATTGACAAGTTAAACACCTCGAGATAAACTCCGCGATCTCTCTCTTCATATTGTTCGACCAAAATGTATGTCGAATATCAAGATACATTTTGGTACTCCCAGGATGGATTGCAAACGGGGTGTTGTTTGCCTCCATCATGATTCTATGCTTCAAGTCAGAATCGTTAGGAACACAAAGTCTGGAGTTGAATCAAAGTATTCCTTCTTCATCGATTCTCGCTTCTGGAATAGCTCCTTCTTGCACTTTGTTCTTCATACGTATCAGCTCCAGGTCCGTAGCTTGAGCAACTTAACTTTATCGATTAAAGTCGGTTCTACTCGTATATTCGCCATCATCATGTGGGTCCCTGGAGTCTTTAATTCTACCTCCATCCTTTGCAAGTCATACAGAATGGGCCTTTGCATTGACAATATCGTACTCAGACTCGCGATATGATCTTCTACTCAACGCGCTACCTACTACGCTCGCTTTCCGGGATGATATTGAATAGTGTGATCGTAATCTTTCAATAATTCAAGCCAACATCGTTGCCGCATGTTGAGTTCTTTTTGGGTGAAGAAATATTTGAGGCTTTTATGGTCCGTATAAATCTCCACTTTCTCCCCATACAAGTAGTGTCTCCAAATTTTCAACGCGAATACGACTGCTGCCAACTCTAGATCATGAGTAGGATAATTCCTCTCATATTATTTGAGTTGTCGTGAGGCATAGGCTATGACTTTCCCATGTTACATGAGAACGCATCCTAACCCTTTGCGCTCAAGCATCATCAGATATAACAAATCCATCCGCACCAGATGGTATTGCCGTAGCAGTGCCAAATGAGTCTCCTCTTGAGCTCTTGGAAACTCTTCTCGCATTCCTCGCTCCATACAAATTTTGTATCTTTTCGAGTCAGCTGAGTTAACGGAGTAGCGATTCGAGAAAATCCTTCCACGAATCTCCGATAATAACCAACTAAGCCCAGAAAGCTACGCACTTCGGTCACCGACTTTGGTTTCTCCCAACTTTGTACTGCTTCAATCTTTGCAGGGTCAACAGATACTCCATGTTTTGACACCACGTGCCCAAGGAATGCTACTTCCTCAAGCCATAACTCACATTTCTTCACTTAGCATAAAGCTTGTTTTCACAAGCCTTTCAAGTATCGACTTCAAATGGTGCTCATGATGATCTACGGCTTTTGGAATAGATGAGGATGTCATCAATAAAGACAACAACAAACCGATCCAAATATTCCCTAATACACGGTTCATCATATCCATGAAAGCAAAGAGGAGCATTAGTCAATCCAAAAGACATGACTAAGAATTCATAATGCCCGTCATCGAAGTTCAAGGGTCTTTGGAATATCCTCGCTTTTAATCTTGGTGATGATATCCGGATCAAGATCGATCTTTGGTAGTTAATACAAAGTCGCATACTCCCGTCTTTCTTCTTTACGAAAAAAACAGAGCACCCCAAGGAGATGTACTAGGACGAATGAAACCTATGTCTAACAATTCTCGTAGTTGGACTTTTAATTCTCAAGTTCAATAGAGCCATTCGATATGGGGTTTTAGAAATGGGTTTTGTATTTTACCAAGGTCAATAAAGAATTCAACATCACGCTACGGGGTAATCGGAAGTTCTTCAGAAATACATCGTGAAATTCTCTAACAATGTAAATATTATTCAAATCGACTTGTCTTTGTTCAAATCCATAACATGGGCTAAGAAAGCTTGACATCCGCTTTTTCAATAAACGAATAGCTTTATGGCTTGATATGATAATGGTGATTTTAGTGGTTTAGTTGTTTGAATTTGTATGACAGGTTGGTTAGGAATATGAAAACTAACAACCTTACGAAAACAATCAATTTTGGCATGATGAGTGGTTAACCAATCAATTCCTAAAATCACATCAAAAGCAAGTATCTTTAAAGAGATAAGATCAACAGGTAATGTGATAGTGCCAACTTGGATCATGCAAGATTTATAAACTGTGGATGTAACGAAAGTTTCACCCAACGGAGTCTCCACTGATAAATCAAAGTCTAATTTCTCCGGAGTCAAGTTTAAACGTTGAGCACAAGTAGGAGAGATAAAAGAATGGGTAGAACCGGTATCTAGTAAGGTATAACTTCGCAAGAGTTCAAGATTATCTTACCCGTAATCACCTCGTTCGGGTTCCTCGCGCGTTTTGGCCGACGCATTTAACGCTTCTTCCAGAACCACCGATTTCGACTTATCTAGGATGATCCTTGAGTTACCATCCCCGTTGAACTTGGTTTTGCTATCTGAACAATCCCGAGCTATGTGGCCTTCCTTTCCACAGCTTGTAACATACCTTGGATTGTTGTGGACAGTTTTAATGATATGTCCCTCTTTCCGCATTTGTAACATCTAACCTGGCAATCGTTACGCTCCCCTAGAATTTTGTCGCAGGTCTTTGCTGCTGCTGATGTCTTCCCGTCATTGTTAAATCTCCTCTTTATGAAATTTCCACTTGACTCACCTCTCCTATTATCATGACCACGATGACCACCAGAGTGGTTACCGCCTTTGTTCGTATTTTTCCATCCTCGTTGGTTATCATCGCTCTGATGACTGCTGTCACGGGTATGACCCTGGTTGTGGTCCGTCGGTTGGACATACTCATTATCTCGCTCTAATAATTGAGCCCTGTTTACAACATCTGAATATAAAGAAAATTTATGAGATATAAGATATTGCCGAATCTCGGGCTTTAGACCTCTCAGAAACATTCTTGTCATTCGTTCCTCATTTTCGATCAAATGAGGTGCAAACCTGGATAACTCTGCAAACTTCGCCTCGTACTGGGACTCCGTCATGTTGTTTTGTTCCAGTTTGATAAACTCCACCTCTTTCATATGATGAATACTTTCAGGAAAGTACTTGTCATTGAATAGTTTCTGAAATGTTTCCCAAGACATGCTTTGAAAAGCATTTGGTTGGTACGCTTCCTGAGACTCCCACCGAAGAGTTCGCCTCACCGCGGAACATAAAGGTGGCGAATGGAACCTTATGTTCCTCTGTGCATCCCAAGACATCGAATATCTTGGTAATTTGCTTGACCCACGTTTTCGCCATGATCGGATCCGGCTTTCCCTTAAATTCTGGTGGTCCCAACTCTTTGAACTGCTTGGCTGTGACAAGCCTGATATGTGGTCTTTAATCTGCAAAAAGAATCAAGTCTATATCATGTATAGATTAGAAGTTATAGATGGTCAAACATGGTTGATCGATCATGATAAACTATTTTCAGGCGATCTGTAATGGGGGCATTCTCGTCCACTTTTGTGCTTTAAAAGGTCTGGGCTTTTGATATGTTGTAGTGCACTTGAGTTAGGAAGCCATAGACTTTGGAATGACCTCATTTCGACCTCGGATGAGGGAATTACTAGAATTGGAAGGAAATGTGTCAAATTTCTCAAAACCGAAAGTCAGCAAATGGATGTGCTATTCGGGACACTGTTTCGATCAGTTAATGTTTCCAAAACCTTCTGGGCTTTTGGTATATTATAGTAAATCGAATAAGCTTTCCATAGACTCCGAAACGGACTAAATCCGATATCGGAGGAGAGAGTTATGACATTTCAAAGTAGTAGTGTCAAAACTTCCCAACAAGTGCGGTGCAGTCCATTTGAACGGAATTTCTGGGCTGATGTGTTCGGAATTTGGAAATGGTCAAAGAATAAAAGTTGTAGCCCCAGAAGTTAGCTTCGCGTGGGCTCAAGAATCGCTCAAAATGTTTTAAAATGAAAGAGTTATGACTGTTTTAGCGAAAGAGGGTAAAGCTGAAACGAGATTGAAAACTGTTATGAACGCCCACTTTTGACGACTTGTTTGGGCTACCTAATGAACCCGAATTGGATAATTCGTATTTTTAAAAATAGTCTTACATACCATGTATAACATATCCAAAAATCAGATTAATCGGAGTTATGAGCAATGCGTTAGAAAATCGTAAAGTGAGCTATTGAAAATTAGTATAAACCAAGTCCCACATCGACTAAATTGAGAACTTCACCATTTTCTAAACCTATAAATAAGGGCTTGGCCTTTGTTTCATTCACCACAATAAGGCTTCCAATTTTTTGAGAAAGGTTTTGTTGTGGGAGAACTTTTATAAAGATCTCCTTAGTTAAATTTTTGGCGTGAAAGTGCGATTCTGGTTTGTGGAATTCGTATTTTGAAGTATGTTTTTATTTAATTTTTGTAATGTTATTATTTTTAATTGTTATTTAAAGTTTGAATTTTTGAAGTTTAGTTAGTGTTGTTAATAAACTAGTTAGTTTATTATGTTTATTTTGGCTTAGAATTGGTTATGTAAATGAGTTATTTGTGATGACTTTTAATATTTTGTGATGAATTTCATTAATTAATTATTATTAATGATATTAAAGTTATTTAATGATTATATTAAATAATTTAGTTTAAAAATAATTTTAATATTATAAAAATCATTTTAAATGAAAATAAGGTATTTAAAAATATTTTAAGTTATAAAATATAACTTTTAATATTTAAATGATAATTTTATTAATAATTAAATATTAATGATATTAAGATAATATTAATGATATTTAGTGTATTTAATGATTAATATTAAATAAATAGTTTAAAAATGGTTTTACTTATTTAAAAACTATTTAAAGAGGATATTAAGGATTTAAAAATATTTTAAGTTATAATTAATGACTTTTAATATTTGGATAAATAGTACATTAATATTTAAATATTAATGGTAATTATTTAAAAATGATTTTTATTGTTTTAAAAATCATTTAAGGGTAATATAAATGTTTTAAAAATAGTTTGAGTTATTATAAATAACTTTTATATTTTGGCAATGGTTTCATTAATAGTTTAGTATTAATTAAACTATTAATGATAATGAAATTGTTTAATGTTTAAATCATTTAATTATGATTCTGATATTTGAAAGTTATAGCCGGCCAAACTAGCTGACTTGAGAACCGATTATGAAGTTCTGAATTTGAAGAAGAACACCTATAGTAACAGTTATATCACTATAGGCCCTTTAGTGACAGATTTGAATTATTTTAAAATTTTCAATTTTTGGAAATTTCGAAAATGATTAAAAATTAAGATGTCTGATATTTACAGATGTTGAGGTATAAAATAAGAGTCTTAGACTCAGTATTTATCCGATAAAAAAGCTTCAAAGACGCCCGACAAATGTCAGACCCTATAATAGAAAGAAAAGGCTACTGTAAGAGCATGGATGAGATATTTGAAAAATGTATAAAAATATTTCAAGTATAGAATAGGAACTAAAAGTATGATCACTGTGATTATGTGATTAGACTATGTCTTTGTTGTAATCGTAATAGATAAAGACTATGTGTTAAGATATATTGTTCTAATCGAACGAATGATCTGATTATTGATAGGTTGTGATAAAGAGATAAAACCTAAGTTGAGATTTGTAATCAGCGAATCAGGCAAGTATCCTACCTTTGCATTTCCTTTTATGCAATGGACATGAGTAAGAAGTTTTAATTATTCTATTCCGCATGCATTATGTACTCTTTGATTATCAACATGCTAGCTCAGATATATATATTCATTCGTTGATTTCTAAATGGTTATACAAGTGTCCACTTGGATAACCATGGCATTTATTCACATGTTGATATACCTCATCAATTACCCGTATACATATATGTTGAATTACATATTATTGTTGAGCAAGATTAAAACCTTCGGGTTTGGAACTGTGCATGTATGAACATCTCTATATGGGAAGATTTTTTTGCCCAAGGCGGATAGAGTGAGCGATGAATTTCGTTCAAGTTATGTAGTATTGATCAATACAGGTACAACTGGTGATCACCCTCCGCGTCTGTAAGCTAGAAAGCGATTATGGATGGATTTTACGCCAAACCTTTTCGAAAATGAAAAGAATGTTCATAGTATGATTCTTAAACCCTATTCATGGGTAGAGCAGAGCCAAATTTAAATAATTTGGAAGAGATTTGTTATGTGAATTTTTTTATCAAGACATGATTACTTCACAACTTTCGATTCGTTGTGTAGAAGTGTTATGTAAAGAGAATACTTATATTCTTTCAAATTTTATATATATAATTGCTATTACTTGTTGGGCACTCAAATGCTCATCCTTGCTTAAATTAAATGTTTTCAGTTATGTATGAGCAACCTGAAGGCTCAGGCACGAACAAAGGAAAAGGAAAGCTGATCGAATAAGTGTGTATTATGAGTTAATGGTTATAGTTGTATTGGTATCTATTCAAGTATTGTAAGGAATGTATTTGAAGGTCACGTACCTGGGGAAGTAAACTTTGATGTATGTAAATTAAGTTCGAATGTATTATTATATTAGTATTATTCAACTTAAAGAAATGGTATCGTGGAGAACCGAGTTCGGGTTTCAATTACCTGAATTTGGGGTCGTCACAGGTTGGTATCAAAGCTGTTGGTTATGAAGCTTAGGTAGGAATACCTGAGACTAATAACCGCAATGATTAGGATAAGTATTAACTCATATAGAGTTAGTTGGTCGATAAGATTCAAAGATGAATCTCATGAGTGTAAAGACACGAGTTCCCTAACTCGATTATAAAGTTAAACAAAGAGTGGGGAATAGATTGAGTCTAAAAGACCGAAAGTGCGATTATGAGAGATCGTAAAATAAAACGATCAAGATATAGAACTAAATCGTAATATATACGATGAGATCACCCGTGATCCGATAAGGCTATGATGACCGTAAGAAATCAATCGATGATTGGAAAGTTTACTGACAAGATTGCCGTGTATGAATTGTACTATAAATTGGTACAGATCCGTAAGAGAATTATAAATACTGAATTAAATTGTATGGAGAATGGGGTTAGTGTTAGATGGGGATTCAATTGAGGACTCATGGCGGCAAATTTGAGTTGTATGATTCTTCGTATGGGAATTTGAATTGTACTTGGTGTAAAAACCACTTAGTTTTCGCAATCGATAATCATTGAAATGTCTGTGTCGCCATTTATTTGTTATATGCACATTAAGAGGATAACTCCATTCTCGTGTGTATAATGGTAGATAGAGTCATAGATAGAAAATATAAGATTAAGTTCGAAGTTCTTAAAACTCATACCTATGAAACATTCTTGACTCATAATTATATGAAATGTTTATGAACCCCTCAAATGAATGGACGCCAAAGGTCCGACTAGGATAAGTTCTTAAACTCATATGATTGTGGCAATTTATGAACTCATAAGTGTGGTTTGATGAACTGGGTATAGTTTTGTGTGAATGGAGTGTTATGGATTACGAGAGAAGCAGATAGATTGTTAAGTAAATGATTTTTTAGTGAAGGTGTTAGGTTTTCCTAAACTCCTAGCTATGCTAAACTTCAAAATTTTTGACATCAAGCTAAATACGCACTATGTGCTTTTGAAAACAAAAAATGTAGACTCAGTAATCATTTTTGAAACGGTTTAAAGTACGATGCATTACTGCTACTTATTTGGCTAGATTTAAAATGATTTGAAATATCAAAATTGTTTTTAATTATCACTCATGTACCATGTAACAGTGCGAGAGATGATAAAAATGTGATGGAGTTGTAAATACAGTGAATACTTAGTGTGAATTTGACCAAGTCGTCGTTCCACTATTGTATGATGTGTTATGACAAAGTCATACAATGACGACATCCTCAACGGATTGTTAATACAAAGACGGCATCATGACGTCATTCTCTAAAAATGTTTTCAAAAAGTTTAATTTTTCAACGGGGTTTGGCTACATCTAAATAATTCGATTGAATTGAATTATTGATATGAGTCTATGCTATTTGAATCAGCTAGACTAATGTTTATGAAAACTCTAAGTGTTCATTGAAAGAAATTTCCCGAACCAAATTGTTTTGGTGCGGAATCCTATGATAAGACTGAGGTGAACGATGTTGTTTGGATAAAATAATCCAATCTAATAGCGTAAATATTCGCTAAGCATGATTAATACGTTATGCATGACGTAGGGGTACAATAGGCTAATCACCTAAAGTACTATTAATGGTAGTTTACCTTCTTTGTGATTGTAAACATACCAGGTAATGTTTTGCGGTATGAATACCGTTAAAACTATGTGTTCATGGTCTATATGACCCCTCAGCACAATTTGAAAACTTTTACTCTTGTGAGAGGTGTATTGGGTAGCATGTGATGATATGTGTGAATGTTGTAAGCACAGATAGAGTTAGCCGAGTTATGAGGGAGGTTGGAGCAGAGGGAGATATTCAGATAAGACAGTTGAAGGTTGAAATAGAAGCCAAAGACACCATATATATACCTTAGACCAGGCTTTAGTCATCACCTTCATGCGATTCGATGCAGAGTAGATGGAGCTGCCTTTCGGCAGAGATAGGCGTTGATGAGAATTGAATAAATTTATCGTCAATCAAAATAAGAGACAACGTATATAGAACTCTTGATTGCTGTATATATATACTATATGTTAATCAGGGTAACTTATGTATGTAGATGTCTGGTGAGAAAGATATGTGGAATAAGAAGGATCAGATCTATACCCCCGAGCTAATATCAAGGCCAACAGCTGAAATAGAAGCTCACCAGGAACCCAAATCGGACGAGGTGGCTATAGTGGAAAACGAAAGCATCGGACCCGAAATGGTGGATTTGATGAGATAGTGATTCAGACACTAAAGTTCAAGTCGCTCAAGCATCAACGGAGATACAGGATCCGGAGAACAAGGTTTTCTGTTGGAAAGGTCTGTGGGAGATTGAGACGTTGCTTAATATCCGTTTGCGTCAAGCATTGCTAGCAACAATGGAAGAACAGGATAAGCTTAAAATTCAAGTTGACCAGATGAGAGCCTCAAGCAACACCTCGTGTGCAACTCCGAGAGGTAAGGGAAAAAGAAAGGTAGAAGATCCCGACTTAGGAAAACCCGATAAGAAAAAAAAAAAGGAAGAAGATATGTTATATTTGTGGTCGTGAGGGACATACCTCCCCGCTGCCCCAACTATATAAGCAAGGTGGATGTTTTAATTGTGGAATGGAAGGACATCGAGCGAATGAATGTCCGAGAAAAGGGTTGGTAAATAAGTAGTATGGGTTATGTTGTGTTTATGTAATGTGTGTGATAAGTAATGAACTATTTTCAACTTTTATGTTGGTCAAGATTTTAAATCCCGACTTTCGTAGTCACAAAGGGATAGCTGTTGATTAAAAACAATTATGTCTTTATGTAAATATTCGATAAATGAATATGAATCTAAGTTTGAGAAATGAAACGAGATTAATACATTAATCTTATGCAATAAGGTTTAAAATGTAAGAGTATAATTTATGGTTTTATTTAACCAGATAATGCCACCAAGACGTCAAACTCGAAACCAAAGGGTAGAAGAATCTACTAATGCTGGAGAACGACAGCCAGAACTGATGCAAAACTTTGCAAACATGGTAGCTCAGGCTATGCATCAGGGAATACCAGCTGCAGGGAACCAGCCAGACAATCGCTTGGCAAATTTCAAAGACTTTAAAGTCAGTAGGACCACGTAATTCAGAGGATCGGTGACCTATAGAAGCCCAGACATGGGTTAACGAGATAGAAAAGGCGTTCATAATTGCTAGAATAGATGAGGGGCAAAAGACTGCTTTTGCCACTTATATGTTGAAAGGGAGGCTAACTTTTGGTGGGAGGCAAATAAAACTCAAAGGGGAGAAGAAGAAATTACTTGGGATATGTTTAAGAATTTATTTTTGAAAACTATCTCTCTGTTAGTATGCGCCTAGAATGGAGTTGAAATTCACGGAGTTAAAACAGAGAACATGATCACATGTGAGTATGCAGTAAAATTTAATGAGTTAGCTAGGTTTGCTCCACATCAAGTGGATCTGAGACTAGGAAGGCAAGGAGGTTTGATTTGGGCTTGAAACCCCGGCTCTCTAATAAGGTATCAAGATCGCAAATCAATACTTTTGGCAAAGACTCATGGAGAAGGCTATCATAGTGGTCAGGAAGTGAGGCCATGAGCCTCTACCATAAGGAGAAGAAGAACAAAAGCAAGTCGGGAGGAGCAAGAAAGATAGAAAGTAGTAGTGGGAATATGGGTGAGAAAAGAATGAGGAATTTTTCTGAGAAAATACAAGTAAAGAAGGAAGGTATAAAGAAGGGGTAGTACAAGATTGCAAGAACTACGGGAAGAATCACCGCCAAGATTTGAAGGGCAAGTTGTAGATGCTACAAGTGCGGGCAAGAGGGTCATATCTCTCCCAACTGCCCCAACTCAAGGATGATCAGTGGATGTTTTATATGTGGATCGACTGAGCATAAGGTAAGGAACTGTCCACAGGGGGGAATGGAGGTAGGGAACGTAACCACGGGGAGAAGCAGTGGGACGTTAGCAATTTCAGGACCAAACTCAACCAGTAACCCAACGAAAGCAACTCCGAGGGTTTACAACATGACGGTCCAGGATACGGTGGCAGCTGGAAACAGAACTCCAAGTGCTATTTGAATAACTTATATATCTTATATTTCTGCTTAATCAGATAGACAAGTGTTATGATGAATAATTAAAGATCAGTTCAATCAAGTATGATCGAGATCTACATACAATGATTATATGCTATGTACCCTTCTGCATATGAGTTTTTAAAGCGGTGATTCCGGGGACGGAATCCTTATAAGGGAGGGTGAATGTAGTAACCCGAGATTTTCTAGATAAAATAAATAAGAAATTTTGCGTATAATTTTTTTTTATTTAATGACGAGACTAAGTGTCATGTAAAGTGAACGATAAATGCGAATACATTTATTACTTGAAAAATTAGAAATAATTTTGGAATAATCAATTACCACAAATTATATTGTTATGGTAATTAATTTCTGTAAACAAAAATGTCTTATTAATTATTTTCCATGAAAAACATGATTGGAAATAATATATGAAGTGATAATTAGAATTATATAATAAATATTTTATTATATGAATTGTTTAGAATATTTAAGTTAATTATTTTAACTTAATTATTGATGTTGTGTACGAAGAATAATTCAGATATGAGATCCAAACCCTGGATTGGGATTGTGATCAAGAGATGAGAATAATAATATTATATTATTGTTATAATGATTTTACAAAGACAATAATTATGTAATCGTGTATAAAAGTGAAATATAATATTGTGTAACGATGATTACCAATTAGGTCATAAAGATATTACCGTGTTTGTGAAACCCTAATTATTAAACTCGCTTATGAGATATTTTCGAGTAGTGACCGTGTATATGAAGTTATCGTGTATAAGAATATCAAGAATTAGACAAAACCCTAATTATCGTTCAGACGTCGATAATTAGACAAACCCTAATTATTATAACCCTAACCGGTTGAAGTTAGAAACCGAACGATCGTGTTAGTAATATACATGTATAATTAGAGAAACCCTAATGGTCAATTAGAAACCCTAATTGATGACGTTAAGAAACCCTAATTATAGAACCCTAAATTTTTAATCGAAAACCCTAATTTCAATTACTGGGTTTAATTTCGATGTTATCAGATAAGTGTTTTAATTTACCAAAGGATAGAAGTTAATTGGTAAATTGTAAGAATTAAATCTAGTGATTAAATATTACATTTAATTGCCTTGTACAAGATTGCCCATACACTCTTAAACAAAGCCCAACCATCACCCATAACAAATCAGAAGCAAGAATCAAGAATTTTTGGCAAAAAGGGTATAAGGACACTAAACCTAGAAATCCTTTGATTCGATGTTATTTGATGCAATTGATTGTTTAAAGTTGTGTAATAGGATGTTAATTGATGATATGGGTTGATAAATCAAAGACCCATAACATCAAAGTGCAAAAATTTGAAGATTTAAGCAAGTTGGAAAAACCGAATTCTGTTATTTTTCACCAAATGTCAGAGGCCATAACTCTTTGCTCGATCATGAGTTTTGTTCTTTAAAAGTTGTTATGTGTAGCCTGATATGTGGTCTTTAATCTGCAAAAAGAATCAAGTCTATATCATGTATAGATTAGAAGTTATAGATGGTCAAACATGGTTGACCGATCATGATAAACTATTTTTGGGCAAATCAGAATGGGGGCATTCTCGCCCACTTTTGTGCTTTAAAAGGTCTGGGCTTTTGATATGTTGTAGTGCACTCGAGTTAGGAAGCCATAGACTTTTGAATGACCTCATTCCAACCTCGGATGAGGGAATTACAGAATTGGAAGGAAATGTGTCAAATTTCTCAAAACCGAAAGTCAGCAATGGATGATGCTATTCGGGACACTGTTTCGATCAGTTAATGTTTCCAAAACCTTCTGGGCTTTTGGTATATTATAGTAAATCGAATAAGTTTCCATAGACTCAAACGGACTAAACCGACATCGGAGGAGAGAGTTATGACATTTCAAAGTAGTAGTGTCAAAACTTCCCAACAAGTGCGGTGCAGTCCATTTGAACGGAATTTCTGGGCTGATGTGTTCGGAATTTGGAAATGGTCAAAGAATAAAAGTTGTAGCCCCAGAAGTTAGCTTCAGCGTGGGCTCAAGAATCGCTCAAAAATGTTTTAAAATGAAAGAGTTATGACTGCTTTTTAGCGAAAGAGGGTAAAGCTGAAACGAGATTGAAAACTCGTTATGAACGCCCACTTTTGACGACCGTTTGGGCTACCTAATGAACCCGAATTGATAATTCGTATTTTTTAAAAATAGTCTTACATACCATGTATAACATATCCAAAAATCGATTAATTTGAGTTATGAGCAATGCGTTAGAAAATCGCAAAGTGAGCTATTGAAAATTAGTATAAACCAAGTCCCACATCGACTAAATTGAGAACTTCACCATTTTCTAAACCTATAAATAGAAGGGCTTGGCCTTTGTTTCATTCTTCACAACAATAAGGCCTCCAATTTTTTTGAGAAAGGTTTTGTTGTGGGAGAAACTTTTTATAAAGATCTCCTTAGTTAAATTTTGCTGGAAGTGCGATTCGGTTTGTGGAATTCATATTTTCAGTATGTTTATTATTTAATTTTTGTAATGTTATTATTTTTAATTGTTATTTAAAGTTTGAATTTTTGAAGTTTAGTTAGTGTTGTTAATAAACTAGTTAGTTTATTATGTTTATTTTGGCTTAGAATTGGTTATGTAAATGAGTTATTTGTGATGACTTTTAATATTTTGTGATGAATTTCATTAATTAATTATTATTAATGATATTAAAGTTATTTAATGATTATATTAAATAATTTAGTTTAAAAATGATTTTAATATTATAAAAATCATTTTAAATGAAAATAAGGTATTTAAAAATATTTTAAGTTATAAAATATAACTTTTAATATTTAAATGATAATTTCATTAATAATTAAATATTAATGATATTAAGATAATATTAATGATATTTAGTGTATTTAATGATTAATATTAAATAAATAGTTTAAAAATGGTTTTACTTATTTAAAAACTATTTAAAGAGGATATTAAGGATTTAAAAATATTTTAAGTTATAATTAATGACTTTTAATATTTGATAAATAGTACATTAATATTTAAATATTAATGGTAATTATTTAAAAATGATTTTTATTGTTTTAAAAATCATTTAAGGGTAATATAAATGTTTTAAAAATAGTTTGAGTTATTATAAATAACTTTTATATTTTAGCAATGGTTTCATTAATAGTTTAGTATTAATTAAACTATTAATGATAATGAAATTGTTTAATGTTTAAATCATTTAATTATGATTCGATATTTGAAAGTTATAAATTTACCAAACTAGTCGATTTGAGAACCGATTATGAAGTTCGAATTTGAAGAAGAACACCTATAGTAATGCTTATATCACTATAGGCCCTTTAGTGACATGATTTGAATTATTTTAAAATTTTCAATTTTTGGAAATTTGAAAATGATTAAAAATTAAGATGTCCGATATTTACAGATGTTGAGGTATAAAATAAGAGTCTTAGACTCAAGATTTATCCGATAAAGTCGCTTGTGACGACGCAAACAAATGTCGTAATTCTATAATAGAAAGAAAAGGCTATCTGTAAGAGCATGGATGAGATATTTGAAAAATGTATAAAAATATTTCAAGTATAGAATAGAACTAAAAGTATGATCACCGTGATTATGTGATTAGACTATCAAATCAATCGTAATAGATAAAGATTATGTGTTAAGATATATTGTTCTAATCGAACTAATGATCCGATTATTGATAGGTTGTGATAAAGAGATAAAACCTAAGTTGAGATTTGTAATCGTTTAATCGTGCAAGTATCCTACCTTTGCATTTCCTTTATGCAATGGACATGAGTAAGAAGTTTCGTAATTATTCTATTCCCGCACAGATTATGTACTCTTTGATTATCAACATGCTAGCTCGTATATATATTCTGCTCGTTGATTTCTAAATGGTTATACAAGTGTCCCCACTTGATAACCATGGCATTTATTCACATGTTGATATACTCTCACTAATTACCCGTGATACATATATGTTGAATTACATATATTATTGTTGAGCAAGATTAAAACCTTCGGGTTTGGGAACTGTGCATGTATGAACATCTCTATATGGAAGATTTTTGCGCCAAGGCTGATAGAGTGAGCGATGAATTTCGCTCAAGTTATGTAGTATTGATCAATACAGGTACAATGGGTCGATCACCCTCCGTGTCTGTAAGTAAGCTAGAAAGCGGTTCATGGATGGATTTCGCCAAACCTTTTCGAAAATGAAAAGAATGTTCATAGTATGATTCTTAAACCCTATTCATGGGTAGAGCAGTGAGCCAAATTTAAATAATTTGGAAGAGATTTGTTATGTGAATTTTTTATCAGTACAGATTACTTCACAACTTTCGATTCGTTGTAGAAGTGTTATGTAAAGAGAATACTTATATTCTTTCAGCTTATATATATATAATTGCTATTACTTGCTGGGCACTCAAATGCTCATCCTTGCTTAAATTAAATGTTTTCAGTTATGTATGAGCAACCTGAAGGCTCAGGCACGAACAAAGGAAAAGGAAAGCTGATCGAATAAGTGTGTATTATGAGTTAATGGTTATAGTTGTATTGGTATCTATTCAAGTATTGTAAGGAATGTATTTGAAGGTCACGTACCTGGGGAAGTAAACTTTGATGTATGTAAATTAAGTTCGAATGTATTATTATATTAGTATTATTCAACTTAAAGAAATGGTATCGTGGAGAACCGAAGTTCGGGTTTCAATTACCGAATTTGGGGTAAATCACTGGTTGGTATCAAAGTTTGTTGGTTATGAAGCTTAGGTAGGAATACCGAGACTAATAACCGCAATGATTAGGATAAGTATTAACTCATATAGAGTTAGTTGGTCGATAAGATTCAAAGATGAAAGACACGAGTTCCCTAACTCGATTATAAAGTTAAACAAGAGTGGGGAATAGATTGAGTCTAAAAGACTGAAAAAGCGATTATGAGAGATCGTAAAATAAAACGATCAAGATATAGAACTAAATCGTAATATATAACGATGAGATCACCCGAAGTGATCCGATAAGGCTATAATGACCGGAAGAAATCAATCGATGATTGGAAAGTTTACTGACAAGATTGTCGTGTATGAATTGTACTATAAATTGGTACAGATCCGTAAGAGAATTATAAATCTGAATTAAATTCGTATTATGGAGAATGGGGTTAGTGTTAGATGGGGATTCAATTGAGGACTCATGACTGGCCAAATTGAGTTGTATGATTCTTCGTATGGGAGTGAATTGTACTTGGTGTAAAAACCACTTAGTTTCGCAATCGATAATCATTGAAATGTTCGTGTCGCGCTATTTGTTATATGCACATTAAGAGGATAACTCCATTCTCGTGTGTATAACGGTAGATAGGTCATAGATAGAAAATATAAGATTAAGTTCGAGTTCTTAAAACTCATACCTATGAAACATTCTTGACTCATAATTATATGAAATGTTTATGAACCCCTCGTGAATGGACGCCAAAGGTCCCGACTAGGATAAGTTCTTAAACTCATATGATTGTGGCAATTTATGAACTCATAAGTGTGGTTTGATGAGCTGGGTATAGTTTTGTGTGAATGGAGTGTTATGGATTACGTGAGCAGATAGATTGTTAAGTAAATGATTTTTAGTGAAGGTGTTAGGTTTTCCTAAACTCCTAGCTATGCTAAACTTCAAAATTTTTGACATCAAGCTAAATACGCACTATGTGCTTTTGAAAACAAAAAATGTAGACTCGTAATCATTTTTGAAGCGGTTTAAAAGTACTGATTCATGCTACTTATTTTGGCTAGACGCTTAAATGATTTGAAATATTAAAATTGTTTTTAATTATCACTCATGTACGTATGTAACACAGTGCGAGAGATGATAAAATGTGATGGAGTTGTAAATGAGAATACTTAGTGTGAATTTGACTGAAGTAAATCGTTCCACTATTGTATGATGTGTTATGACAAAGTCATACAATGACGACATCCTCAACGGATTGTTAATGTCTGATGCGGCATCATGGCGTCATTCTCGAAAATGTTTTCAAAAGTTTAATTTTTCAACGGGGTTTGGCTACATCTAAATAATTGATTGAATTGAATTATTGATATGAGTCTATGCTATTTGAATCACTAGACTAATGTTTATGAAAACTCTAAGTGTTCATTGAAAGAAATTTCCGAACCAAATTGTTTTGAGTGCGGAATCCTATGATAAGACCGAGGTGAGCGATGTTGTTTGGATAAAATAATCCAATCTAATAGCGTAAATATTCGCTAAGCATGATTAATACGTTATGCATGGCGTAGGGTACAAATAGGCTAATCACCTAAAGTACTATTAATGGTAGTTTACCTTCTTTGTGATTGTAAACATACGGTAATGTTTTTTGCGGTATGAATACCGTTAAAACTATGTGTTCATGGTCTATATGACCCCTCAAAGACAATTTGAAAACTTTTACTCTTGTGAGAGGTGTATTGGGTAGCATGTGATGATATGTGTGAATGTTGTAAGCCACGAGATAGAGTTAGCCAGAGTTATGAGGGAGGTTGGAGCAGAGAGGAGATATTCGAGATAAGGCGGTTGAAGGTTGAAATAGAAGCCAAAGACACCATATATATACCTTAGACCGGGGCTTTAGTCATCACCTTCATGCGATTCGATGCGAGAGTAGATGGAGTACGCCTTTTCGGCGATAGATAGGCGTTGATGAGAATTGAATAAATTTATCATCAATCAAAATAAGAGACAACATATATAGAGCGGTTTGCGGATGGATTTCTGCCAAACCTTTTCGAAAATGAAAAGAATGTTCATAGTATGATTCTTAAACCCTATTCATGGGTAGAGCGAGCCAAATTTAAATAATTTGGAAGAGATTTGTTATGTGAATTTTTTTATCGATCTGATTACTTCACAACTTTCGATTCGTTGTAGAAGTGTTATGTAAAGAGAATACTTATATTCTTTCAACTTATATATATAATTGCTATTACTTCTTTGGGCACTCAAATGCTCATCCTTGCTTAAATTAAATGTTTTCGATTATGTATATGAGCAACTTTGAAGGCTCGAGAACACGAACAAAGGAAAAGAAAAGTCGATCGAATAAGTGTGTATTATGAGTTAATGGTTATAGTTGTATTGGTATCTATTCAAGTATTGTAAGGAATGTATTTGAAGGTCACGTACCTGGGGAAGTAAACTTTGATGTATGTAAATTAAGTTCGAATGTATTATTATATTAGTATTATTCAACTTAAAGAAATGGTATCGTGGAGAACCGAGTTCGGGTTTCAAGTACCTGAATTTGGGGTCGTCACATCTATTCCCCGATCTCTGCCAGAGACCATATCCCTAAGCTCTGATACCAACTGTGACGCCCCCAAAATAGGTATACAACACCCATTCTGAGTCGCCAAATACATGGTACGAAGAAAGCAAACTACAACTTCAATAATACAATTGTCGTGTGCAAAATACGACAACACATCTTTGTGAGTTTAAATACAAATATTGTCTTCTAGATAATATCCACACTCAAATAAGTCCTTATTACAATTATTCAAACACTATTTTACGAGAAATAGTGAGGATCGCTAAAACATCTTTCTAGAACCATCACTCTCCGTACTCGACTAGTTCCTCTGCTATGTTCTCACCTCTTGAGAAAAATGGAACAAAAAGGAAAAGGGTGAGCTCAACTAGCCCAGTAAAGAAAGAATATTATGACTAAGATAATATACAACACTTCAACGAGGAAAAATCGATAAAATATAATAGACAACAAGTTTTAGATCAACAAGCTGCGCAATGAAATGAACAATCCATTAGAAGAGTCAAGTAGAGAATGAGTTCTACTATCTTCTAAGATTTAAAAGTCCATCATCAATTTTATCCTGTAACAACAATCAATATGCATCTTTAATCAATATTCATCTTTGCACCTACTGAGCCAAAGATATTCATTTGTATCACCAATTGGTCATGTTCATCTCAACACTGTTCATCTTTCGCTACTACTGGGCCAAAGATATTCATCGATTAATCATTCATCTTTGCACTACTGGGGCCAAAGATATTGATAATATCATCATTTAGGACCGAGGATGATGAAAAATATTTTAAAGAAAAGCGAATCCGGTGATTGAGACGGAAGGACAAATAGTAAGGATTCAGTATAGCGGTTTATCCAAGATCAATAATACTCCATAATAACCAATTTTGAAGCAAAATTTAAGAATAAAGATCAAAACATGGATACAATCAAAGATAGTAACCATAATAGACATCTTGGACAAAAGAAGAAAATTTCATTTTTCTAATTGAATAAAATAGTATTCGTGAATAGTAACCCCGACACAAAAAGTTCCAAATTTGATAAAAATTCATACCAACATTTTAAGTATAATGATATTGAAGAAAATATCATTTTAAGAAGAGTATAACACCCCTTACCTCAAAATATCAGTACTTCTGATTGGAATATCGGTATAAGGCTGAAGGAAACTTGCACTGATGAATAGAAACTCACAAAGTATCTAAATACTCACAAAATACACTCAATAATCTAGAGAGAGAAAGAGAGAAAGCTTATGTTTCTAGTGTGATTTTCAATTCTAACTTAGCCCTCTATTTATAGGAAAATGTTAGCAGACTTGACCTGCAACCTAATGGCTTTACCTGCTACTATTTCCACCCACCACATTTGAAATAAAATTCAGCACATTTCTTCACCAACCACAAGTGGGGCCCACTCAATTCTAAAATTTTCCACCAAAATGCTAAATTCGGATACTTCAACAATTTCTGAACCAGTCACCTCTTAAAATTCATAACAAATCATACGTTCATTTTTAACGGTTCAAAATTTGTGGACATATACTCAACTTATATATGTATAACATATCCAAAAATTACAACGATCCAACGGTCGGATTAAAAATTATTACTTACACAATATATCTCAAAAACACTGGTTTAATTTTTTAATACCTTCATTCCGACAAAAATACTGATAAAACACCTCAACATTAACTCTTTCATTTTTAACCACAATAAATATATCCAACATTTATATCCACATAAAATAAATATTACCTTATCATATGAATCAAGAATTAATTATTCACAAATAATATTACGTAATCACATTTATGACAACCAGTAGTTCCGTGAAAGAAGGAGCTTTCCAATAAGAATTTCTCCTTCTTCGACGCCGCAATTAGGTGACCAAATCTCTCCTTGATGTAACTTTCTAGACATTGCCAATAATGCTATCTAATAATATTATTCAAATAATATGAATTATTGATCCGATAATGGGAAATACTATGCGTTGACAATTATTGAAACAACAATAATATAAAATATCAACGCTATGACAATTATTGAATCAATAAAATAAAATATTGAATAGTAACTCATTGTAACAATTATTGAGTAGTGCCTTCTTTACGTAAGGATCAATAATTCATCAATATTTGCATCCACGCCAGACATCGTATTTTAACCACACCGGTATTCCAACGGTGTTACTTGGTAATAACTTCCGTTATTTTTATAAAAACTCAAACTTGTCGTTTTCTTCATCCGACAATTATTACATTATGGGGCCCATAATCGATCGTGTCGTCAGTACAAATATTCCCCGACAACAAGAATATTCCACGACCAAATGAATATTCCCCGACAATAATGATTATTTTATAACCACTTGCATATTTTGCAAATTTTGCACATTTCACCCATAACCAGAGAATTATATCAAATTAATACCTTATTATTCACAATAGTAATTAGAGGAAATTCGATTTTATTTATAATAAGTTGGGGTCTTACATTTTCTCTTTCCTATCAAGAATTTGGACAGGAATTTCTTCGTACGCTAAGTTCTTCTCCACTTGAATGGGTTCATAAGAAATCACGTGCTTGTAGTCAGGCTTGTACGGACGCAACACGGATATGTGAAACACGTTATGGATGTGTTCCAACTCAGGTGGTTGTGCAACTCTGTATGCTAATTCGCCCACTCGATTGAGTATCTCGAACGGTCCTATGAATCTTGGACTCAATTTCCCTTTCTTGCCGAAACGGATCTTTTCCTTCCATGGAGATACCTTCAAGAATACAAAACTGCCGACTTCAAAATCTCGTTCTTGCCGATGAAAATCTTCATACTTTTTCTGGCGATCTTGAGCAGCAACAAGTCTAACCCTTATTACCGTCACCACCTCCGCGGTTTGTTGTAATAACTCTGGTCTAAGTATTCGTCGTTCTCCGACTTCATCGCAATATAATGGCGTTTTGCACTTTCTTCCGTAAAGAGCTTCGTACGGTGGCATGCCGATACTCGCATGGTAACTATTATTATACGCAAATTCGACTAAGGGTAGGTGGTCATCGCAATTTCCCTTGAAGTCCATCATGCAAGTCCTAAGCATGTCCTCTAGCATTTGTATGGTTCTCTCACTTTGTCCGTTTGTCTGAGGATGATAAGCAGTACTTAACCTTAACTGTGTTCCCATCCTCTCTTGCAAGATTTTCCAGAATTTTGATGTGAAACGCGGGTCTTGGTCAGAAACAATCGATACCGGCACTCCATGTCGTGAAACAATCTCTTTTACGTACAGACTCGCTAACTGATTTAAACTGTAGCGGATCTTGATTGGTAGGAAATGTGCGGTCTTCGTAAGTTGATCCACGATAACCCAAATGGCATCCAATCCTTTTTGCGTAACCGAAAGTCCTACCACGAAGTCCATCGTAATATGCTCCCATTTCCACTCTGGTATTTCAAACGGTTGTAGCAACCCACTCGACCGCTGATGCTCTGCTTTTACGCGTTGACAAGTCAAACATCTACTAACACACTCTGCGACTTCCCGTTTCAAATTGGGCCACCAAAAAATGTTACCTCAAGTCTCGGTACATCTTGGTGCCTCCCTGATGAACGAAATATGTCGTATTGTGTGCCTCTTGTAAAATATCCTCTCTCAACTCGGTTACCGCCGGTACCCACACTCTCTCTTCGAATCTTAAAATACCGTCTTTATCTATTCGAAATTTTTTCTTCCTCATTTTTTGTAATTCTTTTCTTGATTTTCTTGCATTCTTTATCTTTCTCCTGTGCTTCCTTTACCTTATCCAACAATGTCGGACAAGCTTCCATTACAAATAATTTCTCGTCAGGCTTCTCGGGTCCCTTCACTTCTATTTCCAACTTCTCCATATCTCTTATTAATTCCTCTTGAGTCGTTAGTTGAAACAATTTCTCCCTTCCTTTCCTACTCAGAGCGTTGGCAACTACGTTTGCCTTCCCCAGGTGATAAAGAATCTCACAAACATAATCTTTGATTAGTTCTAACCACCTCCTCTGACGCATTTTTAACTCCTTTTGTGTGAAGATATATTTCAGACTTTTGTGGTCCGTGTATATCTCACATTTCTCTCCATATAAATAATGTCTCCAAATCTTTAACGCAAAAACTACTGTCGCTAACTCCAAGTCATGAGTAGGGTATCGTTTTTCGTAATCCTTTAATTTTCGTGACGCATATGCAATGACCTTGCCATGCTGCATTAGCACACAACCTAGTCCTCTATGCGATGCATCACTATCTTTGTGACAACCCCAAAATAAGTCCATTCCATCCAACCCATTACGAAGTCGCCAAATACATGGTACGTAAAACAACTACAACTTTATTACAACAATTGTCGGCAAAATACAACAACACATATCTTTGTGAGTTTGGATACAAATATATACCAAGCTGTGACACTCATCCCAACCTTGGATAGCGTCACAATGACACCTTACATAAAGGTATAGTCAAAAAGCATTTTAGAAATTAGAATCTTTGGGAAGTGCTCAAGGAAACCTTGCATACATGGGAGGCCATGCGTCCCAGGTTATGATAGATATCATATGGCCGCAGAATTATCCTTGGTTGACCTAATAGACCCCAAAGAAAAACGAGAAGATTACTATCATATTCTTCTCAATGGTGAGTCTTCTCTTGACATATCATTATCTCCACTGTCTCTAATTGAGAATTATACTTCAAACAAACACCAAGATTATATAGGTAGTGCTCATATATATACTCAGCAAGTGGATGAGCACATCCCTGTCTTATGATGATACGAGGTTGTATGTCATTAGACATCTTGTATGATAGTGACAAAACACCCTTCCAACGTTGGGTTCACCTCACCCTTAACAGCTATAGACCACCGTTCTATTCCCCTGTTATCCCCCACTCGACTCAGCTACACTTTTATTACCATAGTTACAGCGGAACGAGCAATCCATTAGAAGAGTCAAATAGACCATAAAATCTATTATCTTCTCCATGTTAAAAATCCACCAACAATGTTTTATCCCTGTAATATCAATCAATAGTTCCTTTCCACAATTATATGAATAACTCATAATCATAATTGTAATTCTAAATTCCTCTTCGCATCCAGGACGAAGATAATTTTCATCACATGTCTTTATCTCAAAAGAGCAGCACTTCTAACTGGATATCGGATATGACGCTGAAGGAAACTTGCACTGATGAATAGCAACTCACCAAGTATCTAAATACTCACAAAATACACTCGATAATCTAGAGAGAAAAAGAGAGAAAACTTATGAATTCTGGTGTGGTTTTTAATTCTAACTTAGCCCTCTATTTATAGGAAAATGTTAGCACGCCGAAGCAGACTTGACCTGCTACCTGATGGCTTTACCTGCTACTATTCCACCCACCAAAAATCAGCCATCTTCCCCAACAACCAAGAGTGGGGCCCACTCAATTATTGAATTTTCCACCAAAACCTAATTTCCGAATCAGTTACCTCTTAAAATTCATAACAAATTATACGCTCATTTTTAACGGTTCAAAATTTGTGGACATATACTCAACTTATATATGTATAACATATCCAAAAATTACAACAATCCAATGGTCGGATTAAATATTATAACTCACACAATAAAGCTGTAATAACACCGATTTGATCTTTTAATACCTCCAATCCGACAAAATACTGATAAAATAAATCCATCATTTATATCCACATCAAATAAATATTTATAACTCCTTCATTTATAACCACATAAATAAATCCATCATTTATATCCACATCAAATAAATATTTCCTTATCATATAAATCAATAATTAATTATTCACAAATAATATTACAGAATCACAATTATGACAACCAGGCAGTTCCCAAAAAAGAGGGGGCTTTCCGATAAGGATTTCTCCTTACTGGCGCGTAATTAGGTGACCAAACCTCTCCTTGACAGAACTTTCAAGACAATGCCAATAATGCTATCTAATAATATTATTCCAAATAATATGAATTATTGATCTGATAATGGAAAATACTGTGCAGTGACAATTATTGAAACAACAATAATATAAAATATCAACGCAGCAATTATTGAATCAATAAAATAAAATATTGAACAATAATTACTGTAACATTTATTGAGTAGTGCCTTCTTACGTAAGGATCAATAATTCAATAATCTCATGCAATACTGTTTTTCTTCTTGTGCAACCAATGCCATTCATCGTATTTTAACCACTGTATTCCAACAACGTTGTTAATCGTAATAACTCACGCAGATTATTCAATTTTGTCGTTTTCTTCTTCCGACTGTTATCCGTTATGGGGCCCACAAATAGCTGCGCCGTCATACGAATATTCCCCGACAGAAAGAATATTCCACGACCAAACGAATATTCCCCGACAATAATGAATACTTTATAACCACTTGCGTATTTTGAAAAAATTTCATATATCACCCTTAACTTTAACTTTTTATCAATTTAACTATTTACTAAATAGGAAAATTGAATAATTTTATTTCATAAAATTCGGGGTCTTACATATACACTACAAATCCTCCCGTATTATCTGGTAAGGATAATACAGGTACCTCACTTAACCTCCTCTTCAACTCCTGAAAACTCTCCTCGCATTTGTCAGTCCATACGAATTTCACCGTCTTCCTCGTTAGATTAGTCAACGGGGTCGCTATCTTAGAAAAATCTTGGATAAATCTTCGATAGTACCTTGCTAACCCTAGGAAACTCCTCACCTCCGTCAGTGTTCTCGGTTGTTCTCAACTACTTATCGCTTCAACCTTTTCGGGGTCTACTGAGATTCCATTCTCATCCACCACGTGGCCTAAGAATTGAACCTTCTTCATCCAAAATTCGCATTTTGAAAACTTTGCGTACATCTCCTCCCTTTGCAGTGCCTCCAAAACAATCTTTAGATGTTCGGCTTGTTCTTCCTCTGTCTTTGAGTAGATCAAAATGTCGTCGATGAAAACTACTATGAATTTATCCAAGTATGGCTTGAAAACTCGATTCATCAAGTCCATGAATGCTGCCGGAGCATTAGTTAAACCGAAGGACATTACCAAAAACTCGTAATGTCCATAACGGGTTCGAAACATAGTCTTTGGTATATCTTCATCTCGCACTTTTAGTTGATAATATCCTGTCCGTAAGTCAATCTTCGAGAAACATTTCGCTCCTTTCAGTTGATCAAACAAGTCGTCTATCCTCGGCAATGGATATCTGTTCTTGATTGTTACTCTGTTCAATTCTCGATAATCGATACAGAGCCTCATCGATCCGTCCTTTTTCTTCACGAATAACACTGGTGCTCCCCAAGGAGACACACTTGGTTGAATGTAACCTTTATCCAGTAACTCTTGAAGTTGTATCATCAATTCCTTCATTTCTACTGGTGCCATACGATATAGAGCCTTCAAAATCGGTGTCGTTCCCAGTGCTAAGTCTATTACGAATTCTATTTCTCTGTTTGGTGGAAGACCAGGCAGATCGTCCGGAAACACGTCTTGAAATTCATTCACTACGGGTATATCTTTAATCTCGACTCCCTTTTTTTAGTATCTACGATGTAAGATAAATAACCGACACATCCTTTCCTTAACAACTTCTTGGCCTGCATCATCGTAACGCAACACGATTGCTTAAGCGATGAGCTACCATGAAACACTACCTTAGACTACTCGAGATGCGAAGGTTCACACACTTGTTACGACAATCAATTATCATTTGCATGGTTATATAACCAATCCATTCCCAGTATTACATCAAATTCTCCCAGTCTAATAGGAATCAAGTCTACGCTCAGTTCATGTTCTCTAACGTTTGCGCGATAATTTCAATAAACGTATTCTACATGGATTATTTCCTTATTCGCAACCTCTATGTTCAAGGAATCTTCTAAACGTTCTCGGGGTGTACTAAATTTACTAGCAAATTCTTCAGATACAAAAGAACAAGTGGCACCCGAATCAAATAATACATAAGCATTTATATTATTGTTTGGGATTATACTTGACACCACGTCCTTCGCAGCCACTACGTCATGGACCGTCATGTTAAAGGTTCGAGCGGTAGATCGGTTGGGTTGTGCAGGCCACCAATAATTAACTTGCTTCCTCCTCCATGGCCTCCGCCAGCTCCACTGCTTCCCTTCTTCGGGCAATTCTTTATCTGGTGCTCTATCGATCCACAAGCAAAACATCCTCTGATCTTCTTTGGCTTTGGGAAATTTGGCGAGATGTGCCCCTCTTGACCGCAATTATAGCAAGTGGTCTTCCCCTTTCAACATTTCCCCTGATGGCTCCTTCCACACTTGTTGCAAGCTTCGGTCCTCTTCTTGAAATTCCCCTGGTGACTTCCACCTTGGTTATTGTTTCTGTTGTTGTTGTTGTTGTGGTTGTGGTTGTGGTTTTCCCATTTCCTCTTTCCCGAATTACTTCCCTCGCTGCTGCTTCCTCCACGATGCTTACTACCAGTGTTCTTATTCTTCTTCTCTTTATTATATAGACTTAAGGCCTCACTGCCACCTTCCGCAATGACTGCCTTTTCCAACAAGGTCGTAAAGGAATCAATCTGAAAGACTGATACCTTATTATACAACCACAACTTCAATCCTTTCTCGAAGCGTCTCGCCTTCCTTTCTTCATCCCCAACTTGGTGCTCCGCAAATCGCGTTAGTTCATTAAACTTAGCAGTGTATTGCGCCACCGTTATATCTCCTTATTTTAACTCTAGGAACTTCACTTCTATCCTACTCTTCATACTTTTCAGAAAATAATTCTCAAAAAACAACGCCGTAAACCTTTCCCATGTTATCGTTCCTTCTCCCGCTCTCTGTTGATTAGTTTCCCACCAATAGTTGACTTCTCCCCTCATCATGTCTGTTGCAAATACGGTCTTCTGGTCTTCGCCCACGCGAGCTATAGTGAAGGCCTTCTCGATCTCCTTGATCCAGGTTTGCGCAACTATAGGGCCAGTCGTTCCCGTGAACTCTGGGGGTCCTACACTCTTAAAGTCTTTGAAAGTTGTTACTGGGACAGCTCGGGGAACATGTGGTATGGGTTTGTTTCTTCCCCTTATAGCTTCTCCCAATAAATCTACTAGTTGCTGTCTCGGATCTACTGGACCTCTCTCATCGTTAACTGACTCTTCTGGGACAGGTATTCTACGTCATGGTGGCATTTTCTGCATCACAAAATTTTATCTCATTATCTAACTATCATATTTAGACATTTCTCAATTGAAAAGAACTAAAAGTTTATAACACATTCCTGAAATAAGATCATTTATATTCATATGCCAAATGGTTTCAATACACGTTCTTTTCTAGCATACTGTTATAAATGAAAATACATATCCCCTAATATCACAAAAGACGGGGATAACACTAGCTTACTACCCTTCTAACATTTTTCAAAAGATTGGGGTTACCATCCTCTCGCATCTTACACAAAAGATTGAAATTACAACAACATATTAACAACACATAAATAAACTACTATACTACTATACTCTAGACTCAATCTAACATTCCACGCTCCATGGCGCTCTGATACACCTTCTGTGTGATGTGTGCCACCATATCCCTACTTATGGTGTGTCGTGTCTGTCCTTGCTCAGCGGGGTAGTGATTTACCCCATCAATCAATCTCTCCATGGCCGTACGTAGAGCATAGCCCATCTTGTTCATCTTCCTCCTCTTGCACCGCACCTCATCTTCTAGATCACCCACTCTGTCATTAGAATCCTCCTACTTTTCCTCGAAGTGGATCCTATCCATCACTTCCATCTCTAACTGAGTTCGGAGAGCCTCCTTCTCCGTCTTCTCACTCAACACCCTCTGTTCCAATTCTTCTAACTTTCCTGCCAACTCAACATTCCTTGCCACGGATCGGAGAAACAAGGCACCCATCTGGATTCCTGCCTCCTTACGGTGAGAAATCTCCACCTCCATCTCCTGCATCACTAGCTTCTTCTCAAGAGTCTTAGTCTCTAGCTCTTCAACTCTACTTCCTAATTCCAAAATCTGCTCCTCATACTCTCCTAGCATCCGATCATCAAAAGTAGTCCCGTCGGAGTCCTCCATGGGCTCGGGTTCCTCCTCCATAGGCTCCTCCTCCGGATCAGACTCCTCAGGTAGAGGCACCATCTCCTCCTCCTCATCATCATCACTAATAGGGATAACTACTGATATAGGCTCCGCTATCACGGGTGTCTCATAGACTACGTGGATATCACGCGGCTCCTCCTCAACTACTCGGCTAGGTCCTCCCATGTCAGTCATCCTACAGTCACCAACATAAGACAAGACAAACAACAACTCCATCAGAATGTTAAATAAACATAAGTTCATTGTATAGAATGAAGTTACATTTCATAACACGCTAAGTCTTTCAGGGAAAACTCGACATGAGTTTTATCCCTTCCTAACCTCTAAGTTTTCTTAAGTTATAATCTAAGGATTCTCGTTCCTAGAGTTTATAACTAAAGCTTTGATACCAACCTGTGACGCCCCCAAATTCTGACCTCCACTTGGTCACCCAAATTTGGTTCGTCACTTTCCCAAAATATTACCATAATAACTAAAATCATACATTTGCAACGAAAGATCTAATTTAGAATAATATATAATGTTTTATTATAATTATTCCCCCAAGTCTCACAACCTACAGTACTTAATAGATTACATAATAATATCGAATAAAGACCTATTACATAATTCTACTTAAGTTTAAACATAGTCTGCAAATAGTCTTAATACAACATGATTAATTTAAACATAAAGGGACAAGCTAGTCGGTAGCCTTGCCCTTGCCCTTGTCTTTCCCAGATACACCTCCCTGTTCCGCCTTAACTGAAAGGTTTTAAATAAGCAAGGATGAGCACAAATTGCCCAGCAAGTAATATACAACAAAGGTGTAGGATATATATATCACAAGGTGTGAAATATCAAATTGTCATTTCTGGAATAGTTCAAAGTGTCAGAAATAATATCATGGATGAGAAATATCAACAATTATTGGAATAAGAACGACAATTCAATATAAATCAACATATATATATGAATTCAACGACTACCAAGGTATCCAAATGAATAAACAATTTATACTGAGTAGTCACTAAGGACTATTGAACATCCACTAGAGTTACCAATATTAAATTGATAACCCAAAAATATCAAGTACTATAGATGATCAATCTACAATACTATACGTTATGCAAAACACCACAATAATATTCATTCATGTGTTGGGGTTTCCAACGACATACACTCCCCTTACCAAAAGGGTTGTTCAACTCAGTTTTAAAGATTTCTGCACCAATCAATTGGTTTGGACAATTTTTATAAACATGCATATAGTCTAGCCGAATCAAATGGCATCGACTCTTTCATTATATTCAAGGAAAATACCAGTTTCAACATGAATAAAAGCTTTCACCGGGGTTTAACATACTTGCATATTTGAACGAGAAAGTAATATAACTTGTATTCAAAGGGATAAGCTTAAGGTATTTGTCGAATAAAATAATGCAATGATATTGTACAACAATAATAGTAGGGTTCAGATACTTGCTCAATATAAATTTGAGTAAGGTTAGAGAAATTTGCCTTAAGCGTAGTTTATCCACATTAATAAATCAACACTTTAGAACCCTAGAATATCGTATTATAAATATACAGTGTTCATTAGCTAACACAGTCCTTAATCAAGCTTGACACGATACAAGTACCCACATATGGTACAAAAATCAGTTTATAAGTCATCATGAATCAAATACTTAGTTACTTTATAAACAAATGAAGAATGCTCAAGGTTAAGACCTCCTCTACTCATGGACTTTCCATTTCAATACAAAACCAACTTAACAACTAAGCATCACACATATATATGTACATCAGTAGGTTTTAGATCACATTTAGCATCATAGGCATCATGCAAGTTCTTTGTCAAAAGTCGTAATTCCCTAATCTGTGATTCCAGATCATGGCAATTTTGCCATGGCTAAGTTTAGGGCCGTAGCAATTTGCTGCATACTCGCCAAGCCAAGATGCGACTTACGCCTTTGTGGTTCTGTCAAACTTGACCAAAACAATCACACGAATATATATTTGTCATGTTTTGGGTCTTTTCATGCTCCTCAAGTCAATCTAGGTTCACTTTTCTAATATATTTCTAATTTAAACACTTAAACCATTTAGGGCCATTCGAGGTTATGAATTCACAAGGTCTAGCATGCTTGCTTTCTAATCATACAAGATAGTTCTAAAACTCATATTAGGCATGTTTGTGTGTATTCACAACACATACGTGAAACTAACACCGCTTTAGTTGAAAATAGGCTTTATTCATGCTTTTCTTGAAATGTGCCACCTAAGCATGGTAAATATATGTTTATGCTACATGAGCGAGTCTAAGAGTGTCATCAAACATGCTCACTAATATCAGATTTTAGTTTTCAAGGTATCATGACCATACTCATATTCTAAGCTTGCTAATAGTTTCAACATGCTCATGTTTCCTTACTAATCAAATAAGCACAATCTAAGGGTTTGTTCATGCATTTCTAATCCACACTAACATGCTCGCAAAGTAAGTATGTATACGTGGCATATATGCATATTAAGTTCATTTCTAAAGTCATAAATCCATTTTACATCATACACCTTCTTTAATCATGCTAGTCTATTAAAACATGCTCCACTTAGCATACTATACTTACCATACACCTTACACATGCTTGTATACTATTATAAGGCATAATATTTAACTAAAATGGATCAGATTGCAAAACAAAGGCTCCAACCAAAATCAAGAAATGCATAAGTAATATAAATTGCTTCTCAATCTAAATGTGTGCAATTTTTAGGCCATTGTTACTCGTTCAGCGGTAGCAGTAAACGAGAACTCCTAAGAATTGTTTAGCCCAAACACAAAATTTACTCACGAAATCATTCTCAAACACTTATTTATCAGTTTAAACATGCTTTTAAGGTTATATAACAACTATATGAACATTACTCAACCATACTAACATCCATTTTCATGAATTCAAGAAATTAAAATTTTAACACTTACGAACTCTGTTAACAGAAACGGAAATGGAAGGCAAGAAATGGAATTATACCTTTGTAATATGTAATTCACTTGCTCTAACTGAATTCCTAAGCTCTTAGATTTCTTGTATGCTCTCAACTCCTACTTAGCAAAATCTCAGACAATTTCCAAGCAACACCACTGATAACATGGTTGCCATTTATAGAAGGAGTGTAGACTGGACATTTGTGTTACAAAGAACTTGAATTCATAGTGCAATGCCAAGAAACAATGGTTCCACAAGGGTTGGCCAACCACCCTCAAGCTCAACCATCATCACCTAGCTCTTAGCCTTTTTAGAGAATATGTATTATAGCATTGAGTGACTATTCATGTACTTGGTAACACTAAAATTGGGACAAGAAGAAATTCTTAGCAACACTTAGCTCTACACTTATACACATTTAGTTGCTTTATCATAAAAATAGTTTTAATGTCCAAGTGTTACCATATAAGGAGAATTTAGGGATTGATTATACACTCACATTATATAGTCCATGTACATTAAATATAAGCAATAAAATAATGCAGTCATGCATTATTGTCCGGATAGTTCCATTATTATCTCTACCATTCCTATAACCATATTATCACCTTATTATATTATTAACTTACTTATTTATGTCAATTAAAGAATTTATTCACTTCCTTGATTAATTACCACTTAAAATACTATAATTTAATATATAGTCACACAATGTCACACTACACTATATAATATAGTTGTATTAGCACTCATATGCACATAATGGTGAATATAATAATATTATTATATTACTAACTTACTTATTCATGTTAAATAAATTATGCACTTCCTTAATTAATTAATACCAATATTAATTAATCCAACAATTGATTAATGTAGTTATGGATTTCCATATTCATTAATTATATATTGCAAATAATAACAATCACATATTATTAATTAATTACAAAGAAGTCCATTTCCCATAATTAATTAATACTAATTAATGATTTAATAATTCCTTTGTCGGACATAACATTTTTAATTGCAACATACTCTTATCCTATGGTTTCACCCATGTTACACATATAACATTAATGTCCCCCAATTCAGTGGTACAATAGAAAGTAACTAACTCAATCGATCGATGATGAATCGCTACTGCCAGTTTATCTTCTTTGGGACTAGCATTGACTCATGCCTCGACAGCAGATGCCAAGCTAGTGCGATTTACGCCTGCTGCCGATTTTCGACGCTAACTCGTTATACATGACGTGAATTGATCTCCATAAGAATGTTACCACGAGTCTACGAGTGTATTGATTACCTATATAGAATCTCATGATCACACCCGATTAATCTTTCTAATTCCCGGGTTAACTTACTTAGTAAATTTTCTCATTTCGTATTAGGCCACACAAGACATTTCACAAATCACTTTGTCACTTCACACATCTTAATACGCATTGATCAAATACAATCAGTTGTATTATCCAACTCATAAATCAATAACACTTATTTTCACATAAATAGTATTTCCATTAATATATTCATTTAATAATACGTGAAAATTCTCGGGTATTACAGTATGTGTTTGTGCTATATATAATTTGTGATCAATGATTGATCGGATATGGTATAAACTTAGTAAACCCTAATGAAAGATTAGAAACCCTAATCTCAAATTGAGAAACCCTAACGCACAGTTAAGAACCCTAATCAAATGTTGGGAAACCCTAATTTTAAATTTGGGAACCCTAAACCCTAATTAGGAAACCTTAATCCTAATTAGCAATCCCTAATGTGATTAGTAAACTTTAATATAATTAGAAAACCCTAATTATAATTTAAAAAGCTTAATTTTCTATTTAAAATCTAATTAGAAAATCCTAGAAAATTATTTTTCAAAACCTTAGGGTTAAACCCTAAGCATTAAAACCTAAGGGTTGGGTCAAATGATAAGGATGCCATTAAAATGGTAAGCAAAAAGACCAAATTACCATTTTATTTAATTTATAAATTAAAAGAGTTATGACCAAAATTGTTGCCACATCTCTTAAGTTACTACCATACACCTTTTACTAGCCAATTGAAGCCACACAACAATAATTTTAACCACAAGAATCAAAAGTAGGTGATTAAAGAAAGAGAAAACCAAAAACATAAGTCATTTATGTTTTTACACTTAGCCAAACTTCTCTCTAGCTCTAATAGCCATGAAATTGTTAAATGTTTCAGTCACTAACCTAGCATTTCAAACATCAAGATCAGTTGGAGAAGGCAAAGATCAAAGCTTGAACTAGAAAGATATAAACCTTAACTCACCTTTGATCTTGTATGCTAAGAAAGAATTCATGTTTATGTATTTATATAAGTGTTAGAAGATGTTTTATGATGATCTATGATGATATATCATAGATCTATAGCATCAAAATTGTGACGCCCCCAAATTTAGATACTTGAAACCCGAATTCAGTGCTTCATGATACCATTTCTTTGAGCGGAATAATAATAATAATGTCATAAATATCAAACTTAATATCAAAGTTGTCTAAATCCCAGGTACGCAACCTTTAAAAAATTTCATTATTTGATAGATAATAAATATCATCAACTTATTTAAGTCTAGATATTACATTAGATAACACAAACTTAATCTGCTAGCTTTCCTTTCCCTTTGTTCTTGTCTGAACCTTCAGGTCGATCATACATAGCTGAAAACATTTAAATTAAGTAAGCATGAGCATTTGAGTGCCCAGCAAGTAATAGCAAACAATAAACATTAGCTGAAAGGATTAAATGTTTTCTTTGATCGACACTTCTACAACGAAGCAATAGTTGTGAAGTAAACTGAAGAAAAACTAAACAACATAACAAATCTTATTTCAAAATTTGAAACTACGTACTGACTATAATTGGTGAGCAGTCGACAGACTATGAACTTTATTTTCAATTTTCGATAAGGTTTAACAGAACTTCATCTGCAAATCTTCATAACTTACAAGCACGGGGCGAGGGGGGGGGGGTGATCAGCCCGTTATTCCCTGTATTGATCAATACTACATACCAGAACGATATTCTCGTTCATCATATCCGACTTAGGCGCACAAAAGTTTTCCCATGTTCGGGATGCTTATACTTAGTCGGGAATCCAAACCAACAATTCGGTTGGATATCAATAATGTTCTATCATATTCAAAGATATTTTTAAATTTGTGTCTAGTCGAGATAAATAGCTTAGACGACTTTCAATTAAGATATACATATTGGAAATCAATAAGTATGTATCAACATGTTCAATAATTATCCAAGTGAGGACACTTGTATAACCAATCTTAGGAATTTACGAACAGAATAGATATATCTGAATCTAATAGTAATACTATACTGATATACAATGTACGAATAAAGTTCGAGAACTTGCATGAATACGAATATTCGAGTACACAATAAATAGCAATAGAGTTAGTAATCTGACACAATGATAATATAATTCTGAAACTTTCTTACTCATGTCCATTGCATAAAGTAAATGCAAAGTTAGAATACATGCATGGTCTGCTGCTTACACAACTTAGTTCTATCTTTAATTCAACGACCTATCATTTATAAGACTGTTCTATTGATTAGAATAACATATGATAACACATATAAGATTTATTATTTACTGATCAAGACATAACCTAATCACATTGTCACATAGTTGTATCAATCATTAAGACACAAACAAACACCTATTCAGTCAAACTATATAGGTTCGGATCAATTTCGGTAACATTTTTGATTGTCACAAGCGACTTTATCGAAGTAATTATCGAGTTTAAAACTCTATCATGCGATTCAATATTATCCTGGATATTTTAAATACTATCATATTATTTTTTAAATGACTTATAATAATTTTAAATAATTATTATAATTTATCTTGATTTTTCAAAACCAGGAATCATTTTTAAATGATTTAAATATTAAATAATTCTATTATCATTAATATTTAAATCATATGCAAATATTAATGAAATCATTGCTAAAATATCAAAGTTATTTATAATAACTCAAAATATTTTTAAAGTATTAATATTACCCTTAAATGATTTTTAAACATTTAAAATCATTTTTAAACAATTACCATTAATATTAAAATATTAAGGTATTATCCACTAAAATATTAAAAGTCATTTATAATAACTTAAAATATTTTAAAACCATTTATATCCTTTTTAAATTATTTTAAATCAATAAAATCATTTTTAATCTATTTATGTAATATAATTATTAAATAAATCTAATGTCATTAATATTAAATAATTAATAAAATTTACTTTAAAATATTGAAAGTTACATTTTATAACTTAAAATATTATTAAATACCTTATTATCATTTAAAATGATTTTTAATATAATAAAATCATTTTTAGTTAATTTATTTAATGCATTTATTAAATAAATTAAATATTAATAAATATTCAAATAATTTCTAATATTTATGGAGAATATGCCAAATTATTTAAATGATTTTTAGAAATTTAATTAATTAAAATTAATAAACCTGTCGCTATAGCCTTTAGCGACAAAATCTGTCGCCTTAGGTGTTCTTGAGGCTCAAGAACCCTGACAAGGCAGTGTTCAAGGGGTCATGTTTGACCTCCATTAATTCACTGTCTAAACATAATCTGAGCTAACTAAGACACTGCCATTGTAGTATTGTTGTAACACTATAAGATCCAACTATCATCTAAGTCACAACACATCACAACAAGGAGATCTAGCCCATCAAACTCACTGTTAGAGCTTTCTGGGTTTTCTGGGTTACCCAGAAACCAAGTCAGCTTCGAGGGTACACTTCGAGGCTTGATTTTATTTCGGTTCTGGTTATTGTTAATGTGATCTAATGGTTTAGGTTTGTAGTCCACATGTCATAGTACATATATCAATCATCAGGTTGGCTTAACTACATCAGATTTATTAGATAACATCCGGTCAAACATTGTCAGAAATAATGTTCTTGAGTTTTCTGGGTTTCCCAAAAAACTGCAACCGTGATCGAGTTGGCTAGTTTGACCATCAATTACTTTCATTCTGTTGGTTAACTAAGTTATATAGGAGCAGGAATATGTAGTACACATACAAGAGTATAATCTAAATACAATAACACAAGCAAACCATCAAACACATGCAAGATCTAGGACCACGAACTTCTTGTGAGACGCTAAAAAACAAATTCTTGGTTACGCAAAAAATAAAAGTCAATGTCGAGCTAGCTACTTTGACCATCCACTACTTACAATATGTTTATTGTTTGAGTGCTATAAAGGCATGGATCTAGAGTCTATCTAACAGGCTACAAACTAGATACAACAACAGTTCCAAATATCCTAACACCTGACAGATATGGGCCTTGGAAAATCTTGTGAGACACTGATTTTGAGTTTCTGGGTTGCCCATCAACTCTTGGTCATGCTCGGTCAACTGAGTTTGACCATGAATATCTTTCATTTTGGACATGATCTAAGCATGACTTCAAGTCTAAATCAAAGTCCTTCTAGCATACTACAAGTCTAAAACATAAAACACACAACAACATAAACAGAGAGAGATCTACAGCCCCTGACATTCGTTGTCAGACCACAGTTTTAAACTTTTTCCAGATTTTATAAATCATCAAATTCGAGCATATAAATGTTATGGATCCACTATTTAGCAACCCAGATCACTGATTCACACCTTATACAACATATTTAAACATTCATACATCAAATCCAACATATCATACAAGATTAAAATTTTGGTTTAGGGTTATACCTTTCTATGAATCAATTCTTGATCCTCTACCCCTGACCTGATCTTGATGTTCTGGGGACTCACTAAGAGACTGAAATGCTAACTATTTTTGTGGGTTTAGAGAGAGAGAGAGAGAGAGTGTAACGACCAAGAAATTCGGATCTTATTGTAAAATGATTTAATTAAATTAAATAATAATAAAATTCTATTATATGTGTTATCAAGATGGTTGTCATTGTATGACCTATTGATGTTAGAATGTCGTAATATTTGAGCTACGTGAATGAATTAAAGTGTTTGAATTTCCAAGACGAAAATAAAAGTTTTTCGAGGAATTTTCTGAAAAACACTATTCATCGATATTTGTTCGGGATTTCTTTTTGAATTTCCGAGAAATACGTAATGATAGAATGACAAGGTAAGATGGATTATGTAATAAAAATCTAATTATGGAAAATGTAATAATTCGCTTGTGGACTTAATTTATAAACTTTAAGTAAGGCGAAGTAGTAATGAATAAGTAATAATTGAATAATACTTAAGTATTGTACAAGGATAATTAATGAAAACAAGTATAATACGAAGTATTATACGAGTTAGTATGAAGAATGAAATATCGTATATAATTTCTATATGAATTAGAATACGAAAATGATACATAAACTATGTATATATGTATTAAGTAATGTTAATGGACTTGGAAGATTGGTTAACAATTGGTATAAGTCCAAGTGAATAAAATGTTAAGGCCCAATTATTGGTTAATAAACAAGTTAATGTTTATTAATGCAAAGCCCAAAGATTAAGTTGGTCCAAGCCCAAGCTAGAGTCCAATGAATTAATTGACCCATGGGGCAAACCATATTAATATGGTTAATGTGGTGACCAAGTTAATGTGGTGACCAAGACTTAGGAGTAATGGCCAAGCAAAAGATAAGTGTTGTGCTAGCCAAGTAATGAATAGTAAGGAGGTGGCTTAAGGAGGTGGGTTGATTTAATGACTAAATTACCCTAGCTTTGCAACTTCTATAAATAAAGAAGGCTTGCTAGCCATTTAACACTTGTTCAAATAACCCAACATATTGCAAAGTGCTTAAGTGTTAGAAGAATAAGTTACAAATAAGTCACTTTCATTTGTAAGAAGAAGAAGAAAGCTACCTTACCAAGAATTCAAAAGTAAGACTTCTTCTCTAAATTATCTTCTATCTCTACCATGATAGGTTGATAAGAAAAGATGGATTAAGAAACATGAATGATAAGAAGCAAGAAGAATGTGTAAGTCATGAACTTAAGCCACATAAGTTGGCAATAAGTCATTTTAACTTATAAAAGTTATAAACTTATTATAAGTTAACCTTGAATGTTAGTATAAAAATTTTGAACTTGTAATGAGTTTATTAAGAGAAGTATATAAAGGTAAGGTGTTTGTATGATCCTATGTATCATGAATACATAAGTAAAGTTATATGTTAATAACATATAAAGTATGATGATTAAGAAACTTTAATTGTCATAAGTTATGAGCAATAAAATCTTAAGTAGTTTATAATTTGACAAGTTATAAGCTCATGAAGAATAAGTCCAAAATCCAACAATGAATAAAAGTTGTTGTAATGAGTAGGATGAGATTTTCACATGATGAGTGGAATTCATTTGTAATGTTGAACAAATCATGAGAATGAAGATTTGCCGGAAATTGTACGATTGGACGATAATCGTCGAATTCGTAAAATTCTCAGAATAGAAGTCAAATTTTGTGTTTGAACTCGAAACCATTATTTTCCAATGGGGACAAGTCATATTTGGCATTTAAGAGTTGCGGACTCGAAAATGACCAGATTCTGACTTAGAACGAAGAAACGAGCGTTGAACGTTCACGAACGTTTATCGTTTTTGTTAAAAATGAACCAATAGGTGAATTTTTAGCAAACGAAGTCAAATAGATAAAATTCACGCATGAACGCGAAGACGTAATTTGTGAACCCGTATGCTTTTGAAGCGAGAGCAAATTCGGACTTATAACGAAGAAGTTATGCGTCAGGAAGTTCACAAAATTCAAAGATCGAAATTTTTTACGGTGCACAGAGTTCAGCCATGGCGCCAACCCTAGGTTAAACCGGTCATGCCAGCTTGTACGTAACAATGTCCGAGCACACATCGCAAGAGTTCACTGCAGTTGAATCAGTAGTACAATTTGTGGTGCCGAAGCGCTATGTACAGTACGAAAATCCTCTGGAGTGTGGCGCCGCAACGCGACCCACTAAGTAAGGACTCGCACCACAACGCCAGTCTCAGAACAAGGATGGTGATGAATGTTTCTAAGTACAAAGAAAAGAATGTTAATTAATTTAAAAGTAAACACAACTTAAGGAATGTAATGTAATATTGTTAAACTTTGTTAAACCTTAAGAATGTTGTATAAAGGTTGAGATAACCTAGTTAAATATAAATGCAAGGATTATGATAAACCGGAACGAATAGTAATTGAATCTAATACACAATTAGATTGAGATGAAGGGTACGATATAGTCATATACATACTTGATTATATGTGACCTAATGTAAGGCATTATGTGATCATGTATTGTAGAGACTTGAACGACTTGAACATAAAGTTAATATACCGTAGCAGACGCTAAAGGCAAGTATTCTAACTCTTGTCTCAGTTCAATCTGAACAAGTCTTTGAAATTCATGTATCCTTACGCTGTTACGCATGAATTGAGATATGTTGAAGTTAAAACCAATTCCTTTGGCTAGACTTGATATATTGCGTGGATTATTGATAATCTATTCCTCTATTATCAAATGTTGTTATCTTTTGTCAACTACTGGATATGGTTTTCAAAAGAAGACTAGAAATGTTAAACAAATGTTTTGCCGGTAAAACGACAGGCACGTGAGGTTGCCAAATTCTTAAACGTGCATACGTTTAATGGATGTAGTGTTGATCAACATAGAGTACAATAGGCTGATCACCTAGAAGTGCTCGTAAGTAATATCGGGCTTACGGACTTAGTTCCGGGTTGTCCTTTTCCAATAAAGAATGAATACTCGATGTCTTTGACCGGAGTAAATGTTTTATTAAATATTGTTATTATTGTAAAACATTTTGAAAGAAAGATGAAGTGCTATTTTGAATTAGCAATAGTACTTCATAACTATTGTTCAGTTATTGAAGATATACGATTCGTATGTGTCAAGCATGTTGTTATTGAATTGTTATACTTGTTGAGCTAGTTATGCTCACTCTTGCTTGAACCATATGAATGCAGCTAAGACTGAACGTCCCGAAGGATCGAAAAAGGATAAAGGAAAAGCTAAGGCAGATTGTTAAGCTGTCTTGTAATAGTATAGGTCTATTATTGTAATGTAACTGATATTATGACAAAGAACCTTTGTAATGGGTAAAGAACCTGGGAAATGTAAATATTACTTTAAATATATAGAAGTTATGTTCGTTCTTTGAGACTTTTCAATTGAATGAATGTATGAATGTTGTACAGTATAGCACCATCTGTCGGGTTGGAAGATACCCGAATTTGGGGGCGCTACAGAGAGAGAGAGAGAGAGGCTTGGTGGTGTGTTTGTGAACAAATGGGGCTAATTGGTGAACTTTCCTCTCTCTCAATCTATATATAATATGGTGTAATGCTTATGGCTGATCATGTGATCAAATTTTTATTGATTAAAGTTTATTACTAGACCACATGGCTAGCTAGAGTTGGTCACCAACCACTTACTAGGGCTAGATCTACAGTCCACCTCATTAAAATATTCAAAAGGTCAATTTGGTCAATTGACTTTTACTTTTAGTGGCAAACTTGACAATTCATTTGACTCTTAGGGTTTGACCCTTAGGGTTTAACCCTAAGGTTTTCTAAGCTCATTTTCTAGGATTCTGTAATTATGGCAAAAATGGAAATCTTAGTTTCTAAAAATGTGAATTTGGGTTCCCTAATTAAATTAGGTTTACTAATCACCTAGGATTTGTAAAGTAGTCTTCATAATATACTAGTTACCATTAACCTTGCTAAATTAATAATTAGGGTTTACAACTTAGCAATTAGGGTTCTAATTTAGTAATTAGGGTTTACCTAATTAACATTAAATCTATACTAATTGTCATTTAATTACATAACACACAACTTAACAAATCTTACAGTCGTAATTGACTTATGTACTATAGTTTATCAGTAATGCTAGGGTTTTGCACTATTTTACTATAACTGTTCCACACATTAACATTACACACATATTAGACATGTTTATATCACTGAAATATACATAATATTATATTAATATTATCATTCCTTATTCAAAATCCAAAATTAGGGTTTTGAATCCATATCCGACATAACCTTCATATAAACCATTATTAATTAAGTTAAAATAATTAACTTAACTATAATAAAAATATATATCATAATAATCCTTATAATCATATTATATATATATATATTAATCATATGGAAAATAAATAATAAATATTTTTATTACAAATTAATTTATTATAAGAATATAATCTATAATGATCAATAATTCTTAAAAAGAATTTATTTACAATTATTCATGTAATAAATAAATTTTATTTATCACATAAATACATATACTTTTCTTTGCACATATTCCCACCTTTATATATATAAAAAATTAAATGCAAAATTTATTATTTAATTATATTAAAAATATTGGGTTATTACAAAAATGCCTTAAAAGTGAAGTTTTCAAAACTGTCCATGAACCCTAGAAAATGGTCTGACAAGCTAATGTCACTGGCTCTAGATCCTTATCTATTTTTGATTTGGGTTATTTTATGTTTTAGAATGGTAGTCTAACATGAGGACTGTAATCTGGAAGTGGAATCAAGGCTATTCCATGTCCAGATTACAAGTTATTGTTGGTCAAACCCAGTTGACCAATCATGACCGGATGATTTCTGGGTAACCCAGAAATCCTATTTCAGTGTCTGACAAGATTTTTCAAGCCATGGTCTATCAGATGCTAAGAGTTTTGTTGATGTTATGATATCTAGTTTGTAGCCTGTTAGATGGACTCTAGATCCATGCCCTTAGATTCCTTAAACAACATCTGTAAGACCCCAAATTTTATGAAATAAAAGTATTCAATTTTTCTTATAATTACAATTCAGTAAATGGTTAAATTGATAAAAAGTTAAAGTTAAGGGTGATATATGAAGTTTTTTCAAAAATACGCAAGTGGTTATAAAATATTCATTGTTGTCGGGGAATATTCGTTTGGTCGTGGAATATTCTTTCTGTTGGGGAATATTCGTACGACGGCGCAGATCATTTGTGGGCCCCATAACAGAATAACTGTCAGATGAAGAAAAAGACAAATTAAAGTTTTTATAAATAACTTACAGTAGTAGTTACCAATTAACATCTTTGTTGGAATACCCAATGGGTAAAGTAAAGTAAAATGTCTGGCGTGCACAAACAAAGACACTACCACGGTATTTCAAGTATTTTGAATTATTGATTCTTACGTAAGAAGGCACTACTCAATAATGGTTCTGAGTAATTCTTATTCAAATATTTTATTGGTTCAATAATTGTTGTGTTGATATTTTATATTCTTTGTTGTTTTGATAATTGTCATTACACAAAGTATTTTCATTATCGAAGTAATAATTCCTATTATCCGAATAATATTATTAGATAACATTATTGGCAATGTCTAGAAAGTTACATCTAAGGAGAGGTTTGGTCACCTAATTGCGTGCGATGAAGGAGAAATTCTTATTGGAAAGCCCCTCTTCCAGGAGAACCGGGTTGTCAATATTGTGATTACGTAATATTATTTGTGAATAATTAATTATTGATTCATATGATGAGAAAAATATTGATTTTATGTGGATATAGATGGAGAAAATTTTAATGTGACAAATGTTGAAAATTGAAATTTATCTTTTTACGATAAAATAATTCATTAAAAATATATATATATATATATATATATATTATTATATTTTAATAATATAATAATGGTGATATTTTTACAACGAATGTGGGATATATGAGTATACGAGGAGGAAGAGTATTTTTGTTGCAATAAATGTTTAAACATGTTAAACATGTCGGTGGACCCCATTTATTGATTTGAAATTTGATTATACACGTAAAATTGCCCGTTTGTGGATTTTTGGTCAATTTACATTTGGAATTTGAAAAAACTTTCTTACGTAAAGTTGTAGAAAATTGAATTTCCTATAAAAACTTGTGAGATTCGAATTTTCTGACAAAAGGGCTATTTATTGTGAATTATTGAAGTTCCGGAGTTCCGAAATAATTGATTTTTGGAGTTTAAAATGTTTTTTATAAGAAAAATGTTTTTTTTGTTGAAATTGAGTGGCTCACATGTGTTTTTAATGATCTGAAATCAGTTGGTAAAAGTGGGCTTGACAATTATATATATATTAATATTTTTATTAAATTTTCTGCTTTGGTGTTCTAAGCATTTTCCTATAAATAGGGTGCTTAGGTTAGAATTGAAAATCACACCAGAAACTGAAGTTTTCTCTCTCTATATTATCGAGCGTATTTTTGTGAGTTTTTGATATCTTGAGTGTTGCTATACGGTGCAAGTTCGTTCAGCGTTATTCCAGTTAGAAGTACTGCTCTTTTGAGGTAAGGGATAATAAGGGATTTTAAGGGTTATTATTTCAAAATTCTTCTGAACCTTCAAAAATTCTGTAAAAATTTGAAATGATAATTTGATGAGTTTTGTTGATTGTGTCCAAAAATGGCGATATTTGGATGTATAGATTAAGAGTTATGAATTTTATGAGGAAAGACTATTTTAAAAGTAATCGCTTATAACTCCTTGTGGTTAACTCCAAAATTGATGAAATTTTTATTGGAAGTACATCTATATAATATCAGTATACCTTATGAATTTCGGAATTTTTGGATAAAAGTACAATTTATGATAAATGTATGAATATTCGGTAGTTTTGGCCATGTGAAAATAGTAAATGAATTTTAAAAATTCTGAGAAAAATATATGTTCAATATGGAACTATATTATGCTAAATCCCAGAAAAGAAATATTTTTGGAATGGATTTGATATTTTTCATGAAAATGTTCTAGTTATGAGTAAATGAATTAAATCTGTTTTGTGAAGTAAGAAAATTGAAAAATTTGATTTTATGGCTTGAGAATCATATATGAGGTATATGCAGATTTTTGATGAGGGTTTTGGTTATTGGTGATGAGATCTTATGAGTTTGGAATTTTTAGATGATTAAATGCATTAATTATTAAAGTATAAATAATTGGAATAAATTGTTTATAAGCCTAAGAAATGATTAAAATATTGTGGTAATAATAATAATATTAGATTATGAGATTATTAAGTGATTTATAGTATTTTAATTAAGGTGTTATGAGATCATTGATTTATGAATCTTACTCTTGAGATTAAATCTATATGTTGATTATATTATTTTTATATAACATTCTTATAACCCTAATGATGATATTTCTCTTTGACTTGAGTGTAAAGATGGGTAGATTGTTGGTATGATCATGACTATAGGTTCTCTTTAGCCAGTAGTGCAAAGTTGAATTGTTGACCAGTATGATCATGACCATTGAATTTATAATTGAATATCTTTAGCTTAAGTGCAAAGGTGAATTGATCAACATATATGGTTATAATTATGGTTTATATAAATTCTGAAATGATTATGGATTTCTTTGAGATATGAATATCTTTGGCCTGTAGTGCAAAGATCAATTATTGTTGAATAGCTTTGGCCGTAGTAGTACAAAGATGACTGTTGTTGAATATCTTTGGCCTGTAGTGCAAGGATGAAATGATTATGTATTTCTTTGAGATATGAATATCTTTGGCCTGTAGTGCAAAGATGACTTGTTGTTGAATATCTTTGGCATGTAGTGCAAACAAAGATGAACTGTTGATGAATATCTTTGGCCCGTGGTGCAAAAGATGAATTTATTAGTATGATTATGAGCAGAGGCGTGATTTGGTATAACCATGATCTTTGATGTTTTGGTGATGAAAATTATCTTCGTCTTGGATGAGAAGAAATTTAGAATCACAATTATGATTATGAGTTATTCATATAATTGTGGAAAGGAATTGTTGATTGATGTTCTGAGGATAAAATATTGTTGATGGACTTTTAACATGAAAAGGACTTTATGGTCTATTTGACTCTTCTAATGGATTGCTTCGTTCACCGCAACTATGGTTGAAAAGTTTTATCATCTACCATATGTTCTAAATCTCGATTTATTACCGTTGAAGGCTATTGATAATTTATTTATCTTTAGTCATAATATTCTTTCTTGGGCTAGTTGAGCTCACCCTTTTCCTTTTGTTCCATTTTTCTTCTCGGGAGGCGAGAATGTAGCGAGTATGCAGTGGGGTATGGAATGATGGTTTTAGAGAGTTGTTTAGTAGTCCTCACCATTTTGTAAGATAATGTATCAATAATTATGATGAGGATTTATTTGTATGTGGATATTGTTTAGATGGCAATATCTCGTATTTAAACTCACGATTTCATTTGTTGTAATAATAAAGTTGTAGTTGTTTCTGTACCGTGTATTGACAATTCAGAATGGGTGATGTATACCTATTTTGGGGGTGTCACAACATCTATGTTGGTTGTAGTGGATGGTCAAACTAGACCATCCGATCATGATAAACGTTTCTGGAAAACCCAGAAATCGGATGAACAAGCCTTCTGACAGGCTTTGACCGGACTGAATCTGGAGAATGAGATGTTGTTGAACTGAGATATTGTTATGTAGATGTTCCTTGACACACAGACTATAGATTTGGACATTAAGAACATTAATTGGATGGCCAGAACATAAGAATAATTGAGCCCCAAAATGGACCCTCGAAACTATGGGTTTCTGGGTAACCTAGAAAACTCTGATGATGTCTGACAGTGACTTTGAGGGCTTGGATCTTCAAAGTGTATTGTTGTTTGACCCAGATTGTTGGTGATATTCGTAGTGTTACATAAACACTACAAGATCACGGTTATAGTAAGCCTATAACGTTCATGGACTGAGAATTAAGGCTGGTCAAACATGACCCCTTGAACACTGGCTGTCAGTGTTCTTGAGCTCAAGAACACCAACAACGATGGTTACTGTCGCTATAGCCTACATCGACGGTTTTAATTATTTTTATTTTATGAATTTCCGGAAAATGATTAAAAAATAGAAATAAATTTCTAAAAATTACAAAAAATGTTTTAAAAATTATTTTAAGTTATGAAAAATAACTTTTGATAATTTGGGATATTTTTCATTAATATTTATAATTATTTGAATATTAATGGTATTTACTTTATTTAATTTGTATATTAAATAAATTTGAGAAAAATGATTTTAATATTATAAAAATCATTTTAAATGAGAATAATGTGTTAGAAAATATTTTGAGTTATAAAATGTAACTTTTAATATTTTTGGAGAATTTTCATTAATAAATTGATATTAATGATATTAGATTTATTTAATTATTATATTAAATAAATGAGTTAAATATGGTTTTATTGATTTAAAAATCATTTAAAAATAAGAAAAGTGATATAAAAATATTTTAAGTTATAAGTAATGACTTTTAATATTTTAATGATAAATTCATTAATATTTAAATATTAATGATGATGATTTAAAATGATTTTAATTGTTTTAAAAATCATTTCAAAGTAGAATATTGGTGAATAAAAATATTTTAAGTTATTATTAATAACTTTAATATTTTGATATGAATGTTATTAATATTTTAATATTATTAAATATTAATGATGATGGTATTATCTGATATTTAAATCATTTAAAAATGATTCGATGTTTGAAAAATTATTATAAAATATAATAATTGTTTAAAAATTATTAAAATCTTCCAAAAACTATTATGAACGATATTTGACTTATCTAAAATAATGTTGAACCTTTGAGACCGAGTTTAGTTGACAATACAAGTGTGAATTGTCGGATAGGGTGACCAGGGCACCGAGAATAGACTGAAGTTCAACCAGACCGAACTAGTTAGACTTGAGAAGTGTTTATATAGGTTATAAACACTGATGTGACTATGTGTTAATGTGCCTAGGAGAAATATTGACTGTAAATTATAATGTTATGTGTTGTGATTTATTGTGCTAATTGTGAGACCGTTATTATTCATTATAGGTCTTTCAAACACAGATAAGTATATTGTGTAGTAGTAATCAACGGAGAAGGTAAGTTTCCTTAACTTAACCTTGAGTTATATCTTTTCAAATATCATGGTGGTTAATTATTGTTGATTAGACCACGTCTGAGAATTTTTGTTGATTATTCGTAGTTAGTGCATGTTTCTTAATTCAAATTGAATTAGTGATTCTGAGAATATACTTAGAGAATAATTGTTATTGGATATTTATATCCGTAGAAGCTATTATTGATTGCAAATAGTACAAATACTTTCTGTCCATTGTTAAATCGTGTTGAGAAATGTCTTAGTTAATTATTATGGCTAGACGAACTTTTGTTGGAACTTGATAGGTTTGAGAATTTAATTTAATTATTATTGATAGATCAATGCCAATTCATTCGGCTAGATCGAGAAAGTGATTTGATATTGAAATTTGATCTTGATAGGTTCGAGAAGAGAACACAATTATTATTTACTGGACGATGCCAATTGTTTTGGCTCGATCGAGAAATAGAATAGATATTGAAATTATAGTATTTCGTGGTTAAGATTCAAAAATCTGTTTATAAGACTGAGAAGAACAACCTTTTATAAAAAGGGAACATTTTGGTCGTATATAGGGTATACTAAAGCTGATCACTTTACATACTTGCTGAGGGGTATGATTTAATCTTTATAGTTATCTGATACACCTGGGTATATCAAAGTAAATCTTTGATAGTTACTCGAGAAGAGAAGTTTAAGATCCAATGGATCGCTCAGCATAAATCTGGAAAACATTCCACTTGGATATTACGTAGAATTAATTCTTGATTATTCAATAGAATATCATAGAAACTTTGAAAGCGTCGTACTATTTCATTATCAGATTATTGTGTTGCCTAGAATGCGAGAAGACTTATTAGTGATTAAAGATTTGTTTAGCTATTTTAAAGTTCTCCAAACTTTGGTGTCATTCTATCGAAATAGATAGTATGATATTCTTGATTCTTATACATTCATTGTATGTCTTAACTTGTGGGGCAAATTTGTTGGTTATCCTTGCTAAATAAAATATTTTAGTTAGGTATGAGGAGGCTGACAGGGCTGAGAAGGACAAGGGCAAAGGTGTTTTGCTGGATTAGTTATAATGAACATTTTGTATTATGTTGTATTTGTAAACCCTTTTTGTATATCTAAGGGGTATGTTTCTAATGTTAAGGTTAGAGAACCTGGGGTAATGTATTAACAATATCAGTTAATGAGATGTATGTTTATACTCATAAATGAATGGGTAGTTAGATGTTATTTATATGTTAGATCGTGAGCACCAAACTCGGTGGTCAAGTAACCCGGATTTGGGGGCGTCACAGTGTAGGGTTTTCGGCACATCAAAGCAATGTACAACGAAAAATAAACTGAACAAAACAAAATCTGAAACCCAAACAGGATCCATGCGAAATAGAAATTAATTCAGTGTGTAAGAGATTATACCGATTATGAAGCTGGAATTGATGCGATCGAATCTCCAACGCAATCTGAATGAACTACGTCTCTACGGCATCCACATGAATATCCGCGAACCGTCTCATGATTCTGCAATAAAAGGGTGTTGCGGTACTAGCCACCAAACGATCAAGATATTCTTCAAAGGTTTTCTCTCTAGTCTCACTGTAAGAGCAGCTAGGGTTTGTAAGGTTATGATATGATTACCTAAATGGCTGCTATATATCATATATATAGCAGTTAAAAGGAATTAATCAAAAACCTAATTTCATAAAATCCGAATTTATATATATATATATATATATATTAATTAAGTCTTACTTAATTAATATACCTATATATATAAATTATCCTATTAATTTAAATTCGTAATTTAAATACTATCAATCATATTGACATATTTAAATCTTTACAATTTAAATTAATTCCCTTTTAATTATGTTCTATGTGTGTGACCTTATAGGTTATTATTACGTCGACAATAATTTTAAAATCATATTATAAAATTATAAACAGTGAGCGACATCTAGTAATGCATCACTGCTACCCAAGTAATAATAAAATCGATGATTCGATACAACCTTTCCGTGACCAATGTATCAATATAATTTAATCCTTTAAACCTTGACATCCTAGATTAAACTTGAGTCATGGAATGTGTTATACTCTTCATAATTTAATATGAGTTTTCTTAATCAATGAGTAGACTATATGAAATAAATCACTATTTGAGAATGGCTATGCATTTCATAGTCCTACTCAATCAAGAGGCCTATGGATATTGTCGACGTCGGGATTTTTAGTTGTCCCTTTTCGTTACTTGTTCTTTGGTGTTCTCATTTTAGGTGAGATTTGTTTGAAAAAACAAGTGAAAAAGGTCCGACATGTGTAATGTCGACGATGGACTGTTAAGAGTCGCCAGTTGGTTTTTTAAATGGTTGTACCAATACAACCGAGAAAAGGTTTGCATATTGACCTAGTGATGTGACACTGCTAAACGGGTCGGTGAAACCGAGATTCATTTAGGGTTTGGGAACTTGATTATGAGGAGGGAAGGTGTTAGGCACCCATCGACATCCGTGTTACCACGGTGACCGCCACTTTTTAAGAAACTGTTAGATGAATGTGTGTGTGTGTGTGTGGGTCAATGTGATGTTTATTTGGAAGTAGTGCGAGACCTCGTTCACACCTATATATACAGGGTTTGAATTTATATAAAAATTCAATTTTTAGTAAGATATGGCAGTGATGTTTTATAAAAGTGGTTTTTTAAACCCTTGTGCTCAATAGTAATTGAGACCTTTTACACTCCTATTTTATTAAGTGTTCAACTTGATTGCTTTTATTTTCGAGATGCGAATCATCTATAAGAAAATAATGTACAAAATAATGCCGAACTCCTCGTGGGTATGAAAACCATGTGAGGAAATCCAGACACCGTAAATAAATTTACAAGCTGCTTACAGCTGAAAATGTCCATCACGGGAACCGAATCTAGATCCAATAGACTGAATCTGTGATCAAATGAATCCTAGGCTCACATGATGCCGCAATTTGTATGAAAGCAGTAAGTAGATATATATAAAAGTCAGTATATATATATATATATATATATATATATATATATATATATATATATATAGACATGATCACCACCACGAAGCATCTCCCATGGGGATCGGAAAATGTAAATAAAGTTGTAAAGTTATCAACAATATACGGAGGAAACTCAAAGGGATGAAACGTAAAGAAAGTCGTAAAAGCGATCAATCGCCTCAAGTAAACTCCAAAGTAGATGAATATATATATATATATATATATATATATATATATATATATATATATAAGCGATAAACGCACCAAATGTAGAATCCAGGCTCATCGAACAGAGTTCAACAACAGTTCATATATATAAATATAAATATATATATAAAAGCAAGTAAACACTCCGGATGTAAAATCTCGGCTCATCGAACAGAGTTCGACACGTAGTTCATATATATAAGTATATATATATATATATATATATATATATTAAAGCAGTAAACGCTCCAGACATAAGTCTAGGCTCATCGAACAAAGTTTGACACACAGTTAATATATATAAGTATATATATATTAAAGCAATAAACGCTCTAGACCGAAGTCTAGACTCAATCGAGGCATAACTCGATAATGTTAGTCCATATATATATATATAAATATATATATGTATATACACACTAAAATAAAACCACGGACCGAAGTCCGGGCAAACACACGCAACACGACTCTCAACGTGAAGAAGGGTGTGTGCAAAGATGAAGAGAAATGCTTTAAAGTGTGTGAGAAGGCATATAGTGGGCTGCCAAAGAAGACTTCTATATCTTTAAAGGGATGAACACTCAGCTCCTGCCGGTATAAAAGTAGCTATATATGAGCTCACAAGTGTTTAAAATGAAAAAGCACTCAATATAGGGTGAGTATAGAGCAAATTTGACAGGGCTTCCTCGCATTTTTTCTCTTCCAAATGGCCACCCCAAGCCCTTTATTTATAAAGGGGAGCCATGAGTCGCGCTAGCCATAGCTTGTACTAACGTCTGGTCAAGTTGCCCCCCGGCTTCATGGTCACGTCGTCTCGAAGTACATGTATGCATGCACTGTAATGTCTGCTCGAACTTTCATAATTGCAATCCAGGAATCCGATTGAGGTATGTAAGACCTATTTCAGACCGCCATTGTTGAGAGTTACGTAATGACATGGGATTAGAGGTTTTATGAAGTCAGGAAGATGGGACGATGCCCTCCGGTCTTCAAGCTTCAAATTCTATCCGTTACCCTGTGTAATAGTCACTCGGGATTGGTTTTCCTTAGCTCTTGTGGGACATTACTATGGAGAAATATATGTATAAATTGTTGAGACGGCGCTATGTGGCGTTAAGGTGGCAAGTTGACGACTTTGCCCCTCACCAGGGTTATCTCCGGTTTGGGCTGATAAAACAGACGTTGCTTAGGGTTATCGCTGAGATTGGACTGCTGCAAGTGTTGAAGGTCCTTAGTGTCATCTTTGAGGTGTGCCTGTCTTCCTGGTGTTATCTCCGGGTCTTTTACTGAGTGCCTCGGTGTGGGTGCCGAGGTTGAAGCTGTTTGCATGTATTTGAAACAAGCATTTTCAAGGTTATCTCCGGAACTGCAACTACCTTCCTTGGGGTTATCACCAAGGTTGGTAAATGCTATTCCCAGTGTTGGGACTGAGACTGGATACCTCGTGGTTATCTCCGAGATTAATCGGTCTTCTCTGGTGGAATTTTCGGTATTGGAACTGCATGCCTCGGGGTTATCTCTGAGGTTGGAACTGTTACTCCAGGTGTGTGTTCCGGGGTTGAGACTGAACTTCCGGTAGTATCCGGTCTTGATGTGAACTGTCTTCCAGGGTTATCTCTGAAAGACGAATCTTCCCTTCTGCAATGTTAGTGCCAGGTGTGCAAAAAATTTCGAGTGTCTACATATGTCCCTCTTTATCATATTCATGCAATGCAATGCATGGGTAGGATAAAGAATCCTAGACACTTGAAATGAAACATGATGTAAATGTATAATGCATGTGTGCGGGGTTGTGGCCCAACATTCTGGGGATGATTGCCGGCTGCTTGTAGCTTCTACCGAGGACTGGAAACTATGACCCGATTGGATATGTGATCCAAATCTTTTAGGATGTTGACATTGGAGTTATCACCAAAGTCCTTAATCATTGATACAGACTTGATTCTATAGAGATGCCTCTTATGTATAAGAGATCTGTGGGGATTCAACTTTGTCTATTTGAGGATGTGTATAACATATTCCATCATCGATCCTCCTCGATGATGTTGACCTTTCCTGGTTTGTATCGCCAAGATATGTCAAAGTTCTGTTGGATTTACTACCAACATCATATGTTGTCAGGGTTGCCTGACCTTCGTTGACGTGTACTTCACCGACGTGTGAATCAACAGATGAAAACCCTGTTGGGCAGAATTTCAAGGTTGCTTGACCTTTGTTGACGTGTGAATCAACGGCTGATATGCGTTGTAACCCCCACCGGGGTATGCTTGCTCCTCGCTGATGTATGTATCAACGGCTGAAATCATCGGATGGCTTCCGACGCTCTATTGGATTTACTTGGCAACGGTTACACTGATGCCAAGGCTGCTTGACCTTCATTGATATGTGTCAATGGAACATGCATTGTAACCTAGAGACAGGTTCTTTAGTCTGTGTTGTGACCCCCGCCGAGGATCTGATTAAAAATTAGGGTGACGACCCTGAATTGGAGGCACTGGACCTGCGCAAGGTATTGCCGAGCATGACTTGTAACATTTGAGATCATTGGAATAGTGTACCATATGCTTGGGTGAATACCAATGAGTGACGTGCAGACCCAAGGTTCAATCTAAGAAGACCAGGATTTGTAGGCCATTCTACTCAATCGCGTAGCGTTTTTATTCCTGATTTGACCTTTTCAGTCTGTGAGAACTCCTTTGTAACTTGAACTGGACCGAGATGGAGGGGTGGGACCCACATAAGGGTGTCACAGGTACACCTGCTTCAGCCGCAGATGGACCTGTGGAAAATCGTGGATATTAAAGACCAGCATGTTGCTTTCATAAGTCATTTTCAAGTGGCGTCGCGAAGGAAATCCGAGAGCTCTTCTTCAGATCTGCTGAGTTCAGGTGACTTTCTGTAAATTCTATCATTGTACAAGTGTTCTACACTGTCCTGGTAACGTATGCATGTATTTGTTTCCATTTTTTATCCGTTGGAAAATGACATATCACATGAAATGCATCTAAACACATAGTAGTGATTATGTATGCTCAAATGACTTGATAAAAAATATTCAACATAGTAAATGTTAGTATTAAACCATGCTGAACATAATGATGTGAAAAAATTTGACTTTTGAGATAGTCAAATTGGCACCATTTTCTGCTATTTCTTATCCTATTTGAGGACAAATGAGCAAAAGGTAAAAAGGCAAAGTACTCTTGGTATTGAGGTTAACCTTATGTATTGATGACTTTGATTTTTAATGCATATATTAGGTATATAACTGTGGGCAGGTGTGCTACTGAATGGCCACCTAGTTATGACTATGTGCATGTGGATAGTCCGATTTACAAAGGGGACTATGGCAAAATTTTCCAAAATGTAGGCATTTGATTAATTATGCATTTTTAACTCTACTGTAGATGTTTTTCCATTGTGTTGGCAGTTTTGGGATTATGAAAGGCTCCCATGCTTGCATCTGGTGAGTGTGTTAGGTTTAGATACCTATCCACGAGGACGACGATGGCATCATTCCATACTGGCGGAGGTCCCTGTAGCTGAGGGTTTCACTCATTGCCGCCTACAGCTGGAGTTGTTGACAGCTGACATTATTACATGGATTCCTTATTCTGGGAATCATTTGGCCATGGGATTTGAGGATGGGTACCCGACTGGTGTCCAGTACGTGATTTCCACTCGTAGGGTTCCTCTCTTCACTGATGGAGGTTGGGAGCTCTATTTAGGAGAGCGTGCTATTAGGAGCACCACAAGAGATATCCGTATGCTGATCTTGCCTCCTGCCAGGCGTCATTGGCCTGTATCATAGTCACCCGTCACTGATATTGTGACAACCCGAGAATTTTGAATTTTTAAAATTTTTATTAATTGATTTAAGGTTCAAAATTAGAACCTAGACAGAAAATAAGTGTATGCGTTTGATATTTTTGAGAAGGAATTTTGAGGATTTCAAAATTTTGTAAAGGATTTAAGTGAATTATTCAAGATTAGGGAATAAGCGTTTATGTTTTGTGTATATGTGTGCATGATGTGGTTAAGGGTCAAGGGTTGACCAGATAAACGATATCTCTAACAAACCCTAATTATATATTAATAACGTCAACGTTCGGTTAGAAAACCCTAGTGATTAATAAGAAATCCTAGAAACCGGTTCTAGAAACCCTAATTTCAGTTCCGAGAATTCGAAACCCTAATTCGGTGTATAAAACCCTAAATTGGGAACTTAATGACGTAAGTGTAAATAATTATAAGATTAATTAGGGTAAAGCTTAAGTAATTAGCAAACCCTAATCTAATTACGAAATTTAATTTCTCAATTAGGAAGTTATTTTTCTATTAGAAACCCTAATTTTTGGGTTGTTAAACCTAATGAGCAATTTTGATCCTAATTCCTAAATTATCATTTTAATTAGGAAATGTTATCCTAATTAGCAAGATTAAAATTATAATTAAATATAATTAGAAAATCCTAATTATAATTTAGAAAAGTTAATTTTTTATTTTTAAAACCTAAATTGGAAAATTTAGAAAATTAAATTGCAAACCCTAAGGGTTTCAAACCCTAAACCCTAAGGTTTTCCAAACCCTCAACTCTAAGGGTTTGGCCAATTACTAGTATGCCATTAAATTAAAAGGAAAAAGACTAAAACGCCCTTTTCTTAAATCCTAAGCAAAAGATTTTGCAATCTTGGTGAGTCATCACTCTATGTTTATCCCATGTGCTTATTATCTTAAAAGATCAGATATGTGTGCCACCTAGCAACATTAGATTCAATGAATCAAAATATAAGAGATTTAAAAGTAAGAAAATACTTACTTTACTTTTCATTTTTGCCAAGACCATTCTCCCTCTTCAATTTCGAAATCTAGAGTGAGAGAGAGAGGGAATCCAAGCTAAGATCAGTTCATAACCTTTCAATAACAAGATCAAAGGTTAGATGTCAAGATCAAGCACTAGAAAGGTATAAACCTTCAAAAATTTGAAATCTTGTGATCCATGTTATTTGTTATGATTTGTTGTTTTAAGTTGTGTTAGAAGGTGTCACTTAATGATCTGGGTTGCTGTATAGTGAATCCATAACATCAAAGTGCTCAAAATAATCATTTTAAGAAATCTAGGAAAAAGTTTAAAAACTGGCCTGACAGTCATATGTCAGAACCTCTAGATCTTTATGTGTTTGATGTTTTGTGTATTTTATGTTTTGAATATGTTCTATGACATGAGGACTTTGATCTGAAACTGGAAGCATGGTTAGATATTATTGTGATGATATTATTCTAATATTGGAGATCTATATTACTAATATTAGGTCTTCAGATAAAACGATATAAATTGTGTAGCGGTAATCAATGGTTCAGGCAAGTTTATTTTTACTTAACTCTACTAAGAGTGTTTCATTCGGATAAGCTTATGGTTAATCATTGCTGATTGCCATGTATAATTGTACTCTGTACATATTGCATGTATAAGTCAGGTATAAAAGGCTGATCACCTTTATTACCAGTTGGTTTCAGATATATTTGTTCATATATAATACTTGTTCAGTCATAAATTTGTTCCTGCTAGTTCACAATTATATTGTTGAATTATAGCCAGCCAATTATTCAAATCATTTCAATCATGATATATCGTTATATTATTGAACTTAAACTTGCTGGGCAATCCTTATGCTCACCCTTGCTATATCATGATAAGACATTGCAGATTAAGACGATTTAAATGGGATACAAGGACGAGTTAAAGATGGGCCGGCGTTGGGATATACAATGTGCGACTAAAATGTATAAATATTGTATGTTAATAATGTTATGTGTTAGAAAAGTTATGAAATGTGTATTAAGTTAAGGTTACTCGACCTTGGGGATTATGTATAAGTTATTGTATAAACAATTTATGTTTATATCTTCCGCAAATATAGTTGAATAGTTATAGAATGATCGAACCGGATTCGAGGTGATTTAGGACCTGGATTCGGGGCCGTCACAGATATCCCATTGTTGGGTGTTGACGCCTTTGCATTATCAGTGGGCCGCTGCACTCAAGAGATATTCCAGCGTTTGTGGTTCCCTCGCACTATTGGAGCCCTGACCCGTGCCACTCAGTTCATGGGGGATTTAGTTCCAGGATCTGTGATGATGACGGATTAGCTAGCCTATGTCTGAGATCTGACTCATGTGACATATATTGATAGTTTGACCCAGCGACTGGATCGGGCACATTTCTTTATGACGTATTTGGGCAGAGATCCGGCACATGCAGATTCATTTGGTCCTTCCAGCTCAGGCGCTGGCCCCTCAGATGACCCATTTGGCTTTTGCGGCGCAAATCATCCTCTGTATAGGCCTGACATCCCTGTTGATAGAGATCCAGTGACTCAGGAGGAGTTACATCAGGTGGACAGGATTGATGATGTAGACATTGACACCATTGTCTTCTTCTAATGTGTATTCTTGTTATCTCTTTTGATAGGCCTCTGTTAGCTATTGGGTGGCTGTGCCCCATTCTCGTTATATCTTTTGATAGGCCTCTGTTAGTAGTAGAGCGCGTCGTGTTCCCATTTCCCGTATTTTTTAGCGATACAGAGATGATGTATTAGATGATGATATACTTAGGAATGTATGCATAGTTTTTCATTCCCTATATCATATTGCCACCTATTATCTGCAATGCATGTATCATGTTATGCATATGTATATATGTCCAAAGATGTTCAGCATTGACCCCTGGATGGTCTTATGACATGGCCCGTACAGATGTCTTCTTCGACAGTTAGCCGTATTGATCATACCCCACCATTATTGGTGGCATCTGGTATGCGATCGTGGTATGACAACATGTCACCATCAGACAGGGTGACCGTAGATCACTTGTTTCAGCATACTATGACCCTGTTGATGTTTTAGGTTCCCACAGGATTTGTGGATGGCATGCTGGAGCACTGGGTATCAGAGAAGCAGGTTTTCTGATTTGGGACCCAGGAGTTAACTCCCACTCTGGAGGAGTATGCACGGTTGACGATGCTGCCACTGGACAGACCTTACGTGCATATGGCTTTGGGGGACATGAGTCGATGGTTCATGACCCTTACTGGATTAAGGCGTAGGGTGGTGCAGGATAAGCTTACATCTGGCATCTTATATCCCAGCATTTTCTGTTTGACTGATTTGGCTCTGAGGATAGTTATACACGACATTCTGGGGATTTCACCACATCAGGGGATCATTGGCGTCTAGCCAGGGTGGATGTACTGCTACTGTGTGTACTGTCATATGTCTATATGCCACAGTATATGGATGAGTTGGACATAGGAGTCATCATGGCAGTGAGGGCTCTCAAGGAGGGTCGTACCATCATACCGATGATCATAGTAGACACTTTGAGGTCAGCTACATATAGCTATTGTAAGACCCCAACTTTTATGAATAAAGAATAATTTTCTTGAATTATATTTTTGAATATTATGGTGTTGATTTGATATAATGTTATAGTTGTGGGTAATATTTACAAATTTGCAAAGTAAGCAAGTGGTTATATAATATTCGATTGGTCGGGGAATATTCTTTTTTGTCGGGGAATATTAAAGACACCGGCACAATCATTGGTGGACCCCTACAACGGAAGTAATGTCGTAGTTAGAAAAGCGACACAATTATCTTTCTATAAAAATAACTATGAGTTTATATCAATTAAAATTGTTGAACTACCCGAGTAGTAAAAATGCGATGTCTGGCGTGGTTGCATAAAGCACTACGGTATTGATTATTGATGCTTACGTGAGAAGTCACTCGGTTATACTCAATTATTGCTACAAAGAATTGTCCGCATCATATCTCTTATCTTATTGATTCAATTATTGTCATAGTATCATCTCAGATAATATGTTATATTATTAAATCAATAATTGAGGCGACGACAAGTTATAATATTAATGATTAATAATTGTTGAAAGATTAAATATGTGTTGATTAAAAATAACATGATTTATGGTAATATTTATTCAATCCTTGATGTATATAAAGAGTCTATTATGAGACATTTGTGGTAAATTTGGTTATTCTATGGGGGCCCATATGTCATCATCTAAGAGTCTCTTTCGCCAATAGTAATTACCTTTACCAGACGTCAAACCACTTGCCGTTTCATATTACAGGCGTCGAACCAATTGTCGTTTCACATTACAGGCGTCAAACCACTTGGTGTTTCACATTACAGGCGTTAAACCACTTGGTGTTTCACATTACAGGCGTCAAACCACTTGGTATTTCACATTACAAGCGTCAAACCACTTTTCTTTTCACATCACCAGTCGTCAAGTCGCTTGCCTTTCCACATTGCAAGTGCTAAGCTAGAAATCTTCTATAAATAGAGGCCTAGTTCTTCATTATTTTTCATTTAATTCATTCAAGCTATAAAAGAGAGAAAGTATAGAGAGAATAAGAGAGAAAGAAGAAGAGTATCTCATTATTACACTATCGCATTATTCAATCTCCTACTAATGTAATGGGTGTTATTTCTTTTGTATTCATGAAGAGAACTACTGTTATTCCATTCTTTATTATTACATTGGAATAATCAGACACTGTGGACTTCCCTATACTTGGTGAAATTCTCCTATTATTCTAGTCTTCTTTATTATTACATTTGAATATCCACATCATGCGTTTTTACACAGGACACGGTTCCGATCTTTATTATTATTCATTGGAATATCCTCGTGCATGCGTTTTCTATTTGGACTCGATTCGCTTTTATTATTATTACGTTGGAATATCACATGTCATGCGCTTTACACATGGGACCTGGTTCCGATCTTTATTATTCATTGGAATATCCTCGTCATGCATGCTTTTACGTGGGACCGGTTCCATTATTTATTATTCGTTAGAATAAACTTTTCGCTGGCGATCTATCGCATGCATGGTGATTTCTTTTGTTATTCCATTCTTATTATACTCGGTTGATTAAAACTTTGACTTCTATACTCCATGAAATTAGTGGAATATCCTTGATATTTGCGCTTCATCCAGTATCTTTTCATGGAAATACTCTTCTGAGCATTCTTGAATTTTACTCTACAAAGCAGTATCATGTTGACAATTTGGACGTTATTGGTTCCTGGATAAATTAATTCTTGAACTTGTTTTATTAAATTCCTATATCATTGTCATCATCCTCATGTTTATATTCTGTTGAAAGTCATCTATGGCCTGTAGTGCATAGATGGACTTAGTATGATTATTACCAGGGATCATTTGGTGTAATCATGACCGTAATGTTACAAATGATGTGGTAAAAGTCTTCATTGGCTCGTAGAGCGTTGATGGACAGTTGTTGGCATGATCATGACCATCAATGAATACACAAATATTCTTGGCCCGTAGTGCATGGATAATTGTGGTGGTGATACTAAAGAATATCCTTGGCCGTAGTGCAAGAGTGATTCGATGATGTGGATTATTTATTAAGCTGAGTCCCAGCGATAAAAGTTATGAAAAACCTTTTAAATCATAAAAGATAGTAGATTTTATTCTTTACTTGACTTTTTTAATGGATTGCTTGTTCCGCTGCAGTTAAACTTGATGTTTGTTATATTGTATTAGTTTAACACTGTTTAAGGCTAATGATAATTTATTCTGCATTATCTTAGTCATAATATTTCTTACTAGGCTAGTTGAGCTCACCCTTTCTTTCACTGTTCTCTTCAGGAAATGAGAATATAGCTGGGACGAGTCGGGGAATAGAGTGATGGTCCTAGATGGTGCATTAGTAGTCCTCACTATTTTGTGATATAGTGTGATAATAATTGTAATGAGGACTCATTTTGAGTTTGTATACTCTCTAGTAGACAATATTTGTATTCAAACTCACAGTTTATGTTTTGTCGTACTGTACTCGACAATTGTATTATTAAGTTGTATTTGAATTCTGTACCATGTATCTAGCGACTCAAGATGGGTGATATATACCTAATTTTGGGGGCGTCACAGTTGGTATCAAAGCTTAGGGATATTATCCCTGGCTAAGATGTGAGAATAGTACTAGGAGGGGAGAGACGGGGACCTTCGCTAGTATGACCTACCTAAGTTTATGTGGTATTTAATTGGTCGGTCAGAATTTAGGGATAATATGTTACATGTCAATTAACCTTTGTTTTGTGGCAGTATCTGAAAATGACATCCGAGAATGTTGAGAATAGCAATGGAGCACAGGCGACCGTTGATTCACCACATATCAATAATCAGGATAATGTGCATCAGGAAGGCGACAATCCTCATGCAAACAACAACACTGACCAAATGATGAATGATCAAATGTTCAGAGGCTTTATGCAATTCATGCAACAGCAGGCGAGAGCGGCTCCTGTCCAAAATGTAGGTGGAAACACTGGAAACTCTCGGACGGTCACCGCTAAACAGTTCAAGGAGCTGGGACCACCAAAGTTTATTGGAGAGCCAAAACCACTTAAGGTGGAAGCATGGATAAAGCAGATAACCAAGATATTTGATGCCTTGGGATGCTCTGAGGAGCAAAAGGTTACTTTTGCCGCCTTTATGTTGCGAGGAGAGGCAGACATCGGTGGGAATCGGTAAAAGCGACTCAACCGCCAGACCGAAAATGTCTTGGGAGAAGTTCTAAGAACTATTCAACGACAGGTACTTTCCCGAAAGTTCGTCACATGAAGGAGGTGGAGTTCATCAAGTTGGAACAGAATAATATGACCGTGTCACAGTACGAAGCAAAGTTTGCCGAGTTGTCCCGGTTTGCGTCCCACTTGGTGGATAATGAAAAAAGAATGACGCGGATGTTTTTAAGAGGTTTGAAGCCGGAGATACGTCAACATCTTATTTCTCATAAACTGTGTTTGTATTCAAATGTTGTAAATAGGGCTTAGTTAGTGGAGCGCAATAACGAGTCAACGCAACCAAAAGAGAACAGCCGGTAAAATGATAATACCAGTGAGAGCAGTCATCGAAGCGGTGACAACAAGCATGGAGGAAATCAACAGGCCAGAAGTGGTAACCACTTCGGTGGTAATCAGGGCCAAAATAATAAGAATGGGCATTTCAAGAAGAGGAGATTCAACAATGATGGAAAGACGTCAGCACTAGCACATGTCGTTAAGGAAGGAGAACGACCACCTATCATATGCTTCAAATGTGGAGGGGAGGGGCACATCACCCAATAGCGCGATGTCAGTCCAAAGCATGTTATAATTGTGGAAGAGAAGGTCACTTAGCCCAATTTTGTCATTCACTGAAGACAAGTTCAGCTAGGATGGAGGCACCAAAGGCCATCCCAGAAAAGTCAAAATCGGTAGTGCAAGGGAGAGCGTTTGTTTTGACCTCCCAGAAAGCAAGGAACCCGAATGAGGTCATCACGGGTAAGCTTATCATAAATTCTAGAGAAGTCTATACTTTATTTGATACCGGTTCTACCCATTCTTTTATTTCTCCTACTTGCGCTCAACGATTAAATTTGACTCCGGAGAAATTAGACTTTGACTTATCTGTGGAAACTCCGTTAGGAGAAACCTTCATTGCATCCACTGTTTATAAGTCTTGTTTGGTTCAAATTGGTACCCTCACATTACCTGTCGATCGTATTTCATTGAAAATACTTGCATTTGACGTGATTCTAGGGATTGATTGGTTAACTATTCATCATACAAAAATTGATTATTTTCGTAAGGTTGTTAGCTTTCTTATTACTAACCAATCTATTATGCGAATTCAAGCGACCAAACCATTAAAATCAATCACTGTCATTTCAAGACATAAAGCTATTCGTTTATTGAAAAATGGATGTCAAGCTTTCTTAGCTCATGTCACAGATTTAAACAAAAATACGTCAGTTTTGAATGATATTTCTATTGTTAATAAATTTCCTGACGTATTCCTTGAAGAACTTCCTGGCCTACCCCAGAGCGTGAAATTGAATTTTGTATCGACCTTGATCCTGGTACCAAACCCATTTCCAAAACCCCATATCGAATGGCTCCTATTGAACTTCAGGAGTTAAAGACCCAACTGCAGGAATTGTTAGACATTGGCTTTATTCGTCCTAGTACGTCTCCTTGGGGTACTCTTGTTCTATTCGTGAACAAGAAAGATGAGAGTATGCAACTTTGTATTGATTATCGGGAGTTGAATCATGTCACCATCAAAAATAGGTACCCATTGCCACGTATTGATGACCTGTTTGACCAGTTGCAAGGAGCCAAATTCTTTTCAAAGATTGATCTTCGTTCTGGATATCACCAATTGAAGATTAGAACCGATGACATTCCAAAGACGACTTTCATAACTTCGATGCGGGCATTATGAATTCTAGTCATGTCCTTTGGATTGACTAATGCTCCCGCCGCCTTCATGGATATGATGAACCAAGTATTCAAGGAATATTTGGATCACTTTGTGGTAAATCTTTATTGATGACATCCTTATTTATTCCAAAAGCCGTGAAGATCATGAGCAACACTTGAGGCTGACACTCCAAAAGCTTCGTGAATACAAGCTTTATGCCAAGTTGAAGAAATACGAGTTCTGGCTTGAGGAAGTAGCATTCCTTGGGCACGTAGTATTAAGTCATGGAATATCTGTTGACCCGGCAAAGATTAAAGCTATTCAAAGTGGTAGCAACCTAAATCAAGGATCAAGAAATACGTAGCTTTCTCGGTTTAGTTTGGTTATTATCGAGATTCGTGGAAGGATTTTCTCGAATCGCTACACCATTAACTCAGCTAACTTGGAAAGATACAAAGTTCAGTTGGAGCGAAGAATGTGAGAAGAGTTTTCAAGAACTCAAAAGGAGACTCATTTCGGCACCTGTTCTGACAATACCATATGGCTAGGAGGGATTTGTCATCTACAGTGATGCTTCGGGCAAAGGGTTGGGATGTGTTCTCATGCAACATGGGAAAGTCATAGCCTATTCCTCGCGATAACTCAAAGAATATGAGAGGAATTATCCTACTCATGATCTAGAGTTGGCAGCTGTTGTCTTTGCACTTAAAATTTGGAGGCATTACTTGTATGGGGAAAAAGTGGAGATCTTTATGGATCATAAAAGCCTCAAATATTTCTTCACTCAAAAGGAACTCAACATGCGAAAACGACTTTGGCTTGAACGGTTGAAAGATTATGATCATATCATCCAATACCATCCTGGAAAAGCGAACGTGGTAGCTGACGCATTGAGTAGAAGATCATATGCAAGTATGAGTGCGATATTGTCAACGCAAAGGCCCATTTTATGTGACTTGCAAAGGATGGAGATAGAGTTAAAGACTCCAGGGACCCATATGATGATGGCGAATATACGAGTAGAACCAACTTTAATCGATAAAGTTAAAGCTGCTCAACCTACAGACCTGGAGCTAATGCGTATGAGGAAGAAAGTGCAAGAAGGTGCTATGCCGGAAGCAAGAATCGATGAAGAAGGAATACTTCGAGTCAACTCCAGACTTGGTGTTCCTAACGACCCTGATTTAAAGTATAAAATCACGATGGAGGCGCACAACACACCGTTTGCAATCCATCCTGGGAGTACCAAAATGTATCATGATCTTCGACATACATTTTGGTGGAGCAATATGAAGAGAGAGATAACGTTGTTTATCTCAAGGTGTCTAACTTGTCAACGAGTTAAAGCGGAGCATCAAGTACTAAAAGGTCCATTGCAACCACTTGAAATTCCATAATGGAAGTGGGAGCACATTACCATGGATTTTCAAGCACGGTCTTCCTAAAGTTTCTCAAGGCATAGATGCGATTTGGGTCATTATTGATAGATTGACCAAGTCTGTTTCATTTCTTACCGATATTTAGAAACTTATACACTTGAACGCTCTTGCTCAGATGTACATAAATGAGATTGTAAGATCGCATGGTATGCGGTATCCATAGTTTCGATCGAGACCCAAGATTCACTTCATGATTTTGGGTTAGTTTGCAAAAAGCTATGGGCACGGACTTCACGATTTAGCTCAAAGATATCATCCTCAAATGGACTGGACAATGGAGAGGACTATTCAAACTCTTGAAGATCTATTAAGACTCTGTGTCCTTGATTTCAAGGGAAGTTGGGACAAGTTCTTACCATTGGTGGAGTTTTCCTACAACAACAGTTATCAAGCAAGTATTGGCATGACTCCATTCGAAGCATTGTATGGAAGAAAGTGTCATTCTCCAGTATGCTGGGATGAGGTGGGTGAAACAACGTTGTTGGGACTAGAGTTGGTACGTATGACTACAGAAAAGATTCAAACGATCCGGCAACGTATAAAAACCTCACAAGATCGACAAAAGAGTTATGCTGATCTTCATCGAAAGGATGTAGAATTCGATATAGGAGATCATGTGTTGTTACGTGTTGCTCCATGGAAAGGAGTTATGAGATTTGGAAAGAGAGGAAAGCTCAATCCTCGATTCATCGACCCATTTTTAATCCTCGATCGAGTAGGAACTGTGGCCTATAGATTCGCCTTACCGCCAAGTATGTCTCGTGTTCATAATGTTTTTCACATATCTATGTTGCATAAATATGTGAAAGACCCGAACCACATTATTGAGTTAGAACCAGACTAGATAGAGGAAGATTTAACGTATGAAGAGTTACCTATTAAAATCTTGGATAAGAAGGATCATGTTCTACGCTCCAAGGTTATACCTCAAGTCAAAGTTTTGTGGAGAAACCACGATGTGGAGGAAATGACTTGGGAGTTAGAATCTGAGATGAAGTCAAGGCATCCTCATCTCTTCGACATACCAGGTATGTACCCTAATTTCGAGGATGAAATTTCATAAGAAGGGGAGGTTGTAAGACCCCAACTTTTATGAATAAAGAATAATTTTCTCGAATTATATTTTTGAATATTATGGTGTTGATTTGATATAATGTTATAGTTGTGGGTAATATTTACAAATTTTGCAAAGTAAGCAAGTGGTCATATAATATTCGATTGGTCGGGGAATATTCTTTTTGTCAGGGAATATTCGTACGACGGCACAATCATTGGTGGACCCCACAATGGAAGTATTGTCGTAGTTAGAAAACGACAAAATTATCTTTCTATAAAAATAACGGTGGAGGTGTTACCGTTAAAAGCATTGAACTACCCGTAGTAAAATTACGAGAATCTGGCGTGGTTGCATAGTAGCACACGGTATTGATTATTGATGTTTACGTGAGAAGTCACTCAGTTATACTCAATTATTGCTACAATATTTGCTACATCATATCTCTTATATTATTGATTCAATTATTGTCACAATATCATCTATATAATATGTTATATTATTAAATCAATAATTGAGACGACAAGTTATAATATTAATGATTAATAATTGTTGAAAGATTAAATATGTGTTGATTAAAAATAAAATGATTTGTGGTAATATTTATTCAATCCTTGATGTATATAAAGAGTCTATTATGAGACGTTTGTGGTAAATTTGGTTATTCTATGGGGGCCCATATGTCATCATCTAAGAGTCTCTTTCGCCAAGAGTAATTACCTTTACCAGACGTCAAACCACTTGCCGTTTCATATTATAGGCATCGAACCAATTGTCGTTTCACATTACAAGCGTCAAACCACTTGGTGTTTCACATTACAGGTGTCAAACCACTTGGTGTTTCACATTACATGCGTCAAACCACTTTTCTTTTCACATCACCAATCGTCAAGCCGCTTGCCTTTTCACATTGCAAGTGCTAAGCTAGAAATCTTCTATAAATAGAGGCCTAGTTCTTCATTATTTTTCACGAATTCATTCAAGCTATAGAGAGAGAAAGTATAGAGAGAATAAGAGAGAAAGAAGAAGAGTATTTTGTTACTACACTATTGCAGTATTCAATCTCCTACTAATGTAAGGGGTGTTATTTCTTTTGTATTCATGAAGAGAACTTCTGTTATTCCATTCTTTATTATTCTGTTAGAATAACTTGTATACGCGGACTTCCCTATATTTGGTGAAATTTTCCTATTATTCTAGTCTTTATTATTCTGTTGGAATATCCATGTTCGTGCGTTTTTCTTGGGACACGGTTCGATCTTTATTATTATTTTTGGAATATCCTGTCTCATGCGTTTTACACCGGACTGATTCCGTCTTTATTATTATTCATTGGAATATCTCGCTCATGCATGCGCTTTTACGCCTTGGGACCTGGTTCCGATCTTTATTATTACATTGGAATATCCGTCTGCATGCGTTTCTGCCGGACTGGTTCCGTTATTTATTATTCATTGGAATAACTCGCCATGCGGTCTATCGCATGCATGGTGATTTCTTTTGTTATTCCATTCTTATTATACTCAGTTGATTAAAACTTTGACTTCTATACTCCATGAAATTAGTGGAATATCCTTGATATTTGCGCTTCATCCAGTATCTTTTCATGGAAATATTCTTCCGAGCATTCTTGAATTTTACTCTACAAAGCAAGATCATGTTGACAATTTGAACGTTATTGGTTCCCCGGATAAATTAATTCTTGAACTTGTTTTATTGAATTCTATATCATTGTCATCATCCTCATGTTTATATTCTCATTGAAAGTCATCTGGCCTGTAAGTGCATAGATGGACTTGGTATGATTATGACCAGGATCATTGGTGTAATCATGGTAGTAATGTTACAAATGATGTGGTAAAAGTCTTCATTGGCTCGTAGAGCGTTGATGGACAGTTGTTGGCATAATCATGACCATTAATGAATACACAAATATTCTTGGCCCGTAGTGCATGGATAATTGTGGTCGTGATACTAAAGAATATCATTTGCCGTAGTGCAGGGGTGATTCGATGATGTGGATTATTTATTAAGCTGAGTCCCAGTTCCGGATATCACCAATTGAAGATTAGAACCGATGACATTCCAAAGACGGCTTTTAACTCTGCAGGCATTATGAATTCTAGTCATTTCCTTTGGATTGACTAATGCTCTTCACGCCTTCATGGATATGATGAACCTAGTATTCAAGGAATATTTGGATCACTTTTTATGGTCGTCTTTATTGATGACATCCTCATATATTCCAAAACCCGTGAAGATCATGAGCAACACTTGAGGCCGATACTCCAAAAGCGTCGTGAATATAAGCTTTATGCCAAGTTAAAGAAATGTGAGTTCGACTTTGAGAAGTAGCATTCCTTGGGCACGTGGTATCAAGTCATGGAATATCATTGACCCAAAGAAAGATTGAAGCTATTCAAAGTCGGGAGCAACCTAAATCAATGACCAAAAGTACATAGCTTTCTCGGCTTTAAATTGGTTATTATCGGAGATTCAGTAGAAGGGTTTACTCGAATCGCTACTCCACTAACTCAATTTGACTCGGAAAGATACAAATTTCGTTGGAGCGAGGAATGTGAGAAGAGTTTTCAAGAACTCAAGAGGAGACTCATTTCAAAGACTGCTCGACAATACCATCCGTTCGGAGAGGATTTGTCATCTACATTGATGCTTGGGCAAAGGGTTAGGATGTGTTCTCATCACAACATGGGAAAGTCATAGTTTATGCCTCACGACAACTCAAAGAATATGAGAAGAATTATCCTACTCATGATCTAGAGTTGGCAGCTGTTGTCTTCGCACTAAAGATTTGGAGGCATTACTTGTATGGGGCGAAAGTGGAGATCTTTACGGATCATAAAAACCTCAAATATTTCTTCACTCAAAAGGAACTCAACATGCGACAACGACGTTGGATTGAACTATTGAAAGATTATGATCATACTATCCGATACATCCTGGAAAAGCGAATGTGGTAGTTGGCGCATTGAGTAGAAGATCATATGCGGGTACGAGTGCAATATTGTCAATGCAAAGTCCCATTTTGTATGACTTGCAAAGGATGGAGATAGAGATAAAGACTCCAGGGACCCACGTGATGATGGCAAATATCTGAGTAGAACCGAGCTTTAATTGATGAAATTAAAGATGCTCAAGTTACGATCCTGAGATCGGATGATGCGTGATGAGGAAGAAAGTGCAAGAAGGTGCGATCTGGGAAGCAAGAATCGATGAAGAAGGAATACTTGAGTCAACTCCGGACTTTGTGTTCCTAACAACCCTCGATTTAAAGTATAAAATCATGATGGAGGCGCACAACACACCGTTTGCAATCCATCACAGGAGTACCAAAATGTATCATGATCTTCGACATACATTTTGGTGGGGCAATATGAAGAGAGAGATAGTATTTGTTTATCTCAAGGTGTCTAACGTGTCAACGAGTCAAGGTGAGCATCAAGTACCAAAAGGTCCATTGTAACCACTTGAAATTCCGAATGGAAGTGGGAGCACATTACCATGGATTTCAAGCACGGCCTTCCTAAGGTTTCTCAAGGCATAGATGCGATTTGGGTCATTGTTGATAGATTGACCAAGTTTGCTCATTTCTTACCGATACGATAAACTTATACACTTGAACATCTTTCTCGTATGTACATAAATAAGATTGTAAGACTGCATGGTATGCCGGTATCCATAGTTTCTGATCGAGACCCAAGATTCACTTCACGATTTTGGGTTAGTTTGCAAAAAGCTATGGGCACAGACTTACGATTTAGCTCGGCATATCATCCTCAGATGGACGGACAGTCGGAGAGGACTATTCAAACTCTTGAAGATCTATTAAGACTCTGTGTCCTTGATTTCAAGGGAAGTTGGGACAAGTTCTTACCATTGGTGGAGTTTTCCTACAACAACAGTTATCAAGCAAGTATTGGCATGACTCCATTCGAAGCATTGTATGGAAGAAAGTGTCATTCTCCAGTATGCTGGGATGAGGTGGGTGAAACAACGTTGTTGGGACTAGAGTTGGTACGTATGACTACAGAAAAGATTCAAACGATCCCAAGAACGTATAAAAACCTCACAAGATCGACAAAAGAGTTATGCTGATCTTCATCGAAAGGATGTAGAATTCGATATAGGAGATCATGTGTTGTTACGTGTTGCTCCATGGAAAGGAGTTATGAGATTTGGAAAGAGAGGAAAGCTCAATCCTCGATTCATCGACCCATTTTTAATCCTCGATCGAGTAGGAACTGTGGCCTATAGACTCGCCTTATCGCCAAGTATGTCTCGTGTTCATAACGTTTTTCACATATCCATGTTACATAAATATGTGGAAGACTCGGACCACATTATTGAGTTGGAACCGGACAAAATAGCGGAAGATTTGACATATAAAGAGGTTCCTGTTCAAATCTTGGATAAGAAGGAACATATTCTACGCACCAAGGTTATACCTCAAGTCAAAGTTTTGTGGAGAAACCACGATGTTGAGAAAATGACTTGGGAGTTAGAAGTTGAAATGAAATCAAGGTATCCTTACCTCTTCGATATACCAGGTACGTACCCTAATTTCGAGGGCGAAATTTCATAAGAAGTGGAGATTGTAAAACCCCAACTTTTCTGAATAAAGATGAATTTTCTATAAATATTATTTTTGAATATTATGGAGTGAAATTGATATAATAGTTGTGGGTAATATTTATAAATTTTTGCAAAGCACGCAAGTTGTTATATAATATTCGATTGGTCTGGGAATATTCGTTTTAACAGGAATATTAGTACAACAACGACACAATCATCAGTGACCTATTAACGGAATTATTGTCGGATTGAGAAAACGACAAAAATACTTTATGAAAATAACTATGAAAGTTTTACTGTTAATCTGTTGAAACACCCGGTGTTAAAAGTACAAGAATGTCTGGCGTGGTTGCATAGTAGCAACACGATATTGATTATTGATGCTTACGTGATAAGTCACTCGGTTTTGTTGGTATTATTAATGTAATAATACGTAAAATCTTTTTATAAAAATGAATACTTTTATAAAGTTATTCTATAAATAGAATATATTATATTCTATTATGCATAGTGTTGCATAATGTATGCGCATAGTGTTTTGCATAGTAAAATCTTTTTATATAAAACAAAATACTTTTATAAAGCTATCTGTTTTATTAGACAATAATTAGAATATATTATATTTTATTATGCATAGTATTTGTATAGTGCCTGCATAGTGTTTGCATAGTAAAATCTTTTATAAAGTTATTCGTTTTATTAGATTATAAATAGAATATATTATATTTTATTTAAGATTTTGCTTTAAATATGGACCTTCAGATTAAAGTAAATCAATCTGGACCGTTCATGAGTTAGTTACTATGCAGTCCATTTTCTATAAATAGAAGCTCATTCCTTCATTATTTTCTTATGAATTCACTAAAACTCTAGAGAGAGAAAATTATAGAGAGAAAAAAGAAAAGATTTCTGCTACTTAACTACTCTTATATTCATTTCTTTTATGGTAAGGGGTGTTATTCTTTCTTATTCATAAAGAGAACTGTTGTTATTCCATTGCTTATTATTCTGTTGGAATAACCTGTATACGCGGTCTACTCTATACTTGGTGACATTATTCTATTATTCCGTCTTTACTATTACATTTGGAATATATCCGTTCATGCGTTTTTGTGGGACCTAATTAAAATCTTTATTATTACGTTGGAATATCACGTCATATGCTTTCTGTGGGACCGTTCCGCCTTTATTATTATTATTATGTTGGAATATCATATACATGCATTTTACGCCGGACCGATTCCGATCCTTATTAGTATTCATTGGAATAACTCGTCATCATAAGTACCGCATGCAGGTGATTTTCGTTGTTATTCCATTCTTTATTATTACATTGGAACATCCTGCCGTTTGCAAATTTCGCGACCTTGTTCCGTTATTTCAGATTCATTGGAATAACTCGCATCATGCTAATCATCGCATGCATGGTGATTTCTTTTGTTATTCTATTCTTTATTATACTCAGGTTGGTTAAAGTTTTGACTTCTATACTCCATGAAATTAGTAGAATATCCTTGATATTTGCGCTTCATCCGAAGATCTTTTCATGGAAATATTCTTCCGATCATTCTTGAATTTTACTCTCAAAGCAATATCATGTTGACAATTTGGACATTAGTAGTTCTTGGACAAATTAATTCTTGAACTTGTTTTATTGAATTCTTATATCATTGTCATCATCCTCATGTTTATATTATGTTGAAAGTCATCTGTATTCAGATGGCATGATGGACTTGGTATGATTATGACCGAGGATTATTCGGTGTAATCATGACCGTAATGTTACAAATGATGTGGTAAAAGTCCTCATTGGCGTAGTAGTGCATTGATGGACGCTTGTTGGCATGATCATGACCATTAATGAATACACAAATATTCTTGGCCCGTAGTGCATGGATAATTGTGGTTGTGATACTAAAGAATATCCTTGGTCAGTAGTGCGGGGGTGATTCGATGATGTGGAATATTTATTGTCGAGTCTCAAATGATAATGATGATGAAAAACCTTTTAATCATAAAAGATAGTAGATTTTATTTTCTACTTGACTCTTTTAATGGATTGCTTGTTCACCGCAGATTAAACTTGATGTCTATTATATTTTATCGGTTTAACATTGTTGTAGACTAATGATAATTTATTCGCATTATCTTAGTCATAATATTTCTTCTTTGGGCTAGTTGAGCTCACCCTTTCTTTCTTTATTCTCTTGAAATGAGAATATATTTGGGACGAGTCTGGGAGCGGAGTGATGGTCCAGAGGATAGCATTAGTAGTCCTCACTATTCTGTGAAATAGTGTGATAATAATTGTAATGAGGACTCCTTTTGAGTTTGTATAATCTCTAGTAGATAATATTTGTATTCAAACTCACAGTTTATGTTTTGTCGTATTGTACACGACAGTTGTATTAGTAAGTTGTATTTGAATTCTGTACCATGTATCTGGCGACCCAAGATGGGTGATGTATACCTAATTTTGGGGGCGTCACAATTTTCAATTATGTTGTTAATTTAGGCGATATAATAGCATACATGTGTAGTTCATACTCCAGTCTACAACATCAAACTAACAACATGACCTAAAACATAAACCACAAGCAAGATCAAGGCCTGCAAACACTCTGTCAGACAAGATCTGGGTTTCTGGGTTGCCCAGAAACCCAATTCCGTTATCGGTCAACGCAGTTTGACTGCTTATAACTTGAAATATAGACACGATCCAACCCTGATTCAAGTTTCAGAACAACGACCACATAACATACTACAAGTTCAAACATTTAAAACACTAAACACATTAATAGGGACAGATCTAGGAGAACTGACATGTGACTGTTAGACACAATTTTTCCAGATTTTTGAAAACTTCTAAATCGTGCATCTAGATGTTATAGATCCATGATCCAACAACCCAGATCAATAAAAGACACCTTAATACACTACTTTGACCCACAAACAACAACCTCTAGCATCAAATCATAAAATTTCTAGATTTAGGGTTTTTAATACCTTTTTGAGCCTTGATCTTGATTTCTGATCCATGATCCTGTTGTTGACTTGCTATAGATCAATCTAAGAACTGAATCAGTAAAGAATTTTGTGGGTCTAGAGAGAGGATGGCATGGTTGAGTGTTTGTGGACAATTAAAGCTAAATAATGACTTTCTCTCTCTTCAATTATTTTTATAATTGGTTGTAATAGAAATGGCTGGTAAAATTGTTCTGATTGCTGTGATATAAGTCCCATGTGGGATATCTAGAGGCTCACTAACTCCAAATATGGCTATAATTGCAAGCTAATTCAATAATGCACCAAGGGCATTTTAGACTTTTTCATTCATTTAAGGGTATTTTAGTAACTTGTGCAAACCCTTTGGGTTTAACCATTAGGGTTTAACCCTAAGGTTTTAATTTTTTTTTAAAATTTAAAAATTAAGATTTGTAAATTATAATTAGGGTTTCCTAATTATATTATAATCCCTAATCACATTAGGGCTTGTTAATTAGGATCAATATTTTTTAATTAACAACAAAATTATTAAATTAACAATTAGGTTTTCCCTAATTATAGATTAGAGTTTCTAATCCAGAAATTAGGTTTTTCTAACTAATCAATTAGGGTTATCTCTAATTAGGTTTGTAATTAATACACTTGAGCTTTTAAGCCCCTAAATTAGGGTTTTCTAACTGAACGTCGATGTTCTTAATATAATATTAGGGTTTGCCACTGATATATGTTATCTGGTCAACCCTTGACCCTTACCCACATATGTACTCATAAAATATCACATACACAAAATATATGCACATATATACTTAATCCAGAATAATTCACCAAAAAATTTTTAATTCACAAAAATTCCTTCTTGGAAATCTAAAATTCATTCACTTATTTTCTATCTAGGTTTATTATTTAACCTTTATTCAATAATTTAAGATTTAAATAATTTTCTAAATTCTTGGGTCGTCACAACTATCATCTTCCATAAAGATTGTGTGCATGCAGAATGAGGGGCTAATTCCTTTTATGTCAACAATTGTCCATCCAATATGTAACGCCCCAGAAAATCGAACCTTTTGTAAATACTTTTATAATGAATAAAATAATATTATTTGTTATTATTATGTGTTAGTAAGATGAATGTCGTTCTATAACCTAGAAACGTCGGAACGTCGTAGTATTTTAACAACGTGAAGGAATTAAAGTGTTTGAATTTCCAAGACGAAAATAAAAGCTTTCCGAGAAATTTTCCGAAAAATACTATTCATCGATTTCTGCTCGGGAATTATTTTTGAACTTTTGAGAAATACGTAACGTTAAAATATCAAGGTGAGATGGATTATGTAATAATAATTCAAGTATGGAAAATGCAATATTTCGCATGTGGACTTAATTAGAGAACGTTAGGAATATCAAGTGTTAAGATGATAATATAATGAGCGTATGATACGTATGTATTGTGCGAGGTAGTGTATACGAGTATTATACAAAGTATTATACGAGTATGTACGAATGATGGTATATCGTATAATATGAATTAGTATACGAGTTAGAATACGATAATTATATGTGTAGTATATGTTATAAGGTTTTTAGTTAAATGGAATGGACTAGTAGAATTGTGTAGCAATTGAATAGTCCAATAAGAATTAAGATGCAAGCCCAAGTGTTTATTAATGTGAAACCCAAAATAAATCAATGCAAGCCCACAAGAATAATCTAAGTAATTAAACATAAGCCCAATGTAATGATCCAATGGACTAGCTTGATCCATGGGGCAACCCATGGGTGATCTTGGTGCCCAAGTGTTGTGATGACCAAGCATGTTATGTAATGTCCAAGTAATAAGTGTGGTTAGTGTTGGTCGATTTCGCAATTAATGAATACGTGCAAGTATACACGGTCAACAAGTAATACAGTGATAAGAAAAGTATCGTTCCCACGAGGAATTATTTAATAAAAATTACCAAGTACTAACTCTTAACCAAATCAATTTTATTTAAACAACGGCAAATTGTGATTTTTCTAATTAAGAAAACTAAATTAACTAATTAAACTGAATTACTTTATAAATGAATTCAAATAAATAAAGATTAAGACTACAATATCCCCAATTATGAACTACAAATCAATTATCCAATTATCCCAATTATTATGCCTACTGAATTGTTAACAAGAATTTTCAAATGCCAAAAGCCCTTTTCCAAGTGATCAATTGACTTTTATTTAATCCAGATTAATCTTGCTATATTCCTATGCAAAACAATTGAATTAAACTCCTTCAATTCCAATTCCTTATGTGTTACATGCAGTGAACAGATATTTCTATTCAATTCACAAACCTAATTATTCACTTTGCAAATAACTAAGTCACATGATATCATGCCCAGTTCTAACCCTAGAATTCCTCTTTCAATTCCTTCTAGAGTAACAAGGTAATTACTGATCAAATAATTAAGCAATAAGCACAAGACAAGATAAACAATTCACCTTGACATAAATAATTGGAATAAATCAAATAATTAATTCATAAACTTAAAAGGTTCAATTGAAATCTTAATAAAAGAGTTAGTTCATGATTAATGAATTAAAACCAAGAATCCACAACTGAATAGACATTAAAAGATAAAAGTATGATAAGAAAAGAGAATAGAATCTGTTGTCAGCAAATCTGATGTTCCCCTCTTGCTCTTGCTCTTGATCTTCAGTGTTCTTCAATTTGCTTCAATATCCAATGACTAATTAAGAACTAGGGTTTATATTCTAATCTAATGAAGTGTTTTATCTAGTCTAATCTATGTAATCTCCTCTTATTTTATGCCTTACATCATGTATTTATAGGTGACAAGTCTAATTTTTAGCTTAGGAATAAACCCAATCCAATTTGGAGTCAAAAAAGTGTCAAAATTCGCCCCAAAACGCATCCAAGCCTAATTGGACCTTCCCAGTACCCAAAGACCTTTGGGATACGACACTAGAAGCTGCCCCTAGTGCCCGTTGGCTGCAAATAAACATGAAATGGGCGCCCGACCCTTTGGAACATTTTTCGACAATTTTCGCTCCGACGTCCTTTGGGAAAATGGTCATAACTTTTTCATCTGAACTCCGATTTTGATGATTCAAGATTTTCCGGAAAGAGGAGACGTAGATCTACAACTTTCATTCTTTAAGTATTTCGAAATAAGGTCCCAAAAAATACTCAAATTGGCTCTAAAGTGACTGCTGTGTAAATGGCAAGCCGAAAACGCGCATCTAGCCACCCCAAACATCGATCCAAGTAATTTTTGTCCCAATTCCTACAAAACAACATAAAACATGCATGAATAGACATAAACACTTAAAAACATCCAAAAGATTAAGTTCAAATGCACTCCATTATGAGTATAAAACTCACTCATCAAATACCCCCAAACTTAAACATTTGCTTGTCTTCAAACAAAAACACAAAAGAACTAAAAATAAACAACGTAAATTAACTACATGAATGCATATGCATGATCTACTTCCTAATATACCTACGAACCCAGTAATAAATCAATATGATATATAGCAACAGGCCTCAAAGATACCATTGATACTCAAACAATTTATCTGATCAAATCAAAGTCTATAACTCTAACAAGTTAGTCAATCCAAACCTGTCATCACCAATGTTGTGCATGTGTGCTTGTTAACCATTCTAACCAACCACAATTCAAGATAATCACATAACAAACTTCTTAGAAGGAAAATTTCAGTTCCAATTCAATTACTTTTGTGAACATGACAACTTCGGTTAAAACTAAGAAATTACCAAGTCTAAGGGTAAATACAGGATTTATTTATACTTTTATTCAACCACGAGGGCATTTTTGCTCTTTCTCGTGTTTTTTTCATTTTTTTTTCTCAAGGATGTGCAATGTCCTATTCCCTTAGGCTTTTCAGTGCTACCTTAACGAGCTTTTGACCAACGACTCCCAAGCCATTAAGACCTTAGGGCGCTAGGTGTAAAGACAATCCCCTCGGGCTTACTTACTCAAGTAACAAAGGCCACAAAACTAGACAAGCATGCCACGATGTTTATTCATTTTTTTTCTGGATTTTCTATTTTTTTCTTTTCATCATTTCTTTTTTTTTATTTTTTTTCTTTTTGTAATATATATATCCCATAGATTCCCCCAACTTTTACGTCATTCCAAACTTTTACCGCCAGTTCACTAATTTCCTTAAATTTTAACCAAGATTTTCCTCGAAATAAATTATGAAACCCTTGAACCAAGTGGATTAAAGCAGTTAAACTTTAAGTGCTTCTTAGGTTACATAAGTTTAAGACAGGCTAAGATTATCATCATGATTAAAATTAGAACTCATCATCAATTATCAACACTTTATCAAGTTAACAATTAAAACCAATCTTATCATAAGTAGAGAGCTAAGACCACACCAACCGATCACTGATTCATGCAAAAAAAAAAATCCAATTATACTACATGAACACATACTAATGCAACACATATATGAATATTCAAATAACTACCATGTATTATATGCAACCTAAAAAAAACACAACACTAACACAAAAAAAACGAACAACCATGAAGATAACTAACTATATGCAATACGACACTAAAATGCCCCCAAACTTAAACTAGACATTGTCCTCAATGACTAAAATAGAAAAAATTAAAGCAGATGACTTCCCTAAAAATATAGCAATCTTCCTCCTTATCCGCTAAGTTTGGAGAATAGGCTAAGCACATGGAACAAATTGGGCACCTCACTTGAATTTGACTTGAATAACCTGTAAACCATGATAGAAATAATTTTATTAAATTCTAAATAAATGTAAATTCAAAACTACTAATATAAAACCTAATAAAACTAAAAATAAAAATTAAACTTGGGTTGCCTCCCAATAAGCGCTTGTTTTATAGTCTCAGCCTGACTTCTTCAATTCGCTATCCAATTCCCCTACGAAAATTGAGGAACCCTCCATCCATCAGAAGCAATGTCTCTTTTGGGAGGTTCCTAATTGTAATGGCCATTGAGTTTAAGTCACCTAGCATGATCTTTTTAGATAGGATCCCCATTAAGTACGGCAAACCACTAGGTGCTTTCCCCATTGTGTTTGTGATCAAATTATGGCATGGAGGCTTGTCAAACACAATGGGCTCTTCCTCTATCTTCTCCTTTTCAACCCACCATGACTCCACAGTTGTACTAGCTCTTTTGTCATAAAAGAGCTTTGCCTCTGTTTATGTTGCCAATTGGGCATGGTTTTGCAAAACTGCCCGGATTCTTGAACTTTGGTGGAGGAGGCACATGGGATACTAATGAAATTGGCTCATCTTCGTTGAATCTTATAGTTAAATCTTCGTCGATCTCCTTTTCCTTGACTGTCTCTTGCAAATCCTTTCCACTACGTAGAGTCACAGCCTTGCAATGCTCATCTCTGGCCGGATTTATCTCTGTATCACTAGGGAGTGTTACAAGTGGGCGGTTATTCATTGCAAGTGCTATCTGCCCTAATTGATTTTCCAGATTCTTTTTTGACGCACCTTGGCTTTTCATATTCATCTCTACTTGATTCAATATTTTGTCTTGTTCATCGTTCCTTTTTTCAGTAGCTCTAATAAATTTTTCTAAGGCTTCTTCCAAACTTGATTTCCTTTCTGGTTGTTATGGAGTCTGATTTTGAAAACCGAATGTGTTTTGCTGTCTAGGCGCTTGAGCTTGATTATTACTCCAAGAAAATCTCGGATGATTTCTCCAACCCGGATTATACGCGTTTTGGTTCGGATACGGTTGGGTAGACCGACTATAGCTCCCTGAAGGTGATTCAAAGATTTATGGCACATTGATCTGTAGCATGACTCCCAGCACATAACTCACAAACCATAGCTACTTGCTGCGTGGATGGTGGACTCCATGTTTCTATTTTCTTAGCTATTACGGACACCTGTGCTGCCAATTCTGAAAGTGTCGCGAGTCCATCAATCCCTGTTTCCATTAGTTGAGTCATGTTTGCCATCCTTCGCCTCCGTTGGGCTGCGATAACCTCCAACATCTTCGAATTTGCCTCAATTTGTATTCGCTCTACAAAAAATGTATTAAGTCCATCAATCCCTGTTTTCCTTGGTTGAGTTATGTTCGTGTATGGCCATTGATACGCAAAGTCATCCATGGTACCTGAAAAGAGAGAAATATAGGAAGAGAATTAAAAATAAAAATAAAAATGTTTAAACTAAGACTAATTTGATTGAAATTAATATTGGTAAATAATTATTAAATTACTTCCCTGGCAACGACGCCAAAAACTTGTTGGTCAATTTCGCAATCAATGAATACGTTCAAGTATACACGGTCAACAAGTAATAAAGTGATAAGAAAAGTATCGTTCCCACGAGGAATTATTTAATAAAAATTACCAAGTACTAACTCTTAACCAAATCAATTTTATTTAAACAATTTGCAAATTGTGTGATTTTTCTAATTAAGAAAACTAAATTAACTAATTAAACTGAATTACTTTATAAATGAATTCAAATAAATAAAGATTAAGACTACAATATCCCCAATTATGAACTACAAATCAATTATTCAATTATTCCAATTATTATGCCTACTGAATTGTTAACAGGAATTCTCAAATGCCAAAAGCCCTTTTCCAAGTGATCAATTGACTTTTATTTAATCCAGATTAATCTTGCTATATTCCTATGCAAAACAATTGAATTAAACTCCTTCAATTCCAATTCCTTATGTGTTACATGCGGTGAACATATATTTCCATTCAATTCACAAACTTAATTATTCACTTTGCAAATAACTAAGTCACATGATATCATGACCAGTTCTAACCCTAGAATTCCTCTTTCAATTCCTTCTAGAATAACAAGGTAATTACTGATCAAATAATTAAGCAACAAGCACAAGACAAGATAAACAATTCACCTTGACATAAATAATTAGAATAAATCAAATAATTAATTCATAAACATAAAAGGTTCAATTGAAATCTTAATAAAAGAGTTAGTTCATGATTAATGAATTAAAACCAAGAATCCACAACTGAATTGACATTAAAAGATAAAAGTATGATAAGAGAAGAGAATAGAATCATTGTAAACCAAATCGATGCTCCCTCTTGCTTTGCTCTTGATCTTCTTGGTGTTCTTCAATTTGCTTCAATCTCCAATGACTAATTAAGAACTAGGGTTTATATTCTAATCTAATGGAGTGTTTTATCTAGTCTAATCTATGTAATCTCCTCTTATTTTATGTCTTACATCATGTATTTATAGGTTACAAGTCTAATTTTTAGCTTAGAAACAAACCCAATCCAATTTGGAGTCAAAAAGGTGTCAAAATTCATCCCAAAACGCGTTCAAGCCTAACCAAACCCTTCCCAAATGACCAAAGAGCGGCACAGACTAGAAGAAGCTGCCCCTAGCCCGTAGTGCCACTGCAAATAGGCATGAAATGGGCGCCCCGGCGCTAGAACATTTTTTGACATTTTCTGCTCCGACGTTATTTGTAAAATTGGCCATAACTTCTTCGTTCAAACTCCAATTTCGATGATTCAAGATGTTACGGAAAGAGGAGAAGTAGATCTACAACTTTTATTCTTTAAGTCTTTCGAAATAAGGTCCCGAGAAATACTCAAATTGGCTCTGAAGTGACTGCTGTGTAAATAGCAAGCCGAAAACGCGCATCTAGCCACCCCAAACATCGATCCAAGTAATTTTTATCCCAATTCCTACAAAATAACATAAAACATGCATGAATAGACATAAACACTTAAAAACATCCAAAAGATTAAGTTCAAACGCACTCAATTATGAGTATAAAACTCACTCATCAGTTAGCAAGTTTATTTAATAATTAAGTAAGTGAATAGTAAGGAGGTTTGTAAAGGAGGTGGGATGTGCTTTTGACTATTATTCCTTAACATTAGCAAGCCTATAAATAGAGGAAGAGATTGTTCTTTATTTGCTTGTTCAATTTCATCCAACTTCCAACTTAAGTGTTAGAGAGAATAAACACATTTAAGCTGTAATAACCTATTTTTTTATATAATTAAATATTAATTGATTTTATCTTATACAATTGTATTTAAATGGGAAAAGGTAAATGATTTTGTTTCTTTCTTTTCTTCCTTGTTTTGTTTGGAAAATTAAATTCTTTTAGTAGATAATTAAATAACTGATTAAATTAAAATTTGAAGAAGATAATTCCTTTTGTTAAAGTCTTGTGGTAAAATTATTCGGAGCGGGAAGCTACTTGGGAGATAGAGGAGTCTATTCGAGATTTTATATCCGCATCTTTTGATAATTAGGTATTTTCCATTCTTTTGATTCCGACGACGGAATCCTTTTTAAGGGGGAGGTAATGTAATATCCCGAAAAAAAATAATAATATTAAATTTATATTCTTAAAACATATTGTTTGGAACTTGTCATTTATTTGGGTCAAACTAGTTATTTAAATTATGTGGGCTAATAAATATTAATAAGTGATAGATAATATTATGTGGTTAAAATTTGGGCCTTAATATTAATTTAACCCAAATAGAAGTTTGTTAGGGCAACTTAATTAATAAATAGCTAAACCTAATATTACTTCATTATACAAACTGAATAAGAAGAGGTGGCTACTTTGGAGATAAAGGGAACAACTACAAAGGGGGCTCAGGTGAAGAAAGACTAGAGATTTTGATCACTAGTGGGGAAATTTCATCAGTAATAAGTAAGTATATTATACATTATATAAAGTGGGGATAAATCACGTGGTTCCATATTAAATAATTAAATTTAGTATGTTGTTTTTTTTCATCATGAGCAAGTACTTTTGTAATTCAAGAACTAAGAGCGATCTTTAAAGATGAGAGAGTTTATTTATTAATGTAATACTTATACGGATGTACTTATTATTATTATCACTTTATTCCAATCAGATTGAATGGAGGGACTAGTCTGTGATTGATTTTGGAGATCCTAAAATAATAAATTGATGATTTCTTTTAAAAAAAAATATATATATATATAGAAGTAGTAATTAAAGTTTACGAAAACTTGCATAATTTGCAAGAGATGTTATACAAATAAATATGTAAGATTATATGGAATGAATTAAATCTTAATATTATAAGTAATTATATTTTATAGTCGTACCAAATAGAAGTGTTCATATTTTTATAAATGTACTTACATTTAGTATTATTAATTTGTGTAATTAGTTCGGACGGAAGGAACTTAAAGAATTATATTTGGAATATAAATTTTGGAGTATTAATAATTGATATAAGGCAATGATTAAAGGCATATTAAATAGATTATAAATTATTTTGGAATTATTGAATTGGATTATATTTAATTTGAGGTGAATATGTTTAGGTGATGAATAACGTTTCGTATTTAATATCGTTGGCATTTGAGGGTAAGATTTTGTGGAGTGTGCTATAAATGGTTTGAAAGTATCAGTCTGGATTAAAGTACTCTTTCAAATGATACCTTTGTTAAATTTGATTTGTTCGTTTGTTTCCTTATTTGAATTCTATTATGATTTCACATAATTGTTTCTTGTGAAATAAATATATTAGTTTCATTTTAGAGTTGATACGTATGACTCGTATTTTTACTCTTTGAATTAGGTTATCATGTTTAGTATTATTTATTTTGATAATTGTAGAGCGGTACATGTTCTTTACCTTCCTTTTGAAACCTTGTGACTATAATTTGATTTCTTCAACATATACATATAGAACCCTTTTGTTGGTATTATGTCGCATGTGTTGTGACATGATATTTTTGTTAGAATATACCGTAGTAGAGTATACGAGTTATAACCACTGTGGGGTACCACAGCACGTAAATCTTCGCACGAGAGGCGTGACACTTTAAAATGGCGGTGTGATTAGTCCACGACGTCTCCATTTTGGGCTCCGGAGGAAGTGGACCATTTGGTGTTTTGTTGTGGGAGGCGTATGGGTTAACCCTAGTTTTTTGCTTATGCTGGATTTGTGATGTTATGCCAAACACACCTATCCGATTTGCATACATTTGGATTCGCGGTCCAATGTGTGATTTGCACAATGTGGCATTATTTTGGTTACTGTGTGGCATTATTTTGACTTGCTGTGTGGTAATGTGTATTTCGAGCTCATTCGGTATAAAATAACTCCACCATTTTGTTTGACCTATTATTTTATTGGATTAGTTTTGTTGTTTTACATTCGATTCAAGTCATTGAGTTAGTTACTTCAGTTCGTTATTTCTTTAATTCTTTTATTGGTTTCGTCAATTAAATTGATTCAGATATATTCATTACGTTGATTCAGATATATTCCATTCAGATCTTTTGATATTATATTTTCGTTCGTATTTGCACTTGAGGCTTTGTTCAGTATTTTGTCTCAGTTATTTTTGTATATCAGTTGTATATCTTTTGTATATCTGTGATCCGTCTTGGGCAATTGGCTCATGCTGTGTTTTTCTTCAATGAGTTTTGCGAGGGTGATTTCGGGCTAGTGTGATGAGATTTTTGCCTTTGACCATTTAGGTTGATTCGAATTTTAAGTTATGATTATTTTGACTCAGTTTGGAGAATTGTACTTATTACTTTATTAATGGATCACCACTATTAATATTTTGAGGTTGTTAGTGCTCTTTTTATTTATTTTGAGGTTTGTTGTGCTTTGCACGTGACCTCCATTTTCTTTTCGGGAAGGGGGTGTTACAGAGCTAAACTTCTATTGTTAGATTTTCAAAAAGAATAAAGCTAGTCATCAAAGTTAAATGATCATATGCCATTAGTCTTTTATCTCTACCATGATAGCTTGATAGAGAAGTGATGGTCATGTATGTTAAGAACTCATAAGAATTGGATAATCAATGGATTTAAGCCGTATAAGTCGAGAATAAGTAATTTGAATATAAACTTATGAAGAACAATGATGAACTTGTCATATGTTTACCTAAAGAAGTTAGTATGATTGATAAGAGGTAAAAATGTTGGATAAAGGACTTAAAACAATTATAAGTCATAAGAAATGAAATCTTGTAATTTATAATTTGTTAATTTATAAACTTATGAAGAATAAGCCATAACTTAATATGAAAATAAGTTGTTGTAATATGTATGTTGAGATGTCTATTTGATGGATTGAATCCATTTAGAGCGATGAACAAATCATAAGTAATGGAGTTTTCCCAGAATTCACACGATTGGACGATAATCGTCGAATTCGTGAAATTCTCGGAATGGAAGTCGGATTTTTTGTTTGAACTTGGAAACGTTGGTTTTCGATGGAGACAAGTCTTATTTGGAATTATAGAGTTGCAGACTCAAAAATGACTGGATTCTGACTTAGAACGAAGAAACGAGCGTTGAACATTTTTATCGTTTTCGTTAAAAATGAACCAATAGGTGAATTTAGAGTTAACAAATTCAAAAAGATAAAATTCTAGCATGAATATGTAGAGTATGTGATTTGTGAACCGTAGGCTCTTGAACGAGCCAATTCAGACTTATAACGAAGAAGTTATAAGCCACGAAGTTTCATGAAAGTTGAAAAAGCGCCCACGTTTTACGGTGCATGAGAGAGATGGCGTATGGCCATTGGCTAAATAGGTGGCGTCGCAGCGCCGAGCTTGGCCGGGAAAAGCTGTAACCTACTGGAGTTTCGCACCGCAACGCGACCATAATGAAGGGGACTCGCGTCGAGTCTGGGTCTAGAGCCACTGGAGTATGGCGCCGTAGCGCGGCTGAAGTAAAGGGAGTTGGCGCCGCAACACCGGCCTTAGGGTTTAGACAATGAAGAAATTTTATAAGTATAACATGAATGGTAATTAATTAACAATGAACTAAAGAACTTAATGAAGCATTATTAATACATTGATAAACCTTAAGTATGATCATTTAGGGTTGAAGGAATTAAATTGCATATGAACGTAAGAACGACGTAATGGAACGCCGGAACCAATAATAACAAATCTCTGTCCTAATTAAATTGAGAAGAAGGGTAATATTCATTAGGAACCATGTATGTTATTCATGACCTAATGTGCTATGTGATGTTATCATCTACTGTAGAGACCTTAAAGACTTAAAGTGCACGTGTAATAACTGTAGCAGATGCTAAAGGCAAGTATTCTAACCCTTGTTTCAGTTCAATCTGGACAAGATTTATGATTCATGTATTATTACGTATGAACTAATGTCTGATGAAGTCAAAGCCAATTCTTTTGGCTAGACTTATGATATGTTACAATCTATCAAAGTATTGTCAATGTTTTACCAAACTATGTTGGTGTGGTTTTCAAATGAAGACTGAGTATGCTAAATTGTTTCGTCGTCAAACGACATGCACGTGAGGTTGCCACAACTTAAACGTACATACGTTTAATGAATGTAGTGTTGAATAACATAGAGTTCTATAGGCTGATCACCTAGACGTGCTCGTAAGCTATGCCGGACTTACGGACTTAGTGTCGGGATGTGCTTTTTAAAGAACTTATGAAATGCTCATGGTCTTGGACCGGAATTGATGTTTTACTGAATATTATCATTGTAAAACATTTTGAATGAAAAGAAGTACTATTTTGAATTATCGATAGTACTTCATAACTATTGTTCAGTTATTGAAGATATACGATTCCTATATTTCAAGCATGCTATTTTACTAGAATTGTTGTACTTGCTGAGCTAGTTAGGCTCACTCTTGCTTGAACTATATGAATGCAGCTAAGATCGAATGTACTGACGGATCCGAAGGATAAAGGGAAGGCTAAGGCGAACCCGTAGATTACTTATGTAATAGTATAGGTTTGTAATGATAATATTTAATATTATGACAAGAACAAGTGTAACGGTTATAAAGAACCTGGAAAATGTTAATATTATTTTGAATATATATATAAGACATATTCGTTCTTTTGAGGCATTTCAATTGAATGTTTATGTGAATTGTAGCACCGTGTAGCACCATCTGTCACGTTAAAAGATACCCAGATTTGGGGGCGTCACAGGTTGGTATCAAAGCATTAGGTTATAAAACTTAAGGGGGGTTTTAAACCTTAAGTCATAACCTTAAGAAAAGTCAAAGAAATAAAAGATGAGAAATTAACCTTATAAAAATGCATTATATATGTTATATGTTTTTATTATTCTACTGACATGTACTAATAAAATTTATTTGTGTTGTGTAGATGTCAAGAGAAAATGGAATGAATAGAGACGTACAGGTAGTCAGTGGAGGATCGGTTAATCAAATAGAGATTATACCGAACCCCAAAGCAGCAGAGCCCGAAGTAGTAATTGTTGAGTCTATAGACTCAAAGAGCCTAGACTTAATGTATGTGTTCGACGACATATTAGAAGAAGAGGTGGAGGTAGTGTCCTTCAACCCAGTAGCAATAGCAGCAGAGATGGCTCCGGGGGAGTCAATGATGTCATTGTTTATGTCACTATTGGATAGAAACATCCATTACTGTCAGGAGGTGAAGGAGCTAAAAGTAGAGCTCCAGGCTGTCTTGGAGGATAAGACAGACGTGGAGTCAATGTGGGAACAGGAACACGATGAAAGGATTTTGGCCAAAGACAAGGTCCATGAGCTAAAATAGGAGGTCTTTGAGCTCAGGGGGTAGCTAAAGACCAAGAAGCAGAAGATAGGGAGAATGTCCTATATTCATAGGAGTTCTCATGTGGATTTCCAGCATCAGGTAGTTGGCTATCCTATAGAAGCAGGGCAGACGCGGCATACTATCAGCCATGATATTATTGCCGGTCTTGCCAAGGCGGATTTTGATAATGCCTTAAGGCAGAAGTAACGACCCCAAAATTCATACCATTTAAATCTCAACTTCGGTCGTTAACCACACATTAAATCTCTAATTTTACATCATTATTCGATATTAAAAACACTAAAATTGTGGAATATTTAAAACTTTTATACATTTCCTTCTTTCTTGCCCTGAATCGCAACCTTTACATTACATCTCTTTGATTCAATCTTATATCATGAATCGTTACAACAAAATGACTATACAAAGTCTTACATCATAACTAAATATCCATATACATTGGATAGCTCAACTTACAATTCAACAACATGTTACGTTCAAAATGTGAAATACATTTCTCATAAAACATAAGTAATCTTTGTGAATATAGATCTCTATAACTCACTTAGCACATATTTTTACCTTAAAATCTTGACCTGCAAAAGTGGTTATTTGCAAGAGTGAGCTTGACAGCCCAACAAAGTCTAACAGTTTTCATTCATCACATAGCACATAATAACATGCTCGATATACATCTCATTAAAGTAACATGGCATACATGCTTTTAATTCACATAGCAAATATAAAGATTGAGTTCCTTACTCAATCATCATTACTTAGCCAAAACAATGCAGTCATATATTGACTTTAACATTTCATGATTTCAACATGCATAACATATCATGCAATTTAAAATAGTTCATCAAGTCCACGTAGAAAATAGGAACCAAAAGACTTGCCTTGATCGTTGTTTACCAATAATAGATTAACAACTTATAGTTATCTGCACTTCACATGCCCTACACAATTATATAATCATACACATCAACTATTAGTCATATAAAAACACATAGTAATTGTAATGTAAACTCTACTCCACATCTCATAATATTTCCTATTAATTAGCACACAATGTTCAATTAGATTGTGTTAACTTTTCGACTTATATCTCACTGTATTTCATATTCGCAGTTCATTCAAGTGCTTAAGTCTTGATAGGACTACTTATTGGTTTTATATTAAACCCATTTCATATCCTATAATATTCATTTCAATAGAATTGAAACACTTTTTAAGTTCATTAACACTTGGCACGACGTTTCGATGTTCAATCGTCACACGCCCGATTTGCATCTCTTGTGTATGCTTACTATGCTTTTATAATGTATCTAATACATTATTTATTAATGTTAAGCATCATTATATTTACTAATATTCAAGTTTTATAACTTAGAATAACATCTTTTATCATCAGGAGCACTACACATGCATATGTGCATGCCCGACGCCCTCCGATTGCCCCCTAAAACACAACAGTCCTAAAGATGACCATTTTGACTACTGTTATAGACCTCAAATTGAAAAACTTAAAGAACAAAAGTTGTAGGTCTACTTATCCTCGTTCCGGATCATCTTGAATCACCTCAATCGGAGTTTGTATGAGAAAGTTATGGCCATTTTACTACAGGAGGCCAAAATCGTCTGACTTCAGATTCATTTGGTAGCATGCGGCGAGAACTAAGTCATACTGATGGGCGCCAAGAATGCGAGATTAGCACTGGGGTGAATTTCCTTTATTTGAAGCGCAATTTTGGCGCTAGGGATCCATTTTTGGCGCTAGGGCGCCGAAACTTGCAGAACGCAGCCCACAAAGAATAGAACAACTAAATTTCTGTCTATAAATTAATTTCTAACACTAATTAACATGCATAACTTCATCATAAACTACACATAAACGTTAACAATCATCCATATAACAATTACAAACAATTAAACAACTACTTTAGAAAACATAATTCTTTGAAAACACTGTTTTAAGAAAAACTCCATTGTTAACATTGTTTAACACTGTAATATCAATAATAACCCAAACTTGATTACTTGAAAGTACGATTCTCTAAAATTCATACCCAATTAACATACATGACGTTTAATTTCATAAATAGCATACAATCACCTACTAATTTTTGTTATCAAGCAAAACATACGTTCATATATATATATTCACTGTAAAAACTATTTCCTTCTTGTAAACGTAATTTATCATACAATTCTTCATCTAACAGTAGTTATAATCCTCATAATCACATACCATCACTATAATTCAATTGTATAACAGCAATTATAGAAATTATACCACCAACGCAGTGAATTTCAAGAACACCGAGACTAAGGAATTATAGTATAACATATATATGTTAAGATTATAAAACATACCTTTTGTTGCTTTGAAACTATTTTTTAATCACTGATAATAGCTAGAAGAAGTCAGAACTTGCTTTGAAAATCACAGCCTTTTCTCTCTCAAATTTCTTTTCTTTTCTTTCTTAGGTTCAGTCTTAGACTAGGCTAGCGTAAACCAATAACTGATAAAAGTATAAGTCAAAATAAAAATTGATATGACAATAATAAGCCTATTTATTATATCAGCTACAGAAGATAACGTATAGATTAAATATATTTTATTTATTTAATTTATTTTGTAAATAATTTAAATTTCAAAAATCCAAAAGCCATAGGGCTTTATTTGGCAAACCAGTTAAAATTAAGGAATTTATATCCTTAAACATTGTTTGGGTAAAACCAAATCAAAACTACTTTAATTTATTTTAATAACTAATTATAATATAGTTATTTGTCACACTTCTTTTAATTAAGTTTTCATACTTAATTAATTAATTCTAATAATAATTCATTGCATAATATAATAATTTATTTGATCATTATAAACTCTCTAACTTAGTTATTAAATTAAATTAGATTACTATTTCAAAATAATTACTTTCCTTAACTCATTAATTATTTATTAAACAAATAAATAATCAAATCACATCAAATCAATTAAACAAATACTTATTCAACGATAAACACATCCATTAAATATTTATATAATTCAATAAATATTTAATTTTTTTAATTAAAAATCTGGATTGTTATAGCAGATGTAATCTATTAGTGGATAGAGTAGTTTAGATATGTAAATATTGTGTATCTAGTAGTGACGTAAAACCCTATTTTGTATAATAAAGGGTAGTCTTTTGTAAATCCCAATTTTTTGAAAGCAATTGCAAGATAGTAATGTAATCAGCTTAGGATGTGTAATGTAAACGATGTAGTATTATAGTACAATGAATAAATCAATATAAGCCTTTTTCAGAACATGTTTAGTAATGGATGTTGAAGTTTTTGTTTAATCTAGAATAATAACTAACTAATAGGAAACGAATAATAACGAAATGTGTTGTTTGTTGTAACAGCAAAATACCGCCAAGAAGAGTATAACAAAACCAAGGCGCTAACGTAAATCAACCGGAGGGAGGTTCGGTTAACCCCATGCAGGAGTTTGTTAATCTTTTAACAGACACGTTTAATATAAATGGGGCTAATATCCTCGTAAATCCTGGAGTAGTACGAGCTACTATGTTTAAGGATTTCAAGAGCGTGGGTCCGCCGGAGTTCAAAGGAACTACGGGCCCTATCGAAGCCAACACGTGAGTGAAGGAAATCGAGAAGGCATTTGTTATAGCAAATGTCGACGAGGGCCAGAAGGTTGCCTTTGCAACCTACATGATGAAGGGAGAGGCCAACTTTTGGTGGGAGGCCAACCAGGCTAGGCCCGGGATCAAGAATCTAACGTGGGTAAGGTTCAAGGAGATATTCTTCGAGGACTATTTTCCCACAAGTATGCAGGAGAGAATTGAGATAAGGTTTCTTGATTTGAAACAAGGGGACATGACAGTTCCCCAATATGCTGCCAAGTTTAATGAACTGGCGAGGTTTGCTCCACACTAAGTGGACACCGAGGTTAGGAAAGCTCGACGGTTCGAGCAGGGCTTAAAACCCTTGCTCTATAACCGTATTTTTGTGTTCCAACATATTTCATTTGGGACTATTTTAGAGAAGGCGATAATCGCCGAAGGTGGTAGCAAGGCTTTGAGCCAGTACCACAAGGATAAGAAGAATAAAGGGAAAGTGGATGGGGGAGTGAAGATTGAGGGATCTAGCGGGAGTGGCGAAGGGTATAAAAGGAAAGTGGTTAACTCTCGGAATATCGGAGTGAAGCAAGGAGACCTGAAGAGGAGGATGGAGGCCTGCAAGACCTGTGGGAAGACTGACTTAGGAGTCTGTCTCAAGGGGAAGGCCGTATGCTATAATTGTGGACAGGAGGGGCACATTACGCCTAACTGTCCAAGTCCGAAAAAGAACCATGGATGCTTTATGTGTGGGTCAACTGACCACATGGCAAAGAACTGCTCGAAGAAGGGGACGGACGGGAACAGGGGCGCCAATAGCGGTAAGTTAGCTATTGGTGGTCCAGCGCAGTCGGGTAGGTGTTAGGTTTGTAATATTCATGAACGCAATCAAATTGCACAAATTAAGCAGAAACGTGATAAACAAGAGTTTTAAAATTTTACAAACCATATACCTGGATCACCCTTTATGCACAATTATTAATTAAACGAAAAATGAAGAACAAGAATCATACCCTTGAAGATTCGAGCTTCCTCAGGTACAAGTTCACCTCCAATCTTTTTCGCGTTCAACTTGAATCCACCGGGTTTGGTTCCTTCCTTTGATCAACGTTAGCCACCCAAGTGTTTGGCCTCTAGAGGTGATCCACTAAGAAAGAAGAAATATTCAAGAAGAAGGCTGGTTGGCTAAACCCTAGTTTTCTATCTCTATAGAAAAAGAACGTACTCTTCAACTATTGGAATTGCGTATGTTGTGAAAAAGTCAACAATCACACTGCACCCATAATAAGACTCCTTTTATTTATAGATGTAGGCAACCCTCCTTAACAATTAAGGAATTAAGTTTTATTTTAATTAATTAAACTCCTTTAATTAATTAGGCTCCTAATCTTATTAGGAATAATTAATTAGCCTCCTAATCTTATTAGGAATAAATGAGAGTACTTTTATTAATTAATTCCCAAACTCCTTTAGGAATTAAATAATAGTAATAGTAATAATAATAAGACTCATCTTATTAATTTATATTTAATATTTTCAAAATATTAAATAATAAATATTAAGCTATTTAATTTATTCTATCACCATAGATTAAATTAAATATACTTAACTTATTATTACGATTATGCCATTAACTTCTTAATTAATTATTCTTCCTTTTATGGTGTGACCCTTTAGGTTCTCCATATTAAACTGGTTGTTAATAAATCAATTAGAACAATTCTAATCTTATTTAAATAAATAAATTAAATTATTAATTTAATTAAATAAATAATATTTATTCTACAATAGGGATAAGCCTCTCTAGCGATCAACGACTTTCCAGATAATATAGATTTTAATATTAATCATAAAAGAATATTTGAGTAAATAGTTACCGTACAATTCAATCCTTCCACCATGCAATGTCCCAATTAAATATAAGACATGGAATTACTGTCAAGTCTTAATTTATTTAATTATATGTATTTCGACTCTTAAATGCACAAAACCAAATAATGCAAATTAGAAACTCCTTTCTAATTTCATTCTGCCTTGGCCAAGGACTACTGTGTTGTCATTTATCGAATCACATAGGACATTTCTCTTCTTTTACTAGAAGCGGTAGATTCTTTATCGATCATACATTATCTCTATGTACAACTTATTATACCCAAGCATACCCTTTGATATACCCTAAGGGTCTTAAGGAATAAGTCAAAGTATAACTCATCATACATAAGATACTATGATGATCTCAAGTCCAAGGATCACTTGTACTACTATCACTACAAGAATTCCTATTGACATGCAAGTAAAACTCCATTAGGTATTTCTTAGCGAGCCACGTCAGTGAACTTATTCTCTAATAAGCACCTACATACTTGCTTTAGTGTCTCCACACAAATGATCATGAGATCAATCATCCTCATCTAATGAGCAAGCAACGTATGTACCAATCTATCCGAATTCAATAATCCCCAATTTAGTAATCCAACGATTGGGAACTATTTTAGTTTTAAGCTTTCTAAGAATTTAGATCTCATTAGAATGATAATCATCATTATTCTAAAAGCATTGCTTAAAACTATGGGTTTATCACATATTATAAAACAACATCATGTAGATAATTAAAAGCCTTTAATAAATTAATACTTTTTATTAATAAATGAATAAAATTGTTACAAAGTATATGCTTTATCATCAAACATGATTTGCTTGTGTGCATACTACTTTCTATCTCCCACTTGCACTAAAGCCAATCGTCATGGTATCTCATACCCTTCTTCTCTAAGTGACGATTATCCTGCTGTTGGATAAGCTTTAGTTAATGGATATGTAATGTTGTTCTTGAGAATTCATTATCTCTATAGTGATTTTCCATCTTTTAATGATTCCTATAATCAAATGAAAGTGCCATAGATCCAAGATGAGACTTAGGAACTATTCCTAGTTTTATAATGAACTTTTCATCCAAACAATCAACTTGTAGCTTTATTTATAGTTATATACTTTGTCTTTATCACCAAACCAGTAACTCTTTGTTGTTTGGAACCTTTCCAATTCACTGCACCACCGTTCAAGGTAACGCTTTACCTTAAAGTGGATTTTCTGTCGTCTTGGTCTGTCTAAAAAAACTTGAGTCTGTTAAGCCCTCTAGTTTTAATTTAGACCCACCATAAATTTTAATCACATCCTTAGTGTCGGTTAAGTATGTTAAGATGTTTTTCACTGTCTTACAGTGATCTTCTCTAGAATATGACTGATCAACATCAGGTCTCGTACATTTCATTGCATACATGATAGTTACTCATGCGATCTCTCTTTTTGGAGTCTTTGGGGACTATTAAGATTGATATACTCTCCATGACTCATCAACATGAGACATCTCTTGGAGTTTGCCATGCTAAACGACTTTAGCATCTAATGAATATACGTTCCTTGGGTTTAGCTGAGTATCCTTTTAAATCTATCTATATAGATTTGTATCTACAATAACGATACTCTTCCCATATCATTTATCGAGGAATGTTTAGACAACTTTATCTTTATTGATTCTAGCATTGGCATGTCATTCCTTATCCGTATTATATCAACATATAGTACTAGGAATGTCATGACGCTCCCACTAACCCTTTTGTACACACTAGGCACATTCTTATTTTTGATAAAATAAAACTCTTTTGATTATCTTATCAAAACGAATGTTCCATTTTTGAGAAGCTTACTTCAATCCATTTCTCTGAGTGTCTACAACTCTTACCTCATCGTATGTAACTGGATCATCATCTTCTATGATACGTACCTCATCATCATCATCCATGATGAATGCATACCTCCCGGGTATCTTCAGTACTGTTCCAGATTTACGATTCATTTGTGGTACAATAGGTCTATCTACAGATTCCTCTTATTTGACTTATAGTGTTTTGTGGTTCTTGAACTCTTCAAGATCTATTATCCTCCTACTAGGCCCTTCATGATAAACACCTTTATCTTATAAGGTAGCGTGTTTCGCAACAAACACCTTTTGCTAAGTAGGATTATAGAACATATATCCTAAACTTACTTTAGGATGTCCCACAAATCTGTACTTGTCAAATCTTGTCCCAAGCTTATCCTTTGAAACCTTTTCACATAAGTTGGACAACCCCATATCTTAACATACTTAAGATTAGGAATCCTCCATGTCCATAACTTTTATGGAGTCTTGGGGATGGATTTTGAGGTTACCTTTTTCGTATATATGCAGTCATTTCTAGGCATGACCCCAGAGGAATACTGGAATGTCGGTAAAATCATTATGGAGCGCACCATGTCCAACAAGGTACGATTTTTTCTTTCAGATACATCAATCAATTATTGTGTATCAGGAGGCGTCCATTGTGAGAAAACCATTTAAGATGATTTAGAAACTCATTGCACAAGTATTCCTTCCTTGATCCGATCAAAGAATCTTAATACTTTTCAAATTAGTTTCACTTTTGAATTCTTTGAACGTTTCAAATAATTCACACTTGTATTTCATCAAATACAAACATTTAACTCTTTAAATGATCATCTCCTTTTCTTATACTAGTTTGTTCAATTTGTAAAATTATTTTTCACGTAAGTCAAGTATACAAAATCCATTAAGTAATATTCCACTTCTATACAAAATATTATTATTATAAATAGAACAATAATTGTTCTTAAATATAATACCAAAGATTTCATTGTCCAACAACAAAATGAAAATATTGTTTCTAACAAGAACTGGAATACAATAACTACTTATTGACATAATTAATAGATTTTCCCGTAGGTATTGCTAAACTATAAGTTTCTATGGCTAATGGAGCAACCTTTGCTTCATTTTCCACACATAGGATTACTTATCTTTATTTAGCTTTCTACTTCTACTTGGTCCCTTCATAAATCTATATTTATGATAACCAAAGTCGGTATCCAATACCCAAGTAGAACCTTGACTTAAAGAAAAATTCATTTTAAATCATGAACAAATTTGTATTTGTAACCAAAACTTCACTAAGCTTCTTTGGTTAGCCTCTGCAAGATGCTTCTCGCAGTTTCTTTCCAGTGTCCAGGCTTATTGCAGTGGAAGCAAACTCATTTGCTATCCATATTAGTTTTATTCTTATTATCCTTTGTTTTTGCCTTTCTATTTACCTTCTTTGAATCGTTCTTCTTTTCAGAAGATCCTTTGGTCCCTACCAGTAAGACATTGTCTTTCTTGGTTGGAAAGTGACTCAACATTTTTTAACATGTTAAGCAAATCAGCGAGGCTGATATCTAGCTTGTTCATATGAAAAATCACAACAATTGTGAAAGGAGTCCGGGAGTGAGTCCAAGATCGAATCTTGGTTCAACTCTCCATCCATGACAAAATCCATTGTCCTAATTGTTCAATCAAATTAATCATGTTTAGGACATGTGTCTGTACTGTAGTGTCATTGGTCATTCTAGATCGGAAGATCTCCTTAGATATCTGATATCTATCAGTCCTACTTTCTTCACCATCAACTACTTGATGTGCAAGAATATAGTAGGAGCATCCTTAGTTTCATGCTGACGCTGAAGCTCGTAACTCATGGATGCGAGCATGATGCATTGAGCCAACTGTGCATCATCTTTCCACTTTCTAAAAGTAGAAATCTTTCCTCAGAGGCATTGTCTGCAACCATTACAGGGATAGGCGTATTAAGGACATAAGATAGTTTTTCAGCCATGAGAACTATTCTGAAATTCCTTAACCAATCCGTTTAATTCGGTTTGATTAATTTAGCATCTAATATGCTATGCAGTGATAGTAATTTAGACATTGTAAAATTCTGTAAATGAATATGTAATTAACATCATTTTAGCATACATTCTTTTATTAATTACCAAAATAAATTAGGTCTTATTTTAAATTGGTATCTCCCACTATTTTCATCAAACTATATTACCCTCACTTATATAGTTTGGCAAAATCTAATTAAAGATTTGCTAGTGAGAATAAGGATCCCATTTCAAATGTATATAGCCTTGTGGTGACACAACAAACTATATATAAATAAATAGGTAGACAACTCTTGTCAATTACATCTATGCAACTCCTTGTATTTTGCCTCTTAGATTATTTTGATCAAGTGGTGGCATATCCGAATCAAAATTATCCAAGTTAAGTCCAACCTAGAACTCCATATATTCAAAAAAAAAAATAATGTCCTTGTGGTGACACAACAAAACAACATTGTTCAATTTTCTTTATAAGCATCAAATGTGATAAAATTAACATCTCAAAAAATTAAGATAAGCCTTGTGGTGACACAGCAAACTTATAATAATTAATTGATACTCTATTATTTTTTATCATGCTAGAAGGCGACGTTCGATATTCCAAATATCTTTGAACGCTTAGGACTTAATATAAAAAATTTGAGGGGTTTTCATGTTATTATTTTGTCCATCTTGTTTTGTAGCGCACGCATATATATATATATAAAATACGCGTCATATTATAAACATGTATATATATATTTATATATATATATATATATATATATATATATATATATATATATATATATATATAGCATGCATATATAGAATATTATATTCTACTCGAATTGATTATGGATTTTTATTCTAGTTTGGTTCACTAGAGCCACCAAGTGAACCAAAAGGTCAAACCTAGGGGTGCAAGAATAAATATTTAAATATAACTATTACATTTAAACCCGGACTCCATTACAAACGAGTCTTCAAGCGCTCCTTGCTCCTTGATCTCCAATTCTTCAAAATTAATTCTAACTATTCCTATTACAAAACTATTTAAAATAAATAGAAACCTTGATCGTGATCGAGGGAAGTACATAGGAGGAAGATAGAATTTACATTAAGAAAAAATTAGAGAAGACGAGGTACGCATACCCCATTTAATAAAATCCATACATTCATGCATCCAACTAAAATAAAATCCAATCACATTGGTCAATAGTTCATAATCAATCACATTTATTATCATACATATCACCATATGCATCAATAAATAACATTCATATCATGAATAATAAACATTCAATATATATATTGATATTATTTAATGGGCAAATTTAGTTACCATAAAATCTAATTTTGAATCAAAATAAACTCCTTTATTTTAATCCAAATTTAAATCAAAATAAACCTCTTTTATTTTAATTTATCCTATTTTGAATAAAATAAACTATTTTATTTTAATCAAAATCTTTAATCAAAATAAACTCATTTATTTTAATTAATTATGGAATCTAATTCCAAGTAAAAAAAATCTCTTTTATTAAAAGAAACACGGATTCTCTTTCCTATTTACAAATAAACTCTTTTATTTTGAATAATATGAAATCTTATTCCATATGTAAATAAACTCCTTTATTTAAGGAAATTAGGATTCTCTTTCCTATTCACAAATAAACTCTTTTATTTTGAATAATATGAAATCTTATTTCATATCTAAATAAACTCCTTTATTTAAGGATACATGGAATCCAATTTCAACTCCAATTAGTTATCATGGAATCCGATTCCAACTCTAATTAGTTAGCATGAAATTCAATTTTAAAAATTAAAATAAACTTTTTATTTTAATTATAAAATAATTAAAAATAATATATATATATATATATATATATATATATATAATATTCACATCACATTTGAAAAGTTCTTGGAACTTAACTTGTTAACACTTAACATTAACTTTTATGATATATAATATAAACACCATCCTGCTAAAACCGTGATACACGTGAATGACTAAGGATTCATTCCGTGATGACTTAGTATGAATCCAACCGTGAAGAATAAAATCAGCCACAGATTCGGTAGAAAAAATAAAGATTACCAAAATCAAATAACTTTTTATAAAACCGTGAAGTGATTTCATCATCTTTTTTTTAATTTTATACATCATATTATGCCCAATTTAATTGTTCTAAACACATATCAATATACATATCAAATTAAAATAATTAATACTTCGCATAAAGGTTTGGCTTTGATACCACTGTTAGGTTTGTAATATTCATGAACGCAATCAAATTGCACAAATTAAGCGGAAACGTGATAACCAAGAGTTTTAAAATTTTACAAACCATATATCTGGATCACCCTTTATGCACAATTATTAATTAAACAAAAAATGAAGAACAAGAATCATACCCTTGAAGATTAGAGCTTCCTCAGGTACAAGTTCACCTCCAATCTTTTTCGCGTTCAACTTGAATCCACCGGGTTTGGTTCCTTCCTTTGATCAACATTAGTCACCCAAGTGTTTGACCTCTAGAGGTGATCCACTAAGGAAGAAGAAATATTCAAGAATAAGGGTGGTTGGCTAAACCCTAGTTTTCTATCTCTATAGAAAAAGAACGTACTCTCCAACTATTGGAATTGCGTATGTTGTG